>JANRGV010000094.1:59915046-59936880 GCA_024734035.1 Alethe castanea
ATCAATAGCAATTTTAATGTGGGGAAAAAAAAAAAAAAAAAAAGATGGCTCAGGATCCTTACTTAGCTTCCTGTTTCAATAGATACTGTCTCATGGTTTTACCAGTAGAACGAACAGAAGCTCAGCTGATAAAATGATCATGGGAGAGAACTTTCCCCTATGGAATCTATGGATTCTTGAAGCTGTGGAAACTCACCCTAAAAGAAGACACCCAAAGATCAACAGATTCCATACTGCCATGAAGAAAATGGTGTAGATTCTTTCTTATATTTTTATTAAAATTAAACAGTGCCCTAAAATAATTGGAAATACCTCTAAAATGTCAGCTTGTCGTCTGTTTAACATAATGTGTATATAAGGGAAAAGTTGTGGCCAGGTACCCATTCTAGCACTTATTTTCTCACTGTTGCAAGTCCTGTGCAAAAAAACATGTTGTATTTTCTCCAGTGCATTTAGAATGAGACCTAAAGTTAGATACCAAAGTATGCAAATTTATGGTGGTGGTTTCTATCTTACAGCAAGCAGAATATTCAGGTATTAAAACAGCCACCATCTTCTGTTTGCAAAAACACAGTAGAAGAAATTCTACATACTCCCCAGAGACTAGGTTGGATTCCTGTTGAAAAGAAACAATATTAAGTTGATTGTTGTTAGTGGATAACCCTAATAATTATCAATCTGAAAGTGAAGGCTGAAAAGGAAATGCATGCTATTAGAAACAAATCCTGAAACAACACTGTATCCAGGGAGATCTGGAAAATTGGGGTCTTTTATGAATCAGGACTTTAGAATTTTAGGACTTTAGAATTTTATTTTGCTTATATTTATAAAAAAATAGAGAGACATATACATACATAAATGTATTAATAGAAAATACTACGTCATTATTTTGATAAAGAGAATTAAGCAAAGGCATATGACCTAAATACAGGAATTTTAATTTTTAAAATAATAATAATAATAATAATAATAATAATAATATTGGCAAGAGGGGGCAGGACACAAAATCCCTTCCATCCACAGACTATTGCACCAGACACACCAAGCATCTTTAGGGATATAAAGGAGAACATGAGCCTGCTCAGCTGACAATTTCTTAGACTGGAGAGTTTCCAGATGTCCAAAAGCTGCTGCATTTTGTCTGTGCTGGGAAGGAAATGCCAGAGGAGAGGGGCTGGGGTGCAAGACATACATCACTACCACAGTGATGCACTCATAACAGGAGATTCCAGATGTACACACCCAAAATTTCATCCCCAGCAGCTAATCCAGCCTCGGGGGGTCCTGGAGCAATGCAGGGAGTTGGATCAGCTCCTTCACACAACTGCAAAACTTCACTGCCCAGAAAATGTGGAATGACAGAGAAGTGATTTTCAGTCCCTCTAACAAGAGCCATGCAGGGATCTGGAGGATTTCAGTTGCTTCACAGCCATCCTGGAGTGACAAGGGAAACCAAGGGGTTTTTTCATATTTCAGATGCCAACTATGGCCCAGATTCCTCTACAAGCAGCTGTCAGGCCAGGTTTCATTGGCTTCAGCCTTCAGATTCAGGGAGGCAAACTAGGAATTCAGTAAACATATCAGGTGGAAGAGATACAAAAATCAAATGGTGCAACCCATCACAATATTGCTTGTGGTGTGGTTGCATTTTTGAGCTAAACTATAACACTTTGATCACCCATACACAGAAACAATTTCTGCCCTTTTGTACAATAATTTCCTAATTTGTCTCATGTAAAACTCATATAGTGTTGGTATTATAATACTAATTTCAATTACAGCTTCATGGAGATATAAATTAAGGTCAAGAAAGAAGATAGATCTACCTGTCAATTAGCCTGTCTCTTGGCTGCTCTGTACATATAAATATAATAGTATAGTATGCATATATGCATCTCTCATGTGTCCTTCTGCATTTCCATTACCTGTAATCTACTGCAAGTATCATGTTGACTGTTAAACTATGTTAAACTCATAAATTTTGAGGAAGGCTTTGGCTCTCAACTATCCTTAGCTGCATGATACAGATGTTTTTCTGGCTAAAAGCAATTCTGATCATTCATGCTCACAAATTTTCCCCTTACCATTGAGTTGTGTGCTTCTCTCTTTAATATTTAAATATGCTTTGCCACAAGAATGGGGAGCAAACAAAAAGAGCTTTAACCATTTAAATAAAGACTCATTAAAAAAACTTCAATTATTTTGTAATAGGAAAACACTAACACTGATATTCCCTTTCCCTCTCTCACACACACAGCACATCTCTTAAAGCAATATCACAAGAAAATAAAATTTTAAAAGGCTATCAAGGACAAAAAATATGACCTTTCATAAACAGAAATTTATTTTTAGATATTTTAAAAATTCTAGGCAGTCCTCCCTGTGAAATTTTTAAATTCAAACACTGATATTACAAAGGTAAGCTTTTTTCATAATGTCTTGCTATAAGAATTCTACAAATGATCCCTCAAAACATGGAATGCTTTGCAAATTGAAAAGCAGGATCAGAAAATAATCAGTAAACTGTTCCATTTATGGAATGAAGAGAAATAAAACATCATAGCAATGAAAGAAATAAAACCTGAAGCTACATAAATGCACCTTATCCTTAACTTCAGCATGAACAGTAGATGTAAGCACATAGAATAAATATATTCTCAAATACAGTAGGTGAGTGACTCACAGCCTAAATTCCCTTACTTATTTCAAATTAAATCTAGGAAATGCCATTGAAATGCACAAAAGGCTGATCAAAGACAACAAATCCAGGTCTACTACATAACATTAAGAAATGCATGGTCATAAGATCACTCTAAAATAATCTGGTTGTCAAGCAAACCAAAGCAAAGCCAAGTGTAAGTTCAAACACAAGTTTTCCTGAATCTAATATTGTATATGGGGCATTCAAATTACCAAAGACAGCATCTGACTCTGGCACAGTCTCTCTCCCAGATAGGGCCCCGTTGGTTGTGGGGTTTTTTTTGTAATAAAAATGCCATTGTTCAGCTTTGCATTTGAATATGTACATTCATCTAACTTTGTTTCTGTTTGTCCATTTTTTAAATTAATAATTTGAATGTCCCAAACAACTTATAATCTCAAAATAGCTCAACATTTTTTTTCTTTGCCTTCAAAATATAATAAGTATTTTTTATTCTCTTGACTTCAAAGGATGATAAAGATGAATACAGTGACAGACTATTTGATCTTCGCTATTATTAGTTATATGCATATAAGTTCAAAGGTGACAACCTTTGCTTTTTAAATCTAAGCACCTGAGAATTACTGAAAGAAAATTAGAGTAATTATTATGTTATCTTCCAGCACTCAGGCATAGGAGGAGCAGAGTTCATTAAAGAAGTGACTCAGTATAGTAATAAATTAATTTTAATTCAACATTGTAGGACACGTGCTGTGTGCAATATCAGCAAATACAGATCTCTTTGCCAATGTACAAAAAATTTGCATAAACTCAGATATGAGATAAACCCAGTTTATTAAAACAGCTAAACAGGTTACTTAGAGTGCATTTCAGATGCATTGTGACATAGTTTAATGTGTTTTCATCAAGTAATCCACTAGCACCTTGAATCAAGGGACAAAGATTCCTACAACCATAAGTGATTTAATTCCTGAAGTTCTGGAAGTGATTAAGTACCAGACCATAGAACCCATTCACAGGAAAGTATTTCCAACACAATTTTGTTGCTCTCAACATTTTTACATTGAACTTCAACTAGAGAAACCTGAAGTCTCCTTCTAAATTCACACCAGTCACCAACAGAACTTTGGCTTCCCGATGCAGGCAGGGAATGGATACTTGTGACATAATCATCATTGAATTTTTGCCCACAGTGGAACAAAAAATTAAGGAAAATATAAGAGAAAAAATTAGAAAAACATAAACATTACAATAATTCTGTTGTATTCTGTTGAGGTTGCATTTTATAAAAGAATATATGATGCTACTAAAATGAAATTAAATTTACTGTTCTTTAGCAAATTATTAACACCTCTGCTGTTGGCATCACAATGGGATAAGTATCTTTGTTGCTAAAAATGACTTGATTAATAAAATTATTTCAAAGACCACAGTTACACTGAGGGTTGTTCTATCTGGTGAAGCAGAGTTGTCACAGTGAGAAAAACTTTTCATAGCACTGTTATAATATCCAGATATCTCTGGAGAACAGACAGGTTATTTCTGTAAAATTAAGGGTTTGTTCAGTCCTCAAATATATGCCCTGGTAAGACTACAGTGGATGATGGGAAAACCTCACTTGTGCCTTGGGGTAGAATTCAGGATACATGAGACATTTCTGTAACAGATTCACTCAAGCAGGGCAGCCCTGAGCTTACTCCCTGTGAGCCACCCAGCTCCTGCCACACCATAGAGCATCTGCCAAGAAAATGTAATTACACTCCATCAAATCCTCAGGCTAATCTGAAAATCACACCTGAAAGGAGCAGAGTTAGTCGAGCAAAGCAATCAATAAACATTAAGAGGTGAAAGCTGTGGGATAGGTCCAGGACTTGGAGAATGTCCTTTGTACTATAGTCTCTTCCACAGGCTCTGTAGATGATGCAAAATACACAGAAATTTAAGATGTGGCTCTCCTGTACTTCAGTGTAGGAAAGGAAAACCTGAAGCTAAATAGAAGAGCAGTCATTTATCCCTGCATTTTGATGCAAGTCCCCTTAGCTCTGAGGACATCTCAGAGATGAAGATTAGATAAACAGTAGGTCTATGCTACTTTATTAAATACTTTCTCCAATGCTTTGTTCCAACTGTTAAATGAGGAATGTTAATAAAATCTTAGAAAATTTCTTAGAAATCCATGCCAGTGATATTGGAGAGGCAGCCATGCCAGCTGGCTGGACCTGTACTACAATAAACTCTTACCTATAGCTAGACCTCAATTACACACTCTCTAAATAGGGGGGAAAAAATCAATTAAATTTCACCATGAAAAAGCAAAACAAACATCTGAAAACTTCAGAGGCCCACAGTCTTACTTCTGCAACCTGGCAGCAAGGCACATCCAGTTCATAGCTGGCTCTTAAATACCTCTTGGCTGGTTTAATCTCTAGGAAAAGGTTTCTTTGCTGTGAAATTTGCCACATACATTTTCTAACAGTTATCAGTAGATTCAATTTATATAAAATTCTCCTAGTTAGTTCAATTTCAGTATAGCTATAAAAGTATTGTATGTGTATATACATATATATATGTGTGTGAGAACATTTATAACTCTCCTTTTATGTCCCTCATTAGCAAACAGTCACTTCACAATGACATCTTTAGATTATTGTTTCAAGCTTCCTTAGATTTAAGTGGCAATCTCAAGAACAGCACGTACGTTCCTCTATTTTAAACACCAGCATAAAAAACAACCCCAAAAAACGAAGTGTCTGTTTACTTTAGCATTAAGTGTCTGTTTACTTTAGCATTTGTCATGAAGCATCATAAAATCTCTGATATTTTTTATACCCATAATTCTCACAAACCGGGCACCACTTTTTTTTAGAACTTCAGTCTAGCATAAAAGTAACTGATCCATTAACTACTGAAACATTTTCTGTGTTACAAATACATGTCAAGAAGCCAAAATACTTGTGAAATATAGAGACTTTTGAGAAAATATATATTGCTATAATGAAGTTAAAATTCTGCCTGTGTGCATTTGCTCACATGAGCCCAGCACTGAGAGGTAACAGTTTGAGAGAACACTGAATGAATAAGACCCTGTCCAAAAACTCTTGGGTTTCCCAGTATGATTTCCAGCTATCTAGTGAAACACTTTAGAATCTATTTTTATGATCAATATTGATCTTTACTGCAACCCTCTGATTTCAGAAAATATCCAATATATGTAGATGTGTACTGAAAACTTCAAAATCATCATCCAGTTGTTCATGATAGCAAAGAGTTTTTTTCTTTTCCTATCAAGTAACATAAAGTACTGTATCCTGTAAATGCTTCTTCTACCTATTTGTCTAATAATAGCTACATTTTTTAAGGGAACACAGCACATATGTGGAACATCTTATTTGTGACAGCCATTCTGCTCTATGATAAACCTGGTGACTGTATGTTTCCATGCATTGATCTCAACTTCTTCTAAAAAGTTTTCTTATGTGCTGTATGGATTCATGACATTTTTACCCATCACTCATCTTACTCAAGTAATTTTTTTTTTCTCAGTTTGAATGGGGGAAGAAAGATGCTTCAAAAAGAGATGCTTGTTTAAAATGTGCATTTGCTTAGCTTTTGGGGAAAGAGCACCTTTTGACAAAGCTATATCTCCCTGCACCTCAAAAATAAATATAAGAGCAAATCTGACCAAGGTAAGCCAAAACCAACACACTCTTCTTCAGAGGCAAAAAGCCAAAATCAGCTTTAAAACAGTACAAATCCCTACCTCATATTAGAACCCTGAAAAGCACATATAATGCTCATGTACAGGTGTTTGTAAAGGAAGATAGTACCTGGAGAGTTCCAGAAACACACAGTAGTGAAGTTTCCAAACGGGGGAATAGTGAATAGAGGAACAGTGAATGGGTTGAAGAGCAGTGGAGCAGAATGTGCAGAATTTTTGTTCCCTGTCAGGGCAAGACTCACTAGATGGCACTGCGACACATCCAGAGGTTCTTGCCCTTAGTGTATGAGCGAGGTTACAGTTCTGGGGGGGAGAAAAGCTGCCTTTTTGCAGTTCCCTGCTGGCATTTGTCTTTCTGGGATGCTTGCTGAGCTGTAAATGCTTTAAGGTGTTAATAGTTTAGGCAGATAGTCTCTCTGGGAACAGCAATATGCTTTAGGTAGAGCATCCGAGTACTGCATTGTCTGGATGCTGGAAATAGAACTAGTGGCATCCAGAATATACCAAGCATTATTCTCCATTCAATTATAAGGTTCTTATACCAGTTACTGTACTTAATTTTAAAGTTTTTTCACATGGTATCTATTTTAAATTTACTTACATTCAGTTTCAGCTGTGTTAATGTCCACAGGTAACTTTTGAGTGGCTTATTTGCTTATCTGGGCAGGGATAGGTAGGAACTGCCAAGAAATTCAGAATTCAAGTTAAGCAGTTATGATAACATTTCTTTGGGACAGCCTAACAGATGTTCATCCCCAAGGATGAACATTTCACATTGCAGAGCTGTGGAGCCTGACTTTTGTCCAGCATGCCAAGACACTCCACTCAGTCTCCTCTCCCATGAGACAGTGTAGTGGAGAGAATAGGAAGCACATCATCTCTACAATTCCTTGAAACACTACTTTAGACTGATATAAATAGATAGATGCAAGCATGTTTTAAAGGTGCAGACCACATTATTATTAAAGCAGAAAAAATTATGGCAGTGTTCTAAAAATGAATGGAAGCTGGATAAATCATCGTAACACAAACTTTTTTTGTATTAAGGAGCATCAAACCACTCTCTGTGAGGCTGAGGGGGTGGGGGAAGTATTGTGGCAGAAAGAGCTGTTATAAGAAAAAAAGACAATTCCACTTCAAATGGATCTATCACCTGGCACAAAGTATAGACCATTGCCCAGAATAACAAATCCAGAAATACTGAATAAACTGCTTATTTATATGCGACTAAATGGTTTGGGAAAAGAGGAAGAGGCTTTGATTCCACTCCGTTCCCCTTTGTTTAAGTAGATTGCTCTGTTGGTAATGGTTTTGTCACTACAAAGCATAAGGAATTCAAGAAGATGAGACCCTTTCTTACTAGAGATGCCCGAGTCCACAATTACATTAACCCCTGGGAACAGCTAGATGTTGACAGAGAGCCAGGACTCTGGTTTGAGCAGGCTGCACACTGCATAATTTTGAATTCTGTCTGTATAGGTAATGGCAAAAAACCCCAAAATTTATATAAATCTGAATGTGTACATTTTGAATTGACCAGACTGGTCAGGGTTTATGCTTTGAGTAGGAGGCAAACACACTTGGTGGAAGGCTCATATCATCTCTGTGCCTCATTTGAGGTTACACACTTTTCAAAAGAGAGATCTGCTTGGTCACCAAAGGAAAAACCTTATTCTTCTATCTTTTCCATTGCTGCTAGTTGTCAAAAACTGGGAACCCAAAAATGATTCCCATTTTCCCGTGATGATGATGGAAATGCAAAGCATTTGCTCACAAGTGATAAAGAAGAAAATAATAAACCTTCTTTGACAATTGCAGAAAAATAAATAGAAAAAAAAACAATGTCAAAACTTAGCTAACTGTTTTGAAAAAATTGGGGGATTATAATCAAATTTCCAAGTTTACTGAGAAATTCCTAAGTTTATTAGTACAAATGACTTTGTAACTTCAATTCATAACTGACTTTTTAGACTACATTCCACCCAGGAAAATTAGAGACTTTGAACTCCCATTAAAGTAGAGTTCTAATATTTAAAAAAAAGCAGAAGAAATTTCAATACATTCACGAGAGGAAAGAAAAATATTATTTTGACATTGCAGCTCAGTCACTACTACTCTAAACTATTATTCTGGCTAAATAAACACCATCTTTCTTAAAAAATATTTTCCATTCTCCAAACCTTTTTTGCCTTTTTTTTTTTTTTTTTTTGGATAATCCCATTCTTCAGATAGTTTCCCACGAAATTCCTGATTCAATTGCATTCACCTCTCAGTCATTTTCTTCTCAAACTGAACACCTGGTATTCCCCCACAGACAGATCCAAAAGCTTCTCAATAGTAATAGTTTCATTCTTGGGGATAACCACTCAAGGAAAAAAAAAACAAAAAAACCCCAAAAAAACCCCAAAAACAAACAAACAAAAAAACCCCAAAAAACCAAAAACAAACAAAAAAAAGCAGAAGCATAAATAGAATAAACCACCTTAAATTGATGAAATCTGCTGCTCCTCCCCAGACAGCATCCCACAGAACATACACTCTGGATCAGCTGACCTTTGCTGGGAAAAAGGAAGATAATGCCCATAGGAGCACAGTGTAATGTAAGTCCTGATGTAACCCAAACAAGTAATTCCACTGCACAGGCTACAGTGACAAAGAGCAACACAAATATCACTTTATACACCCTTGAGAGCTTTGACTAGTACATGAATTTGCTATTATGAACTCCTTCAAGAATAAAAATAAGAGCATTTAGGCTCTAGACACATTAGTTAATGTTTTCTGCTTTCCATAGGACAGGCCAGAGAATGCTGAGATGGTTAAATGACATTCAGGTTAGGTAGCTAGATAAAAAAAGAGATCTTTTATTACATGACATGAGAACCCAACACAGCTTTCAAATTTCAAATATGTAAACAAACAGATACATATAAACTGCTTTAGTTTATTATAGAGTCCAAGGTACTTACAAATAGTCTGCCTGCAGAGACAAAAAATTCAAGTCAGTTTCTTGAAACAAAAAGTTTCACAGAAGGAAATATGTGAAAGTTCAAATGAGTATGGTGTATTTGAAACTATTTTACATTATTGTGTCAAATTGTCTCTTTAATATAACATTTTGTAAGAAGCAAACATGTAACTAGACAAATCCACAAGGAAAGTTGCTACATCTTGATTTCTTAGAATTAGGTACATAATAAAAACTCTAAAAAATTATCAAATTCTGTTGACTCCAACTAACGCTTTTCTTAATAAGAGATTGTGGACTTTTTTTTCTACTTTGCTTAAAAGTTAAGATAATTTGCCTGGTTTTGAACACAATACTTTGGTCCAAATATCACAGCAGCCTCTCCTTCTATCATCTATTTAAAAAAAAGAGCACATGTGCAAGAAAACCCTTGGTTTTTTTCAAGCTTTTTTAACAGTCCCATTTGCCTCAACATAGTCCTTTTAAATTTACACCCATGTAAGAGGGGGAAATGAGACAAACAGGCATTTCTTCCCTAAAATTGTCAAAAGTGAGAGAAGAAGCAAGTCTAACACGTTTAACTGGCACAAACTGATTTAAACTGCTGGCACTGAGATCCAAAACAGGTTTACAAGATTTATTTTTAATAGCTGTTGGAAAAAAAATACATGTAGCTCAAAACACAGTGCTCTAACTAGGTACAAGTAAAGGAAGATAATACTTCAGGAAGAAAAAAAAAAAATCAAGATTTTCCTTAATAAATGGAGACTTGTGTCTGCATGTCCAAGCAATTCTTTTAAAAGGTTACCTGTGAAGAAAAGATATATCTGTTGGAATTCCTTGTTGAGAGGGCACTGAGTACAGAGGGAGAGGAACTAGGGAGAAGGCCATTTCCTTTCCAACAGTGCACTTAAATGAGAATGTGCACCAAAATAAATACATACATTTCCTTTTGTATTTATTCTGAAGTTCTTGTAGCAACTTTTATTTAGTTCATTAAAAAAAAAAAAACAAAAACAAACAAAAAAAAAACACTGAAGAGACAGAATGCATCATGGATCTAAAAAGAAGAAAAAAAGGCTGAGAAGAGTGAAAAATAAAGAAAAACCTGTTAGTTAACTACCATTTCCTGTAGGCTATTCACAAGAATATCTATTTCAGTTCAAAGACAACAGATTCCAATCATAAGTGAAATGCAAATAGAAGTGAATGACCAAATCTGTCTGGCTTGGGGGTGTGCTGAGGAAAAACATTCAGAAAGGCAATATAAACAGTTGGTATAAATTGTCACAGCACTTTTGACATCAACTAAAATGCAGTAGTTTTCCCAGATTAACAAACTTGCCAATTGCTATCATTTGGGTGCAAATGGGCTCTACTACAAGTTTGTCAGCCACATTAACACTGGCCCAAAAGGCCAGTGCCAGTGGGGAAAAAGTTGTTGCAATGCAAGATCAATTGGTATCACGTGCCTATTCACATCTTCAAATCCTGGCAGATGAGAAATCAAAAACCTGCCAAATTCTGTTTCTCACCAGCCACCATCAGTCATCACACACGTGCCATAATTCAGTCATTTTTCATTTTTTATGGAAACAGTAAAACCTGACAAAGCAGGAGGTGTCTACAGTGTACAGTATACAAAACAAATGTACACTAGTTTGCATTTAAATTTCTTAACACCTCCCTGCACATTTTGCCTAAAATGTTTAGGGTTCTGTAGTCAAAAAGCATTGTAAAAAAAAGACATCTCCTCCAAAGATATCCAGACATGGGCTGTGTTGCAAAAGAATGTTTTGAGGTTGCTTAAAGAAACACTGCCAAAGATCTCACCAAAAGCAGATTTAATATAAAGTTGAAAGCCTGACAAAGTTTGTTGGCCAGGTTTAGTCTACTACTTATAGATGGTTAAAGCACACAGAGGAAAAGCAAACTAAAAACAATCCATCTAAAACCAGAACCAACCCAAAAATTTTTCTAGTTTTTAAGTTAAAATATTACTTCACCCTGGCCACAATTTGGGTCGGTAACTTTCTTTGAAATTTTGATATCAAAAATGTTATTCCACATGGGTTTTTTTTCTCAGTCAAGAAAAATCAGCTTCCAAATTCCTTTGTCAAAAAAAAAGCAGGAACTCGTTAAACAGCACTAGTCCTGGGAACAGAGGATGTCTCCAAAAAGCTCCAGAGGAGCTCAGCTCATGTGTTGCTCCTCAAGGCTGAAGCCTAACAAGCATTTCTCAGATTGTAGTGTGGCCTGGAGTGGGAGAAGCACCATCACAAGCAGTAATTCAAATAAAACATCCAAAAAAATTGCCTAAAACTAAGCTACTTGTATATACAAACAGCAAACATGCCCCAGAATTTTTAGTTCTCTTGTATTTACAGAAGTCATAAATCCCAGTTTCCTAGTAAAGGGAAAACCCTTTACCCATTATTTACATAATCTTACATTCGATATGCAATGTAACAGTAGCCATCTAAGACCTATCAGGGCTTGGAATGTTACCATGTATGGATTTATGAAGAATATATTTAGGCACATCAAGAACTGAAAGAAAATATATCAATAATAAACAGATCACTGATCCACTTGCAGCTCAGCTTTTATGTGAATAATTTCAGAGAAATGTAAGGAAAATAGCAGACAACAACAAGCATAACTGCAGAGTGAAAGTGATTCAGAATAATACTACACTTGCCTTGAAAATGTAATTAGAGAATTCCACTAACTTCAGATAAACAGAAGAATGAAAGAAACAAGGGGCACAGAAAAAAATTAAAGTACTTTACAGAAAAGTATTGGAACATATGAATATGCATTGAACATTTGAAAATCCAAGCCAATATCTGGAGAAGATGTACATATCCTCAACAGATGAGGGAATCTGAAAGCAGGAGCAAACAGGTGGCTAGAGATTGTGATATTCCAGACAGAGGGAGAGAAGCTTATTTCAAAGAGAATTTGATTTGGGAATTGATAAAGGAGCCACTGCCCATGAATGAAAACAGAAAACCTCACTACAGAGCTCCTTTACACCCTCAAGGGAAATACAAAATTCTAGTCTGATCATGTAATTTACGCACATATGAAGGTGTCAAGGGAAATAGTGAGGGTGAAACAGGTAGAGGAGGCAAAAAAGAAGGGGAACCTCTATATTACTGTAATAAAATAAAATTTTAGAATATTGTTCAAATGAAAAGATGGAAGTCAGTAATGACATCCAACCTACTTAGGGATGCTGCAATCATCTATTCTTCAGAAACCTGGAGATGTAGAATATCACTGATGTTTGAGAGACCCTACACAAGAACACACTACAGATAAAGTCTCATATATGAGAAAAAGTTATTATAAAACTTGCTGTCCACCCTCCAGTTTTATGGGTCCATTGTTGTAATTCAGCTACCCCAGCATGGTGATCCATTTCACTTCAGCATATCCATACAGGTATAAACAATCTGCAATCTTGTGCAGGCTTTTAAACTCTTATTTTTAGCATCAAAGACTTTGACTCAACATGAGCAGAAAGGTTTTTAAATCCTTGTCCTTTGTCCCAAAAGTATTTGCTGCTCCAGAGTAAGGCTTTATTTAGCCCATATATTGATATTAATTTTCGGTGCTGCAGGTTGGGATGTCAGTGTACATTAGCACGTGATCTATAAAGGGAGTGCTGAGATCTCTCTGGAAGCATTAGTCACTGTGCCCAGGGAATGCAGGGTGCTTTTGTTTGTGTTCTTGGCTCAAATGTCTGAGCTAGACCTGTCCTGATTCTTAATAAAACACACACACAACATCGGATTCATTATCTTGAAACACTTCAGGATTAGAATCTTTCTCCAACTTATTTACCAGTTACTAACCTCCATTATACATTAATTCTTTTTGAGGGGCATGAGGTCAGTGCAGTCTAACAAAATTACAGTTCCTTAAACCATTTATTCTTTACCTATAGGAAAGCAACTAATTTTCCCTTTACTTTTTTTTTCTTAAGGAAAACCTTCAATAACTTTGCTTTTAACAAGAGGGTATTTTAGTTCAAGGTTTGCACTGTCACTAACTTCACAGTTAACTGGACGTCTCATAAAGAAATCAGTCTCCTCTTGAATTTATTCTTTTTAGGTTCATAATTACAACAAATCACAAGATGATTTCTCAGTCTTATTGATAGTTACCTGGCTACTCCAGAGGTCAGTTCTACCAATTCTACTTCTAGATACAGCCCTAGGTAGCATTTCATTTCTCAACCTACTCTGTTCCATCTGCTCTCACCTACAACCACTTGGATCTCTCTATTATAGTACAACCATCAGACTTAACTTCCTCTTTTCATCCCATATTGATCTTCTACAAATTTACATTCCACCTGCTCAAAAATTGTCAGTAATTCCCATCCCAGAATACATTTCTTCATAAATTCTGTATTTCTAGCTATATTGCTATCCTTTTTCATGTCCCCAGCCCTTTATTGCTGTTCTGTTCAAGAAGTGGTCAGGCAGCATGTCCTCTATTTCCAATGAGAGGTTTTATTTAAATGGAAGAAAAATAATAGAGCTGGTGTTTTCTATATTGCTGCAACCAGACAACTGCCACAGTTAACTCACAACTAACCTCTGAATTTGAATTTATTTGCTGATGTTTATTTTATAGTATTAATTGAATAAGTTGTTGAACACTTACACATGATCATAATGAACACTAGGAAGAGAAGGAAAAGAAACACAGCACAATTAAAGTCAAGGCAAATGAAAATTACAACATCAGACAGTTTCAATGGAAATAAAAAGCTGTGAAATCCTTTCTTTAGTGTTGTCAAAGAATCTTCTCTATTTAGATAACTGAAGCAGGACTCCCATTCTATACAATTAAAGCATCTAAACCAATTTTTAACATCAAAATATATTCTTGAGAAGCAGACTTTCTGACCATGAAATTTATGACAGTTCCCTGAATGAAAAGCACCAACACATTCTATGAATTCTTGAGTATCTGAAATGTTTTCATTATCAGGACATAAAAAAGTGAATTTTCAGGAAAAATAGAGGAAATTTATGGTTGCCATAAATGTTTTTATAATATTATATTTCAAAAAGGTACAAAAACCCTAGGTACCCCCTCTATCATCGAAGAAAGGAGACACATAACAGACCAGGAAACAAAAAACTGTCATAACACCTATGTTAGTATTCTCTGTCAAATAACGGAATAGCTGTCTTGCTCTTCAACCAGATTCCAAAGCTTAGGCTCCAACAGGTGAGAGAAGCAAAATAATAAAAACACACCATATCTACTTTGCAACTTAAAATATTGGGGAGATCGTTTTTCTTCCAGGATCTATTGTTCTTTCCATTATCTAACACCCATGGATCTTCATAAATGCAAATAGTTCTCAGAAATTAAAAAAACAAAGAAAAACCATCATAAAACAGAACTTGGGGAGTATAAAGACTTGAAGACTTGCAGGCCTCCATATTCACAGAATTTTGAAACAAGCACATGTATTTTCAGCCTCAGAACACAACTTTGAGAGAGCAGTGAAAGAAATGTCTTTCATTCATTAATTAGACAAGAATACATTACATGAGACTATTCATGACTATGAGAGGTACATTTTCTGTGCTAACAGGCACCTGAAGTGGGTTTCACAAGTTACATAGATCTTGTTTGGCAGTCACAATTAACGACTTGCAAAACTACAACCAGAAATCTTACTAGTACTACAGAATTTTCCCTGAGTATTTATCAGTATTTGGTCCTTCAGGTATCTACAATTAAATCTCTGAGGCTCCCAAGTGATTTTATGTTCCCAGACCAACACACATCTCCCACCAAAAAACTCTCTCAAATAGTTCCTGCTGTAGTTATGAATATGTTACACAGTATTCAGACTAAAAAAAATTATTTCTGTTGATGCCATAGCAGTGCTAGGAATACAACCTATCAGAATTTCAGAGATATGTAAAGTCATGATGTCTTTATGCCTTTTTCAACATGTTACCTATACCTCTGTCTTCTGTATATTAAGAAATCAGGTGATATATCTGGTCAGTGGCATTCACACACAAACCAGGAGGAACTTGGTAAGTGTCCAGAATTATAATGAGACAGACCTACAGATTCTTGAGCCAAGATAACAATGGACAATTGACCATTTAGTTAGGATGTGTAAATAAAACTGAAAGAAGAAATACACATTAAGGGACTGCTGGCTGGACTATTCAGGAAGACTTTAAAGCATGATGAAAGGTGCAAACATACAAAACAAAAATAAATTTGGAACTCTTCTAGGTGTGTTACACAAAGCCAAGGTGGAAATATGGGATACACCATTTACATTCACGTGCATGTGTTACAAAATAATTGTTTCTTTATTAAATTGAAGTCTCATGGGAAAGACTTTTCTGCTTCTAATATAATTAATCCCCACACTCTTTTTTAAGAGCAAATGAGTAGGCAAAATGAAAAGCCATGTTTCTCACTTGTCAACAGGTTGAAAATCAAAGGAACATTGGATATTCTGTCATCAACAGGCTGACAGATAAAACAGCCTGACAGATAAAACAGAAGTAGAATGTTAATTAGCATTTAATTTGCTTTTGCAGTAAAGAACAAAATAATTGTTTCCATTTATCCAAAGTGTTTGAAGGGAAGCAATATATTACTACAAAATAGTCTGTTCAATTTGTGCTATGTGTGTATTAGGATGTACAAAGCAGGTAAATCCACAGTTGAAGAAGCATTGGATTTAACTTATTTTGTGCTAAATAAAATTGCATACACTGATCTGTCAGCAGCTGCAGAATAATCTTCAGATTACACAGTGCTTTTGTTTGTTTTAATGAACAAGCACATGGATCTTTTCCAAGAATGCAACATGGAAGTGATATTTCCCTCGACTGTCACTGCAGAAATCAGCTGGAACCTTAAGGGGGGGAGGAGTGAGAGCAGAGAACAAAAGGTGTAAAGGGCCACTCCCTCAGTTTTACACCTATGAGAAGATCTGACAAGAAGGTAAATTTGAGCACAGCTGTACCTCTTCTTGAAGCCTAGAGGTAGAAATAAAACAGCAGCAAAGAAGAGGCAATTCGTTAGCTTTTGTTAAACATACAGAGAGGAGTCTGGAATTGTGCAGTCTTTGGCACAATCGAAACTTCGGTGAGATTTAATATTTTTGTGACTGATGGAAGAGAATTTTGTAGAATTAGATGCTGCTGCTTTTAAAAATCCTTGGGTTTTATAGCTTATAATAAAATGGAGATAAGACAGATAAGTTTGCAAAAAGGAGACTTGTGATATCCAGAAACAGAGCTAGAAATAACAGCAGCAGGGCTAAAACCAATGTGCCAAAAGATAATATGATGATAGTTAGGGTAAGTGGCACTTACCCACATTCCTCTCCCTGTCATCTTATGTTTCAGGGGATTTGGAATAGCCCTCTGAAAAGAAATAGTATGCAGTAATGTGCTATTATAAAACACCTTTTAGAAGCAGCTATTACTTCAGTTACTTCTTTTGAGAAATACAGTCGCTAAATTTCTGTACTGTTATAAAAATCATCAAAGCAATCAACTGCTGAAGTAGTCCTGTATCACAAAAACAGAAAACTATTCGTTTTGTCAAGACTGAGTCAGCAAGAATCCTTATTCAATGAAGAAGTCACACAAGCTTGTATAGATCAGCAGGCTCAGAAAAAAATGTAGAATAGATTTTTCTCGACCTAAATCTAAATATACTGCTAAACTATTTTTGAGTAGAAGCTACCAAAACTTGAGAAAAAAACAAGTATATAATACAACTCATGCAGTTCCTGATTTAACCATACTAAATTATATTAGAAAGTATATCATTGTTTTTCTTCCTTCAAAATTAATTCCAAAACATTATTTGGTGTTCTCCTTTGGAAGAAAAAGAAAAAGGTGGTCTATAAAGAGCAAGCTTACAACAAAAAAGACCCCTCTAGCATATCAAATATATATATTGTGGGGAAAAAAAAACCCTATAACTTTTCTCAAAATGTTACCAAAAGAATTCTTTTCTATGGAAAGGATTCCAATGAACAAAACCAAAAGGAGCTCTCATCCTTCATCACATATTCTCCAAGAAAACAAATCTTACTTGAGAAATTTAGACAGGACTTACAACAAAAATATTGTTGAGAGGCTATTAAGTACTAAAAATTTTTCATTAGGTCTAGTGGTTTTGTGAGTTATATATGTAACTGAGAAAAGGAAAAAGAAACGATGCAACAAAACAAGGAAAAGGGAAACAAGGGGATTCAATGGAAGCAAAAGAACCAATTGTATCCTAAATATGGATTTGTTTATGTGCACTTTTGTTAATTCTCTGAAGTGATACAGTCATCAACCTTTGCCATTTTTCAAATGACACCCATATATTGATATAAATAATTTTTGACATGAGATACTTCAGTATTTCTTTCTTACATTTCTGGATTTAATTTGAGGATTTCTTTTTAACCTTTTATTTGTAAACAAATCCTGGCCTCTCTATTTTCTAAAAATGCACACAAACTCCCAAAATGTCACATTATTGGGTACAACATACAACTCCATTCTCCTTCTTTATTCAGTTAAAAAAAAGAAAATAAAAGTTGAATTTAATACATTGTTTTAAGGAAACAATTATAAACCATCAACCTTTCCAAACAGGAAATGCATTTCCAGACAGAGAGGAGAAACTCCATCAGTGAATTCTCCCTTTCTGAGCACTGAGCTAAACCCACAGTTTTCAACAACTTAATTATTCAAAGTCATGAAAAAATGAGATCTCTACAAACAAAAGCACTTCAATATGAACTTTCAAAAAAAGGAAAGACTTGTTTATGAGCATGTGCTCCTGTACAGATGCTCACACAAGCATCTCAAAAAGAGAACAAATTTGAGAAATAATACAGAGAACTTTCACTAAGGTCATGCTGAATAATACAATGAATTTTTCTGATAGCACATGAGGAGAATTTTAAATGAGGAAATGTCACATACTGTCTGCTGCAGAGAAAAATGCCGCTTGCTACTTCTTCATTAAAATTTTACCAGACAACTAGTGCTTTTCACATTTAAGAAAGTTAAATAAGGATAAGGTTTTAAATGCAGACAATTCAAAAAATGTATTATAAGAATCACATAAATATTTTGGGCGTGGGGTAAAAAAATCACTATAATTTATACTTAATTTTCTTATATTCATAATTTAGTGCAATATCACAATGCAAATGTTATGATAAATATACTAATCACTTGATCACATGACCTCAAAATCCAGCCTGGCAGTTCTTATGTATTCAGAACAATATATAAGCATGCAGTTTAAGGGTACATAGAAAATCCCTTTTGTGTCAACAGGAAAGTAAACATTTGCCAAAGTGCTCTCCCATGTTACTTAGCATAATATTTTATTTGAATTGTTTATTCCTATTTGAAACATAAATGAAAAAAGGGGAAAATAGTAACAAGTTCAGGAATAATGCAAAGAATTTAACTGAAACATGCATGTTCTTACTGCAGTCCTCTAAATGGGTTAATGTGGAGCTCGGATGCAAAATCTAGGAAACATCAAGTAGGAGTAGGAAATGATTTAATGGCAACATCTGGCATTAGTGAGGCTTCTACTGATTCATTTCTCCATGATTCAGAAAGGTTCCTGACAAGCTGAAAAGGGCTCAGAAACAGAGTCTTAAGTCTAGAAAATTATGAGCTGCATAAAATTAAAAGTTAAATCCATTTATTTTAGAGCCCAAAAGGTAATGGAATGGTTACAATACCACAGAAAGTTTTGCATACAGAGAGATGGTAGCATTGTGATTTTCTTCTGCCTATCTCCCCACTGTTGTGAACCAATGATATGAAGTCAATTGTTGACAAATTCAGAATAAAATAAGCTGCATTCTTAAGCTGCATGCAAAATTCTAAGCAGGCCAGTGGAACACAACAGAGACATTTTCTATCACTCAGGCATCTAATACAATTGTTTAAAGAAATATACATTCAAAACCATCTGAGGAATTCACAATGTTTCTCTTGGTTAAATATTCATACCCTGTTTAACACAAGATATAATTCTAAGTCTAAATCTACAACTGGCTATGAGAAAGTTCTAACCACCTCTTCAGGAATTATTTTCCTAGTTATTGGATCTGATCGTGTTTGAGAAAAGATTGAATTGCATTATACTGAAGCTCAGTTTTACATTCTAAGATTTCAAAACTAATATTCATCATTATGAAGCACTTAGAATAATTTTAAATTTTGTATAATTTCTAGACCCAATGGATCAGACATGACTTGTGGACATTTATAATCTTTAAACATACCCACATGCATTTATCATCTTCTACTCTACCACTTACACTTATTTCTGTATAATTTTGCAAACACATATTAATTTGATTAAAACACATTTTTCTTTGTGTGCTTGAAATAATCTTAGATAAAATCTACACAGTGCCATACATACCACTCTCCTTTGTTAAGTACCTTATCTTTGTCAACATTCTTGGCTATTCTGAAAAAATTCCACACCAACATCTGTCCCCAAAATGGAAAGATAAAAGTACAAAATATCCCTTCAGATTTGAAAACCTTACATGTCTCTCTTCATGCTACAAATTAGATGGCAAAAAAGTCTCTGCCACAGTTCTGTTAGTCTTAATATGCCTGTGCTAGGTATGTGTTTCTCTACTGTAGTCTGCTTGCATAATGGTGGGGTTTGTACTCCTGTTGGATCCATTAATAAAAAAAAAAATGAAAATAATGATAATTGCTTACATGCCTCTGCTGCCACAGCATCATCCTGATACATTCAAGTGCCATTTGCAATGCACTCCAAATATAAAGGCACAACCAGCCAAAATATTTACATACTTCCTCATTAAATATTTCCCACAGAGACTTAACAGGCAGAAGTAAGCCATGATGAATTCGTTCACTTAACTTCAGAAAATTACTTTAAGACTTTCCTGGCACATAGAAGTGAGAAAACCAAGCCAGACAACAATTTCTGGAATGGAATGGAATGGAATCCCATTAGTTTTCCTTTTTCTCTGTCCCTCAGAAATGGGATTCCCACGTCTTTTCACAGAATTCCACATCGAGCACCATGATCCAACTTACCAAATAAGCCCATGCCTCAGCAGGATAGAGAAGTTTAGGGTTCTTTTATTCTGATGGAAAATGTCCGTTCCCATTCCACTACCTAGACTAGGAAATGAAACAAATCTAACATCCATGTTAGCTGTTTTAATTTGGATTCACTGCAGGAAACTAATGGGACAGGGGGGAACCATGATGCTCTCAGTGGTTTGATATTTTCATCTTCTAGCCATATAAGAAACAGTATGTTTCTTGCAGAATGAAAAATAATCTATACAGAAACATTCATACTACTGGGCTACTAAATTAATGTCTGCTCATGGTACCTCTATGAATATGTAGACATTTGTTTAAAAACTAAGGCCTGTTTAATGATACTTAATTTAGTGGAACAGTTTGAACAGGGATATTTATTTCCTAATTGCCTTGTTCTGCTAAGTGCTCAGCACTCATAGCACAGAAAAAATTAGAAGCATTCAGGTACTTCTAAGGTTCAAGTTCTATAGCAGAATATAGACATCAGAGTTACAATTGAAGGGCATAAAGCAAACAAATGAATTCATGTACCATCAGAATTGGTGTACAGAGGTTAAAGAAAAATGGATTACTAACAAGTCATACATATGACAAAGGCAGAGGAAAACAACTAACCCAGAAAATTAATCAGCATATAAATTAATCTTCTTACCTGAGAACAAATTGGAGTCTGAAGTATTGCTTTCAATATACCAGAATGCTAAAACTTTCTGCTGGAAGAATACTGACATGGTATAGAAAAATTTCTGAACTCCTGAGGCAGGTAGATCCTGAAATAAGGAGGAAAAAGGTTTTCTCTAATTCCATTTATGGGGCTCTGCATGTTTATTTAGTTCATTAGAGACAGTGATACCTTAGACTGTATCTTGATTGGCTTGCTAAGAGTGTTAAGACAGAACTTAAATAGATAAGCTTTATAACCATTTAAGCACCAAACATATTTCTTCCATAATGCTATAAAAACAGATTTTAAAAAAAGCCTTGATTACAGAAAGAGAGTGTGGTGGTGTGCATAAATCAATGTCATTAATTATCTATACTTCTTCACTTTCCTTCTGTCTAAAAATGTTGTCTTTCAGAACTTCCACCTACCTGGGAGAATAGGTCATCTCTCTTTCTTCATTTTTATCAGTAAAATAATGATTAATATTTTAAATCATCTCATAGATAGATCTGAAGTATTGAGGTTTCTTTAGTCAGCCCTTGTGGTCTCCCACTACAAAGATGTCTATATTGCATATCCTTGTCTCTAAATATTTTAAAAAATCTTAAATAAATTGGAAAACATCTTCAGGAAGAGTTTGAAATTTCTTTAAATGCCTCATAAATTTTATAACATAAT
>JANRGV010000094.1:59940732-59955927 GCA_024734035.1 Alethe castanea
TATAACATAATCCTTACTGGAGATTTACAGTGATGTACTTTTATTTGTATATTATAGGCAGGAAAAGAGAAAAAAAAACATACTCTATAAAGCTATCAAGTAAATAATCTATAACTAAATTTATAGGCAATCATGTGGTATCAACATTTTTTTAAAAAAATCTCTGTCAAATATATAGATCTTAACAGTGCTGGGATTATCCATGACTGTTTTAAAATTATTACATGTTGAGAGTATAAAGTTTTAAACAAAATAAATATAGTTAAAACATGATACAATGATACTTGGTTTTGTTCCTTCCTGATGCTTTTCTAGCTATGAATGGTTTCTGGAAAAAAATTACCAAATAGAAAGCTTCCATTTCACCCTTTTAATCATGCAAGTGAAAATTTGAAAATAAAATTCTCAGAAATGTTCAAAGCATTTAGGTTCATCTAAAAAAGTCTGTGAATAAACACTGATAACACTTAGCATCTTACCAGGTAAAGAAAAGATACCTGCATCAGACTATTTTGAGAACAGCTATTTTCACATCCGTTCATAAACTTTAATTTGCCTTTTGTTCCTCAGTTGGATGTGCCCTTCACTTTACTTCCTGGGAAAATACAAATATAGACCACTACAACTCCTTTGAGCCTTTTAACCAGGACAATTTGAATTTTCCACTTGCAATAATGATTTCATAGAAATGCTTTGATACAAGTAAATGGAAGCAAGCATTTAGTATAGGCAAGTTTTTGTTGCTCCACTTACACCAAAGATTTCCCATTACTTCCAATTCTTTATCTAAGGAAATTTCCATGAACACAAAAATGGCAGTACTTACATTTCAGACTGCTTTGCATGAAATAACTGAGAAAAAAAAACAAAAAAAAAACCCACACAAAAACCAAACCAAAACATTCTTACATTCTTCCTTAGAAGTCTATATAGCAATTCTAATTCTAATCATATAATAAAATACATTTGTGTGATTAGCAGCTCTGAGGAATTCTATTGGAAGCAGTGAAAATCCTTAGGGGCTCCCTAGAATGGCTTAACTTTGGAAGCATCAGGGAGTTTCCATGAGTCTATTAAGATTTACTAAGATATTTACTCTTCTTTAGCTCTTAAAAGGAAAGATCTCCCTTTGAACTTTCGTTTTATTTGCCTGACATTCTCTTACAATAAACAAAACATCTCTGAGCAATTCAAAAATAAATGCCTATTTAATGTTTTCTGCTGCCAAACCTTATGATTTACTACACATATTTAGCAACATGTTACTTAAAAATTTTATCTTTCAAAATTACCAACATGTAACCCTAAAGATAAAACAAATGGACATCAAGAAGCCTCCCTTTGCAAAACTCTACAGACTTCAAGAAAAGCTTCATGAAGTCTTCACGAAATTAAATTGGAAAATTAGTAAAATTATATAGTGCTGTACATTGTTTTCAGATCAACAAGCTAGTACTTTAAAGTGCCTCATTTATTCAAAGGAAAGAAACTGGGTGTAACTCCATAAATTCCTTCCTGCTTAAGCATATTTGTCATACCTGCCTAGCATTGGCAAGCCCGGTGCAGAGTATAGAAAATCTATACTAGATCTGACCAAAAATTTGTGTGGTGAGCGTGGCCATAGGAGATCAGAACAAAATGTAGATATACAGAGAGCAAGGAATGGGGGTGCTCTTTCTGCTGACCTCCCAGCCTCCAGTCACTTTTGGGGGACTTCACAGGCCACTGCTTTCTGTTAATTTAAGAAAAATGAGGTTCTGGATAAAAACCCTTAAAAGGGTTCTTTCACGCTGGCCATCTCTTACACAATAGATTCAAATTCTATAAATATGTCAATCACAAAATTTGCTTTCTGTTACTATACCATGTACTCCTACAGGAACATTTTTTTTTTAATTTATCATATATTTTAGCAAACATTTTAATCAAAACTTTGCACTATTCTTATTAATTTTATCTGGTTCTATTACCTGGATTAGAGTACTTAAAAATATAAATAAATAAATAAATAAATAAATAAATAAATAAATGTGATTCTTTACTTCTTTACATAACCTTTCAGCAGATTTTATTGTACAGTAAAAATCAGTGTTTTACATGTTGTTATAACTCAAGGAAAACAGAAATTAATTTGGACATTTCTTAAAGGAATCTAATCCTGTTTATAGCCATATGGAAAACCTAGAGGATGCTCACTTTGGATTTTGCATTAGTCATTATTCTTAC
This sequence comes from Alethe castanea, assembly GCA_024734035.1. Classification (NCBI taxonomy): domain Eukaryota; kingdom Metazoa; phylum Chordata; class Aves; order Passeriformes; family Muscicapidae; genus Alethe; species Alethe castanea. The sequence goes on from JANRGV010000094.1 coordinate 59,942,959, forward strand.
ATTTGGCTATTACCACCATTTGTCTGGGTGTGATGACAAAATTGCCAGAAATAGGCAGATTTACACATGGTACAAGATGTCTCACTAGGATATATTCCTTCTTCTGAGTCGACAGTTACTATTTGGGGAGTTTCAGATCTTGTTTTTACCATTCAATGCAAATGTTTAAAAACGTGCTTGTAGGAGTCCTTTAGGAGAGTTCTTTTCTCACAGAAATTAATAGCAAACTCCTACTGATTTTCAGCTTTGTTACAAGAAGAAACCAACCAAAATAACTCCCTTGCAATTTCTCTTTCTCTTTTTTTCTTTATGATTTTCTTTTGGCTGTCAGTTCCACACACACAAAAAAAAAATCTATCACAAAGCAGACACAGACTTCCTGGTGACTCTCTAAAGTTCATAGTCTACATCATTCTCATCTTCTTCCCTCCCACTTCCCCTTCCATCATGTTCATACCCAAGAACCAGTTTCACGCCATGAATTGTGTTCAAATACTGAATTTAATCAAAATTGTCTCTTTTCATATGAAAGCCACATCTTTTCCACAAACTTTCCTCCAACCACCACTTTTTTTTCCTTTTCAAATCTCCTTTATAAGGAAACTGGGCTTCCTTTCTCCCAGCCCATCTGAAAACATTGCTAACTATCTGACAACACCAGCAATTACTTAAGAGAGGAAAGAAAAAGTACATTCCTGCTCAAAGGAACTTAATGTTGAAGGCAGATTCCTAATTCAAGTCAGGCACAGGCACCAGTTAAATACACCAGGATATAAGAAGAACCACAAAGTGTTTTTAATAATGCATTTGGATTGCAGTGTGAATAGACACATTATCCTTCTGGCTCTTAGAAAGGCCATGAAAGGAGGCTGAAGGCTGGCATCTTCCAGAGGGCCCTCATTTGTATAGACAGTTGAAGAAACAAATAGAGTCAGAGAATAAATTCAGTTGGAAGGGACCTTAGGAGGTCAAAGCCCTGCTTGTTGTATGATGAATTCCACTGCTGTACTATGAGCTGTAGATGAATATCCAGCTGAAGTTGATGACATCAGATTCCAGTTCTGGGGCACAGAAATAGAAGCTGTCTCTTCAAGATGAAACAAACTAAAGGAGTAGAGAGCACTATAATTTTGGGAGATTTCATTTCGAGAAGAGGAATTATTCTCATAGCCAGAATGAGAAAGGAATATTTTTGGATCCTTGCGTGTTTCAAACTTGAAAATAATTTATGATCTGTTACAATGAGTCCTATACTATTCCTACCCTCATTTGATATAATATTGATTTTCAGAATGGAAAGAGATTTTCTGAATGGTTGATTAAGTTTAGACAGGACACCTTTATACAGGAATACAAAAAAACAGAAAAGCAAACTTCAGAATCTACCATTAATACAGTGAACTTCTCCACACAGAATTCTCTTGTTTCTTTAGGTAGATTACAACAGGCTTTGTCAGGATTAGGGGAGGAAGTTGTATGGTAAAGAAGGAAGAGAGGAGTTAAGGGAGGTAATATTCCTCAAAGTTTAGTCTCTGAATTAACATTCTACCACCATCTACATTACTTCCTGAGATGTTAAAATGGGACCAGTGTTTCTTTATCTTTAAAGTGTTTCTTTATCCTCTCCCTGGCTCAACCATGATAACTCCCTCTGGGGAAGCAGCAGCTACCCTGAGGGGCCATCAGGGTCTCACAAAATGAGTCGTGGAATTGCATCCTTCCCTGCTCTCTATTGCATCCATTGCAATTTTCCTGTTAAATCCAAGCTGGAATCTCTCACCAGGTACTTGTGTGGGGCTCATTCCTCCCTATGGTTTGCCTTCAAGCCAGAACAAATAGTTTACAGTAACACTTACTTGTTCTTGAGCACCATCGAGCACTTGACCCTGGAGCAATTTACAGTCTTTCATACTTATCTAGTTAGTCCTTAGCACATCACTCCTGGAGAAGAGACTGAGGAGAGACCTCATTGTGGTCTGCAACTTCTTCATGAGGAGAAGCAGAGGGCAGAAACTGATCTCTCCCTTCTGGTGACAGTGACAGGACACAGGAGGATGGCCTGAAGTTGTGTCAGGGAAGGGAGATTCTTGTTCCATCTGGAACAAGAAAAGTACAAGAAACCTTTCTCTCACTGAAGTGTTTTCAGCTGACTGAACTTTGGGGTTTTAAAGCAGAAGTAAAAAAATCAAATTCAGTTCTCAAGATCGGTAGCAAAATAATCTAGATCTTCTTGTACATTCTTTTAATGTTAAAGATGAGTTACTTAATGTAAGTATTAATGTGGTCTATTATGATGACTAATGTTTTCAGTATATATTGCATTCCTGTGGAAGAATTATTGGTGCAAGTACTGAAGATCTATAAAATAAGATTTATAATACAAGGCCCAGTAGAATTTACTGGTATAACAATTTTAATACTGTATTCTCTCCCTCTATTGGGTATCCATTAACATCAAGAGAAGGGAACTAATTCATCTTTTATGCTCCTCTGTTGCTAATATAACACATTAATGAGGACTTATTAGCTATTCTTTCTCTTAACATGTTGTTAACACTTCCTTGTCAGGATTTCAGGTATTCTTTTTACTTGTGCTGACGCACCAAAAGAATATTAAAAAATATAAAAGCAAACTTAAGAGTCATCAGCCGTCAAATATATCATCAATTAAATTGAGAATCATATAATGATTTAGTTGGAAGGGACCTCTTGAGACCTTCTAGTCCAACCTTCCTGTTTAGCAGCAGGTGTTCCAGGTCTTTCCTCATTGGGTTTTGAACATCTCTGGAAATTTCTAGAGCACAAAGCTCAAGAGTATTATACCATTTGCTCATTCTATTCAAAATCAATGCCAAAGAAAAGAAAGAATTTGTTCTTCATCTCTAGCATCTATAGAATAACTTTTCCTGATATTGTGCAAACAGTACCTCAATCATGAATCCTTCTGCACACTCAGAATGAAAAAAAAAAAAAAAAAAGACTGCAGAAATTTGGTACTGCAGCATCTAAAATATAGTTTGAAAAGTATGCAAAACAAAGTGACAACAAATGCCTGGTATTAGCTGGATAATGCAATAGGTGATAATGACATTCCTGGCAAAAGATCAGCTCCTCTCAAACATCTGTTAGGAAAGAAGCCATTAAAAACCAAGCAGTTTCATACTGTGGGGGTTTGTGCAGACATTTGCTTCAGTTTTGATCTGTCATGGTTTAAACTCCTTGACTTCATTTGCTTTGCTTCCTGTTTTTTCTTTACAAAACTTTGGAGTGTCTAACATGCAAAACCACAGTGACTAATATTTTTGTGAATGTTGACCAGTTTTCCTTAATTTAAAAAGATGTGCTGAATTTGTCTGATTATTGATTCAGAGCAAACCTGGTGTTTCAAGACTGTGACAATATCATACCATACCAGAGAATGATGTTGTTTCCTATTTTGTGAACATTTTACACAACTTAATTTAGAATTCCTGTCTTCTTGACTCATGTTTTCCATCGCCTTGCCTTTGTCTTTCCTAACACCAATTTTCTATTCCATTCAATATTCACAACAAATTAGCACTCAGAAGCAACTACTCCATTTCACACTCTAATGTTTAAGTGGAAGAAATTGAAGCTATTTTTATAATTTAGTCAAAAAATTTAAAAATATATTAGTAAGAAACCTCATCAGTTGAATTTTAGACTTCAAAATGTCTAAATTACTTTTTCCTAAAAATCTCATTAAATTTTTACAAGTTGCTAAATGTCCAGCTCTGAAGACAGCACAATGGTTAGAAGTCAGCAGAAAAGCAATTTATGACTGAACCTTAAAATTAATTGTCTTCACCAATGTGTAGAGGCTTTTTCTGAAACACTTGATTCCAGATATATTCATTAAAGGCAAGATGAAACAATTCCATGCTTCCAATCCCTCCAAAAAAGGTGACCTTGGATTCCTATAATCAAAAGAGGAACAGTAACTGGATTTAAGCAAATAATTATCAATTAAAATACATTAGCAACACAGAAAACACAAATTCTGGTGCAGAACTCCATCACACACCTTTGGCCTTCAACTTTTTGCAGTGATCTCAATTCAACTGCAGGGGCCAAGTGTGCCTCCACACCAACCTAATGCATAGATCATGGGAATGCCTTGGAATATTGGCTGCATGAGATCTAGGCACAAATAGTCTCAGTCTGATGATGGCAAAAAACTCCAGCCTCTGCTGAAATTAACATGGTGAGTATAAAATTATAACCATTCTTTTAAAAAACTTACTCGTTTTCAGAAACAGGCATTAAATCTGAATCTTTAATAGCTGCAAGTCACTGGCACATAGTCCTGATTTAAGTATTTCTATAGTCCAGAGAGCATTGGATGTTCAGAACACCCCCTAAAAGTCACACAGAAATGCTTATTCAGTAAGATTCGGAAAAATACAGATTTTTCTTCAAAATCCAGATTCTTCTTCACTAAATCCATAATGACCATAAGCCCTTAGCTTACTAAGCTGGCATAAACATACAAAATAAATCTGTTAAGAGGAGAGGCAAGCCTGGAAAAAAACAGGAAGGCTGAGATGCCTTAAAGTGCCATGTGATGAGAACAGACATAAATGGGCACCACATATTCACATATCAATAATTCTGCTTTGTTTCTGCACTATGGCTTTTCAATAACCTGCAAGTAAACTGGAAGCAAAGGCAAATGGCAGGAGTTAGTTACCACCCCAATCCACACCTCCTCCAACTCATGCTGGTGCTTTAACAAATCCCAGTACTCACAGAATGTGGGGGACTGAATCAAAATCTATCCCAAAATTTTATTCATGTGATCTTCCTACTACTACCTTCCTACATTCTACCAGTGCAGAGCTCCTTAATGGAATTTAATTTGTCAAAATCAGATGAACAATGTCCTTACTGTCCTTACTGATAAGCCCCCTAAAGAGGAAAAATGCTGCTACAATAAAATTAAATACTTTTTTAATCATTTTCTCGCTGTCTAGACTTCTTGATAAAAAAAATTAAAATAGTATTCCTTTTAGCAAAACCTAGTTTGTGTACAAAGCTGATCTAGTGAAATGTGTCTTAGCCCAAGGCAGAGGGCTAGGAACTAGATGACCTTTAAGATTCCTTTTAACTCAAACTATTGTATAATTCTATGTACAGGGCTTTTAAAACTACTTAAAGTAGTCAGGTGATAGCTGATAGTCAGTCACTGAAAAGAAATACACTATGCCAAACAAAAGAGGCCAATCCACTGAGCCTGAAAACATTACCAAAACCATGTAAATGAACTGTGGTTTGGGAAAAAAAACAAAGCAAAACAAAACAAAAAAAAAACAACAAAAAAACCCCAAAAAACCAAAAAAACAACCCTTTAGTAGCAAGCTGAAAAAGTAATTTACAGGTGTAACTTTCAGTAAGGGTCAGAAAAAATTCATTCATTAGAATTACGGGAGGTAAAATTTTCTTATAAATATTACAGGACCTTTAAAAAGTGTCATCATTGTAAAATGGACTTAAATCATATCCATTAATTATTAAGCATTACTCTAGTTCTTCACTGATGTTTTTAAATGGAATTAGGTTTCCTCAACTCACTGCAGTAGCATATCACTGCTATCTATTTATAAACAACTTCTCTTCAGGTGCAGAAGTGCCTTTTCATGATGGTATCAAAGTAAAGTAGGTTTCATTTTGTAGAAATACTTCTAATCTTAAATGAAAGCAATCTATTACTTGTGGAATGAAAGAGACAGATCTGAGAGTACCTATGAGTTTTATAACATCCCAGATGTTCATTCACAATACACCCAATAAAACAAAGTCAGATTTATAGCTTTTTTTTTTTCCTTTAAAGGGAGAATAGTGTCTTTATATTTTAAAAGGCATGGGAAGTCTGAACAAATGATGTCAGGACAGCTACCTGTTGATAACTGCTAATCTCTCTCCTGATTCCTCTAAGCTATTGATATTAAGCATTTCCAAGGTCAAATACAGAATCCAGTTTCATAAAGGTATTAAAGTTTTACCTTAAATAAAGAACAACACTACATGCCCAACCTAATCTACCTTATTACTGAGGGTTTAATCTTTACTGAGGGCATTCCCCCATACTTCTGATCCCCACAAATGTGAAAACACTGCTAATGAAAAAAAAATGATAAAAATAAACTAAAATATTTTCCTCTTTAGAAGTCTGCAATAACCTCTATAAGCCAATCTGTGGATATTTTATATCAGTATATACTGGATGTTAAATAGAGGTACCATCTGTCTTAGCAAATTATAAGTTCTGTATCTCAGTATTTCTATTCATGCAGGAACAGGAATTGCATCCTAGTCTCCCCATTGGGATGCATCCACAGCAGCTCAAAATACAGCTTTAAAATGCTGGTCTTGGAAAGGTTAGAAAGTCTTCAAAAGGAAAATCTCATCCCAGAACAGCAATTAAAATTGTGTTTGCTTAAAGGAATCTCAAAGTTACCACATGATAATGCCATAAGGTTCTCCTCAACCACTGAAATTGTTTTTACTTTTCAGAAAAATCTACTATTTTTACTTTCCAGAAAAATCTACTATTAACAAAGTTGCTATGATGAAAGGAGATAAAGTTTAAAACATACTGTCCAAGATAATGCACTTACCTAAAAAAACCCTGGCAGAATATATCTCTAGTCTGAGACTGAACAGTTCATTCTTCAGGGAGAATAAATACAGAACTATTATGTAAGAAAGTACATTGGAACAATTCCTCTGGATTACGTGCATATGTAAAGGCTGAACTCTTTTTTTACTCAATATAACACCACAAACAGCAACCTGAAAATGAAAAGAAAACCAACACAGCCACTGCAACATAAGACAACCACAGTTTCAAAAAAACTGCTGGAGGTAAAGTCTCAGTTCCTTCAGCTTTGTGCCATCTTCAGACAAACAGGTTTTCATTCTGACCTCAGCACTTGTGTGCGTCAGCTCTCCCAGTACTATTTTTGCTTCACTTCTCTCATCTAACAATATCAATGTCCTAGAGAGCTCTGCCTGTTAAATTTAAGTGTGTTTCCCTTAGTGCCTTAGTTTTTTGTCGTAAAGAATTCTTTGTATTTATATCCTTTTTATATATGGATTATATACAGGTCCAGAGTGTAACCATGTGTGTCAAATTGCAACAGGACAAGCTTTTAATTAAATGTCTGGCTTTAATATTGTAATTCATATCAATTGAAAATAAAACTACCACAGGTTTATTGTCTCTATGTTGAGCAGAACAGACCACTGCCCTGAGAGCCAAACTAGGCATTATGTACTTTTGTGAGCTTTGAACAGCTACTTTTAGGGTTTTTTGCAGATTATTGACATTACAATTCAATTTAGGATAACAGCACAAAAGCTGGCAAGGCTTTTTAAAATTTAAAATATAATAGTAGTGAAAACTCCTTCCCAGACTTACAGTTATTCCCAACTTTAAACTGTAGAAGCCAGCAGAAGGCCAACTTTTGCCCCCTCAAAAGGAAGTAGAAGCAGGCTGGCTGCTGCCAAGCAATAAAGTCACCCTATAATCATAATTTATTAATTCAGAAATCTTACTCTAAATTGCATGCCTCCCTCTTCCTTCTGTTAGAGTGGCTGTAGTTTGCCTCCTTCTTCCTCAGGTCAGTTCTTGCAGGAGGCAGCAGCTTCCCAAAGGTCCCCTTCACAAGCACATTCAATTTGTTTACTAGAGACCCTAATTTTTCCACTGGTGAACACATACACACACAGTCCCTTTGTAGGTCTTCTACTGCCACAAAATTCTTCTGCTAGTCAGGTAAAAATATCTGGACAGCAAAGGCAGAATGATGTCAGTAACATGCTTCCAACTTCTAAGCCATCATATTCTTTACTTAGACAATTCCTTGCTTTCAGCCTACAATTTACTGCAGACTAGATGGTCTCTATCTGCTCACAAAATATTGTAGATCTGACTCAACCCTCTCTTCTTTCAGTTGAAGGAATGTTGTCAAAGGTTTTCATGACTCTAAAGCGAATCCTGATCACACACCTTCTGTATGATTACACTGATTAAACTGCAGTCCTGCCATACAGACTCACACACAAATACTTTCCAGTTTGTTGCCAGGCTGATGAGAAGACATGAGGAGACACCCAAACACACACAGGAAGAGCTCTTCCAGGGTTAGAAAGGGATGCTTTCATGCCTTAGAACACTGTGGTGCTGCAGCTGCACTTTTATGAGCACTTCAGGGGGAAAAAAGCCTTTTAAAGGTAAGCATTTCCCACTTTTAATTCCAATTTCCTTTGCTAAAAAAATGATACAAACATTTTCTTTTAAACCAAACAGAAGATATGAATCTTAATTAGTCCTTTTAGCCTTTCAGTGTGAGCCATATTTCTCAATATAAGAATACACACAAGCATCTGGGCTGCCACCACCACCCTGACCAGCAGGGTGCCAGGCTGTATTCTGACTCTGTCAGTGGTTTTTCTTTTGTACTATTGCATGTATTTTATTTTAGTCTTTTTTTCCTATTAAATTGTACTTCTGATTTGGAGTCTCTCACTGATTTTGATTTCAAAACCATTACAAAGGAGTACCTATCTTCTGTACCTAGACCTGCCTGAACAAGGGCCTGGAACATCCAATATTGAATGCACGTTCACAAAGCTCTTGAATAAAGCAGAATTAAACCCTGCAACACAATTTTTAGCATCCTGGCCAAATGTTCTCCTTCTTTTATAAGATAATTCTATTTTTATCTAGCCAGAAGCCAACTTTATTCTTAGTAAATGTTTTTGTAGAAAAGTAAACCAGGCCACTTTCCACATGTCAGTGTAGAAATACACCTGCATGGCAACAGTACATTTAAATAAGAAAGTGCAAAACAGTGTGTTGAAATCTCCGATGAAATGAAGAAATTCTCTGTTTTCAACTGGAATAAACTCCAAAGTCAAAACATTTTAAGCACCTACTATATAACTTTTGATAGAGTAAACATCAGCTCAGTTCCAAGTAAATTTTGGCTATATCAAGTCACAAGGTCACTAGAAACTCTCAACTTCCTGAGTCTGTAACTTCTGAAACCTGGTTTTACATTTTTTTGAACTCCAATATGAAGCCCTCAAATTGAGAATGAGTTTTCAAAAACTCTGATTTGTCAGAAAATTATTTGAAAAGAATACCGTTTGCCCATAGCTGTCTTGGCAATATCCTGAGGTTTTATTCTCAGTAACATCCATCCATAAATCTCATCATTAGCATTATGCATTTAACAAGTTAGACCACTTTTAAACACTACACAAATTTTTTGTAGTCAGTTTTGATTTGTCAGAGTCAATACTCTCTAACAGGTGTGCTTGTTTGGGGTGGGATAGGGTTAATCTTTTTCATAGTAGCATATACAGGACTATATTTTGGATTTGTGATGCCAAGAGTACTCCTTTAGATATTTAACTATTTCACACATAAAGGTTATTTTTTATATAAAAGTATATTTTAATATAAAACTTGCTAATTTGAAGAATGCTAGTGCTATACAGAATTTCCTTTTCAGCAGAGTGATATAAAATATATTGAAATAACAATAGAAATGTAAGTTCCACTCAGCAAAATATAGCAATTGCAATCTCTGGTTAATCTCTACTATGAATAAAGTTACAAACTTGGTGCAACAACCAAAATAGTAGCAATGGAAGAGAAAGAATAAAATAGAGTTTGATGAAATGAAACCTCCCATTCTAAACCACAGATACTCCCATTTTTAGAGTAGAATGTATGTTTATATGGCTCATCCCAGCAACATCAAACTGGGAAATCCTAGTGGGTCTGTGGTGCCTCAACCCAAATGTACTACAAAAGTAGAATATCAGAGTATAATATGAAAACAGAACTAAACATGTTTAAAACCTTAAGACATCAAGACTCCATTATCTCTTCCAACAAGAGTAAAAATTCCAATTTATCCATAATTATGCATGCTTCAAGCAATATATTAGAATATGCCAGAATTATTCCTTATCAGGCAAATTCCATTTGAAAAACTGCAGAATTCAAAATTCATTATGCCATTTTGATAACTGTGAAATTGTCATAATCAGTAAAACAATAAGCTTTGTTATAATTTTTTTCAGAATTTCCAGTTTAACTTTTAAACAATTAATGCTTACTTTTGCTAAAATTATGACAGTGCAACAGCTTTTTTTTGGTCATACAATGAAAATAGAGCATTTTTAATAGATTTTAGCTACATTAAAATAGCACAAGTACCTAAATTTTTGTTTTTGTTTTCCCTCCCCAATTCCACCAGTTCATTTCATTACATTTAATTTTTAGTGGGATATATGAACGTCATTGTAGAGTATAAAAATACAAAGCTTTTACAAACTGATCTATCGCTTTCAGAGATGAAAGATGTTGAGGAAATTCTGATATAGAATCTAGAAGCATGCTGCCACTACTAGACACCTGCATGAAGCAGGTAGAGCTGAATTTGAAAGCACACATTTATGAGTCTTCAGGGGTGAACACAATTTCACCCCCCTATAATCTATTTTGAAACAAGCAAGCTTATATTAAGACAACAATCATATGCTACTAGGAGTAGTAGCTTGGAGTTTCCTCTGAGAAGACCCTTGAAAAAGGCCAGGGTGGTGATGTCTTTCCCTGGAGCAGAAAATGTGTTCGTGTAGTGCGTCCAGCTCGTGATGTCTCCTTCACTGTTGCACAGAGCTTGCTTCTCTGACTGATGACATCTATTAAGCTCTCTGCAGCTTCTCTACTGCCTTTCTACACTTATTCAATTCTTTCTGCCCGGCCAGTGTGCATATTTAGCTCTTTCAGGACATCAGCTATTTTGCTTTTTGACTGTATCTACTGCCAGACTACAAAGAACAGGCATCTGACTAAATTCATCATTAAAACCATAATACAAGGGAAGGGAACGCTCTTTAAAATGATTCAATCTTGCAGTGATTAGGATAGTTAAATTCCTGGTCTTTAAAAAATGCTCTGCCTTTAGAAACATAGATCTTAAGAACACACACTCTTCATTTACAGCTCTTTCTATATAAATTTAATTAAGGACACTCCAAGAAGCTGAAGCACAAAGAAAAGCAGTGATTGGACTGACATACAATGAAAATTTAAAAACTCTGTCCCTAACCTTAGCTCTTCAACTGCTGGCTTGCTGCTTACTCATTGCTAACAGGCCAGAAGCTTTCTCTTTTATAAATTAAATTCCCTGGAAATGTGGTTAGGTTTTTTTCCAGGAACTCAGCATCACAGATCACATCACCTTGTGTTGTGCTGACTAACCACAAGAATTGTATGGACTCCTGTGAAAAGGTGACAAAAACTCTTGAAGTTCTGGGGCTTGAGACATTGAAGAACACTTGACTATGGTAAACTAAATAACAAAAAAGTTATAACAAAAGCTCCCAGTGCTCAGGGAGAAATAATATTTTAAGGTGTGCATCTTTTTGAAACATAATTAAAGTGGAAAATTTTAAAATGGCAAATAAAATTTGCAGCTTTCTAAAAACTACTGGCAAGCAATTTTTTTTCAAAATGAACTAAAAAAGCTCCAATAGCCTGTGATATTTTCTCCCCAATGATTGTACAGGTAATGATACAATTTTGTTCAGTATTTAGACTATAATGATTGTCATTACTTAGGAGCCAGTCAAATGAAGATAGCTATGCTTTTGTTATGCTTAGGTATTGAAGGCTGTCTATTTCATTTCATTCAAATTAGTATACTTTAAAGAATACATTTTTTATATTGAAATATTAAGATACAGAGAATCTTTTCGTACTTCACTGATTTAATAACAAGAATTTATATATAAAAAGTGATCCTTGGTCATGAATACCTGATATTTGTCTTCTTATATGACTAGTTCCAAGTGCTATGGGAAGGCAAGGATCCCATGCTGCGTATATATGAGATCCTTCTTTCCTCATTAACTGTTAAATTTTCACTGCTGCCACAACCCCTCTCCACAGTTCACAGTCATTCAACACCATTTAAAATTTTGTGGCCACCTGTGGCCACAATCATATATGAAATCCACAAACATGCAATGCTGAAATTCTTATTTTTCAGGTGTTTTGCATGACTACATTGTGGAAACTCCTTGCCAGAGGATAAACTGTGCATTTATCCAGTGTGGCTAGACTGCCTCAGCTCCCTCACTGGCTACTCTGGACAACCAAAGTCTTTTTTATATCTTCACATCTAATTAAGAATCTGACTCTCTGTCAGAGTGGGCCTAACTAAATGCCAGGCATGGAACTATAGGTTCAAGCTCCACCCAATAAAAATGAGCCTGAATAAAAAAGATACCAATTAAATTTCTACTGAAATAAGGGATTATACATCAAGTATTGCAGGTTTTGTGGTGACCTTAAAGAGCACATGGTACATTCTAATTAACTCTTGTACCTTATGTGACAAGAGCTCTGGTCATGGAGTTCGCAAGCAGCCACTATATATAGCATTTCATCTAATGATTCTTATTGTTTAGGAGTTCATGGAAACATAAATATTATTGAGTGCTACTGAGATGATGGAGGTTGTTTCAAAAAATACTTTTCAGCATTTTGTTTTAAATTAAAAATTTAAAAATTAAGATTTTTAAAATTTATTTTTCATCTATTTGCAAGAATGCATGCACACCAGAATACTTCACTTTGGAATTTTAAGCTTTCAACATAAAAAAAAGATATTTCTCTTAGAAAAGGTATCAACCAATATCCAACAACAAGGCTTAGCCTTTTAAGCTTTAAAAAAGATGAAGCATCAACTGTACAAAGAAAAAACCCAAACCACTAAATATTGAAAAAGCAAAATTTTAAGAGAAAGAACAGCTAAGTTTGAAAAATGAGAAATTTCCCAGATATGTTTTTACATATATATGTACACACACACACACAGGAAAAAAAAAAAAAAAAAAAAAAAAAAAAAAAAAAAATAAGTCAAA
>JANRGV010000094.1:59956168-59983722 GCA_024734035.1 Alethe castanea
AAAAAAAAAAAAAAAAATCAGCCATAGCTCCCAAGCAATATCTTATTTTTCCAGCAGTTTTATGTGAGTTAAGAATTAATGGGCATATTAATATTCAGCAGTATGACATAGTCACAATCTAGAGACCATTTCTAACGCACAGACTTACAGGAAATATTTACAAATCTTATTACACAAACACCAAGTACAAATTAAGAAAATCCACTGTGTTGTAAACAAATCCCAAGGAGAAAAAAATATGGAGTCAACTTCAGGAATCTGAGCTACTAAATCTTTGTTTCAGTTTGGAAGCATGTTTGGATGAAGGCCAAAATGTAGAAAGGATCTCCAGAATTCACCCACACTAGAACAAAAAAGAAAAGCCAGCCCCAGAAACCTGCCTCAAACCCCAGTGAAACAGAACCTCAACTAACCCTTTCTACTGCAAGGCACAACTTCTTACCCTCTGGGGAATTGCAATGATTCTTATAGCAGAGATTTCATTGTAAATACTCTTATTAAGAAATCTCAGGGGTTTTTTCTCTTCTTTTCTTTCCCCTTTCGAGCGGTGAGCTACTGCTAAACTAAATTGCAGCTTTGCTAGATAATCGTTTCTCCAGCAGCTCCACATTACTTAGAGAAAATGTACACCAAACCCTGTACTACAACATGGTTTTCTAAAATCACACCAAAAGAAGCCTATTCACCCTGAAAAGTGCAATCTAGTTATTTATCTCCATTTTGCTGTTGTTCCTTTGCAGTAAACTACCATTGAGTGCAGACAGAGTAATTTCCCAGTTTCTGTCTTTCACTGGAGATTTCAACCAGGAGAAAAAGCAATGATGCTTCATGAAAAACATGCATGCTGTCAATCAGCACTGGGACTTGCAGGCAACTAAAATCTACTGCAACACAGTAACAAAAAGAACCACATGCAAAATTAAAAAATGTGTTTCGGTCCTCCTATCATAGTGCATTCATATAAGTTCTCTGCACAAGAACTAACTTTTATTCTCACTGCCAAGATACAATTTTCTTCAATGTACTGTTCACAATGCATAGAACTACCATTAAAATATTTATCATTCTAAGAGAAAATACTTTCTATGAAGTTTTCCAAGTATGCATATATACAGATACATAATTCTAATAACATACATAAACTTCCTCTTCAGAAGAAAGCACCACTAACAGAAAAAAAAAAGTGGTTTTGGAAGAAGGAATTTATAGTTTCAGATTTGCTTTTAATAAAGAATTTGAAGTCACTCTATTATTAACATTCTTTATCTGATTCTACAAATAAAGGTTCTTTTGTGTTAGTATATTTTGGTAGACTTTAGCATGTCAAAGCGGACAATTTGTGAATTAAGTTCTTGAAACAGATACTTTTCATGTCTAGGAATAGAACAAAACGAAGAACTGAAGTACCCAACTGCAAAAGATCTGTCAACAATTCTTTTATAAAGGCCCATTCTCAAGAGGTTACAATTATCATAGCAGGACATTTTTTCAGGAAAATAATTCTGCCCTAGATAGTTTTCTGGCTTATAGTTTTGGGTTGGGTTTTTTATTCCTCTCTTTAAATGAATAATGACAGTTCCCATCTCTGTAAGAGGAAAATTACACATTACTTACCACTCACACTTCTCTCAACAACCTTAAAAGGACCTCAGACTACATCTAGGTTTCACTCATTTCAGCTTCTCTGATATTGGAACTGAAAGCTTCACATTAACACACTATCATAAAATCTAATAATACAATTCAGAGGTAAACTCCAATATAATTTTTGGCTTTGAAGATTTATCTGTCTTTTAGATCACAACAAAAAAGTCTGGCTTTAGAGTAAAAGGCTACTTAAATGAACCTTTCTCTTCCATGTAAGCAGATACTATCTCAAAATATGTCCAATAATGCAAAACATCCACTGTTTGGAGAAGGAACAAATGCTGCTTCGCCCCCTAGCTCAAGGCTTAACCCAAAATTCTCTCAAGACAAAGGCAAATCATTTGTACATTAGCATTCTAAATCACCAGGGAGAGCATGGCAAGGCTTTCCTGTTGCATGTTGTGAAAACTATTTTTACAGAAGTCTGGAAAGGGCAGAAATAATAATAATTGATTTTAAGTTGCTCGCTATTTTTGGAAATTGGAACAAACTGAATTATCTTAACCACAGAATCACAGGCTATGCTGAGTTGGAAGGGAGCCACAAGGGTTATTGAGTCCAACTGCTGGCCCTACACAGGACACTTCTTGAGCTCTGTCAGGCTGGTGTTGTGACCACTTCCCTGGGAGCCTGTTCCAGGGCCAAACCACCCTCTGGGTGAACATTTTTATCCTAATATTCAACTTAAATCTCCCCTGACACAGGCCATTCCCTCAGGTCCTGTCGCAGAGAGAAGGGATATGCAACATTTCCCATTTTTCTGCAAGTTGATCTTTTGTCATTTTAAGTCATCCTGTTACACATCAGAGTTCGTCACATTCTTTAGAAAAAATAGTTTGGAAAGAAGGGCACATAACAAATGCTAGAAGTACTCTTACTCAGCAGTTTTTCTTCATATTAGGAAGACAAAAGGATCCCAAATATTAATTGTTTGCATTGCTGAACTATTGTACTTCCATGCAAACACAGCTCTTCAGAGCACGTGGGGCTGGAGCACAGGGCAGGTTCAAACAGCTACCATTTCTAGTGGCTTGCTTCACTCACTTTTTTCTTCTGCACACTGCAGACAACTTAATCTTTTCCATACTAAATTCTCAAGGTCTTTTTAATATGCAACAGCCATGGAGCCATTTTTCCTTGCTGTTTTCTCCTGAACTGTAAGTGCACTTGGCAAGAACTCAAAGCACACATGGCTGCTGACGCTTCGTACACTGGCAGAGAAGGTGAAGGTTGAATCACTCTAACACTTAGGAATTGATTTGGAATAGCTTTTACAGGTTTGGAAAAAGCTGCTCACCCTTCACAGCTACAGAAATGTTATACTATACCCTTATATCCTGAAAGAGACAAAAACACACAATTTACGAAGAAAGCCATTGTGCTTCATCGTACATTCTATTCCCTGAGTCTTGGCAACAAAGGAAGGGTTGAGCTGCCTTTGTGGGAGGATGATTATTGAATTGTGCACCTGGCATGCACAAGATTTTCTGTCTTTCATTGACTGCTGTGGACATCAGAAATGAATGAACCAGGGGAAGAGAGATTGTTCTTTGTTCCCCAGCAGATTTGCACCAAGCTGGGCCACTCCTTCCTGGCTTCAGGTAGACCTTCAGACCTTTTGAATTCTTGAAGCAGTTTATTTATATTCAAACCTCTTAAAATAAACTCTGCCTCACTTTCAACTGTCTCAGAGTAACAAAGCAGTACTTTCATTGCCTTGCCTAGGGCCATAAACTCCCCCTTGCTCGGGGGTTTCACAAAAATCCTTCCTTAAGAATTATCTTGAATTTCTTCTTCCTCCTCCCCTCTTCAGAGCTCTGCCCACCCCACTGCTTGGGCTCCTGGTCACAGCCCTGACAGAAAAGGCAGCTGAGGATGGTTCCCATCACCTATGGCAGCATCCATCAGCTATACCTAGAAATTAAGCCACTAAGAAACAAAAACCTCTGGGGATTCATGAACAAATCAGAACACTAAAAAAAAAAAAAAAAGGGCTTCAGCCATATAGAAAAGAAGCTTAGAAAGCAAGCAGAATTTATAAATGTGCTCTCTCAAGTTATAGAAAAAAATGATATTTGAGTCATGGTAGGTACTGCAAGAACCTGGTTGGTAGATATATTTTTTGGTTTATTGTTGATTTTGAAATGGCCTTCATTCAGAAAATAAAGTTTGCAAAAAAAAAAAGTTAACTTCTTTGAGAGTTTTCCCTTTTTTTATAAAAATGCATTTTAAAACTACTTTAAAGAATGGTTTTCAGGTTTCTTTTCACCAGGCAACCAGTTTTTTTCTGAAATTGCATTCAGAGTGTTCTATGTCAGTTTTACTAAGCCAGCCATAGCAACATTTATCTGACCTGAGCATCAGAGAAGACTGTAGCATCTAGGTCCATTTCAAGATTCTTTCACAAGGCAAGTCCTCATGTGGCATAACATTAATTAAAAAAAAATTAAAACAAAATAAAGGAGAAATAAGGTGTATTCCAGAGTTCCCAAACTCAGTATTTTAACTGACACCATTACTTTTTCCAGCTAAATTTTTAGGAAATTTAGATATAGTAATGATATATTACTATATCATTTTTGCTTTTCTTGGAGATGGACAGTTTAATTTAAATGTTGCTCTCTGCTCCTCACAGTTTTGAAGTGGTCAGCTAAGTGGCAGTCTTTAACATGCCAGTTAACAGACTTTTGTCAGACTGCAAATTGTAAAGGAAAAATTTAAAAACAGCCTAATCTGCATATGACTTCATATGCCTAATTAGGAACATGAAGAAAATCCACTTTTCATTGCTCAGACTGTGAGGAGAGGGGTGCTATTCCTAAGGGGAGAACTGTCTTTGTAGAGCACATCATCCCCTATTAACACCTCCACAAAAGGGCTGCCACAAATCTACTTTATAACTAGAATCACAGCAACATTTTGGAGAGGGTGGTGATATTCAGCTATAATAGAGGTTGACTCACTACCCAGAATGGTCTTAAATGCTCCTCATTTTCTTTACATATTACCTACCTTGTCTGTGAAAACCATATCAAAACATACTTTACAAAATTACACTGAAGAATACATCTATTGAATTTTACTATCACTCTGTCTATGATGATGGTAAATAATACTTTCTGGAAAGTATTGTTATGTAATGACTCACATTGAGTTGCTAATAAAAGAGAAGTCAAAATGCAGCCAATTGTCCTGTCACAATCTATTTCTTTCTATTAATTACTCTTGCATTTAGCAATAAATCTTGCATTTAGCCTTCCTTCTGCTTTTGAGTGGAGTTTTTAAAATAAAAATTCAAATAATACACTACTTTTCAGGACTTAATTTTGAACATCATCTTACAAACCAGTCCTGCAACAGCTTTTCCCTCCAGAACATAAGAGAAATCTAGTCAACAGGAATGTTTCCTTGTAATCTAGCACAACAAACAAGGGAGAAATTCAGCTTTACTCTTTTATTATGTGCATTTTCAAGTGTTCCTGGCATGCAACATAGCAAAATCAAATTTGTAGAGTTGGTCAAGGATCCAAGTAACAGTAATACCTTTACCTGTTTTGTTAATCATGTCTCAGCCACCCAGTGGCTATTAATTAATTTTTATATTTCTTCAATGATCATAAGCTCTAGATGCTTGCAATAAAATGAAAAAATAACTTGCTGCCACTGTGCCTTCTTCTCTAGCTGCATTTGAGGTTATGGCTCTGTTGTTGAACAACTCATTACCTGCCAAATATTTCCCCTGTATCCACGGGGGAGGGAAAAAAAAAAAAAAAAAAAGAGAGAGAGAGAGAGAATGTAAAAATAAATACTGCTTACCCCCCAAATTATTATCTAATTTATTTCACTGCATTCCATAGAGGTCTTTGTATCCAGCATGCCTTGCACAGCATTAATAAAACCACAGAGCTGATTTATTTCCTTGTGTTTAGCCACAAGAAGAGGTCGAGTGTCTGGGCAGC
Organism: Alethe castanea; assembly: GCA_024734035.1. NCBI lineage: Eukaryota > Metazoa > Chordata > Aves > Passeriformes > Muscicapidae > Alethe > Alethe castanea. The sequence continues at coordinate 59,961,775 of JANRGV010000094.1, forward strand.
TCCATCTGTGAGTCACAGCACAATCTGTGCCCCCCTTGGTTTGACCCAGAGTGCTGAGTCCTCTCAGTGCCTCAGCAGCTCTGGCCAAGGCACTGAAGGAAGGGGAACGAGAGTTCCCATGTCAGGCTGACTTCCCATCCAGCTGCACACGGACTGACAGTGGGACACGAGGCACTTTTTATCCTGAAATGATCTTCCAGGGGTGAGGTGTGTGGATGTGGAACCACTGTGTGACAGGCCACTCAAACCTCCATCTCCTCCCACCCTGCCCTGACTGCGTGATGGAGAGAGGAGCTTGCACTGCTGGGAATGGAGCCAGGGAACGCTCCTCCTAGCAGGGATCTTTGAATCCCCCTAGGTACAGCATGGAAAGTGAGCTTTCCTGGAAGTCTTCCCTTTTCCTCCTGGTAATCAAAGGCATTCTCTTGCATTTCACTCAATTATCTGTTTCTTGCTGTTCATAGGTTATGTTTTGGAAGTCTTAATTATGATAACATACACCTTTACCTTGAAATCTAATCAGATTTTGTCATTGCAATATGCAAACATACCATATGTTTGTGTAGTTAATATATCTTATGCAATTACAGAAATTAGAAGCTACTAATAGCTTCCTATGGAATTAATATTATCATAATTTTGCCATCTTTCATGAATTTTTTTCTGTATAAGAAAACATTTAAAATAATACGTGAATATTTAAAGACCCCTGTGAGGGTCTTTAACTTCTGTTAGACAGAAAAAATATACTCAGCTTTATAAAATATATTGAGCCCTCCCCGCTCACTTGTGCTTAAAGCACAAGCCTTATTCAAATCTTACAAAAACTTAACCTGTGATCATTTCCATCCTTTTAGCTGATTACTCTGTAACAACACCTAAGATTAACCAGATGAGTGCATAATACTAACAAAAAAAAAAAAAAAGAAAAAAATCCTTAAGAACCTTCTAAGTATTATTGTAACTTTTGACTAATAACGTTTCCATATGGAAAGTATCTCTGCACTTAGAAAATATTTGAAGACAATGCTGCCAGATAAACAGTACTTGAGAAAGAAATCCTGACATCTTCCATGGTATCCCACAAAAAAAGTCATGAAAAGCTCGTTCCTAAAAACCATTTCAACAGAACACAAATGTGATACTGATGCCAGTAGCAAAGACAGCACAAACAAAACCTGGGTTCCTGAAAGGTCTTTGTGAACCTGTATAACACCAGGGATTTAGCAGAATCATCTTGAAAAGGTGACGAATGCAAAGCCTGTCACCATGCAAACTCTATGACATATGGCCAATAGATTGTTGGTAAATATTTAATAAAATGAAACATTAGTCTCTCGTGTAAAACCTCTACTATACAAAGAGGCAAAGGTACAGCAACAAAGCACGTGCTCTTTTTTGACAATGATGCTGTTTCAGGTTGCTCATGTCCACAGACTAAAATTAAAGCTCAGTCTGTTACCACATTGTACTACAACTCAGCAGAAGAGGCCTCTGTAGATTTTCTTTTTAGTTAAACCTGGCTTCTGTGGTTCAACAGCTTGACAGCAGTGTAAAAGTATATTGCTTTTGCTGGAACATCTGTCTTTCAAGTCATTACTATTCCTCCTGTAAAATCTTCCCTGTCAAAGCCAGTAGAATTTAGGTGCTGGGTTTGCTTGGTTTTTCCCTTTGTTAATATCTTATACTTTATCTAAGGTGTAAGATGCACATGAAGCACAGGTTTGGTGCTTCCAAACAGAAAATCATAAAACACATCTCAATTTGCTAATCACCACTGATACAAGACTGGGTTTTATAGAGGGCAAATTAACTTTCTCCTTTTGAGCTGTGATTGAAAATCAGAATTAGTTTAGTAGTAAAATTAGTTTAACAGTTTCAGCTCCAGGAGAACTCCAGAAAAACCAGCAGCTTCATTTACAACTTGAATGGTCAGAATGCAAAATCACATTTGGATGTACCATGCCAGAATGATGTGCAAAATTGCCAATCCAAATCCCAAATCATGGAGGGTTTTAAAAATATTTATTTTATGAACATTTTATGAATATAATTGAACACTGGGGCCAGGTTAGGTTTTTTTTTCAAGTTTTCATATTTTTGCAAATGTGGGGTCACACTTATTTAAGTATATTCTAATTTTAGACCCAAATAATATTAATTTCATTTCTTCAGTTATTTCCTGATTTCCACAACTGAATTTTTGAGATACCAAGTTGCCTGAACAAAAAAAGTTTAAAAGCGATACGAGATAAAAAGATCCACAGTACAAGACTCAATATGAAATTTGGCAATTAGCAGCGTTGTACATGGAAAGTGTAAACTGTGCTTGCCAGATTTCTGTGGAGGAATTAATCAGCCATGAGAAAAGTCTGTCCCAGCCCATTTGCTGGAACTACTTCACTTTCCTCTAGAAGCAGTAACTTAGTGCTGTACAGATGTATTACAGAAAATTCAGCACTTGAATGGATAAATATGTGAATGGATATCCTGGACAAATTGCAGGGTCAGTATGTCTGTCTCAAAAGTTATTATCCAGTCACATTTGGACAATCTCATATTTCACTATCCACATTACAGATTAAGCATTTCTAAACTGTTCAAATTCTTCTTACCCTGCAAACTAGAGATACTTCCTTTTTTTTTTTCATCCATTAAAAAACAAAATCAACATTCTTTTAAAAAATAAATTCACCCTTCAGGGCAACAATATTTCTTAGGGACAGTCAAATCCCAAAACTGCAATTATACCTTTTTGTATAATACTATAATCTTTGAACACTCCACACAGTGTTATTTAATTGTAAGTCATTTTCTGGTCAGCTTACTTACTTCAGCACCTCATTATTCACAGTCAAAATTTCAGCAAAACTAAGAACAAACACATATGCAACACTGAAAAAAAAATTCCCAGCATCAGTTCAAATTAGTAATAACATTTTGAACATTTGTTATTTAAGTTTGTGTAATTATTTCCATCTTAAAATGTGTAACAAGGCAACTTGTCCGATTTATCATCATGTCATCTTCCATTATCCAATCATATCAAGAAAACATGAAAAAATCACATTAGAATAGCATCTGTTAATATATTTAATTTTCTGCAGCTGCTAAACTGATACCAAGTGCAGAGACCACTAGATGGCATAAAGCAATAAATGCAAGAAGAAAAAACATAATTATACCCCTGACTTCTATTATGGTATTTACTGGTATTTCTTTTATGATAAAACATCACACACTGAGAGAACAGATTTTTCTTTAATGAAATACTAATAAAAAATAATACTTTTTTTTCTTCTACATGCAAAGTAGTATAGATGGGATCTTGAGGACACAAGCTTATCTAAGAAACTCAGGTTAACGTTATAAATACAGTCTTAACTCTGTCCTTTAAGATTACCTATTCTGTTACAACATTACTGCCTATTCACATAGTAGTTCAAATATAATACAAGACATAATCCAGGTTTCTATAAACAGCTTTCTTCACAAAAAAAAAGGAAAAAAAAAAGTAGATTTTTTTTTTCAATATTCAAAGTGATTTTGCCTCACGGTCTGAAGAAAAGAAGGCAGAGAGGAGATTTATTGCTCTCCAGAACTACCTGAAAGGGGGAAAGGACCTCCAGGTGTGCCTGGGGAGGTTCAGGTTGGATAGCTGGAAAAGTTTGTTCACTGAAAGAGTGATTAGGTGTTGGAAAAGGCTCCCCTCGTGGAGTCAGTCCCAGAAGCATGCAGAAAATGAGTGAACATGACACCTCACAGTATGATTTAGTGGGCATGGTGCTATCTGCTCACAGGTTGGACTTGATCCTGCAGGGCTTTTCCAACCTTAATGATCCCATGATTTTTGCTAACAACTTTACAAGAGAATTTTAAGATTGAGACCCAGTCTGGGAAATTTCTCCGGCACTCAGGATCTTCCTCAGGACAAAGAGAAGTAAAACAAATCTTAAAATCATCTTCCCTTGCACCCCTCTCTTTCCTGAGTTCTACCTCCTGCATTGCTTCCAAAAGCCACATTTACAGCTGAGCTGCTCAAGCCAAGGAGAGAACACTCACTGCAGGAGCCAGAAGAAGAGAAAAGTTTTGATGTTGCTGAAGTCTCTCTGGGGCAGAGGAAAGTGCTGAGACACTGCAGGAGTTATGGATATCAGGCAGGTATTACACACTTACAAAACACAATACTCAGTTACATTCAAATCTCTGTTTTCTGTGTTCACACACTGCCTCAGTTCAGCACTTCTGTGCCCATACTTTATTTTCTATTATTTATATTCCATTGCTGCTATCTGTAACAGTGGTAAAGCCAAGACAGAGCAGGCTCCAGAAACAGGAATGAGGATGCTCATGAAAATGTTTGCTAGCCAGACCAATGGTAAGTGAAAACTTCATAACATTAGACGACCCTTTTTTCAGAGTGTGCTGCTTCACTTCTACTTTTAAATGGTTTCTGTAGCTGAACCTGACTGTTATAAAGCCATTTTTTTCCAAAGACAACTTTTTTCCAGGAAGCAGGGACAGCTTTTTTGACCAAAACTAAATTATTATTATTCCAATACATATATATCTATTCTTTATATACACACACACTTATATATATACACACATATTCTCATGCTCCATATATGCATTATTCAAATGGGTATATATATTGAAATACCTAGAGGAATATTCACCTATGCTTACCCACATATATGTATTTTCATATCCTGGTGCACTGGAGGAATCAAAGATCAGGAAAAATACAAGAAAATATTCTTTGTAGAGAGTGGGAAAAAGCCTTTAGCATAAAGCAATAACACAAAGCAGACCATTTCATTCTCCATAATGTTTTATGCTAGTTATGTTCTTTAGTTTTTCAGCTGGGCTGTTCAACAAATTGGAGGCCCCAGCAATAGGTGTTAATTACTAGTAACACACAAAATTTGATTTTGGTGTTTCCACACAAATTTTTAGTCAACTTTTAGGGGAGTTTAATTAGGTGTTCCCCGTAAAGTTAAAGCTATTTCCTGTATGCTGCCTTGTGTGATCGTGCTTCCCTTCCCTGGATTAATATTTTCTCTTTCTGCTTTCTCCTTGTGCTTTGTGCTCCTTACTTACCTTATGTTGAAGTGTACTTTTCAATGCTACTTAAAACTTTTCAGTAGAGATGCTGAAGATGTGGCAGCAATAAAACTCTTCCTGTGAAGAATATGTCCAATTTGGTACCTTCATAGTCATTAGTTTTTATCAGTGGCCCAAATATCATAATAGATTATGGGTTTTAATACCTTCTTGATCTCTACTTACAGAACCTCGAAATTAATTTAAGCTTGAGAAGTGTCAATCTCTTTGACTAATAGAACTAAAGCCTATTTGAAATCAAACAATTTGAGGCCATTAACTTTTTAATAATTGCTATTAGTATAACAAATTAGACATGGCTGAGCTCTCATTGTTCTTCTGCTAATGTGCTGTCCTCAAATATTGTGCTAATGCAAGCAAATTATTATATCATTAAATATGGCCTTTCATGACTGTGTATCAATAGGCCAGTCCAGTTATGAGCAGCTATGGGAAGTCTAGTTACAGGACATCAAAATGTTAGTGTGTTTAATTTTTTCCTTCCAGTATAGTTTTAAACCAAAACCTGCTTCACAGCTAATTGAATGCATAGGGAAAACAGATGTTACTTTATTTCATTACCTGTTATAATCTTCACTGAGTAATAGGTTATTTTATTAAAACCTTACTGGAATACTAAATGATTCCCACCCTGTCTGTACTGATATCCCACAACAGCCTGAAATTGTTTCAAGGACTTTTTTAGATTTGATTTTATATTTTAGTGCTTATGCAGCAGCTTCACTTGTTCCTACAAAAACCATGATTTGTATTTCAACTTTAAAATTAAAATTCACTCTGATGCAACTTGAACACTGAGTCTGCAGCCAAAGAGGCTGTAAATAATTTTTAAGTGTTTCTATAAAGGCTAGGGAAGGTGGGAAAGCCAAAACCTACCTTCAGTCATTTGTACACTGCACTATCTGGGAGTCTGTGCAACAGAAAGTCTTTCTGCAACTCTTGATTAAAATAAGAATCAATACAATCAAAAAGGCCCCTAGAAAAGACACCTGTCCACTAGGTACTCATGGAGTTTGATAAATTAGTCTGGAACTGCACAATAGGTCATAAAAAAGAATTCTAATTCTACCAGAAGCACTATTATCTGCTGAACATTTCTTAAACAGAATTTAGGGAGGTTTTTTTTAATTTTAATTTGAAAAGACCATTAAGAAATGTTCCTACAGCTCCTGGAAGAAACAGGAGTGCTGTTAGAGAGCTTGCACATTGAGAAGACTGCAGATACTGGGATCTGAGAAAGCTGAAGATGACACAGAATACAGGGTTCCTTGAAACTTCATCCTCACATGGCAAATTTTATGCATTCCATATAAAGATCATCAGTGGGTCAGACTTAATACTGAATGGACAAAGTTAAGTAATAAATTGCCTGCCCCTGCCCCTTTAAGTTACACCAACTAATCAAAATCAAAGTAGTTCTAAGTTTCGTTAAATAGTAGAGAAAGAGTTAATATTCCAAACAGAAAATATCCTCCTCTATTTTCATAATAAACCCCTCAATGCACCACTCAATACATTCTAGTTCACCTGCCCTGTCAGCTTTCACACATGTGCTGGCAGTCATTTTTTTCAGGGATAATTTTTTTATAATTGCTGATATGGGACTGTGTTTTGGTTGTGTGCTGAAAATGGTGGTGAAGAAGGAAGAGGGGGACACTTGGGGTGGTGGCACGTGTCTTCCCAAGTCACTAGCACGCATGAAGTAGCCCTCCTTCCCTTGAGATGGCTGAAGACCTGCCTGCCCATGGGAAGCAGTGAATTAATTCCTTGTTTTGTTTTTCATGTGGCTCTTGCTTTACCTAGTAACCCATCATTATCTCAACCAGGGAGTTTTCTTACTTTTACTCTCCCAATTCTCTTTGCATCCTGCTGGGGCAGTGAGCATCCTGCCAGGTGCTGCTCCACCACAGCCATGCAAAATCACCACTTCTATCCACAACTGTGAGGCTGCCAGCAGGCACTGAGACTTCTCTGCTGGGATATAATGTTTGGAACCTGAAAGAGAAAACTGCAAAATGCATGAGACCTTGTTCTCCCTCTGCTCTATCACCTTCCTCTTTATTCTCTCTCCTGTGTGGAACTTGGTAGCTCCAACTGCATGCTATTGGCTCATGGCACAAAAGGATGAATGAGAAGCAAAGTAAAAACATCAGAAATATATGGGGGCTGCTCCCAAAATAGATTTTAAAGCCTTTAAGGATAAAAAAAAAAAATTAACATGAAAACTCAAGGCACGTTGACAGTATACAACCACCTTGAGCTCTCCAATTCTTCATCTGCTTTCTGGAATTCTCACATATAAAATTTCCCTTTTCCTTTAATACACCAACTAATACTCCTTCCACTAGATTTCTGATTTCACTCAGTTTTGGCTTTGGGCTTAATAATTATTGGAAAAAAAAGTAGAAAAATGTCAGAAATTCTCATTCAATTCCAGCTCACCAAAGAACAGCTTGATGGGCAATATATAGACCATCACTATAGACTGGTAATGACTTTTCTTGTTCTTGAAGCATATTGATCACAATATAGTTTCTTAAAACCAAAAGCAAACTCTCAGGACACCAAAATATCATATATCACCAGTCTAGCTTCATTCAATTCACTCTTACCTGGAAATTTATACATCCTAGTACAGCTTTGAGTAAAAGCCTTCTCTTCAGGGTATTATATTGGATCTACAAAAGCTCAGACCCACAACCCTAGTTATGTCTTTCAGAAACATATGCCTTATAAGCATTGTTGAAGTTAAATGAGCCATGTCTGCTCCAAAAACTTAATAACATTAATCTTTGGGTTTTTTTAAATTTTCCCTAGCTGAAAACAGAAATAATAACAAAGAATTCCTCTATAATTAATATGTGAAATTTTGTAAACCTCCTTCTGCACAAAAAGCAGAGCATTGGCACCTTAGAGCAACTTACATCAAACTATTTTGAAAATTGAAAAAGCAAGTTAGGCAAATGAATAGAATGTAGCACAGAAAAAAAAAATATAAGTCCAATACATAATATGCTATAGGGAAATACCTAAAAATACATCTCATAGCCATAAGAATATCTTACTTTAAATTTTGCCTATTTACAAGGGCTGAAACATTGTGCCAGTGAATCATGAGATCTGCTCAAAAGAAATTACTCTTTAACATCTTTCTTCTCACAGTAGAACATATTTGGCACGTCAAAATGACATCATAGAGGCTAAATTGTAACACACTGCAGGAACTGACCAATTAAGACAGCTTGACTTACATCACAATGTAACTGACACCACAACAAACACGGTGAGTTTTTTTCTTTTTTTCACTAAAACAATTTTAGAGTAGAGCTGCTGAACAGGACAGATACAAGAGCATAAAAATATTTCTTATAAAATAGACAAGATGGTATGGAGCCAACTGTGTGCTACAGTCAGCTCTCTGACCTCAGCAATGCTGGCCAAAGATAAAGTATTATAAAATACTGCTGAGAAGAAGAAGACACACTACAGTGGTTTAGCAGTGCCCTTTCATATATCTCACACACATGGTTCACTTTCAGTCAGGGTCTAACCTGAACATGAGGCTCATACACAAGTTGAAAACATTCCTGAAGTTCTGGGTCATCACAGAATCAGAACTCAGAGAACACACTTATGTCTCCAGCAAAAATTATCCTGTTCTGAACAATAATACACCATAGATTTCACTTTCAAGGACATCCTTGTTGAAGTCTCCCTTCTTTTAGTGCCCATCACCTGAAAATATCCCACTGTATATGTATTTACTAAGAACTTGGGATAGACAACTGCTCCCTAAAATGGGGAATTTTGCTGTGGAAACAGAGAATAGCATTTGTTTACACTTGCCACAAACAATTTTGTTAACCTTGAGCAAACACTGTACTTCATATGATCACAGTTTGCCAAATGAAGCACTACATCCAGCCTCATTAGGTAAAATCCAGTTTCCTCTTCAGGCAGTACAATGAACAACTTCATTTGGTGCCAGATTACTCCATCTCTACTTTCTTTTGCCAAAGGAAGTTGGAATTGTCATAGAGCTGAAGATGCCACAATGAAAATGGGTTGGCACAATTCTGCTGAGAAATTACTTCTCTTTTATGAGAAATTTCCAAGTCAACACAATGAGCAGTGACTTGAAACAGATATGTTTCTGATATATTCCTGCATATACCTGGGTACTCCAGGATATCAGGATACTCCAGGAAATATCCTAGTCACATTGACATGCATGCCTTAAGAATGGAGGGGAACACAGAAAATCTGAGATTTCAATTAAATTCCTTCTACTGAAATGAAAAGATTAATAAAAACCCTGATTCTTAATGGCCACAGTCCCCACCAGAGCAGTATTCTGGTAAGTTCATGACAGATCCAGTCCACTCCAGTTATATTAGAGGTACCATAACCACATCTTTGAAAACTGCTCATTTCAGGAAATGTTGTAACTCTAAAGAAACATGTAAAACCTTGGACTGACAGATAATCTTCAGCAAAATGTTATTTTATTTTGGCTTTTGTTATCTCCTGACACTACTTTTCGTACAGAGTTCTTTCTTTTGCTAAAGATACATCTCAGACCCTTTGACCTTACCAGAGAGTAATAAAGAAAACAGACCCCCCACCTTTTTTTATTTTTTATAACTTAAACTGGAACATACAGCAAGGAAATAAATAAGTGGGAAACAAGTATGCTTTCAACTTCCTAAAGATACAGCAACTAAATCTACTTCATTAAAAGTGAGCTGCTCCTTTGTATTCTTCCTCCCTATCCTGGCCACTGGCAAAGTTGCATTATTATCCTGTGAGTCATCCTTTCTTCAAAATATCTCTCTGGGTAGTACTTGTTAATTAAACTTTCTCATCCTCTCTTCCTCTTTTTCTCTTACAGTTGTTAGCAGTATTCTTGTGTCCTCTCTTTTGAATAGACATCTATATGCAATCTCCCATTATTAGAATAGTAGGAAGGAACTATCTTTTACTATGTGCCCATTGAGCACACCATTGCTAATTACATCAAGCATGCCCTGTGAGCTCTACTGAGAATTTATATAGTAAATTTTCTTCATCTCTTTAGGACAACGTCATCCATTGTGCAGCGTGTCTTTGGTGGCATTTTAGCTAGTGGATTTGAAAGGTTCTCCAGTTTCATAAAGAAAAATGTGGAACATCTGTCCCTTTTCCCTAGATGTGACTCTGCAGTAGCTAAAGCAGCCTGCTGCTCAGAAATGCAGAGTAGGAAATAAAATGTCATTTGAATACTTGTGGTAATAATAGCCTGGTGGCAGTGCCCTAGCCAAAGCAAATACCCATCAGATGTGTTTCTAGTGAAGTCATACATACTGATTTCCTAATTTCATTTTTATGAAAGAATAGCAAAACATTTTTCACTGAAACCAGGTTTGATTCCCAGCCATATAAACAGACATATATATTTTATTATGAGCCTGTCCTACAAAATGCACAGAAAAGTAACTGAATTATATACCTGACTACAAATGAAAGGAAAATACAGCTGTCATTTATGCTCAGTGAAACAAACTCACAGGATGGCTCTGTAGAAGGCCAAGAAGTTACAGCTTGTGTTTTTATCCATGTTTATTTAATGCCTTGCTCTGTACAGAGGAACAGCCCCAGCCTTAAGCATATGGTGGGATAGGGAAGGTAAAATAAGACTGAAGAATTGCTGACATACTGGAGAAGCAAGGTAAGCAGAGACAAAGCCTGAGCTGAGTGACACCTAAAGCTCCTCATCTGGAGTCAGGCTTTCACCATGGAGGCTATTGTAGACATGAATAATTTGAAAGAATGAGAAGCTCACAATCAGGGCAGAATGGGAAGGTAGAATTCAGCAGCTGGTTTAACCTAGGCCAAGGAAATCCTGGAGCAAAACCAGGAAAGTATCTACCTTTTGAAAAATCCATCCAGACCTCATTTTGAAAGCAGAGACAAAGCAACACACTCTGGTGTGTTCTGGGCAGCTATGGCTGCCTTAAGTCTGGCTTGGGGAATCCCCCAAAGTCCCTTCAAAACCTACAATTCCGTGGATTCAGAAATCAGATAAAGAGAAGGAGGACAGGACATTTCATGTGTGATTTTTGATCTCTATATATCCGTCATGCGTGAACATCAAAAGCATTTGTTGGGACTGCAGTTGTCAAACTGTAAGTCAGCAAGTGAAAACAGCTGTCTATCCTCAGCACCAACACCAATAGATCTGTCATCATAATTACAGCTCAGAGCTGGACTGTCTTCAAATACCAACAACAGTCTGCACTGTGAGCAGTGTCAAATAAGCCTGACTCAACTGGTTTAGAACCCATTTTTTTCTAGAGAGCATAATGACAGCCTTTCTCTTCTCTGAAAGGTTGAAAAACTTTCTGCCTAAGGAAGTCTGTTATCTCTCATGTTAAATATTTCATGACTTGCTAAAAGAAATCGTTCTAGGAATCAAAAAGTGATTTACACATTTAATAAAATAATTATGCCATTTGTTTATGTGCACATAATTTTAACTTGATTACACTCCAAGAGCCTCGTTTCCTTATTACAGCAGTAACTGTCTTCAGATATTGCTTTATGGATCTCTCACAAGTGTTTATTTAGATACATACAACAGCTCAAGGCATTACAATGGAACACTGATATTTTCATGCCCGAATTGTTGCACAGTGGCAGGAAAGCAAACAAGAGATATCTGAAAATACATCTTGATTTAGCAGTGGTCTAGACAAAGACGAATCTTATTAAGAATGCAATTTTACAATGTAAATATAGCATTGTCAGTAGATCTGGTCAGCAGATTTACAATGATTATTACAATTCTCTGAATACCATTGAATATGAAAAAGAAACAGGAGGAAAAGTACTAGAGACAATAATTTCCCTTGGACACAGAAGAAGCAAGAACCAAAAATAAGAGTATTTGAATCAATTCCCAGCCTGTCTTTTGAACCAAACCTGTATAGTGACTGCCCTCAGGAAAGCAGATTATAGTCCCCAAATTTGCAGATTGCCATTTTGAAATTACAACTTCTAATAGCTGTGCAGTAAGGATGTAGTTTCTCTTTGGTCTGGATAATGTTGCATAGTCAATTCTCAATAGCAGGCAAGCTAGAATACTCTGCTTCCCATCATGCATTACTTCTACATTCCCAATTTTTTAGCTATCATACCAGCCTACCAGACAACCAAAGCACAAAAGCATTCCAGTAAAGTAAAATCATAAAGCAACTGAAATTACAAGTCACCGATCTGTATAAACCAAACTGGCTGTATAGTCAAAAACTTGCCTTTCAAAATCTTCTAGCTTGAGGGTTTGCACATATCTGACATGGAGTTTTGTTAAATGTGCACTTTCATAGCAAGTGGTGGTATTTGTAATGTAGAAAGTGCACTACTTTGAATTACTACATAATTATCCTATATTACTCTAAAAGTAGTCATAATTATAAAAGAAGGAAGGAAAAGAAGAATGTAAAAAGAAGAACTTTGTAAAAGGAAAATGGGAGTGAGACTACAGTTGGTTGGTAATTTCAGAAAAGAATAAACAAAAAGAGGAGTTTCAAATTCATCATCACAGGACCAAACAAATACCTTACTTTGATTTGATTTTTATGTATGTGCATGCTCCTGAAAACTTACAGCATGCTCTGTTGAAATTTTTGATTACAAAAATGCATCTTTTTTTCACTTAAAATCATCTGAAACAGCTCACTGGAGGAATCTGTAAAAGTTTTAGAAGACTGATGCTGTGCAGTGATACATTTGAATTGAACAGTCCTTATAATTGAAACTGATAGTTACCAATGGGTTAAATGAGTGACACTGAAATAAAATCTGATGATGATGATGATGATGTTTCTCCTAGGTCCAGATTGCAGAGTGGAAATTCAAGCCTAAATTCAATACTATTGTCATTTCCCTTTCTCTCCAGCAAGCCCACACATGGCTCTTGGATACAGGAGGCAAAGGCAGGCAGAAAGCTCTTGGCCACTTCATTATTTTTCCTCTAGACACTGGCAGAGAGTTTCTCCCTCTGACCCACAGCTCTCAGAAAAGGATGAGCCCAGTTTGGTGTTTATAAATACAAAGATAACTGTGCACACATGGAAACACACACATGCTATGTTGCATAATGCAACATAGTAAATATGGCATAAGTTTTATCTTAAATTCAGCTGAGTGTTGGAGATGCAAGCAAGCACTAAGGGAAGATGTGGATTTAAATACAGCTCTTCAGGAGTGGTTTTCACAGCATCATAATGTAATCTACCTTGTAGATTCTATCAGAGGATTAACTAGAACTTCTAACCATCCTGAAAACAATGTAATTATGATATAGAATAAGGAATAGAAGCAGCATGTGTATGTGCACATCAGTTGGCAATTTGAATCTTCAAAGAATTAGCTGTTAATTGTTACTATTATTATTAATTGTTACTATTTCTTGTTTAAGCTGTCATTGTTCCACTTCACATTAAAAATCACTAAGACGTCAGGAGTTCATTCACATTTCTAAAGGTCATTTTTGTTTCAGGGAAATCTGGGATCTCAGAAATACAAATCTAAATGCAACCTCAGTATGGTTTACAAACTTTATCAGAGTTTCTTCATAATTTATGGGTCAGAAACAGAGAGAAACTTGTATCCTTTCAGGATCCACTTTCAGCTGATGATGAAACATTGCTTTTTATAATATACCTCTGATGAGGTTTATAAAAAGAAAAATGGTATTTTCTATGAAATATTAAGTCTCTCTGTACCTTTAGTGTACTCTAGAACCACACTGATTGAGGATTATTTTTTCAGTCTTGCATTCCAGAATAGAGAAGCTGCATTTAAAAGAGGCATTACTGTATTATTGTTCAACAGAGTCTACCTCCCCATGACTAAGGTTTGCAGAAACTCAAATTCCACACAGGTATGTATGAGGAATGTGCAAGGAAGAGGAAATAAAATACAGTATCGCAGACCTACAAAAGATGATCTCAAAATCAAAAAGTACCATGTTATTTGTAGGTGTGAAGCTAAGGAAAGACCTTTGAGATTCAAAAAAGCTATTATTTGAGATATAACAAGCCACAATCTCCACTTATATTTATGTGACCCAGTGAGAACAAATAGATACCCTCAAGAAAGAACCCTGAAACCCACTCATCTTTGATGTCACCTTATATAGAGAAAGGAAGAGAAAGGATATATTTCAATTCCATCCTGAATAGATGGTGAATAAGTCTGTAAGAGACATGAATATTTCTTAGATATTCCCTTTAATCACATACACAATAATGTAATTAAAGGTGCAAAACCACACCAAAAATTAAAGTCTTGTCTAAAGAAGTGATGATTTACAAGGAATTGAATACACAAAACCTGGTTTGAGTCTGAGTCATGTGGAGCTCAGTATACTTCTGATTTTTGCCAAAGGCAATCGTAATAATGTTGAAAAATACTACAATTTTAAATATTATTAAACTCATTAAGAACTTGTTTTAAAGCTAAAGTGGATGTGACAGTAGAGAACAGGCTTGGATGCAGCTGTGAATCATGCCAATTTTCACTTGGAGAAGGTGCTCTCCAAACAGTTGAGTTGTGCTCTGTCATTAGGAAAATGAGCTAAACCAGTCCCAAGGCAGCGTTTCTGCCAAGGGAAAAAGTTCCCTGCCCCAAAAATGCACTTTGCTGTAGTGCCTCTGCAGGTCCTGCCTCCTGCCAACCATGCAATAACCTGAGACTCCATCTGGAGCCAAGAAGGAATGAAACTGAGAAGGAGGAATGGCTGAACAAATTAATATGAGGCATCTCAGTTTAAAAAGTTGTCAGAAGCTTGTCAATAGTGATTTAAATATGTGGGATGAGCCACATCCTGCAGACGTCATTTTCCTCATCACTCTCCATACAGCTTATTTAGATTATACAACAACTTCTGAGTGTTTATATATAGATGTGAGGAGTCAGGCTTTGAGAAAACAGAAGATAATTACAAAATGAGAGAAAAGCATCACTTCTTTTTTTTAAGAAACACCATTGTGACTCCGTAATAGAATTTCTACTTCTGGTGGAGCTCATGAGCTCTTGTCTTTAAGTACACAAATCTAGTTTTTCTGCTTTTCAATAGAAAATTTGTGAATTACTCAGAATTATTCTTTTTCCCACTGCTGGTAAAGGAGAAGAAGCTACAGGTTATCCTCAACTAAAACAGTCTGCATTTGCCTGTGACATATACAATTTGAAACATCCACTAGTTTCCAGAAAGAATTAAAATAGGATATATACTTCCTCACAGTGTAGACAAAGGAAATATTTTCAAAACAAAGGTTAGAAATAACTAGATACTCTCCTTAGTCAGACACAGTAAGCAACTAAACATCATGAAACAACTCTTTCCCCACACCACACCCCAGGTATAAAGTCCATGAACCTATATTTTAGCAGAGAATCACTGGGTTTTATAGGGCTTTTTCTTCTCAGAGAACTGAACAACAGTTTCTTTGGAATGTTCATTATTTTTTCAATACTTAAGAATGAAGAAAAATACACAAATTAGCAAATTTGACCAAATCAAAAAAAGATAATTTTGTTGCTTTGAGAATGTCAAAATAATAACCTCTAGAAACAAATTCAGGAGATATACAGTGGCACTCACATTTCATACTTTAAATTCTCAGTATACCTGCAAATTTGTTATTCTGACCTTCTGAGTCTGAACTCAGTAATTCTGATCTTAATAGTTATTACTAGGGGGGTAGTTTTCATTTTTACTATGTGTTTTAATGAATTCCTCAGCAGGTGAAACACCCCTTTTCAAAAGCCCAGGCCAAGTTATATGAACCATCTAATTACCACACACATTCACAGCCTTGGTGTTGCTTTGTTGTTTTTTTTTAAATAACCCTAAATTAACAGGCCAACAATCCACAACCTATTTACAGAGCCAGCACTGAACTAAAACACAAACTGACAACCCCCTTTTTTTTCAAGGCAATATTGGTTTCAATTTATAGCCTGAAGACTTCTCAAACTCTAAACACTTTATACTTATAAATTTTTTAGTTTAAAGATTACTATATCATCCCTAAAATGTTCTGACTTAAGAGTGTGGTGGAAAAAAAGAGGGGTTAACAATTAAATCTTTAGTATAACACTAGGGAAAGTTTTTGCATGAAACTGTGCATCCTTTCATGATTTTCATTGGAATCAGATAAACACTAAGGCAAAGAAGCAAATCCAGCAATCACACATCCAATGACTTTAAGTGGCAAGATCTAGTGTAAGACAGAATATTATTAGTAGTTCAGGCAATTTTTTCTAGTTCAGCTCAGCCTGTAGTTAAAGTGTCCCGTGAGTTTCAGTACATTCAGTGAAGGAATGAAACATGATTAACTATAAGCAGATATTGCTGAATCAAGCCTGCACACATAAACATAAAACAAATATTAACAGCTCTGTCCAATTCTCTCTAGGATTGTACTTTCAAGGAAAATGTTCAAAATTGTGTACTTTAAGTAACTGTTTAACATCTAATAAACAACAATTTGTTATGTAGAATAGACCTCAAAACAAGAGGTCATTCTGATGTCAATTTTCTACTTGCATTCAGTGTTTATAATCTTAAAATTGATGAGGTGCAAATAAGCATCTTTTCCAATGCTTCATTTGGCTCTGCACAAGTTCTAGGTTTCCTAAATATCTTAAGGACAAAATATACCATGTTGCCAATAGATATTAAAAAATGCCTTTCTCTTTTAATGAGAAAAATCACCATTAAGATAAAATTCCTGAATCACAGCATATTATATTAACACCATGCTCATGAAGGATATTTATTGCCACCTCTGGAATTTCCCTCTGTTGACAGCAACTCTCTTTCTTTAGAACTATTTAGAAATAAGGTGTTCTCTTTACCTTCCCAGATGCATTCCTAAGGCTTCCATATCAAAATTACTTAGAATAAGTGCATAAAAGCTGAGATGGCACACAGTATCTTTTCTCCAAGTGAGTTCTCCAGACACTGCACTAAGCAGACCATCTCCATTTTGAATATTTACTTATTTTCATTTTCCCTCAAAACAAAACTGACCTTCAAGTACAAGTCACTAACAAGGTGCTGGAGAGTACTGAGAGCCAAATTCTGGCTGCTTGCTTTCCAGAAGGTCAACATATAGATATGTACCAAAAATCACACTCTACAATTTCTTATGTACCAAAAACCAGAATTAAGGATCATCAGCTTAAAAAATAAATTAAAAAAAAAAAAAATTAAAAAACCAACCAAAAAAAAAAAAAACCAAACAAACAAAAAAAACCAACTGTGGTAAGGGCTCAGTCCTTAGATAGAAAATGTCTGGCATTGTGCTGTTTGTACAAATTGTATACAGCACAATCCTCCTTGAGGCCCTGACAGAAATGTCCCTAAAAATATTTCAGGTCCTATTCTCTCCTTTATATTTGCTTTGCTAGTGGGGCAGGTCCCATACTGTGATTCTGCCTAATCTCCTTGTGTTATGATGCAGAATATAGCACCCTACATTCCATTTACAGTTAGAAGTTACAGGCTGCAGCCTTTAAATACCTAAATAATTGTGTCTTTCTTATATTTTACATCTTTCTTGATTCTACATAGTTATTTTTCTTGGTGTTGACCAGTATTTCATGTTCAGAGCAATGCCTTTATAGGCATAGCTGCAATACATATAATGAAATAACAGATAATAAACAATAATAATAAATAACAATTGACAGTGGCTGAATTATGTTTTCTGTTATGATACCAAAATCCACCTGATACCAAAATCCACCTGATCAGTCACAAAGCCTGAATCACCTTCATATTAAATCTGACATTCTCTTGCCCACTACAATGAAGAATTCCTTTTCTTTACCTGCTCTCCAGCTCAACAGGGAACTTAGGAAGGGTAGGCAGCACATGACACTGTGACAAAAATAACAAAGTAGAATACATCAATGGAACCAGAAGCAAAAGTAACCTCACGGTGCTGATTCACGTCATAGATGCCAACAACTCAAAAAGTTGCAGTTCATGAGTTTGTAAAGAAAAAAAAAAGTTTTGGCCCCCACTTCATGGCTGCATGACAGTAATTTAGTAATTCTTGATGTAAAAGTTTGTCAGATGCATATTCCAGGCAATACCTCCTCCCCCTCGTTGAATCATATAGGCTGTGTCCTAATCAAATTATATTTTTGAAGTGTTTCCTCACTGAATCCCACAAGATTGTTTCTCATATTTTCCCCCACACATGCCTCTGAAACTAACTATCCTGAGGCTGCCAGCAGAGCCTTCTTTCTTCTATCTCTCCCCTACCCCCCCTTTCTTTTTTTTGAGGGGGCGAGGAAGAGAGTCATAGTTATGTTCGTCATTTTTCAGTCCTTCACAATCTGCCCTGTCAGCTGACAATATCTAAAAATATCAGGAAGACCAATGTTTATTTCTGTCATTTCAGGATTATGCCTATTTTTTAATTTTTTTTCAAAACAGTCACCATTTATTAACGTCAGGAAAACTGGTGTTGGGATCTTTTGTGTCCTGCTGGACTTTCAGTGACCTTCCCCAATATTTGTGAGGAAGCTCATTGATGTCTTCCAGCAAACAGGGTTGGGGGCTCCCCCCAGAAACCAGGGAGAGAAGGCAAACTGGAGAGCAGCACAGCAGACATGGAATCACTCACTAAGCTGCTGCCATTTGCTTCCACATCATTAGTCAGTGATTAATGCACAAGAACAAAACATTATGTCCTTGCTTGCCCACTGGTTACCCCTGCTTATCACAAGCCAGTTACATCATACCCTGTTTTTTATTTACAATGGACTCACTATTGTCTTTTGAATTATTTCCAGTTGTATCCCAGGAGTTGTTCTCTGTGCATTTGTAATAACCATGTACCACCTGTTTCCTCCCAAACTGGCTTGCAAGGAGGAATTTAATTCACTTGTGCCCAATCATTTGCTAAAACAGATTTCATTGCTGGGTTACAGCCTGTGCTTTCCAGAACTTTTTCTGATATTCTAGGAGAATAAAGCAGCTGATAGCAGCCAGATCTGCAGCCTCCCTACTCCCATAGTTCCTGCCACAAAAGCTACAAGGAGAGCCAGGGTCACAAGAAGAGATGACTAGGGAAGGCTGAAATGCAGCTGTGGGGCTAACAGCCTTGTGGGATTCCTTGTGCAAATGTGCAATTTGGGTGAAACACCTCCACCAAATGGAACACCGTGGGCAGGAGGTATTGCCTGGCCTCTGGAACTGTGCAGCAAAGGAAACAGGTGACCCACACACAAAAAAAGGCAATGTTAGGATGGCTTTTGTCAATGCATATTCATAGTTTCATTAATTAAACTATTACTGCATTAATAGTATTAGTAGTTTAATAATAATTAATTAGTATTAATTAAACAATTAATATTAATAATACTAATAGTTTTGTTGATTAGTTTTATTATTTAATTTATTATTTTCCTGTGGGTCTCATGTCCTGGGTAAAATCAAAGGGAGTCTTTGTGGACTTCTTCCCTAGCACAGCACTGATCACAACCAGTCTCAGCAAACTCATCTAAAAACATCTGAGGGCTGGATCACAACTGTCACCCCAGCTCAGGCTGGCTCCACCTCATCATCTTCCTCATCAGTAATGAGTATTCTTAGGAAATACACACCATACAAATGATAGGTCTTGTTGGGCCAAGGAAGCATGAAGCTCTAACTCTTAGCAGCAATAGGAGGTCAGAGATGAGCTGAAAAATATTTTTTTTTCCCAGGCAGGAATGTCAGTAAGTTTTCTGAAAACCCTGGTTATCATAGAACATGTGAAAACAATACCTTTCTATTGGCACAAGCAAACTATCTGTGACAAAGAACATGCAAATGAAAGAGGACACTGAAGAGGGGCTTTCAGAGAGTTTTCATTGAAAACTTTGCATAGTCTTTATCAGCCACTTTTAAAAAAAGCCATGCACAATCTGAAGTAGCCTGGGGATTTAACTGTCACTTTTATTTTTAAAAGGCTCTCCATCTACAATGACACATGAGACACAACACAGTGTCAATCATTATTTCAAGCCAAAGAATCCAGATTTTAGTAGGAATTGGTTGGGAGAAGATAGAAAGGGGTATTGAACACATTCTAAAGTACTTTTTGCAATATATACAAGGCAGAATGTGCACAACAAACCTGAAACAATTAGATATGTACATTACTATTTTGAATCTTGACTAGGAGTCAAAATCTGCAGTGCTTTTACTGGATGCACTCTGTCTCTCCAGTGCACTTCTCTTCCCCCATGTCCCATAAGTGCAGAGTGTGGGTTTAAGCCCAAGCAATGCAATTATACAAGTGTCACCAAAATTGTGGGAATAAAAAAAACTCTCCAACATCAACTTTTAAGCCTGAGATAATCAGGCATTACTTTATTCTGGCCAGGATGTTATTCCAGCCAGGATGTGCAATGGAAATAGTTTCATCTACACATGGCAGTGGAAATCATTTCATCACACGTGGCCAGGTTGTGTAGTGAAAATCATTCTGTCATGCATGGTTCTTTACCAGACCTGTCACATATTTATACATAAAAAAACCCAAAGAAATGCTAGTTCATTGGTTCTACATTGCACAGTTCCTAGCATTTGATTTCCAGCTGGTTACTGATCCCTTTGCCTTTGATGCTGATTTGGTCCTCATTCTTTGGTTCTCATATCAATCTTTTCCCAAACCAGGTATCTCCAACTGCACCAGGGAATGGTGTCTGTTAATGTCCATTTATCTCCTCTGTACCTTCTGGCTACTCCCAACCTTAGATGTAGAACTTTCAGAATCTAGAATCTTTTTTGTTGATTGAAGCCCACTAGGCCTCACTCAGTGAAACTCAAAACCTCATGAATGGAGTCTTATGAAGAGAAACCTTAATTCCTCATCCCTTGGCAAACCAAACCCATGGCTAAAGTTCCTTTAAAAATTTAAAAGTTATGCAGTGTCCAACACAAAGACTATAAAACATTCTTCATGGGATGGGAAAGAGCTGGGGCAAAGTGTGATGTTAGTTTCTTTGATAAAGAAGTCTTTAGTAAGATAGGCCCTTTGTCAGGGCAATGCAACTATTGGAAAGAAGCAGTGTACCTGTTTCATATCAATGTTTTTCAGCCTTGCACCCTCAAAGTTAGGCCAGTTGCTGGAGTTTACTTGGAAATTATACTTCTGAGGGCTTTTCTGAGTGCTGGAGCTGAGCTCCTAGAACTGCTAGAGACTCTACTTTCTGATATACCAGTTAGTACAGACACCAAGTGTGCTGCTCCAGTTACTGGAAAGAACCTAAATAAACAGGTCAATTAAAATCTGCCAAATCAAATGTTGCTCTGGACATGATGGATAGCACTTGGGAAAGCTCAGCTAGATTTGTGGGCTGCCATAAAACCTTGGCAAGAAATTTAGTCTGTCTGGGGCTCTACCTGAATCTATCTGTACTGGTTGATAACATAATTTCCCTTCTTCTCTGGAGTATTTTAGGGATAAAAAAGAGTGATCCCAAGGTGTTTCTATGATAGGACAACAGTTACTCAATCCACTGTATGGATTCAATATGTATCAACTCGACTTGTAGACTAGTCCAACAGCTTAAACTGAGCTTAAATGACTGGACTTTTTTTCCTTTAATATACCGTATTGTCAGAATCTACAATTGTCCTGGTTCTGGCCATCACAAAGTCAATTTTTGCAGCAGACAGAGGCTATACAATACCACCTCCCACCATGCCAGGAGTGGGATCAGTGTTCCTTCAGGTTTGGCAGGGTGCTGGGTTCTGTGAGGTGAATC
>JANRGV010000094.1:59998097-60049060 GCA_024734035.1 Alethe castanea
CAGCGTGTCCATCTCCAGAGCCATCAGGAATTGGCTCTGCTGGACATGGTGGAAGCTTCCAGCAGCTCCTCACAGAAGCCACCTCTGTGTCCCCCCAACTACCAAAAACCAAGCTGTGCAAAACCAACTCCGTCAGTGTAGAGCACATTTACCTGTAGGACCATGTAGTTGAAAAGAAATATTATTTTAACTGTGGTGTTTTGTTTTTTTTTCCCAAGGCCTAAATTTTGAACGGAATGCAGGTGTCCTTGTTCTTTGCAGTGGGCTGGAAACCAAACAAGCCCTGACAAACAGCCCCAGCCTCAGTTCAGATGGTAACAGTGCCCTTTTCCAAATCTGGGCCCTAAATATTGAACTGTCTTACAAGAAACTGAGAAAAGTCCAACTTTACTCACAGCACCTTGGTTTAGTAAAGATTAAATTTTGAAAACCCTGGATTGACCTGACTCAAGTCTCAGTACCAGCTATTAGGGATTGTTGAAGTTATACCACAAAGCTATTGCAAAGTACTTATTAAATTTCCCCAAACATACCAATACAATTTTAATTCAAAAGCATTCACTTTCTCTAATGCATGAGGGGAAAAACAACCTTATAATCATTCTCTCTAAATAAGAAACCAAACTCTAAAAGGAAATCACAGTTTTCCTTCTGCATTTTCTATGTAATCCTAGGCACAGCTACCAACATATTTCATTACAAAGATGAAGAGAATAAAAATACAGAGGATAAAAATACTCTTCAAATGAAGAGTTTTCAAAATTTTGCTTTAGAATTTTGCTCTTCTCATGCCTGTAGAAGGCGAAAATAAAAGAAATGTAAAAGAAAGAAGCTGTTCAGCATCCTCCCCCACAATATGGGAAAATTATGTTTCTTCTGAAAGCAGTATTTTAGCACAGTAGGATGTTCTTATGTTGTGACAAGATAATGTGTGTTTAAAGCACTCCTATAATTTAGCTGTCACACAGACACAACTACTCAAGTGCATGTGTGTCAAGGTAGAATTAGCTTTGATCTGAAAAATACATCAGATGGTTTCCATTCCTAATACTGAATCAATTCTGTTTGATAAGGAATTAATCTGACCATTTTACACATAGCCATTGTCACAGTGTTTAATCTCTGGAACTGATGCTGTGACTGCATAGAGCTGTTTACACAGTAAAAATCTAATGTCAATACAAATAACAATCACTTTTGAATGGTTTTTATCTGGGTATTTCCACTTTGGAGCATCCTAGGTATTTAAGGTCCATCAGGGTACCAATCTATCCAGCAAATCTTTCTGTGAATAATAAAAAAGAGAGTACTTAATCTTGAATAGATGCTAAACTTGGGAGCTGAGAAACACATTTTCTGTAGCTTTTGTTACTTCAATATTAGAGACATAGATGTGAAAAAATTCTTTTCACAATTTTTTTCACAATTCTTTTCACAATTATGTCTGCCAACATTATGAAGACTGACTTAAACTTTCTGCAGTTTAAACTGTTAAATAGCACATCTGGTATTAAGTTTTTTTCACTAAAATAATTCTTCCAAAAACAATTTAACTTCAGCCTCTGAGTTTTTCAGCACATGCTTCTTCAGACAAATACAAAGCAAACGTAATTTCAATTTCCAGGAATCAGACCACAATAAAGGAAAAAAATATGTGCACACTGTGACTCTGGAGTGAAAATCTTCATCTGTTTCAAGGAGCCAGTATGCTTGGTTTGAGGGATAGAGATCCTCATTTACCTCCTGCACATACTCACCTGAATGCACAAAGTATTTCCAAGAAATTCCAGTGTTCTTCCAACACTGAGAATGCTTGTGTCTCAAGTTTAGCTGCTGCTGCAACTTATATGTAACTTTTCCTTTGTCACGTGGGAAAAAAAAAAGGCTAAACACCAGATCAGAAAAAAATATCAACTTAAATAAGGCATCACTCTCAAGCATTCCTTTCTGCCATATACATCATAGTTTTCCAAAGTCTTACCCCTAGGCATAGACAAGTCTTTAATTAAGAACTAGTGGCAGAGACTGCCTACAGTGATTTAATGTAGCACAGAAAGTGGGACCCAGCACAACAAAAGAAAATTACATCCATACTTGTTCTTAAGTAAGTACAAGTTTGACTCTTCCAGTTTCTGACCAGTTACTGTTTCTAAAGACCACTCTTATGGAGTGAAAACATCTATTTTGAGGAATGTAGTCTTTATTGCCAGTATTCCATTTCTATTAATGAGTATCCCTTACTTACTTTCCTTAGTTAATAAAAATAAACAAGAGAATATGTGCACATAGATGGGCTCTTTCAGTATTCAGTGCAACTCAGGCAGTAGGGCACACAAAGGTGAAGTTGTAGTATTTTTTAAACCTTGCAGCTAACAGAGTAGGAATGTAGAAAAGAATGAGGACTCAACCAAAACTAAAACATTTTACAGAAGACAGGGAAGAGAACCATGTCCTCTCTCAATATCTCTGACTGTACACACATTTTTGTGGCTATTAGCTGTACTACTAAACAAATTACACCTCTGAGCATTGAAATTCCCACATTCACACTACCTTCTAAGAATTATTAGATGTGAAGAGTACAGAGATTAATTGGGTAGTTACACACACATTATCTGTGCTCGTTGTTTCAGCCAGACCAGGGAAGGCAGAGTAATATTTCACAATATTTCACAATAAGATTATTTTTCAAAGCCACAAGAATTAGCAGCTTTGCCAGCATCCCTTCTCTCAGAGAATCAGCTCTTTTCTGGTGGTCTCTAGGCTACTGACCTCGATTCCCCCAGTGATACCTTTTTCTATTAACTACATATCTGCCTCAAGCATCTGTGTTCTTTCTTCCTCGTTGTGCAGCAAGAACAACCTCTTTCCCTGCAGGAAAAAATAAAAATACCACCTCTTTGGCCTCTTTCAAGCACTCCTTTGCCACTGAGTCCCACCTGGAAGTCAGGACTGCCAGCTCATGGTGGTCAGGCAGCTGGCACATTGCAGAGGTTGCTGGTAGCTCTGGTTGATTCTTCCTCAGAGGAAACATCCATTTCACTTCCCTCTCCTTCCCCTTAATCTCCATCCCCTTGCCCTGCAAACATGAGGGATGAAGTACAAATCAAACCAGAATAAAAATCCTGACCTACTTTACTCTTCCTCCAATTACAGGGAAATTATTCCTCCCTTGCTCGAATATTTCTGTGGGTTTTGCTGTCAGTGATCGTGTATTTATTATTCCATATTGTCATGCTTCAGTGGTCTACCTTCACTGCCTTCTC
This sequence comes from Alethe castanea, assembly GCA_024734035.1. Classification (NCBI taxonomy): domain Eukaryota; kingdom Metazoa; phylum Chordata; class Aves; order Passeriformes; family Muscicapidae; genus Alethe; species Alethe castanea. The sequence continues at coordinate 60,001,364 of JANRGV010000094.1, forward strand.
AAATGATTCTTCTGAGGAACATTGTGATTTTACTATAATCTCATTTAAAATACAGTTGATGGGATTTTTTTCTTGACCTGTATTCTTGGCTGCAACTGTTGGACTGCAAAAGGACAAGGAGTAACAGGAGTACATAGAAGTATGGCAGAAATAGCGCTTTCTTTTTTTTTTATTTTTTTTTAATTCTTTTATTTTTTTTAGCTCTGAAAGGAAGGAAAAAAGGAATTTTTTAAAAAGTGTGTATGTAGTTTTGGGCCAGTTAAAAATGTAGCATTTGTCTCCAAAAGTTTTTTCATATATATAAGCTGTTTCTGTCTTGAAAAACAGAAAATGACGAAGTCAGAATCTGAGAAAGCAGAAGAACCTCAACAGATCTGTCCACATTAGACATTCAGAAACAGACGTGTTTACCTTTTTGTACAGAGATTTTAATGCCTTTCAGACACACAGCACTGTCCAGTAGTAAAAGAGAATTAAAGTGCAATTAATTGCACGTGAAATTAATATATTAGTTGCTCAATGGTACAATTTCTATCCCCAATAGACTGTGAGCTGGATAACTGAAACAGAAATTGTAACCACAGCACAACTTGTTCTAAGCACAGATAACAGCAGCCATTAGCTGTCTCTAATGGTTTGCACACCAAGAATTTGCACAACAAAGAAAGGGCTGCAAGTACTCAAATAATATACTACAATGGAGTTGAAAACAGGCATTCTCTAGTCCCTGATGAAAAGGTAACTGCAGGAGCTGAAAGAAACCAAGTTACAAGACAAGAAAACCTGGGTTAACTCACTAAGTATGCAAAATACTGAGTAACCAGTGTTTGTTTAATGAAGGATTGTAGTGACCAGCCACAAAAGGAATGAGTCATTATTTTGCTCCAGAATGCAAAGTTTGTTCCTTTATTTTTGTTATTTTAAGTAAAATAACACAAACACAAACACGCACACACAGATGGCTCTTTTACAGTCAGTAGTGAATGAAGGATTGTGTTGAAATTCCCAAATGTTTCACAACATCTGAAGGGCAGAGAAATGACAGAGTGTTTCCCTCCAGCATCCTTAAAGTAACACATATAGATACACAGAATAGCTCTGCAGGACAAGAGAAAGCCACAAAATTGTGGCCCTCATTTGGGACCTTTCAGAAGGCTCCCACTTGTTCTGTGTCACTGGGAAGGGACACTCTGTTAGTCACCACTTGATTTATCTTTTGTTCTCATAGGATTTGATGGAAAGACAAATCACCAATCTGTTACAAGCAGAAACATGGTCTATAAATTTGCTTTACTTATGCTGTTTTTATAAATATAACATAAAAACACCATTTCAATGGAAACTTTTGAGCTTGCCACTCGTCTTCACCTTGAGAACTAAATTTTTGTGGGCCCTAAGTGCACATTAATTCACTGTTTTTGGAAAAGGGTAGACCTTTGTCAAACGAGCAAAACTGTGAAACAGCTACATTACAGTATATTTCTATTCCTAAAATTTACATGGGCAACAATACAGATAGCATGATATTGTCATAGTACAACAAATTACACGGTAATGAATGACAAGACAGCCATTGCTTGCCAAAAATTGAAACCTGGAAATGCACCAAAAATCCTCAGTAATCTTCTAGCACGTTATCAAGGAATCAGTTAGGCAGTTTGAAGGCATTCTTCATTAAACATAATTAATGGCAAATTCTATGATACTCAAAAACCAACATTAGATAGTAGAACACAACTGCTAGGAAATAAACTTCAATATCTAGTGTTATGTTAGAGATACCTGCAGCACCACTTACCTTAAAAATCATAATCAACCTTCATTCATAACATCATCATAGAATTCTTATCTAAAAATAAAAGCTAGAGGTTTTCTTCTGAGAACTACCTTAATAAAATTGCCTCCATAATTTTTTCATCCACTATAAATACAATTTACAAACATTATACCATACACATGGCTTTTGTATTAATAATTTTGTATTAACAATTTGTATTAGATTTTAGTATTAGCATAGAGTAAAAAACTGAAGCAACAAATTTCGCCAAAAAAAAATGTCATAAGAGTGAAATGCATACTCTGTATATGTGCATCTAGAGGACTCTGAGCTTTTTAATGCCTTATCTTTTTATTTCAGTAGTATCAATAAGTTCTTTGCAGCTTTGTGACTTTGTTCCTAGCTGGTGACTGTTAATTTTTAAAAAACTGTAAGATATTATAAAATGCGTCACACTGACAGTGAGATGTAAGAAATAAGTAGCTCTCCAGTCCAAATGTATGATGAAAACAGTGAAATAAACATTTACAGCATTGTACCATTTGAAATTGCAAAATCACAGAATGGTCAGGTTGGAAGGGACCACTGTGGGTCATCTGGTCCAACAACCCTGCTCAAGCAAGGAACTCCTTCCCTGGAGCACCTGGACTTTGGGAGATTCATATTTTATTGTTGTCTGTATTGTGAGCCAGCAAATAGCATAATTCCCACATGGACTCGTGCTTCTGCTCCTCAGCTGGGTTTGATCTGATTCTCATGAGCTCCATCTTCTGTCATTTTGAAAGATTTTTCAAGTGAATGGGGACTCAGAGTTGTACATTGAAAAGGTGAGGTTTTTTCCTCTTTACACAGAGAATGAGCTCTATTCTTATTAGCACAGTTTCTGCCAGGGGAGGGTGAGTGAGCAGCTTTTGTGGGTGCCTGGTGTTTGGCCAGTGTCAAACCACAACAGTCTGGTACAGGCAGATTTTAAACACAACAGCCAGATGTGAGTTTTATTTTTAAAACATAGGTGTGGAAAATGTTTTNNNGTGAAATTAAGCTCCCTCCATCACTTTTATTATTTCTATCTTGAGGAAGTGATTATCACTCCATGAATATCCAGGGTCAGAAGAAGCAGTTCCAGTATATCACATTGAAGGTAGACAATACTAGAGATCAGCAACCCTGAAAGTTCTTTAAGTGCCAGTCAAAACCTTGGGAATAAAAGAAATATGATTTTTCTTATATTAGCAATGCTATTAATTACATTCTAAACCACCTGTCCAAACAACACCTTCAGAAGCAGCACCTATTCTTCCTTGCAAGAAAAGCTCTACCATTAGTTTTTAGTAAAACATATCTCAGTACAGTCAAAATATTTTATTGCTCAACAGTGAGAGCTTGATGTTCATTTGGGAGAACGCTGCATATTTACAGCTCTCTTGAGCTACCCTTGGAGATTCTGGGAAGCTAATCACAATCACATATCAGTAATCAATTCTTAATCTCCTGCCCTAGGCAGCTCATGTCAGTGGTGGCAATCCACACATTGGTTGACCAAGTAGGAATGGTTCTTGGTGTTTTGCAACATGCAGACACAACCTCACCAAAAAAAACCCCAAAAAAAACCCCAAAAAAAACCCACTAAAAAAAATCCAGCAAAAACCCCTTTCCTAGTTTCCTGTCCTTTGACTGCACAAAGCCTACCCCTAAAGGGCTGTGGCTATGTTTCAGTTATCCAAATTACAAAGGACCAAAAAATTTTCAGTGCTTTTCCCTCTGCCTTTTCAGAGGCTCCCAATTTTTTCATTTTCTCCTTCCTAGAATTTATGTTCCCTCCCTACTTGTTCTAATGATAATTCAATGTGTACATCAATAGATTAGTTTAATCTTGGTGTCTTTTCCATGGTATGATCAGTAAAATTTTGCAACCCTTCCCTTTGTAAATGGTGCCAACTCTTGAACACTTGCATTTGCTATTTGACAAAATTGCTCAATTCTAGAAAGAGCTAGGAGCATACCACTTAAAAGGGGGAGTTTTATAAAAAAATTCCATAACTAAACTAAACAGTATCTGGGCTTGTTCTCTCCTCCCCATGGCCACTGAAAAAGTCTTCCTGCTATTAAACTTTCTTTTTCTAAAACTATGGATTGCTTCCAGCTGCCAATTGGGAGTGATCCCTTACCTGTGAACACCTACTTTGTGTCCAAGAAACTATAAGGGAAAACACTGTCTGACCAGGCCAAATGAAAGAGGCCAGGAATACTTTAGCAGGAAATAGCTTAGGCAATTGAGGCAATTGAAATTCCAGTTTTGGGAAACGTTCCCTCTTACTGTTGGACAGGATTTACATCTTGGCACTGCTTGTAAACCCTAAACCCCCAATTTGTGCACAATAGCTTTCCACTAAATTTTTGAGGCCCAGATAAGAGCTTTTGTAAAACTGACACATGAAATACCTCTTCTTTCATTAACATTGCAATAAACTAATATACAGGAAAAATATTATTACCTTCTTTTAAATTGGCTTTTTGATCTAGAACTCATGAAATTTTTGAAATAGCTTCAGATGTGCTGTTTGCAGCCTTACATTATTCTTGATTACACAGCAGAGCAGTTTGTTCCAGCTCATTCTTCAGTTACAGTTCTTCAAAAGGACCCAAAAAATTGGGTTTCATGATGGAACCATGGGGGACTGAATGGCAACCAGATCCTTCAATATAGTAGCAGTGTGAGTTTCTTTCACTAAAGCTATAAAAGATATAAATACATCATGCAAAGCAATATCTTAGCAGCAATAAGAACTTTTTAACACATTGAGCAGGCATGCACCTGGCTGGGATCTCCCTTATACCAGCATATAACCTAACACAAATTTCGTTTATAAAACCCCTAATAAAGAGCCAGGAGGTTGCTCCTGAGTCTGCTGTTCTACCTTTTATCTTTTCCTTAGCCCTCTCACTGTAATCCAAATAAAGAGCCATGATTTCATACCTGCCTGCCCCTGGTGGGTTACCACCTGTTTTGCAGCTGGTGGGTCTCTTTCTTTACATGAAAGAAAGAGAAACCAGCCCTTCCTTCTGGCACCACGAGACAAATTTTAGTCCCACTAAAACTTAGCGTCCAATTGCCTTCACATAATCACAGCCACAACCCCAAGCCCTCCTGTAATTATTCCAAAAAGACAAAAAACTGCAGCAGTTTGAAAACCTGCTTTATTCATCCAAGATTTAATGGTCTGTTTGCTCCTTCCGGAGACTACATATTGTGACATTTTGCTCAGTCTAACAGATGCTACAAGCAACTCTTCTTAAAGCTGTGACCCTTATTCTTGTTTACTGGTTTTGCATAATGTGAAAAGACATATTAACAGTCTCTCCAATAACTGAGAATTACTGCAATGGATTTATTCTTTACCTAAGTATTTTTTTCCACATATATAAATTTCCAATGAAACTCAGCCCTACTGTAATGAAAACTGAGACATGCCCTCTTATTTCTCCTGATTGTTGCATGATTTCACTTTCATTTTTTATTACAGTCCTCTAACAGCAAATGTATTTTTATTTAAGAACCTGAGAAGGAAGCAAGTGTCTTTTCAGGACAAACGAATAAGGGCATTTCAGAGAAGATTTTATAGGAGAAACTGTCATTACCATGATTTAACCTTCGTTGAAGAACTAACTGATATGCCCAAAGGACAAGTTCAGGTATCGTGACATACACAGAGATATTAGATTTCACTGTATTAAGAGAATCTATATAATTCAGATTTGCTGTTCAGCCAAGTATGGAGGCCATTTAAACATGGTTTTATGCCTGATTTCTAAAGTTTGCTGTTAAGATTCTCTTCTTTAAAACAAAACACATTAGCACCTTTAGGATTTCACCAAGGACATTTTTAATTAAGATGGCAAATCTTGCTCCTTGCACAAACACACTATATGATGGTGTGCAACCTCGACTTGTTAAAAGTGCTTTGTAGCAATTATCATATTTTGTACTTGTTCCAACTTAGGTACTTAAACAGGTATCTTCAGTTTTGGCACATTGATAAAGGGAGAGATGCTCACACAATCTGCTTAGCTGATCATCTTCCTCTCCACTGCAGCAACCACCCACCACTCACTCCAGCTGCACTGATTTTATGGGACAAGAAACACCAGGGCAGAAGCAGTGAAATGAAAAGTGAAAAGAAGAGCTCAATCCTCATGGAGAGAACAGAGCAAAGAGCAAAACCCAGCACCACTGCTTTTCCTAAAAAGGTGGATCCTTCCTACACCTATAAATTTACCCCTTTCCCTTCTTTAGCTCTCAGTTTATTTCTTCTGACTGTGTATTTCTAAAAAGCATTGTTTTGGAGTGCAATCTGTATGAAAAGTTGCACAGTGCTCAGAGGAATAGATCACTGACCCACAAAAGCCCTCTGGAGTTACCAATCTGCCTTCTGCTTGCACTTAGGGATTCTCCAAACTTATCTAGGCTGAAGAGATCTTAACAAACTTTCGTATTGTACCAACTGCAGAAGCTTCAAGGGGATTTTTATGCTAATGATTCTCTTTAATCTCCATATAATTCAGGCCAACTAAAAATAGATCTTTTACAAACAATGAATCATCATGACTTTAAGTGGATGCAGTTCTGCCACAATCAAGTTGAAATCTCTGTTCCAGAGCACCATTCTTTACTCTCTTCACGTAACAAGCACCCAACAAGCCACTGACAAGAATCAATATCGCTGACTTTTGTTCTCTCCTCTTACTTTAGGTGTCGGTACTACGACCAGAGACAAATAAAGAAACATTTCCAAGTACCATACTAATTTGAAGGATAATTCCAGAAACTAAATAGAACTCAAAAATACCTTTTAATTTAAGAAAATTACTTACAAGGATGTCAAATCTCACAACAGCAGCGATAGCCATGGTAATTTCTTTTTTTTGAAAGAAAAGAACAAAGTACCTAGCCCCAAAGCAGGCTGTAGACCTACTTTTGCTGCTGTTTAACCCTCCTGGAATGTGTGAGAACTCTGATTTTGTGCGAGATGAATGGATTTTGTATGATTAATTAGCACCCATGTTACCTTGCAGATCAGAACTGCCTCACAAGTTTTTACACGGTGGTATTCCACAAGCAAAGATACCTCCTAGTATCTCACTGCCAGGAGACAAATAGCTTTGTAAATGTATCTCAAAGGTCAAGCAGGTCTGTGCAGGAAGAGGTTAGTTTTCTATCCCATTTTACTCAAAAAACTATCACTAAAGGAAGCAGAAACAGGCGTGCTGAAATCCTAAACAGTAATTCAAATGGAAATTTAAGTGAATAAATAAATAAGTAAATAAAGACAATTGGTTGCTTTACACAATTCTTGTAGATTCTTTGTATTTTGCCAATACCCTCATGGAATCCCTTAAGACAAGTACGTAAGACAAACGACTACATGCATTTTTCTCAGAAAGAAGGTGGAATAAATGTACAACTGGGAAGCAAAGACCAACTATTAATATCAGAGGTTAAAGGCTGAGGGAGATCCAGGTGTTGGCTGATGAAAAGTAAGCATAAGATAAGCTGAAAGATTGTTTCCTGGACTTTTAAAAGCTTTCATGCATTAACTTCTCTGACATTTGCTTTTGGATCTTATTATAATTTATTTTGTTCTTTTTCAATGGAAGTTAACAGTGTGATCCCTGGGTTAACTTATGTACCTTACTCACAGTGAGACACATCTCTCAATTTACCCAAATTTCAACCTATGGAACTTCATGACTCTGTTGTGCTAGGGTCCTGTAAAAGAATGCCAATGTCAGTGTTGGGTAGCACAGATGAATACAAATCCCCAGCAGAGCCCCAGATGTCTTGCAATTGCCTTTCCTACACAATCACATAGAACTCTGACACAAAAGTCTGAGCTGGAAGGGACCCACAATGATCCTCCAGTCCAGCTCCTGAGTGAATGGCCCAACTGGAGACTGAACCCACAACTTGGTGTTGTTAGCACCATGCTCTAACCAACTGAGCTCAATGCACTATGAGGAATTACAGACATTTTGAAGTCCACTATGTTTTAAAAACTGTTTTTTAAAATTATTGCAATATATACACCAATTAAACCGATGGATACAGATGAAAATCACCAAGCAGAAGACAGATATCACAGCTGTGATACCTGTAACTAAGCAGACAGCCCAGGCAAAGAAACAGCTCCTGAAGGACACCAGGAACTGTGACTCCCCCAAAAGAGTGAGCTTTGCTAAATTTTCCATACCACTTCCTAATGAAACGAAAGGAGGAGAGATTTACACGAGATGTTAGGAAGAAATTCTTCACTGTGGGAGTGGTGAGGCTCTGGCACAGGCTGCCCAGAGAAGCTGTGGATGCCCCATCCCTGGAAAATGCTCTGAGGAAACTGGTGTAGTGGGTGGCATCCCTGCCCAAGGCAGGGTTGGAGCTGGATAACCTTAAGGCTGCTTCTAACACAAACCTTTCTACGATTCTAGTCAAAAGAAGTCCATTCTCTGCTCAGCCATTCTTCCCAGTCCAGAGGTCACTGGACAAAGAGGTCAGCGAGAGGTATTAAGATCCAGTTATTAAAACTGTCTCTGCCCAAAGTAAGGTGCAAACAAAGCTAATATGCTGAAGTCAACACTACAGATTTTTATTTAACAGTAAATGCAGGGTGGAGAGAGAGAGGGAAAAAAAAGAGAGAGGGACAGAAAGAAAATGATAGAGAGATATTTGGTGGATCCTGACAGCATCCCTCAACTTCCAGGCTTCTCAGGTCACAGTGATCCATTTGGGGTCAGAGAAGCCCAAAAACACAGAGTACCCTGGGTTTATCTTCACACAGGCTCATGTGGGAATGCACAGCCACCTCCCCTGGAGTGGCAAATTGTACACTTGATGATCCAATACGTTGGATGAGGGGACACTTTGGGAGTCTTTGATGGAACACAACACCTTCTAAGACATTGCAGCTGCCTCTTACACCATCTTACATAAGAGGTAAAATAATCCCACTTCCACACTAAATATTTGAAACCCCTCACCTGCCTTTCCCCTTTGTAGCTATTTTGGCTTTCATCTTTAGTTTCGTCCTCTATCCACTTCTTCTAGCTTTTCCTTTCTGCTCATACCAAACACTGCTCTCTCTCCAAGCTAACAATTACCAAACTGCTACATTCATAGAAGAATTAGCATTCAAGTTTGGCTCCAATTCCTTAAGTTACTCCAGAAGTTACTGAAGAGAGCATCCAAGGAAGTACAATTGTATAACATACCCTAAAGGCCTGAAGTGATCAGGCCTGGAGAAGACCCACTAAAGAATACTTATTGGACCTCATCAAGCCTTGGCATGGCCCATCCAGAAAGGCTGTTCTTACATGAATAGCACACATATGTACACACATATTAAGATCAAGTTGCAACTGCAGGCAAAAAGGGCAACAGTGAGCTCCTTCTGAATTCTGAAGGAGCCCTTAATGAATGCAAAGACACCAGGGGTTCACTTTGCTCACCAGTAACTGAAAGAAACATTCTGTGAAATGTGAAAGAATTTAAGGGCCATCTAGTGCTTAGATGCACCTCCCTACTTAAAATTTTGTTTGCAATTTCTGAGGATCAAGAATCCTCAGAAGGGTAGATAGTCTGATGATTTCTTGTTTGTAAGAAATAAGAATAACCATTTACAGAGTGTGAACATAGGAACTACTCTTTAGACTCCCCTTGGGTCAAAGTGTGGTATTTTTTAAATTTTCAAATCTTATTTCCCAAATGAGTCAGAAAAAGCCTGTGTCGGGTAGGTTAAGTTAATTCACAAGTGTTTCACCTCAAGCACATCAGCAGAGCTAGCTTAGAAAATTCTGGTGAGCTGCCATGTGACTTTACCTCAGGTTCCTCAGTTTCTACATATTGTTATTCCTTTGAGTTTTCTTTCTCAGCATTAAATACATTATTCCCTTACAGTACTTAAACCTGCTTACAAATCTAAACTTATGCCAGGGAAGTCTTTCCTTACAGTTTGCCAAACCACCTTCCACCTTTGTATACTTACTGTGTTCACACCATGATGTCCACTTTAATTGTCCGTAGATCATGATTGCAAAGATGAGTGGTTTGTATTTACTGATTACTTTCTCAAAAAATGAACATTATCCTCATGATAGCCCTTTAGTAAATTATGTTTTATGGGGTTTTTTTCAGTAGCATACATATTCCAGGAAAATACTGGAACACAAAAGATGTATATTTCTTTCTCACCTTGCATTCTACTTTTCTTTCATAGTATTTCTACAGTGCTGTAGAAAACAAGATGCACTTTCCAGATTAAAAACTGTTTTTTAATTGTGTCCTATCCCAAGAGAGAAAGTATGTGTGGGGAAATTCTACAGTAGCTTTGTCCAGATTAGATTATTTGTAATGGCGACATCTGTGTATTAACTACCTTAGGAAATATTAAAAATTGATCCACTTTGATAAATTACTGTTAATGCTTCCATCTACATTTAATTAAAGAGAAATCTCGTACATTGCTTGCCTGATAGGCAAGTAATAACAACAACATCCTGACTTTGTTGTCACCTTCATTTTTCAGTTCTTGTAACCACTCCATTCTAAATGAATGAAATGCAAAAATAAGGGATTAGCCTGCCCTATAGTGGTTTGATTCATCTCTGCTCTGCTCCATTGCTCCATAAACTGGATAGATTTCCTTAAATAGAAGGAGCAACAGGTTCATTTCCCTCCCTCTACAGAGGGACAGAACAACAACTGTGATGAAGAAAGGACCTTCTCATGTGTGCCATCATCATCATCACACAGGTCATTTGTAACTTCCTTTGAATCAGCTGGAGTGCCTGTGGAAGTTTCTTTGTATTTTTCAACAAATGGTACTTAATATTTTGGAAATTATCCACCAATAAATGTTTCAATTTATACATTTTTCAGAAAAAAAAAAGAACTGAAAACAGGTCTTCCCATAGAAATTTTTACTAGGCATTGTCACTGATTCCATGTAGAAAACCATGGTGCCAAAATAAATCATATCAAATCTGCCCTTAAGGCACTTTCAATAGGAATGCTGTGAATCTGTCAGTCCTTGGGCAGTAAAGAATAAACTCTAACAAAGATTTCCTAGAGCTGACCAGCAAGAGGGATAACTCTGTGACAACACAAGTTGTCTCCATCAGCATAAGTGCACCAACATATTAAAGATGCCTGAAACATCACTGGTTTGCATCCATATAGATAACATCTATGTGAAGTTATCAAGTTTTTACTTTTTCCCTCAGAAGCATATTCCTAATTTTTTGTTATAAGAATATATACTTATATGTTATAAGAATGTTATAAGAATAACATTTCAAAGCAAACAGATAGCAATATTTAAAATTGTAGGCTTCAGAAATCTGTATTACAAAACCAACTCACATAATGTGAATGGAGTTCTTAAGCATCTGATGAAAATTTCAAAACTTGATTCTCTTTTGGAGGTGTTCTTACTATGTGCATAAATTAATATTGACAGTTTCATTAAAAATCAGAATAATCATTTTCAAAGCATACTGATCTTAGCAATCCAGGCTGTGGATATATTCTTTGAGAAGATGGTCAAAAAGCCACTTTCTTCCTTCTTTTCCCCACAAAATAACACATTCAGCTTGCCCATCATGAGTTTATTTTACTAATACATTAAGAAGTAGACTGGTGTGGGGAACAGAGGCACAGTTACTAGTATTATTTTATATCAAGATACTACTGGTGGATGTTTCAGATGGCCCTGTTACAAGTTCTATACACCAGTGTATCTTTATCTGGTTGGCCTGCTAGAACAATGCTATTTTGGGGGGGAAGGTGGAGGGAGGAAGAAATCTATTTTTCAAGTAACAGATGGATAAACAGATGGGTGGAAAAGTCCACTGAATAGTGTGTTGGCTGCCTGTCATTGCCTGTAGGACAGCCAATAAATATCATATGGATTAAACCTGTAAACTAACATGTCCCTATTTAATGAGTTCTTTCAGAGTGGTAGATGTTTTCTTGCCAATGCCCATATAAACGAAATGCCACTTTGGATAAGGTAAATTTTTGCAAGGAGACCAAACACCTAAGCACAGTTTGTTCTAAGATTAATAACCAAAAGCAAACAGGGGAGGAAGACACGTGGTAAAGTGTGTGCATTTTTACTGTCTGTGAGGTGGTCCTTTTGCACATCTGGAATAGATTCCTGCAAATAACTTTCAGTATGCTTACACTTAGGGTAATGTTTTCATACTCCTTACATCTCCTCCTGTGAGAATTTTATACTTTTTTTTCTCCAGCTTGCATAAAGTGCTTAATTCAGTAGCCACTCATGGAGAAACCACCCCAGACCAGCAGCAGCAAACATATATTTCATCCACTTTTGAGAGATTCTCTCTATTTTGGGCTAACATAAAATTAATGCAAAAAAAAAGCTGACATGACATAAAATTCCATATTTACTGGCCCTTAGGCTTTCCAGTGTCACATACATCTTGCTTTACACATAATGACAATTTGCCTAGCTGCCAAAACCACCATGGCTGTGGGGAATGGATGGCTCCTACTCACTTTAGAACATTCATCAGCACGTGGATCATTATGTGTAAGAGTAGTTCCTTTACTTTTCTTCCAGCCTACTGTCTAATATTCACTGAGTAATTTCTAGGTCTTCTGAGACAGAGTTGACAATTTTTTCCCTATTCAACAAATCATCACTAATTTTACAAAGAGAGGTAAAACTTTTCCAGGCTCAGTTCCACAGGCTTCAAAATGAGACAAAGAGAAAAATGCTGCATTGAAAAATCTGCCTTGAAAAGAGTTCAGTTCTCCAGAGCAATGCTCCAGTGCTCCACCACATGGGAGTCTTATTCCTGAATTTTTTGAGAAAATACAAAAGCAAATATTCAGGTATATCAATGACATGTGCATTTAAGAGTTAACATAACTTACCATAATTTTTCACAGGTATTAGAAATCAATTTAATCTGCTGATTTTCAAAAAATTCCTTGAAAACTGTATTCCTGAAGAGAAAGTGCAGGACCTGTTGATGTAATAAAATGTAAAATATTTAGTTGTGCCTACATGAAAAAAAAATAGAAAAATAAAATGCAAAATATTTTAGTTATGAAAATATAATCTATAAACTCACCACCAATAAGTGGGGTGAATTTTACAAAAAATTTCTAAAAATGCATAGACAATTACAAAATGCTGACAACAATATTTTACACTGCTATCAGACATAAAACTCTGGGTGTACCCAATAGAATGCTGGATGGCAGCAGGAAACTGATTATTATTGGACAAGGGAATAAAAAATTAGTACAAAAATCCTGAATTGGTGAGAATAAAGATTTGGCCTGAGGTAGACTTGATGAAGATTACCTTTGAAATTCAGAAATCCATTTTGCCATGTGAAGTGTCAGCACGAAGGTTTCTTTGCCTCTTCTTTGCTCCATTGTACCCAGAAACAGGTAACTTCAGGTTTTTAAAAAGCAGCTCTCACTTTTCCTGCCTCTTTGGGCATATGTGCTTGTGCAGACATTACTTGGATTCAGTCTTGCCTAGGGCTGGAGAGTTCCCAAGTAGCTGGTTCAATTTTCTTATGCACTACAGCAGCCTTTTGAGTGACTGCACACCTCTAGATCTGATTGAAGGGGAGAATTAAAAGCAGAATATTCTCTTTTAGTGTAATGTAACAAGTAACCATGCATCTTGCTGTACACTTAGTCATCCCTCCATGTGTGAATAAGCCCTCCTGTGAAAGAGCTGCTCTACTCTGGGCATATTATTATGATTGACAGAATCTGTCATAAACCATAGTGAGGTTTTTGGCCTCTTTTCCTTAACTTACATGTAGCAGAAAATGAATTTTTTTAAGCAGTAGGAAAGTTAATAAAACTGATAGCTGACATAAAGAAACGCAGGCATATATTTTTACCTCTCAAGACTGGAGAGTTTCCAATTTTGCCAAGCAAATCTTTATCCAACTCTTTCTCTTTTAAACACCGAAGCCTTACACCCCTGAAATAACTAAGTACTTCTGTAGGAGCTTAGATTAAAATTAAATGAGGTTTACATGTGTTTCTGAATTAAGCTTTTCTCCGCAGCTGGTTAGTCTCTGGAATCTTAGAAACACCTATGTCCCAATTACTTAAGGCAATTCACAGTCCCCAAAGTTTGACAGCATCCAGGGCTTCAAAATACAACCATAGAGTATGAATTGATTCTACTGAATGAGAGCAACATGAACCAATCAAGTGTTCTCAGCCTGCTGGATACATACAGATTAAAGCTACTTCTGTCTTAGTGTTTTTGTATCCCAGCAGGGATGGCTTATCCCATAGAACATCAGACAAAGCAAGGCATGAAGTAGTTCTGCACACAAAACTACAAAGTGAAGATTATTGCTAGCCTTTTCCAAGTTTTCTCCTTCCATTCTCATTTTTGATTGATTTTTTTCTCAATATCTATGTCACAAGCAAACTTTGTTTTCTCCAATATCAAGAGAATCAAGGTTCCATACACATCACCACTGCCCATGTGGATCCTTTTTATGCAAAGGTTGCAAATCCTGGAATATTTGGTTTTTAAGGTCTACTTTAAACACTATATATGCTAGTTCTATCAGTTCCTTTGCAAAAGTGTGCAAGAGACTCTTATAATTTGAATGATCACAGCAAATACTTTTGCAAGTGTGTGTTATCATTTAGGGTAATTTTAAAAAAACAACAAAACAAAAAGACACAGAATAATGAGGTTGTGTCTATGTTATTACTGATGTTGCAACATTAATTTTGGGTATAGACCCTGAGCCTTTGAGTCTTTTACTGCATAATATAAAAAGGCTGATCAGTATTCTTTGAAAAACCCTTTGCCAAAAGGTTTGGCATTTAAAGTGAAAGTAACCCCCAACATTGCTGGTTTTACTTCCTCCTTTTTTTTTTTCTCTCCTTATGTTAGAGCCATTGCAAATTCGTAGGATGAGAAGAAGCTGCAGGAAAATAGTTTGTAACCTATGAGCAATGTAGGCTATGTAGGCTGATACAAATTCCATGTATCTTATTTAAAAGTCTCAGTGATTCACATTAGATTACTTTCTAAATTTGATTGTTGATAGAAAAAAAGCTAAAATAACTCCAGAAAACAGCCTGCCATTCAAACACCTAAAAATGAAGATAAGAGGAAGTGTGGATTATCAAGGTATTTAATTGTCAGTTTTTACTAAACTTTTGCAAATAAAATTTTTAAAAATCCAGCTCTTATTTCACTTCAGGTTATTTTTTTCTAATTAGAAATGTTGAAAAATCATGAATGGAATGCTTAATATATAGTGTTGTTCATATTTAAGGGCTTACAAACTACTAACATAGGAACTTTCCTTCATTAGCCTGGCTTCTTCCTCTTGAAGTAAGAGGCCTTATTTTCTCAAATACCCTAAGGTATTTATACTAATTAATACTAATTAATGACAAAAGATTTTATTTATGTATACACATCTGTATGCATACCTAGATACACACCTTCATACACATACAATTAGTTTGGTTAAAACAGCACAAACAAACATAAACTTTGTGCTCAGGTAAACAAAATTGTAGAATTCAGAATCCTCCTCTCCTGTGAGACCTTTGATGTCAACAAATTCACAGGCTTCAGAACATATTTGCCATTGCAGCACTCTTTATATTGTCACAGCTATCTCTGTAAAATGAAAATTTGATATAAAATTCCTGCAGAGCTTCTCTAAAATTTAAAGACAAATTAAACAGACATGGAGGAATGGCCAAAACCTCCTCCACTTATTTTTCCTATATCTTCATTTTGGGGTAAGAAAGAAGAGCAGAATTTTCTTTGCTTCTACTTAAACCTGAAAAACCCCTATGCTTGTTTTCAGATACATAAGCAACTCTATTTCCTTCAGCATTCTGACTGAAAGTATTTTGCATTTTCCAATAGTCATCACTATGAAGAGGTGCAATATTCTCATTAACAGTAAGGTAGGTTCCAACAAGCTCTTCATAATTTCAGTAACATGAAGAGAAGAGAGAAATAGGATTTATGTAGGGTAAAGGGAGAATTTGAGAAGAAATTCCCTGGCTCATGGGAAGCAGCAACTAAATGGTACAACCAGGTGAAAGCTGCTCTGTGTAAGACAAAGTGTTTATCCCCTCAGTTTATCCCCTCAGTTTACACCTAAAGACTTCAGCACCAATAAATACCTTAAGAGTGGTAATTAGCATAATTTCAAACAAGTTGCTTGAGTTTGCACTTCATTGCTTAAGTGATTTTTTACACAACAGAAGGTATTTCATACACACATAAACCAGAATTTTATTAGAAATGTGGTGAATGCTTTATTTTATAGACAAAATAACACACTAATAAAGATGGAGTTAGAGCTATGATAGCATTTTGAAACTATGCTGGTGCCACGACAGTTTTGCAGCAGAAACTATATTGTAACTATATTAATAACAGCTTTGTTGCCAGTTAGTTCTCTATAGAAATGCCATTTGTAAACAGCTATATAAATGTATAAGTCTATCCATATTTATGATCACTACATATTTATGCTTTTTACCCACTTTCCTCATCCAAATATAAGACTTAAAAATCTTAAAAGGTTCAGGAGATAAAGTGCAGCAGAAGTTTCCTCATCTCCCTAACAAACACTGGAAGGTGAGGGAATTTCAAAATTCTCTATTTGCTATTTCAGATAACTTCAGCCCTGTGGAATAATCAGTACCACTTTTAGCAATGCCTTTCTTCAGATTTTTTCCTCAAGATGACAACTTTCCTCAATCTTCCCTGTGAGAAGAGGAAGAGACCCATTACAGTGTACTGGAAATATCTACAGCAGATGGATTGTTATTAATGGGAAGACCAGAATTTGTTTATACAGGCAGAGGTACCACAACTCTATTTTTAAATACAAATTTAACTCATTTACAAAAGAATACCTGAAAGTTTAAAGAAAGCAGACCGCCTAAACAGGTGATAACACTGTTTGTTTTAAGACCTTGAAAAGTTTAAATAAAGAAAGATATAATTACTGAAACTCTGCCAAGATTATAAAAGAAAACAATAATACATTTCTGCAAGAACATATTAAGCCCACACATGAACTATTCTTCAAGGAAAAGAATCTTTCCCAAAACAGCCACTTAGGTTAAATGGGAGGAAATTATGAAACTAAATCACAAAGCTGTAGGCCTCATGTTCATATTAAAAAGAAAAATAATAGGAACCAATCACCCACTCTTTGCCTTCTGTGATTGCTACTGCTTATCTATTTTTTTAAAAACTAAACAGGCAAAATTAAATTTTCCTACTAAAGAGTATGTGTCAACTCCTGTGAAACAATAGCGAGGACTTCTCCACAACAGCTCACCACAGTTATTTTTAATTTGTTCCATAGGCTTAAACATCCTGAATGACCACTTGAATGACCAATGAAAACACTTATTCTGAAAATACTTTTTAACAGTTTAGGCTTTTGTGCATCTTTAATTCCCAGATAAGTGAAGCTTGTTAAAGAGCATTTTTCCTTTTCCAATTTACTCTCCACAAAATGCATGGTTGTGATGGAGTGAATTAGTGTACCCAGCTACATTAAAGCTACCCACAGTGTTGGGCTGTACTTGAATAGGAGCACCCTGTCTGTTAGCACCACTGAATATAATAATAACACTCTTAGGGATATCAGTATTTAAGCCAATTTATTAATTTGTGCAGAGATAGAGATGAGGACTTTTTCACAAGCCCCTTTCAAAGTCCTGTGCTCATCCCAATGAAGATTTTTAATCGATTCCCTGCAGAAAAGCCAAAAAAGGAACAACCACGAGCAAAACATTCACCAGAGCTCAACCTGCACTTTGCAAGCAGGACTGGTTACTTCTGGTAGAAGGCTGCTTTGTTCTCAAGGGACACAAAGCCAGGCCAGCAAAGGTCCTGATGGCCAAGGAGAAGGAGAGGACACCTGGGTGAGCAGAACAGTCACAGGCAGCCTGCAGTGCAGAAAAGAGAGACCATGAAAATAAAGCATGGCAAAATGCATTAAGTAATTTGTTAAAATATGAAATAATACACTTATTTCTGCATGCAGACACACATTTCATAGACTGTTGGTCGAGCATCACACAGAATCTCCTATGGGCATTTAATTAGATTCTGAATATTTTTTCCTACACATCCTGATGATGTGGAACGTTTCCAAAATATCAGGATTATTATTAAGCATATACATGAATATTTGGATATTTTTGCAAATAAGATTTTCATCTTATATTTTCTGCATAATGGGCCTTGCCATGGGCCCTCTGGTTTAACAGCTTCTGGTGGAGAGATATATCCTTCATTTATTATGGCAACTTGAGCAGCTAATTGTAACAATAAAAAACAGCAAAGCTGAGGGCTTTCATCCACCCATAACTCTGTGTGTATTTCTTCAGGCCAGTGGTTAATTTTTTTACTGAGACTTTGATATGCCTTAAGGATCTGTACTTTGTGCCTTAGAAACAGCTTTTTAATTAACTTATTTATTTATTGATGAGTGTAGGTGAGAGGAAAGAAGCAAGGGTAATAAGGAAAGCACACACTCCCAGCCTATTAACCCCTGCTATTCTAAAATGCTCCAAAACCCCCTTAACTTTCATCTTTCCTCTCTCCAGACAGAACAAACAAGGTTTTACATTCAGTATGGAGGAGAACTAACACCTTTGCCAGCTGATACTAGCATAAAATGAACCCTAGATCAATAGAGTTTTGTATTTACAGACATCTGTCACAGATGACCAATCCTCCAGGAGATTAAACTCAGAATAGATGAAAATTGGTTGTTGAGATGCTGCAGGAGATGGGCTACATTGCCATTTCACATGGAAGACTCCAGGGTTCTAACAGTCTTTCTTGGACCAAAGCCCAAACTATTGTATGTGCCAAAACTGTACTCATCAACCTCTTTCTGATTTATTTTAATGTGGTGTGCTCCTCTGCAGCTCATCACATAACACTTTAAATAATTCTAAATAGAAGGATAGTTGCTATATAATTGCTATAAAAAGATAATTGCAGACATTGCAAAGAAAAAGCTTGAAGATAAAACATGAATTGGCATCTAATGACAGTTTGACATACTTGCAAGTCAGCTGACATGCTATTAAGTAGAATATCTCTGATAGAAACCCAAGCTGCTACAGACAGGTTAGCCTGTTCAGGAAAAAAAGATTGTGTGAGAGACATGGTTTCTTTGCCCCAACTGCAAAGGCTCTGCCAAGCTAATAAATTTTTGTTGAACAAGGATTAATAGCTCTGCTTTAACTAAATTGCTTTCATTTCCAGGAGTAACATTCATCTGTAGAGTTTTTACTAAATGAGTTATTAAAACAAATTAACATCAAGTAATTACAGATTGTGTGTGTTTAAGATCATTATTTTAAGTGAAATCACAGCTTTTCTTGTCATATTCAGACATCTCTAAACCCTTCAGGCCTGCCTAAACTTTACCTCTGCATTTTGCTGCAATAAGGAAAATGTTATTTTTATGCCACTGGCCCTTTCTGCCACAAAAAGCTGTCAGGGCATGCAGTGGGCTACAGCTCCCTTCTCCTTGGATTTTGGAAAGGAAGCAGTGGCTGCAGTGAATGTAAATAGAGCTAATAATAATTATTAAAGCCAACTGCATACTACTCACACATTCTAATATTTTTCAACTTTTCTCCCAACAACACTTT
Organism: Alethe castanea; assembly: GCA_024734035.1. NCBI lineage: Eukaryota > Metazoa > Chordata > Aves > Passeriformes > Muscicapidae > Alethe > Alethe castanea. The sequence continues at coordinate 60,020,878 of JANRGV010000094.1, forward strand.
AAAGCCTCAGAGCATTTCAAGCTGCTGGAATTAACACAGGGACAAATCCCATACAATCACTAACTGCCCACCAGTGTAGCATAATTTGGGGAAAAAAATGGCAGCATGACTCAGGCAATTTGAATTATATCTCAACTTTAATCACTGGAAGAGACATTCCCAAAGAACTATCTTTCAAATTAAACACTCCTCTCCGTTGCAGAAGATATACCCCTCCAATTTAACCTGCCCAAGAGGAGTCATGTGCATTACTCTTTTTGAGAATAATGAAACGATTCTCCTTATCCAGTAATAACCCTCAATCCTTATCATTACCCAAGGCAACTTTAAATTGCACAATCACCAATTACACCACGTACTGCCAGTGGTATCCTCCAGCTCCCAATATCACTGAACAATCCTTGCAGGCTGCAGCTGACAGCCAGACCAAGCCACATCCAAACACTTTCCTGCTTTGTCATGCAGGATGGCTTTAGGGACAGGATGAGAATTAGTAAATTATGGACCCCAAATCTCCAGCTGCCCAAAGCACTGTCAGTGTCATTCTGGCAAAGTGCCTCCCATCGCTCAGGAATGTCCTCTGGAAAAACATTGACCTGGCATTCAAGACTAAGGAGATTGCTCTTGGGGAAAACTGTGATTACAAAGCTGCATTTATAAATATTTTAATGCAATAGCTTAAATCAAACAATCCGTAACCTTACTAGGATATAAAGTGTAAGAAATACTTTTGGGGATGTATTTGTAAAGGTTCATGTTTAAGAGAGGCTTTTATGCTTCAGAGAGCAAAAAATTGTGTGTTGAAGATGATCTGATTAGCTGATACATCACACATAAGCAGGACATAGCAACAAGCCTTTTTTCTTCCAATTCAAACCTTTGCATACACCTTCTGGAGTGCAAAACAGAGGGCAGGGGAGGATGGAAAGAACAGGAGTTTTTAAAAATCAGCAAAGGGCCAAAAATGACATGGCTGTCCTGAGGGGAACAGGAGGGGATGGAGGGTGGAGAGGAGTAAAATAAAACTTAAAGGAGGGAAACAGAAAGGGGGAAAATAGAAAGGGGAAAAACAGAAAGATTATACTTTACTATCATAAACAGCTATGGGAAAGAGAAGGGACTTCAATTTGCATGGTTTACTCTGCTGCCATGAAGGTTGGAATTATGGGATAAAACAGCTTTAATGTTTCAGGAAATTTGATATCCTCCTGCCCTTGGGAAAACTTGGACCATCATTAATAACAAAGGTAATGAGTGTTGTCAGCACTGAATCTGATGCAGTGACTTGAACAGAGACACATCTCATAATTTTATGTGCAAGAATAAGCAGAATTACAAGTGAGGATTTTGCTTAGAGAAAAGAAAACCTAGGTTAAGCACAGTTACTATTCAGCCTCGGTATTAAATTAAGAGGAACAAACTGTGAATGCATGCTGAGGAATGCCAGATACTCTGTAGGCTATAGAGAGTGCCTGGGAGGAATGCCAGTTCAGGTGGCACCCTGTGTAAGAGAGAACATGAATGATAGTCAGGAGTTCTATTTAGTAGATAAAATTAGTTCTGTATCCCTAATACAAATAATTAATTACTTCAAAGGAGAAACTATGGCAGAAATTCTTAGATCTTTATTTCCTCATCAAAGTTGAAAGCAAAAAACCCCCCAAAACAAAACCCAAAAAAAGTGTAATGTTTTCTTTGTTCAAGACTGTATTCCAAAAAGAAGAATGAATTGCCTATTCTCTGGAAAACTAACTACTTTTTAAGATTTTTTTCTATACAAAGAATGCTCAAATGAAACAGAATCCTGAAAATAGCTAAAACTTGACTAGGTCAAGTAAAATATTTGCCAACTATAACTATGGGAGTGCATAAACTGTTAAAGAGTATTTCAAATATGCTGCTGAATTACTGAACTATTGGGAAATGTGGTATTTATGGAGGGCTGTGCTCCCTTTGGTGTACAACTGCATCTAATGGTCACTGCAATTAGATTCATTAATTATTTTTGTCTCAGAGACAAATGTTGACTGCTGCTGCTGTTTCACTTAATTTTAAAAGAACAATAGCCAGTTTGCCTGGAGGAACAAAAGTTACCAAGTTCAAACAGCAACCAGAAAATCCCCCCCTATGCTCAGCTTGTGATATGTTCTTTTCCAAATAACTCGAGATCTATTAATAAAGCGTTAAGGCAGTGCTCTAAAAAGTGAGATACTGGAATACTTTCAGGGGAGGCTGAGATTTTAATCTCCATGTCAGTCATCACACTGTTGGCTACAGCAGTGCTCCTGCCCAGGTGTGCAGGCTGCAGCTCACTGCTGCTGTGTTTGTTTCAGACACACTCATGAAAAACTGGCAGGGTCCTGGTGTAAAGGCCAGTGTGACAAATCCCTTAACTACCTTTGTTTTAGACTACTGTTAAGTGCAGTACAAACACATGGCAGGGCATTTGCCAAGCTCATTTAATTAATCACTATTTTATAATTTCACATCACCTGTTGGTTTTTAACAGGCCAGCTTACAGTGATATCTCCAGGATGTGTGCTGTTTGGGTATAGAGCCCATGTTTTTTACAACAGTTCAAACATATTTGTAATAGGTGCAGCAACACTAGAGATTAAATACCCTTTCCTCTCAAATAATTTTTCTGTCAGTCTCCTGCCCTCCCAAAAAGAGGTAGTTAAAATAAATACACAAGCTCAATTCCAAGGACTTTTTTTATTATTATTTTCCTAACTTTAGTTTTCTGCAGCCCACTGTCACCATTCTGGAATGCAATATACAATGTACCAGTGAACCTGCCTCCACATCAAGAACTGTTTTAATCCAGCATTATCATATTTAGTCACTATCATCATACAAGTGCTGGCAGACAGCCTGTACTGCCCCATTCTCAAAGCTGACCCTGTTTGCAGAGTTTCAAGTCCTTTCTGCTTCCAAAGAAGCCCAGGATCAGCCCACTGAGCTTCACCTCTGCTCTGCCAGCTCTGATTGCTCACCAAGATTGCAATTTTCATTTCTGAACGATGGAAAAGGAGACTCTTTAGAAATCAGGCATACACATTGTGGAGCACTGGAACAGGCTGTCCAAAGAAGTGATTGAGCCACTGTCCCTGGAGGTATTTAGAGACAGGCCCTGTCTGCTGTGGCACTGGGGACATGGTTCAGTGATGGACTGGGCAGTGCTGGCTTAACAGCTGGACCTGATGTCCTGGAAGGTTTTTTCCAACCTTCACAATTCTGTCATTCCATAACAAAGCTGGGCCCACAAGTGAAAGCTGCAGGATTAGGCTTGCAGACTGTGCATGTATTAACAGGCATGCATCTGTCACTACTCTGGAGAATGTAACTTTTGCACTATATTACAAAACAGCTTTTATGATATCTCCATTTTCAGATACTTATCAGCCAAGACTGCTAATACTTATTTCAGTTCTTAGCAAAGTCTACAAGATATGTTCTTCCATGTGAAACTACTTGATTAAATATATTTATATATATAAATATATATATACCATTTATAAGAAAGATGTGGAGGGATGAGCTTAAAATACTGTTCAAATTCAAAAAGCAGCTTTTCTAGCCTGAATTGTTGATGACTAAGTGATTACTAAGCTTCCACACATTTTAGTGTACAAGCCATCACGACGCTTCAAGTTTTTTTTACAGTTACTAGCTTGTGGTATAACCTTGTTAATGCTGTGTTGCTATGTTAATATTATTAGTATAATTACAGCTAATACAAAGTTCTAACAGCACCATAAGTCTAGCAGAAATCTATTCTGAGCTCTAGTATACCTTCAGTACAAATATAAACCACAGACAGACTACATTTTCTTTGCCAGAATCACATCCACAGACTGGAACTGAAAAGATGACAATGGAGAACACAAAACCTAAGTTTTTGTTTAGGTATTCCAGCATGTATAAATTTCAAGATGCGATTTATATAGTGTCACTTATTTTCATTCCAGTTGCTGTTATATTCACTAATGTTTCACTGTTTAGGCATATTTTTTTATATGAATGGTCAAAAACATGAAGTGTATCTGCCACTGTTACATCAGTAAAAATTATATGGGCACTAAGAATAGATAGAATTGCTACACATATATATTTTATTCTAATAATAATCCAATTATAAACTTTGGGAAACTGCACAAGTTTGGTTTTTTCTGTGTTTTGAATTAGGTATCTTCACTGAAGTATTTTCAGGTAAGAACATGACCTCTGTTCTTTTAAAATCCCAGTAAATGTACTGGAATGTACCTACTGAGCTGCAAAAGAAGTTATCCCCATGCTTTTATCTTGCATTTTCATGTTGACAATAAAGATGCTCTTCCTGTGATCATCTGCAAGTGCTCTCAAAAGCTAGAGAGAACTCCCAGGACAGACAGAGGGAGCTGTATCTCCAGTTTTCTTCTTTAAAAAGACATCTATAAACAAGCTGTCAAGTTTAAACTTGCAACCATAAAAATGAATTAAGAAAACCCTCCAGCTTGTTTTTCACCATTACAACCAATCAAATTAAACTTGTAAAAGCAACAGGAAGAACACGATTTGCCTAAAGATCAAGGTACAATGAAGAAATTTTAGTTTTTATAAATATAGCTATGTCAGTAAGAAATTTAGACAACTGATGTCTTGCTCTGTTTTTTTAGCTTTGATTTCCCATGAACAAATATTTGCCCCTTTTCCTGATGTGATGTAATAGCAAAACTGAAAAACATGGCATTACATCAGTGAAATATGTCAAGTAGAAAAGTATTACATAGTATTCATTTTAATAAACTTCTAAGGACAGGTTTTACAGTTCACCAAAAAAAGAAAAGCCCTTTCCTCTCATTCACCTGAAATAAGCTTAAAGAGGACCCAGAAAGGTAAACACAATTCTAGCTGCAAAGGAGACAGAGGGAAAAATATACCTATTATATTTAGATGCATATATTCCTTCCCACAATTACCTCTCATTATGTACAGACACTGAGCTCTCTCACTGCTACTGTTTATCCCCAAACAGGCAAAATTAAGCAATGAATAGAAACAGTAATAGAACAATAGAATACTTCACATATGAAATTTTGTTAAAATTGCATATCAACCTCATAAAGAATTTTTAAAAAAATTTTTCAATTTTACTGCCGATTTCTTTTAAATTAAACGTATTTTTCTATTCTATCTACTACAGGGTCTGGGTGAAGGGGAAGGGAAAAAGCTGTTCTACATTCATTTAAATTATTTACAAGATTCACTTGTAGCAATGAAGTCTTAATTAATCCACAAAATCCTGCTTTAATTGCAGTATAACTCCAGTGTAAAAGGGCCTCTGCATTTGATTATATTTCTGGAAGACTTACAAATTTCATTTCACATTATTTTAACTTACAGATAAGTTTTAAGCAAGTGGTTTATGAAAAAGTAAATGTATGGATATAAAGACTGACTCGCATACTCCACTAAATGCTCTTCAAAATCCTGCTGTAAATGGCACTAAACCTACTGAAGGGCTCTTTCTTGACAATAGCACAAGAAAACCAGGTCTGAGCCCTTTCTTACTGTTGCTAGAGGTAAACAGGTTAAGTAAGATAGACAGCAAAAAACTGACTTATGGGTTCATTACTTCTGTTTATTCAAATTAATCTCATTTTTCACCAGTACTTTTGCACAGTAATACAAAAAACAGTGATTCACAACTGATTATTTAAAACAACTAAGTCATTTTAAAATTTAAATTAATCAAATCAATCTGTGTCTAAGACTTCTTATTGCTTTTCTCCCACCCCTGCACATCACCTTTCCTGAGGGCATAGCTGCTCTCACTGTGCTGTTACACTGTCTAGGAGCACAAACTCTCCAATTATTGCCATGTTTTCCCCAGTACAAAAAGTAATCTTAGAGCAATTACATGAATCATTAATAATCATATAAATGCTGCTCTAGAAAGCAGAATGCAAAGCATTGATGCCACACTTGCTCCTGGAAGAGGCACTTGCTAACAGTGTTCACTGAATCAGATTTTGCCCATTCACACTCCATCAGGAATCCTTCCCTTCCAACTTCCACCTATGGAACACCTCCATACATCTTTACAGGAACTCAAGTTTCACACTAGGATTTTTTCAAGTCAAGTGGTAATCTTGGTAGATGTGACTGTAAAAGATTACTGATACAATGCTCAACTGAAAGTTAAAAAAAACCCCAAACAACCAAAACTGAAGAGATATTAATTCCTTCTATTACTTGCATTATGAAACAATGAAGCTGATTTTTTTTCTGTAGGAAGCAATAGGGAAGTAATAATTGTCAGTAGGCTCACAGGCTGTAAATGCAGACAATTGTGTTTATACTGTTAAATTATATTTTAAAGTGTACTAATTCTTTATTATAAATATCTTAGTCACATGATAAGGGTGTCCACTTTTCAAATAATTATTCCATGCAAATTTCTTTACCAGGCAGGTACTGCTGATGGCATACCAACTTTTACAATAACTTAGATTAACTAATTGTCTTATTGTCAAGTAAATTCAATAGAAAGCATGTTTGCAATGCATACAAATAGTCTTGTCCTATCACTGCACATCTGTGTAAAAACTCCCTATTTTTCATGAAATGAAATTAAGTGAAATGTTTAAAGATACAAGAATACTTTAACCAAATATAATCAGAGTTTTTTCTGGGAAACCAGAGAGGTTTTTTTTCAGGCAAGCAGAGGTTAAAATTCTAGGACTCTCCATATGCCATGTCTAAAGCTGAAAATGAGGAGATGATGAGAAGAGGGAAACAGACCCTCTAAAGGGAAAAACTGAACAAATTTTATATTGTCATGGCAGTGCAACTCCAACCTAAAGGCAAATAAAAGACTCCTGTCCTAAATGAGGGAGGGTATTTACACAACCTTGTATACAGTAACTCAATTATCCTAAGAAACTGTGCCTTTGAATTTGGGTATGAGAAGTGTGGATTTTAAACATTGTTTTAAGCATAAGGATTCTTAAAGCTTTCATATAATTTCTGCAAATTCTGCAAATGCAAATTCTGCAAATACAAGTTCTGCTATAACTGGATGGTCTTTCCCTGAAGTGTGTCCTGAACAAGGCACAGCATGGCACTACAACTCTTCTAAGCCTATGCTGGAGGCACAGTTTTTCAAATCTACAATTGAAATACATTTCAGTATGAAATCTTAGCTAAAAATAACCTTAGCCATTTATATTTAATGTTTGCATGAAAAAAAAAAAAGTCTATTCAGGGTACAGTCTGTTGTCTCAAAGATGACAAGAGTAAGTAATATTATTTGAAGTGGAATGTTTTATTTAAGCAGCATGTATAATGAAACTAGTGGAAAAATATTGAAATTTCAGAAAAGAATGAAATGCCCATCATCACTTAACTGTTATTTCAGATTAGTGATAGATGTTATCATCTATACCTAAGAATACATTATATGACTTACCTTTACCAAGGAATTAAACAATATCCAGGTATTTCACTGCATTGCATATTGTATGTTATATATTACAATACACTATATTGTATATTAGACAGTGAACCTAAATATCAACCTGTGTCAATATGACCCAAAAAACTACTGTGAAGTAATCATTTACATCAACACAAAGAGGATGCTTGATGAAAATCAAGTTCAGAATGATCCAGTCAGTTGTTCAGAAACTAGAATAGTAGTTATTTCACTGAGTCAGAAACTGCATTTTTTTATTCTACCAACCAAGTTTTAGACATCACAAATGACATCCTGGTACCAACTTGATTATCTAAATTAAGACTTTTTCCTGAAGAGATGAGTCAGAGGTCAAAGAAGTTGAAACTTATACTATTTTCCATTCATTTGTAGCATATAAAACTAGAAAACCAGTGGTCTTTTAAGATAAAATATAAACCAAAAACTCAATTTAATCAATAATAACTAAAAAAGAAATTCTATTAAATGTTCTACAACCTAGTATATATAGCACCTGAAAAGAAAGCTAAGTGTTAAGAGCTAAGAGCTAAGTGTTAAGAGTGGGCCTTTGCTAAAATAATTTAATACCTACCTCTTAATAAACAATCACCAGCAAAGAAGAATACTTCCTAAGACCCACAATACTGCTTTTTTGATGGGTTAATAATAATTCCATCCACTCCTAAAAGTTGTAGTGGATCTATGCACAGAAGTTACAGTTCCCCTTTTTAAGAACCCTTTATTCCCCCAAGATACATTTACTATTTACAATTATTAATCCTTAAACAACCAGGTTATCACTCAGATGTAAATATTTATTTTAAAAAAGCTAACACTCCATTTACAAATTCCTGGATAGATGTCACTTTATTTAAGACTTAGCTCTTGTCCCACAGGCATTCATGCAACAAGTTAAGAGACATACATATCAAGAATTCTTAGGTTAGTTTGAACTTACTCTAGACTAAACCAGACATCAGCATTAGGTGTGTGAAATCCACCCCCATAAAAATATGTCTCAACTAGCTACTGAATTTAGACTGTTAACATCAGGGTTTTGAAATTAATCTAAAGGGAATACTACAAATACATCAAACCTGCAATTTCTATAAACTTGGTATTTGATGCTCTTTTAGAAAAAGATGTCTTTTTTGTATAATTAGTGGCACCCACTTATAAGCATTTATTTTCCATTTTTATGCTCTATACCACTTCCTAATCAAAAAGAAGCACAAAGGTAAGAAATAAATGTTTTCTAAAAGACTTCATTTCATTTTTCCAGTTTGATACTACCTGTCGAGTTAGTATTCTGGAAAACAGAATTTAAGGAAATTATAAAATCACGTAATCATATATTTTGGTTTAGAGTTTAATAGCAGCTCTTAGCTTGGCCGACCTTCCTCTTGGGTTTGTTTGAATATCCTTGGCCTGGGGTGTGAGAACTTTCTTCTGTATAAAAATCCACTTTGAGTTGGCTTTTCCACAGGGAGATTTCTGTGTATCTTCTTTGGAGGAATTCTTCAGAGCCTGTCTTATCTTCTGCTTGGAGCCAAGGTTGTACTTTTCGGTCATGTCGATCCCATGAAGGAAACGTTTGATAATGCGATCCTCCAGTGAGTGAAAGGACAGGGCTACAAGGCGACCCCCAGGTTTCAGAAACTTCTCAGCTGTCTTCAGCCCTATGAAGAGTTCATGGAGCTCATCATTCACAAATATTCGCAGGCCTTGGAAAGTTTTAGTGGCAACATGGGCAGGTCTCTGAAGCAAATCCTTTCGTGCATAGAGAGCTGATGCTGGAAAAGCACCTGCCATACATTTTAAAAGATGTATGTTAACAACTTAATATCTACACATCTTGACATCCAGTCATGCAAGATTAAAGGAAAACACTCAAAACTGAACCTTGAGTAGTGAGCTTCCTTCTTTGTAATATACCTTTATTTTATTATTTGAATTCACATATCTGAACGAATTTGAATTCACATATCCTTCTCCAAAAGCATCATAGATTTGAACTAAAAAATAATGTCTGAAATCAAGATAAAGGAAAAAAAGATAGCAAAGTCTCACCTCACAGCTCAGTGTAATCAATGTCAGTTTGGTATTTGTGGTTATGTTATCTTTTTAAGAAAAGAATCAATGTACGATGGACACAATTTTACCTGTTGCCTTTCAGGTAACTGCATTTCTGCACAGGCAGAGATAACTGAAGACAATGTCTACCTGGTAATAACTATCTTTCAATGAATTACTTGAAGTTTAAAAGAGCTATCCTTGTTTGGGAATAGCAATTGTTGAACACTACACCTGTAGTTCTTCAAATGTTCAAAAAAATACCTTGAGAAATTTAGAAAATGCAGCTGATACTGTTGTGCTTTCACATGTCTACACAGCAGAATATGTCAAGGTGTGTCAAACCTAAAAATCACCAGATAAAATATTTTTTTATTAGATGCACACATTCAGATGTCTGAATCCTTCAAGACAGAATTTGGCAACAGGATTGACTACTCCCAACAAACCACTGCATGAGAATTTGTGGCTTGAAGCTGTCTCACAAAACAGAGTAAACAGATGTAACCTGCAGGAGCTAGGTTTCTCCATCATTTACAAACTCTAGAAAAAGTAACTCTAGCTAGTTAACATAATTTCTGTCCTAAAGAATATAACCTTCTATATTTACTACGAATCACAAAAAGAATGTAGACTCTCATTGTGGAAGCCACAAAGTTCATTTTGATGAGAGACCTCAATTAAAAGGAGAACAAAAATCACGGAACATAAGGTACCCCAAGAAACCGACACCAGTTGTACTAACTGGCCTGGTATCTGTTTCCACATGTCCTTACATACCTATAAATAGATTTTTTGAAAATGGAACCCTTAGAACAGTGGCAGTTGTGTGTGATGAGAAGTGTCTCTTAATGCATAACATAAAGGAAAGCTGTGCTAGGCAAAACAAACACAACTTCCTTTAAAGGTTGAGTAACAAATACAAACACTAGTAGAATGCTCAGAACTAGTGAATGAATTAGATTAGATAAATAGATAAATGAAAGAAAAATGGCACTGAGGCTATTAGCACAACTAGAACACAGGTCTTTGGAAACATCTCCCACTTATCCTGCCATGCCTGTTGAGTGCAGTTTCTTCCTACAATAACCTTCTATGACAACTAACTGTGACATTAATTTATTACTATGAATAATTTATCACACACTGAAGAAAAATTAAAGCCCAGATATATTATGTTAGTAAAATACAACTTTACATGCCTCAGTTGAACATGCACAAAAAGCACTGCAGGTCCTATAATAAAGTACAGAATACTAATATTCAGGACATTGGTAAAGAAACACAGCCACTTTGCAGTTTCATCCAACCAAAACCTCCCAGACTAAAAACAAAATCAAAGACTTACTGGTCTATTGTCAAAGACTGGGATTAACTAACAAATGTAATCTTTGGTAGTTTTTTTCTGTCACACTGGCCTTCATCTTTTTAGTAGAGACTATAGATTCTGATCTACGTTCCATGGGTGAAAAATTCTCCTATCACTCTTACTCCTCTAGTTTAGTTAAATAAAAATCTGTTTGTGCTTTCTGCTCAGGCACATCACTTCTCACTCAGTCCCCTCCAGTTACCAAGACACTGAAAGCAAATCCTTCCTGGTAACTGGCTATTCAATGCACAAAAACATAACAAAAAAAAAAAAAATCTGTATGGGAAGCTTGTAAAATGAATTTCATTCATAAAAACACCACACTTCTGACTTCTGGCTAGGTTAATGGTTTGAAATCCCAGTGAGAGAAAGAAACATTTTTAGTTTCAGGATGCCCTGATGATACTTACACTATGAAACAATCTAACAGGTTCACATGGTGAAATGTACTGAAATTTCAAAAGCTTGTGAATGGAATTAGCAATGTGCTGTGCCTGTCAATATGAACTATTACAGTCCCCAGAGTGTAAGAGAGTGGGAGAGTTTAAAAATTAATTCAGATGGTGCACCTGTTTGCAGGAATTCATCTGTTGAATTAGCATTGCATTTAATAAGTTTCTGTGACGCAGCCAATGTCCTTTTGTCTAGGCTCCCTCAGTACAGTGTTAATTCTCACCCATCTGAAATTCAGGCAATATTACAAATTCCAAACTGATAATTAAAGTCTATAAAAGTGAACCAGTCTGAATGAAATTGACTGTACCGATTCAAGTTCTTTTTAAAATTTTAAAATTTCTTTAACATGTCATCATCAATTCATTTCAAGTTAAGGTCAAATGATTACATGATCTCAAAATTGTCTTTTAATAGATTATGTATCTAAATAATGCTCAGAATAAATAAATTTTTTAAAAAATTAATAAGATAAAAAGGTATATCATCCCCTGAAAAGAAATCAAAATAGACCATTAGTTGTACAGGAAAAGCATATGAAAATAACATTCTAAAAATTTCACCATTTTTAATGAGTTTTCCTGCACATGCAGTTAGACCTATTGTTTCCAAACTCAATGAGGTACAACAAAAGACATCAGGAAGTGCTTCTTAATCAACTTTCACACATCTATTCACAACCCTTCAGTTGAGAACAACTGATTTTTAGTATTTACAGAGCATTCAATGATGCAAATAGCTCTTTGAAAATTATAAACAGTTAGAAGAGTGCGACTGTGCTTTGGGAACAGCAGCTCTTCCCAAGACTGAACCAAAACCTCCTCCTACTGCAGATTCCATAGCTCATAGAGATCTTATCTAAAGAGATCAGAAGCCTTCAGGATAATATTTATAAACACAAAGAGAAAGACAAACTTTCTAATGCTGTTTTGTTTCCTTGGGGTTTTTTTTAAACTACATCCTTCACTTTTATCTCCCAGTCAATTAGGAACTGCAATACATGTTCTAACCTTTAGGGGGGTGGCAGGAAGGACCAGAAGTCTAGCATTCTATAAGAAGAAACTAAATTTTCCAAGTTCAGGTGCATGAGATATATATGACAAAGCCCAAAATTATTTTTCAGGATATTACTAATGATGATACAAAAAATGCAAGGTTTTGGGCCTTGGTTGACTGGACATTTTGCAAAAGTATTCTGACTTCTACAAATCCAAACCTTTCAATTTTTCCATCATTAAATTTAAGTGCTTTAGACCTCCAGTTTAAGTAATACGAATTTTTAAGAATACCATAAATTTTTCAATTTTTCAACTCTTCAGGATACTGATAAAATATTTCACAATGTTCTTTAGCAAACGTTAAATTTGGATTAGAATTTTAAAGGTCTGTATTCAAAGTCAGCAGTTCAGACTTATTCATGACAAGATGTAGTGATTTTCATCATTTGGTTAAGAAAATAAAAACATCCTGACGCTACATTTCATGTTAATGAACAGGATACGTGTCTTATATATTTCCTTGAAAATTTTTACTTGGGAACACAAATGTAAAGGTTCTTGATGTAAGCACTGTTCCTGCCTAACTGCATATCCTTCAAGTTGTTTACAGTGAGGAGCAAGGAAGATGAAGTGTTTCAATACTCTCTTCAGGCTGATCTAGTTGGCATGCACAAGGTGAAGCAAGCCATGTATTGCTTTGTGCTTCCTGATTCTTTAAAAATACAGAAATTATCCGATTTTATTCATAGCTGGAAACTGCCACGGTACCTCCCCTTAAAATATTAAAACACAGAAATTTTAAACTAAGACAGATATGACACATCTGATTTTTGAAAGTAGACAGGATAAAGAACACCCAAGGCTGCTGTCATTCTGCGGTTCAACTTGGCCGACGAAATGATAAATCACTCCACGTTAAATCTATTATTAAACTAATTGTCAAACTACAATACAAAAAAAAAGGAGCTTTAAAAAAAAAAAAAAAAAAAGGGAAAAAGAGAGCTGACATCAGAGCAGAACAGGCAGGATTAGACCCTGCACGATTTCAAGTACAAATAGATCCCTCTGGGACTTTGGGGATTAATTTTTATTTTATTTTTTTTTCCCCTCCTCCTCAGCAGCCCCTGGGGTACCTGCCACGATGCTGGCGAGCTGGTGCGTGCTGGTGATGGGCCCCAGGCGGCGCGCCCGGACGATGGCCGCAGCGACCCTGCCCGCGTGCCGCTCCTCGCCGTACGCGCGCAGCACGGCCGCCAGCGCGCGCCGCTCCAGCGCGTTCAGCACGTCCGCAGCCGTGGGCAGCTCGGGGTACCTGGGCATGGCAAAGGCAATCGGTGACAATCAGTGACAGCCCCAGGGGCAGGAGTGAGGCCTCACGGCGCTGAGACACATACACACACTGCACACCCGCCTTGGGGGCCTGCAAAGAGCAGACCGCGACTCTGCAGACACAGCTCGCGCCCTTTAAACCCCTTCACCTTGCTGGCCTAAATAGAGTGCGCTCCTCAGCTTCAATTACAACAGCTTTAACTTCCAAATATCATCATAAACTATGACGAGAATAAACATATTCCAGTATCGTGCTAGGATGGAAATTATGTGTGTGACCTTTCTACTTAGCCAGCTTTAGAATATAAACTTGCCTCTTGTGGGTTCATTTTAGCCACCTTGCATCATGTGTTGTTTTCTAGCCAGAACTGATTTCAAGGATCTTTACTTTCACGTCTCCTGTTATGGAAACAATTGCTAATGAAGATAATTAAATGTTATTTTTTACTAAAAGGCATAAGAATACATATAAATACTCTCCTGAAATAATAGAAATGAAATAGTCATATAAATTACAGGACTTACTACAATTTAAGCAGTGAAAGCCTTCAATCTATATATCTATGTCTCTGTCACGTTGTTACTGAAATAATTCAAGGTATTTTATGAACATTGTCAATGGGTTTACTAATCAGAGAAAACATACAAACTACTTAATAAATTCTCTTCTAAATTCTCTTCTCTTTCAGGCATTTTTTACTCCCCTGCAGTATCTTAACAAAAGATAACAAAACTTAGAGGCAGGTAGTATCATAGCAACAACCATAGTGTAAGGAGTGTAAGGCTTTTGTTATGCCTCAGGTATCCTTTGTTCTTGTGCTTCTGTTCTGTGTTTGTTTTCTCATGATGCATCAGACTTATATTTAAGCCTGGAGTTCGGATTCTTGAAATCTGAGGACTGAATCCCAGGAGAATCATGGGAGCATTTTGCTCCAGAAAAAGCAAGTATCATGAAATCTGCTGTGTTAAAACTTAATGTTAATAGGTAAGCTAATTCCTTAGAAATTGAGGCTTCCCATTGGCTCTTGAGAGCAATGAAAGAACAAATGGCATTTCTTAAGACTGCATGTTCATCAAAACACCGAGAAAAAAATTGTCATTCTCGGTCATGCAATGGGTCATGCCATTACAGTCATCATCCATACAGACAGATCTTTGGTTGCTCATGCAAAAAGAAAAGTGCTGCAGAAATACATCAGGTTGTCTGAAGATGAAAAACGCTGCACAAGTGGAAATTATCATTCCACGATTTTCATGCTATTGAAAGTACTAAACACCAATCCAAATTTAAACACAGGAGATTTACTCAATAACCATTAATTTGGCAATTAAATAAGACTGATGTGCCTCCTACACAAAGAGACAGGAACTTTATAATTTTGCTAAGTAAAACTTAAGACAAATATAATGGCAAATGGGCATGGAAGCATGCTTCATACTAGCATGTTAGAAGCAATGTAGCTATCTGCAGATTAAACTAGCAGATATAATGGATAGGATTTTATTTATTTCTTTTTATTATGTTCCTTTTACGGAGAAGCAACTGGACAGGACAGTCATTGCACAGAAGAATGATGCTGCTCCTTTCCTGAGGGAGCAACTGAACCTGCTCAAGTGAAGTTTCCACAAATAGCAAGAGTGGCAGAAAAGGAAAGAGACTGCAGTAAGAAGATGTGAGCCTGCAGATCAAGTACAGGCAGAGAGACTGTGGAAATAATAGGCCTCTGAAAGAAAGATGTTCCTGTGACTGTACACCACACACTGCAAAAATGTTCCAATTGAAAGGTACAGTTAATAAAACATTACTGGTTTAATTACTCATCACTGGAACCTTCCTCTTAGTTCAAAGAAGGCAAAGACAATAACAAGGGCTGAGCACTGAGATAGAAAAAACTTTTTTGGCAAAAGAAAGTCAGGATACTCATGCAAAATTAGATGCCATTGTTTGACGACAAGAATTCTTCATTCGAGCAGACAGTTTTTGACTTTCAAGAAGAACTACTCAATTATGGTGTACCTGTCACTGTCCATCCTCATGTCCAAAGGTCCATCCTTCTGCAGGGAAAAACCCCTTTCAGGTGTATCAAACTGCATAGAAGAACAGCCAGCATCCAGGAGAACGCCATCCAGAGTCCCTGGCTCAACCCCAGATGAGATCAACAAAGCCTCTGACTGGCTAAACCTTCCTAGAAGAGGTTGAATCTGTTTCCTGTAAGAAAGCAACAAACAAATAGCCTCAAGTTTAATTATAACAATGTCATCTCTCCCCCTTGCATGGCAAAAATTAGATAATAGCACTCAACTTGTCTCAGAAGCAACAGGGCTATTCCCAAAGTAATCGTTTATGTATTTTCAGATGTCAACATTGAAAACTGGTCCAAACCACCCCCCAGTGACTCCTTCTACTTTAACTCTTTACTCCCTTCCTGCTTGATCTTAAAGAAATGAAAAACTGACAAAAAGATTATTTTTTTCAGTATGCAGGACACTTTTAGCAGGAATGTTCTGACTACTAAGGCACCAGCCCTGCTTAGCAGGGCCTTTAGTCAAGCAAGGCCAAGGTGCAGAAAAGAAAGAACAGATCTTGGACCTAGAGAAGCAGACAAAATGGAATAGCAGTGAACAATCTTGTGATTAATATTTACTCACCAGGAAAAGAATTCCAAGTTCCTGCATGGGACCAAACACGTTTTTAGTGGCATTTGTCATTTTAAAAATAACTGGGAGAATGAGGTGCACATAAGCAGGTGAAACACTTAGTGTATTTTGGATTTAGGCACCTGATCACTGGAGTGAGTAGTTTAACATGCAATTTTGTGCTTACTGTTCTTTCTTAGATTTAAAGGGGTTGCTCCTTAATATTCCCATACTGACAAGGAAAAGAGGAATGGCAAGGGAGAAGACAACACGTCTTCTCCACAGGTTCTATTGTCCAACCACACAGAGCTCAACCTGACAGAGACCAAGAAGTGTTTGGACAATGCTCTGAGGCACAGGATGAATTCTTGGGGTGTCCTGCCAGGAGTTGAATCCAGCTTAGGGTATCCAATGATCCTATGGTCTCTGAGGTTTCCAACGCTTTCTTGGGTATCTAATCCCAAACTTTTGGGTTTTGCCTATATATAAGGTGACATACAATTACACAATTTATTTTACCTGTCTTTCAACATCTCAATGAATTTCACAGACTTAAAAAGATTAGTCAACATATGGCTGCATTTTTAAGCAGTACCTGCAAAACAGAATGTATTTCTGCCCATTCCAGGAAGCGACTGCCTCCATGTGGAGAGAAAAGCCTTCCATTAAAAGGAAGAATCCAACCACATGGAAGAAGATTTAGCTACACAATGCTCTCCTCATTAGAGAAGAACAAATCCACCTACTAAAACAGCACAAAACCTGGGAAACTGTGCGAATGAAAAATTTCCATGAGGGATAGATATCATGATCGCACACACAATTTTGAATTGATTTCTGTCCAGCCCACAACTGAATACAACTATTCAGCATAAGAACTGACAGTTCCTGAAAAGCACAATGATCCACTTAAGATACTTCAACCAATTTAAGCTATATAGTTATATAGTTGTGAGATTGTATTTCTTCCTCAATATAATGAGAGGAATTTTCTTGAAAATATGTACTACTTTTTCCAGCTGGGCAGTGTTTCTACATTCATGACTCATGCAAATGAATGAACTTTAAAATTCCATATGTGGGAGATTAAAATAAATGAGACCTGGATAAAATATAAATTGCCATTGTTCAGCTCCCCAGCAGACAGTAATCCATGTCAGTGGCTCTGAAGCAGTGTTCTACCAATCAATCCAAAAAATTACTCTGAACAACATTTATTTATTGCTAGAAAATTTCTTACATTTCTTTAAACAAGTCATAAATATGTGGATAGCTAAGATGTTTGTGACAGCTTTCGATTTGTGATCTGCCAAACTTTCGTGATTAGCAAAGGTTAATTTAAAAAATTAGTAAATTTTAAGTAAGTAGAAATTTACTCTTTGGTAGAGAGACGCTTCAACTGGAAAACATTCAGGAGTTTGCAAATAGAAAAAGAAAAGATTGAAAAACAATTAGGTTGGCATTTGATGTCAGTCTTTCAGCTGTGTGAAATTATAGCTTCTGTATATAATGTGTTTGTTATGCACAGGCTCGTGTGTACCAATGGTGGATATAGGCATCTTGTGGAATATAAATTCTCACTAAAACCAGATGCTTTTCATGAGGCTATAATGACTACATTGCAATGTGCAGGCCAGTTCTCTGAATTCCTCTTTCTCTGTGGAACAGAAGACACAATTTTAAGCATCTTGGCTATCTCATACACTTCAATTAATCAAACCAAGTACACAGCGATGAAAGATTTATTACCTTATGAAAGGAAATACAAATATCTACTCTTCTTTTGATAGGATAGTAACAATGATGACAGTGATGACAAGGACTAATCTATTAGATTATAAGCATGACACATTTATTTTAAATAAAATATTTTACCAAGAATTAGAAATATTTATTAGAAGATAAAGAAGACTCTTCCCTAATCTACCATTTTTTATGTTTAAATTCAAATAAAAACTGGCTGTTACACACAGGATTTCTCAAAATATTCTTAATTTACCCTCAATTTTTTTTTTGACTTCAGGTTTTTATTTATGCGATCTGTAAATCCACTTTCCATAAAAATCTCAAATAAATAATAAATAATAAACTGTTAAATAGTAAACTATGTTAAAAATTGTATTTCCTACAATGACATGCCTTCTGCTCTACCCAGGTATGCAAAATTCTTTCCATTTTCTTTTTCAGTCTTCTAGTGTTTTCTTTGGTCAATAGAGGATTTATGTTCTATGACCATACTTACCTAGTGTGCAAATCTATTGTCCTTTCTGTCTTAATATATTGCAAAAACAGTGCTCAGTGGAAAATGCAGGAAAGGTAAACCAGGGAACATCTGCAAACACCAAGAAAAGAGCCAAGCTTATAGTTCTAAGAAGCCTGAGATGAGAGAGCATATCAAAACATTACACAGCAAGACTAAATGAGGATTTTCATCAGGTCTTGGTGAAGCCTTCAAAAGCTGCTAAGACTACACAGAGTCACACAGAGAGTATTGTAATCATTTTAGGCAATCTTAGAAGGTTAAAATATGACCAAACCAAGTTGCCTTGCTTAAGGTGAAAATATTTAAACCTGGTACATGAACAGCATTTTATATACTCAGAATATTTTAGAAACATAAAAAACTACAAAGGGCTTTTAGCTCCTCTCTTATAAATCAAAAAACAAGACTTGTATGGTTTAATATTTAATGATTTGAGGATACCACATAGAAAGCTAAGACAATTTCAGAGACTACAGTCTGAGGATGTAAAAGAGCAGAAAATACCTATCATATTAGCTCTCATTTGAGGGGGGGGTGTACTGGGTAATAGCATGGTAATTTTTCAATGAATTCCCAACTGCTACAGACAAGTAATCTCTAACTTCTCAAAATATTCAACATGTTCACGCCCTCTTCAGCAATCTTGACATTCTACAATAAAAACATGTATAAGATTTTAAATGAACACTGGGAATATGGACAATCTAGCCTATTTTAAAAAGAATAAAAATGTATTTACAGCAACTAAGGTTGTGGGGCCTTTATAGATTTTCTTGTGCAACAACTTCAAAAGCTTGCAGAATTCTTGGGAAATAACACAGTTGGAAAATAATACAGAACCTTGGGTTCAGGCGCTTTGTTCAGGTCATAACACAGTATTTTATTATATTATGACACATAGCATAGTAATTCTGCTAGACAGGCCTTGATCTGCACTTCTTAACTACATGAAAGAGCAGAGTGAGAAAGAGTTCAATGTCTCCTAAAGTATTTCAGGCTCTGCAGGTTTCAGTTAATCTCTGGTATTCTGCAACACTCTATAAAAATATTTTTTTTTTCTTTCACTCAGCTGAGAGGGATCCACATAGGAAAAGGAGTAAAGCATTAACACAGCTTCAACAAAATAAATAGAATCTTTCCTCACATTTAATTTCTCTCCATTGTCACAGACATTGACATGATCATCAATCATTCAAGCAATTTCACTGAGATGTACAATGATGCTTTGATGATGCTTCAGCATTTTTTTATGTATACATAATAATACTTGGTCTTGAAGTTTCACTATTGCTCCACTTAAAAATTCTATGTATAAATACACAGCAATCCCTTGTCAGCAGTGAAAACCACATTTTACTCAACCAGAATAAATGGTTCCTCAGGAGAACAGAAAGCAAAGTTTTCCAGCTAACTCCTGGCACTGCACATCAAACAGGGAGACCAGGCTGGTGCTTTGATCCAGTGACTCCCCTGGGACTGCCAGCAGGGGTGGCAATGAGGATACTGGCACAGACCTGTTTGACACTGGCTCACCTCACTGAGGGCACTCACAGCTGTCAGATAGCTGCAGCTTTCACTCATGGCTGCACTGCTCCAGGCATGCCTAGAAGCAAACTATGAAGTACCCTAGCCATAAATCCCTGGAACTTTCAGTATCCTACCTGGAAACTGGCGTGTGTTACTGCACCTCAGTGTAACGTTCCTCTCAAGAAACGTATCTGAATATCCTGCAAAAAGTTTTACATTACCTTGGTCAAATGGAATTTTGGCATGGGTTTCATGCTTGCCAAGTGTAGGGGTTTTGCATGGCCTGGTTGTTGGCAGCAGTGGTGGCTCAGAGAAGTGGATTCTGTGAGGAGCTGCTGGAAGCTTCCACCATGTCCAGCAGAGCCAATTCCTGATGGCTCTGGAGATGGACACGCTGCTGGCCAAGGCTGGGACAGTTAGCAAGATTGACAAAACCTCTGTGATAACATATTTAAGAAGAAAATCAAAACAAATTCGGCATACAATTTGAATTCCAGTTAGAGAAGAGGAGGAGGTGAGAAGATGTGTGGGAAACAACATGGGGACACCAAGGGCAGGGGAGGAGGAGGGGCAGGAGATGCTCCAGGTACAGAGCTGAGACCCCATGGTCTCACAGAAGGACTCCTCTCTTGGACCTGCAGAAGAAAATGTGCTGATGATAGAGCACTGTGAGTGGCTTTGTTCCAGTGCTGGTGTAAAACCCTAAACGAATACAAAATATACCCATGGTGCTTTATCTGGGCCATGATTTGACTATTGGACCGAGATTAAAGAATGTTCACAGTTTGCTGAGCTGTTAAGTTTGGTATTGCTATTTAAGGAACTTTCCAACTTACTCCCACACAAAGTTATAGTCAAAGGTCTCTTCAAAGCATTTAATGGTGGAATTAGGAAATCATGAATATTCTCATCTGTAAGAGGACTACCCACAAACAAACAAACAAATATTGTGACTGTAAAGTCTTTAATTTTAAGCATTTTGAGTTTGACTCTTCTGGCTATGAAGGGATCCTAATGAACTAGTGGCATTCCTGCACTTTGTCTGCAGGATATATCCTGTCCTGGTTAATACTGAGCTTTTAAAATGAGCTTTGAGAAGTAACAAACATACATCAATAGTAAAGGCATCATCCAAACTGAAGCTTCAGTTATCTATATTTCTATCTTGGCATCCCATGAGTCAAGAAAAGCAGTGACAACTGTATGATTATTTTTAGAAATGTCTCAAGTAGAATGCATGAATGTTAAAATATAGATTGACTATTACTACAAATCCTATTTTTGTAATTTCAGTATTTTCATTATTAATCACTCATCCTGTGATGTAAGTGCCCCTTGCTAGACTTTTGTGTTGGGGAAGTGCTGAGTTTTTGGTTTGGTGAGCTTGCTTAAGGCTGTTCTTCATGTGATCATAATCAGTACTGCCTGCATTAGAGCAGTAAGTGCTACCCAAGTTTCTACTCCACTTTGCCAGAGACACATTGAATGACCTAATAAAGGAGATGATATTTCCTTTCTTCATCTTGGTTTTCCTCTGACATGAGGACAATGTTAATGATCTCCTGAAAAAAGCTCATTTAAACTATATATGCATTAGTGATTGAGGTTTGAAACTCACTTTGGTGCTGTGTAATGCAATATGCCTAGTGAATGCTGTTGACATACTTTCTTTAGGAGTGTGAGTTCAAGAAGAATTCAGTGAGGAGAGGACTTTGAACAGAAGAGCTCCCTCTTTGAAGTGAACAGGCATGCACTACGTGCTGAGACAGGGATGTATTGTTCTGTTTTACACAGGAGTTACTCAAGCTCTGCATCTAGGGTTACACAGGAGAGTAGGACAGAACCAAGGACCTAACTAAACATTCAATGCTTATCAAAAAAATCTTATCTGGCTTCTTATATATTCTTCCTATATCTGGCTTCTTTTTGTACTCCTTTAGGTGCAATACTGCATATCTAGTGATAAGAACTATTTGAATTAAAAGAAAAAAGAATTGAACTCTTGGCAAAAAACTCCCACTGTACAGTGCATCACAGTTTTTCAGAATGAGTATACATTACTGGTTAAGCAATATCTCTCCTGGCAGGTATCTGAAAGAGCAAATCTTAAAATTATGAGGGAGCTGGACCAGTGTCTGTAAATTCCACTGCAGGAGATTACACAAAATGTTATGGTAAGTGGTAGATTAATTGACTGGAGACAATGTTTGCTGTGCTGAGTTTCTTACAGATTGTGAAGCAACAGCAATTAGATGCAAGCTTTTGATGCATCTACATAACAAACTATTTAAGTGCAGACACCTTTTGAAACTGCAAAAAGGCCTGCTGAAATACACACTACATTTCAAGAATAATCCTGATGTTTATGCCAAAAATATTACTAAAACTTAAAAGTGACCAAAAGAAATAGGTTGCTTTGAGGAGAAGCTTAGGTATAAAGCCTTAGAACTAAGATTCTCTCAAGTTGTAAGCTGAATGTGGATAGGAAATAGTGACTGGAGTGACCTCATTTAAGACAAGGGATAAAACTGCAGGTCATGGGGACAATACCCATGTTGTACATCTTAATTCAAATTCTTAATATTTATTTTTGATCCCAGCATGTAATTACAGTGTATTTTCCTGCATATAAAAATTCTAAACAGCTATATGTCTGAGAAAATATTCTAAAAGATGGAGAAGACCAAATCCAGTGGATGTGTAGTAGAAACTATTTAACTTTGTCCATCTTTGAAGAAATTGAAATAAAGAGAAGTAACTACTGACAGAACAGCAGTGTTGTGTTTTACTGATGTGTGATTATTCTAAATGTAGGCTAAGAAAAAATTATATGTCCACATCATGAGTTTGAAAACAAAACATGAAATGAGTGAGAGGCAGAAAATCAATATGAGTGCATTTTTTATGAAGCTAGGTATTTTCTCCAGTTTAAGAAGCAAGTTATCACTATCAGAAGGGGATGAAATGAAGCTTTACAAATAATCCTTCAGGTTATCATAGGAAGAGGATTCAATTCACTGAGCAGACATCTTTGCAATCCCAATTTTGAGTGCTCTAGTGTAGAGAGGGAAAAAACATGGAGAGGCTTTTGTTAGCCTTTCAGTGGTTTGTAGTAGGTCCAAATAAAATACCTGATGATCAGGAAAAATAAATATAGTGTTTACCAGTATGGACCTGAGATAGACTCAGGAATGACAGACTGGACAGGTTGATGTCAACTCTGTGTAATGCCTTAGTAGCTGTTCTAAAGGACAGACAAGACAATGTCTGAAATGTAAAGTTCAGCTGGGTTTTGCTAAACTGGAAAAAAAAAGATCTGATGAAATTTTTAAAAAGTAAGCATAGTGATTACTAATAAAGTAGACTTTAAGATAAAGACACCTAAATTGCTTTGAAGTTTGTCAATTGAATATGTTTGAGAGGAAGTCCGTATTTTATTTATTTCAGGGTGAGGATGACTTGCTTCCCAGTTTGCTTGGAAATATTTATGATCAAATTAACACATTTCCCTACTAGCCTAAGCCATAAAGTGCTGCTGTTCTCCTCATTAGTATAAAAGCACCATCAGACATTTTAGCTGACATGGCAGATAGTTAAAGGAGAAATTGCAGAGGACTACAGTGTGAGGGAATGCAAAGACAGATCCTGTCCCATCCTAAGAACAAAAAGCTCCAGAGCACATTTGCTGGCTATGCTGAGAAGGCCAGAGCTGCTGTTTCTGCTATGCCAGCCTAGAAATCCTACTTCTTTTACACTGTTTGCTCATGTCAGGAGTCACTTCAAATTTATATTTTTACTAATTAGTCATATCATTGCTAATTATTTAATTGTGTTAAGTATGAACTGTTATGTATAATAAAGTATCTGTATTATAAATGTGAATTTCCAGTAAAATAACTAACAGCATCTTAAAATGTACCTATCTGTAGTCCAATTCACCAGGGTTAATATTTGTCAAATACTCCTCTGAGGCTTATTTGCTTTTCTGCCTAAAGTAGCAACCTGCCCTTTTAAAAATAATCAGATGTTGGCTCTCTGGTCTCCTTTTCTGTGGCTTTTTAAGTTCCTTGCTGACCAGCTTTCAGGTGCAGTTAGTGCAGTAGTTTTTGTGGAAACTAGATGAGAATACTATAATAAATATAACAGAACAATGATTCAAAAGTAAGGACAGGAGTGAGTCCGGAAAATGTTGGTAGGTCAAATTTAATTCTTTCTTTGTCCTTCTGTGCCAAATATTTGAGTCTGGAGTGTCTTATAAGATCTTAGAGTTAGCTGAAGGAGATGAGAATAATTGACATGAAATGAAAATTTTTTTCTTTGACCCAACTGCTTTTGTGAAATTTTATACTGGTTATTATTTGACAGCAGCTTTTTCTTTGTAGAGGGTAAGCTCCCCCAGTCAGACAAAGCAAAGAGCCTCAATCTTCCCCCAAGTGCAGAATAAAATCACTGAGCCAGAAATGAACTCGTTTTGAGTTTTTGTGCTTCAGCACTGGAAGAGAACAAGGATATGTAGACACATATGCCACTGAGAGGAAAAAAGTTGACATTCAAACAGTTTAGTATTCCAGTCCTTTTGAGGCTCACAGAAAATGTTGGTTGATTTGTGTTTCCCAGACAGATAATTAATTTTATTATGGGAGCAGTATCATTCTATTCAAGAAATATAAGTTGGAAAATACCTTTTTTTTTTTTTCCTAATTTATTCATGATAATAGTATGAATTTGGAGGTGGTCCACTTTTCTTCCAGGGAAGTTATTTGGGGTAAAATGGATTAAATGAATAAAATGGGTGGACCTGCCAAGTGCTAGATGCAGAAAAGAGTGACCTTTAGAAATTAATAAATGTCCCTTAGTTTAACCTGTTAATGGTGTACATACATGTTTTGGGTATTAAAAGTTTGTTATGTTTTTAGTGAGGTATTGGAACAACACAGCAGACTACAGTCTTGTTATTTTTCTGTTTTTAAAAGCAGATCATATACCAATATATCAATGTTTAAATAACATTGAAACACATCTGCATAGAAAACAGCATATTTCAGATTTTTTGTTCTTTATAAATAATCCTCATTGAAAACTTTAAAATTACTGAAAAGGCCATGAAAAGGAGCACTTACAGACAAATATCCAAAATACACTGGTCTAGAGGATGCATCTGTGCTCTTTTTTACTGGACTTATATATTGCCAGTAAAGCATAAACCATGCTTGAGATTACAGAAAAAAAATTCAAGTTTTCTTCTCAAACCATACATGAAATTATTTCACAAAAAAAAAAAAAATGCCAGCAGTTTCACAGTTGTGATCCATCTCGTGTCATCCACACCTCCAGGGCCCTTCAGGCACATGGGTGTATCTGTGTGTGGATGTCTATGGTTAAATGAGGAAGACCTGGCTCTTTCAAAGAGGTAGAAAAAGTACAAAGGGAGCAGGACTGCTTGTGAAGATGTGTAGACCTGTGAGGAATGAGACGAAAATAGAAAAGAGTTGGCTTGAGTGCCAGAAAATATACAAAAGTTTTTTAAGTATGGAATTTGGAGAACATGGGAACTTATAAAATCTTTTGGTTCAAGACATATAGGATTCAACAGGCCCAAAGATTAGAAAATGGTTTTCGGAAAATAGTTCAGCTGTGGAGAAAGAGGAGAGATTTTGATTATGTAATTCACTTGTTGTGTTTCCAGCACCTTTCACAGCTTTCTGGAGCAGTCTTCTTTGGGCTGCACTGGAGTAAGTCTTTGTTGGGTGGAGGCACAGTGATCAATGTCTTCAGACAAAACTCATTTTCTTTCTTCCCATTGCTCTTTTGGTCATTATTGCTTTTGGGTTATAAATGGCTCAAGAGCATTCCAAAACTTCAGATAACTCTTTTACTGCTACTGCGATCTATACATGGCAGGGCTTGATGGGGAAGGTGAGATTTATTCTAGGAACATTAGCTTTTGTATGTTAATATTGTGTATAGGTGTAGGATGAGTTTTGCAGCCATCACTCATCATGGCAGACATCTACCATGCCATAAATGGTTTCACTGAAGCCGTGAAGTTATTCATGGAAGAGTATCAGCATACGTGTTACATATTTTTACTATCAAAAACACAGTTAAAAATGTGGCATTATATGTTCTTGAGCAAAATCTGGGACCATCCTGGTTTCATTGAAATAGTCTTTAACTAAGATTGATTTGGATTCAAACTTGCATCTATATCCAACTTGTTTATTAAAACATATCTGATTTTTCTCATTTCTATACCAGATGGAGTTAAAGTGAGTTCTCCACTCTGCCTCTGCATATTGCTGTGCACAAAACAGAAAAATATGAGCTCCCTCTTGTGGTCCAAAAAACCTTCTCCTTTCCCCAACTGAACCAAGAGGACCCTTAACAAAGCAGTTAAAATATTTCAAGTTTCTTGGGTAATTCCT
Organism: Alethe castanea; assembly: GCA_024734035.1. Lineage (NCBI taxonomy): Eukaryota > Metazoa > Chordata > Aves > Passeriformes > Muscicapidae > Alethe > Alethe castanea. The sequence goes on from JANRGV010000094.1 coordinate 60,047,411, forward strand.
GGACTTCATTAAAGGATAAATCTCTGATGTAACAGTATTATTGAGACATTTAAAAGCATGGCACAATAAAATAAAATAAAAAAGATAGGGCAAGGGTCATTCTAACAAGTAAGTAAAAGCTTCTCTAAATACATCATCTTTAAAATGCTGAATAATAATGCAGTAAGACAGTTCTTAGTCTAATAGAACATTTTTTAGCCATTAGAAATAAGAAGCATGTTCTCAATAAGACATAAAGTATAATTTTACAACTTCTGGGATGACAGACATTGCAAAATAAGATACTCATTGCAGGCACTTAAGGACTGAAAATTCTGAGAAGACTGTGTAGAAAAAGAGTCTTCTCACAAAAAACAAGTTTGAGAAGCGACAGCTCCATCAGTAGTACAGTTTTACTGGTTTGCAGCCCAAGAGTCTGCTTATCCTTGTATCAAGATTTCTTGTGTTCCTGGTGGCAACAGTTAAAAGGCACTGAAATTGTGGCTTCTTTAGTCTGTAATTGATACTCTTTTCTAAAGGGTGTTAATTTCGTATGGTTCTTGCTGTAAGTTTCCAAAACAGTAGCAAACCAGAAACTTAGACTTACTTGATTTCAACTGACAAAGATACAGACTCCTGTGTCAATTAGATACTTAGTTATCTTATCTCTGATTTTAATTTTTCAGCAACTAAGTTGTTCATTTTAAGAAAAATCTTTGTCAAATGGGGGACTAATGGTGAGACTCTGTTTTGACTGCTTGCTGCAGTGACTATGCACCCCTAATGGTTGTTAGAATGACTTTATGAGAAAGTGTAACTTATGCCCTTTTATAATTAGACTGAAAGCATGGTGGTACAATACCTTTTTTCTAGACTAGCTTTGCTGGCACATGAGCATGGATTTGATTGTATCCAGGAAAAATTCAAGCTGTACTTTCAAATGTTACCTGCTGAGGTTCTTTTGGTGGGAAGATTTTTAACAACAGTGGCTGTGTGGAGATTTAAATGAGCAGTAGTGAGTACTTCTATTAAAAAAGAAGAAAACATGGGAGCACTCCTCATGGAGACAAACCTATTTACCATCTGAGAACTAATGTTATAGAGAGAAAAGATGGAGACAAATAAACATCTTTGCTTTCTAGAGTACAAATAACTTGTCAAGCTGTCAAAGAGAATGTTTTTACCATTTATCAGATTGTTCTATTCTTTGAAATGCTTTAACATACTGTCAATCACATTTGAACCCACTTGTGTGGTTTTCAAACATCCTCTAGCCTAACTGCAAGAGAAGAGCTTTAACAAATGGTGATTTCCTTTAAAGTGTAGCTTACTTTAAGAGACACTTTCCAATCCACATAGGATTACAAATTTTAGAGGAATATAGGATGATGGAAGTTTAGCTGGAGAAATCCATGGATAAACATATTGATTTTTATTACTTTTTAATTACAAAATTACAATATTTTTGCTTTCCTGGAATAGCAGTTTTGATATCCTACAGTGGCTATGTTAATTCACACTTCTTTCCCCTGCTTTTCCATTTGTTCACATGCTCTCTTTCTTACGCACTTCAGTTCATTTGGTTGTTTTTTGGTTATCCTTCAGAGAAAACTGCATTTAAATAAATCACTGAACAGGAATAAAATTTGCTTATTCCAGGGGATTTTCTTA
>JANRGV010000094.1:60059249-60086845 GCA_024734035.1 Alethe castanea
CAACCTAAATATGAATTAATTTTGAATAGTTACTTCAGAACTTTACAAACTGTTACTCTAATTTCCTTTTTTACAAAACGTTCTCCAACAGATCTTTTCTTTGATTTTTGCATGTGTACTAACAGGAGGAAGTCTACAATCACTACTCAGATATCCAAAAATTACTGTTCCAAATATTGCCTAAATATCTGCAAGCACTCAGAAAAATGCAGCTGAACTATTTAATTGTAATTTTAAAGCTGGATTAACATTAGAGTGTAATTTTTAAAACAGAGATTTAAAGTAGTTTTTCATCTTTCAGAAGTAGTCAGTCTTGTACTCACATTTCCAGTAAGGCACTAAAACTAGCTAACAGCTTCAAAAGGTGTATATTCCAAGAAACAAAGGCTGTTCATGATCTCCTTCATGAAACTCAAAAGCATAAACAAGTGGTCTCTCTACCACGAAACTTCTTTAAAGAAAATATTGAAAGGATCATTCAGAAAGACAAGTGAGTTTTTTGATATGACAAACTTTCTCGTGCCATGGCAAGGACTACACAGCTCTGAGTGCAGATTCAGACAGAGGCAAAACAAATGTGCACACAGGAGTAACCAACAAGTCCACTCACTTTCTGGAAGACTTAATGTCCCCTTCATGAAATTACTAGGCAATTAAATCCTTTCTCCCTCTCTAACTGCCTTCCTGTTTTTCCCAAAGAAGCTGGAAACACTTCCTGCAGTTTTCCTTCTCTTCTAGAATCAAGCATAGCTTTTCTCCTTTTTGTTTCAATGGTCTCCAGATTCTGCCACCTCCTAGGTGGTCTTTCCATTCAAAAAACCCCTTCTTTCTCAGGCCTCACAACTACTTTTTTCTACCTGGCATGCTTCAAGAATTTTCTCAGGCACTACTCTGCAAAAGAAAATGTTTGTCTCCATTTACTTGGTAAGGACCCTAAAACAGGTAGGTAAAAGTCAGCAGAGCTTCTGATGTGCTGCACCTAGAACAAATATCTGAATTACAGGAGATAGCAGTGAGGGATGACAAAGGTTCCACACATGTGAAATACAAGAACTAGAAACTATATCCAAAAAGTTTCCCTCTCATGCCTTCCCAAAAAACGATTATTCACCTGGAAATCATATTATAACTAAATTACTCATAAATGCAGATAGCTGTTACTTTAAGATCAAGCAGCTTCTATGTACTTGGAAAACTAGGATGTAGCTGCCAAATTTAGATTGCAGCCACAACCTTTTATGCAGCATATTAAAGCTGCCCTATTACAATAAAGATCAGAGCCTTAAAGAGAAGCATTTTTTGCACAAAAGAGCCTATGACAAAAGCTGGCAATATTTTCACTACTGATACAAAGAACACAAAATCATTAATATAGTGCAGGAATGGAAAAATAACCTTACTTAAAAGAGCATTTCCTTCAAAACAGATCTCCAGTACACTGGTAAAGTAACATGTACAAACAAGCGTTTTGTAACTTTTGTCAACAGGTAACTCTAAATTCATGCCTGAATACACAGTGCATATTTCCAAGCCCTCAGGAGCAGATCACTGAAAACTACACAGAAGGAAAACGTATCTGTTGTAGGTTCTGTTTGTAGATGCTGGCATTTCTTATTGCCAGAACACAGACAGTGAATCAACAACCAGGAATCCCATCCTATAGCCCCTCTCATGCAGCTGCTCCATCCCACTTGGTATGCAGTGGCTACAAACAGGCACTCTTAAGTGCTGCTTAAGTTTAGCTTGTTGAGGAAAAAAGGCAGCATCAGAAACCTCTGCTGAAATTGCTCTCCATCTGTTTTTGACAAGCCCAGCCCCTCCACCTGATTTTCCCCCACACCTCCTACATGTCCCCAATTTCCTCTACCCTAAGCCACTGCCCCCTCTAACATCCTCCTGAAGCTCCCAGACTGACCTGAGAGGATGACTCAGCTGTAATTACATTAAACCCTAATAAAGGCTCATGCATTTGACAAGGCAGCCTAGCTTAACCCCAGCCTCTCAAATACACGTGTGCAGCAAGCAGGCAAGCCAAGGTGTGGCTCAGTAGAATGTTTTGGGAACTCTGAGTGCAATAATTTATACTTTTATTATGTTGTTTCTGGAAAGCTACATTTAGCAAGTCATAAAAAAGATCTCTTCCTTATTTCTATCTTGAGAAAGAATCCTAATTGGCTAGATCCAGTCATAAAAATTTAACCATGTTTCTGAAAACACGAGTGCCAAAGGGTAATGCATCGCTAATGGTTGCCAGTGGAATAAATAGCAGTTCTGACGTCAAAACTTTGTTACACTCCAATAACTGGCTCACTTGGGGTTTCAGGTACAGCAAGTTACATGTCAGTTTTAAATAAAGTTATAAAAATAGAACACACAGTGAACCATACTGCCACTATGCAGCCTGAAACTACATGATTTATGTCTAATAAAATGTTAACAAAGGTGACAGAGGGTATGAAAATAGTATTTTCTACCTCATAATATCCATTTACTTAGATTTCAGAGGGCAAAACAAGGCAGATATAATTTTTCTTTTGTTTTTCAAAACATATGGCCAAAGCCAGAGTAAGCAATTTTGAGTGGAAGCGACATTTTAAAAACACTTATAGTATCTTTACCCAAAAGATAGTAAAATTCAAGTTGTAAAAATCTACATTACAATGCATCTCTGAGTCTCACTTGAATAAATTAATTAAGTACCAAGAAGCTTTGTCTTTCATCTCCTTCTGTAGTGCAATGATTAAACAAAATATCCCCTTTCATTCTGTAAAAGATGAAACCTTGGGCTGTGCTTGTATAACTAATAGTTTAATGGTGCAGTGATTCAGCCACCCAGATGATGGACAAAACTATGGTGCATGTATGGAGCTGAATATCTGAATTTAGGAACTTACTTGAATACATAATGCTTAACACTTGATTTTAGGAACATGGTGGACTTGGCAGTGCTGGGTTATCAGTCAGAGGTCTTTTCCAACCTAAGTAATCCTATAATCCTTTCTCTACAAAAATAAAGTTTCAGATGTGCAAATATGGCTGCATTCACAGGGAAGTGAAAGGACAATACTCTTAAGGTAACACAGAAGGCTAGAAAGAAGTTTGAAGAAATCACATTAACTTCAGGGAAAGAAAAAAGGAAATTTTGTCACAAGTCTCATTCAAGAAAACCAGATTTGCCTACATATAAGTGAATGCAGTCAAGTATCCTGGAGGGGACTGTGGCAAAAAGGAAAAAAAAAATCCCCTTGTTTCACATTCAACAAGGTTTTGTCTCTTCGAGGGCACTCGCTATCATTACTTAAATTTTTCCTAAAGATTTACTCTTATTTGAAAGGATCACAAGGTTTAAGAGAGTGAGACCAGAAGAAACTCTACCCTTTAGTCAGAAACCTTCAATAGGTCATAGAAATGGACAAGCCCTTCTAGTCTTGAAATATTTGAAGACAAGTGCCTTCCTGCTGTAATGGCAATCTCCAGAGGGACTTAGGAATAAGAGAAAAAAACCAAACAAAAAAAACCCAAAAATTACATAATATTGACAATATTAAGTGAATATTCTTGAGCAAAAGCAATGCAGTAACATTTTATAAATTGAATAATCATTTCATTAAAGAGGGAGGTTTAGGTTCTACCTAAAACTACAACAAAAACAATCTTTATTTGAATTGGTTCTTTGTATTCCTTACAAGAAAACCATTTTTTATAGCATTAAGTGCAACCAATACCTATTTTCACTCCTATAATTTATTTTCTTTGTTCATCAGCATCAATTGCACTACAGGCTCCTGCTGCTTACTGTCCTGGTCAATTTTAAGCCCTTAGGTGACTTGTTAACAAACGATTTGGAAATAAAAAGTGACACAAAGGCCACGTAAATCCTTATTAATTATTAACTCACTCAACCTCCAAACCACCTGCAGTACCTCCTAAAGTTGATTATGGGGAAGAAAGACGTCAGAAAGTCAAAACAATAAGAACATTCTGGTTCTAGTTAAAGGTTCTAGTTTTCATACAAACTTTTATTGAAATTGTCATTCAAAATTAAAATATTCAAGGATGAAAATGCTTAAATATGTGTTAAACGTGTAACAAGCTGTGACTGGGTTGAGCATTGCAGACGAACCTTGTTGACTTAGGGTATGAGCTAAACCAGTAAATTATAATTTCCTTTTGTCTTTAAATCATTCAATTCTAGAATAAAGTCAAATGCAAGTTTCAAATCCCTTCTTAGGTTAGGTAAGAGCACATGGCAAGACCACATGCTACTTTTAGAGAGGAGCTTCACTTCCCAACACAGCAGTGCTTACAAAGCACTGAGCCTTCAACCACAACTCTTTTTTTTCAAACCTTATCACAAGCAGTAAAGAAGCAAAGTTCTGAGATGTATTCACTTCCTGCTTTACTTGCACACTTTTCCTTTTTACTTTCACACTTTCCAAAAATCCCCTCAATGATTCAAAGAAAAAAATCTTATCATCTGTTGTTTGAAAAAATGATTTTCAACTTATCATAAAGTTGCTCATTATTAACAATACAGGTTTTGCTTTCCATTGGTTTGTTGGGGTTTTTTTTTTCTTTAAAGAGCATATTCGAACATCTCCAGGTCAGTCATAATTATCAGAGGGTTTGCCAGCATTTATGTTCACAATACAATCAATATTTTAAAAATAGAATTTAAGTCCAACTTCATTTCTAACAAGTATAATGCTCTCTGATGAGTTGAAACAAAGTTGACAGTGACACAACTGACTTAAATTAATCTCAAGAGATCATTTTAGTAATTGATGTGTTATGCAAGTTACGTTTCTCCTCTGCAGTATCTTTCAAAGACAAAGAAATAAATTACAACTTCTATTTCTCAAAAGCAATTGAGACTTCTCAGTACGAGTATCAGAAAGTGTATTCATTTTATAACTTAAAAATGGAATTGAACACTTCATTAAATTAATCAGAAGTGGTCTTTCATATGCATTTATTAACAGAATCTGCATTCCACAATGATGCTGGTGCATCATCTGCTCTGGAGCACAGATCTTGTCACTCCCTGCAACTGCCTGAAAGGAGGTTGTAGCAAAGTGGGGGTTGGTTTCTTCTTCTAGGCAGCAAGCAATAGGATGAAAGGGAATTATCTCAAGTTATGTCAAGGACAGTTTTTAGTGGATATTAAGAATATTTTCTTCCAAAAGTGTTGTCAAGCACTGGAACAGGCTGCTCAGGGAGGTGACAAACAAAGTATGGACAAAAAGCTGGATTCAAGGGCTATTGGTGCAAGGAATCAATGTGTTCCTTGCATCTGAAAGTCTAGCAGGAGAAGAGAGCTTCCTTCCAGAGACAAAAACCTGTCCGGCCTGCCCGGGGGATCCAAAGGGTTTACACTGCATATCTGAACGCAGAATTAATGCATAAACATTTTTATGTACCATAATTTATTATATATTTATGTATTCCTATTAAATGTGCAACACCAAATTATTAAGAAGCGTCCAGACTGGAACCCAAATACTGACATTTCTTCCTGTAGCAATGGTTAGAGATAGGGGAGAATAAGACATTTTTGGTTCTGCACATTTCTATTTTTCAATGTTTAATATCTTATTAATTATGATAATTAAAAATGGAAACCTATTCCTTTGAAAGCAAGAAATTCCCCTGATTATGCAATGAGATTCAGTTCTTGTTTTGAGCCATGAAGTCATTGCACAAAAGGACTAACGAATTTCAAGTTTTTAAAATTCAGTAACATTTTAAATTCATAATTCTTGCTACAATAGATCTGAATTTATAATAAACTAGTATCTCAACTAAAGAGCTATGAATAAAGACATCAAATTAACATCAAAAACCTACAGAGATTTCTTTTCCAGTCCATTTTTTATCTGCAAAACATCCACGGAAACAGAATTCAAAGTTTCCTTTAGACATAGTTTCGGTGCCCTGTCCATCAAGTACGTGACCATGCAAAACAAAGAAACAGATGAATTGCAAGGAACCAAAACTCATTCTAATAATCAAGTGAATGAGATTTTTTTGCCTTGTCTTTTGCTGCTAATCACTCTGTTCATTAGGAAGAGCCAGTAGGCACGAAGGAGGTAATGATAAGCTACTACCTTAAACTGATAGAAGGTAATGCAGTACCTGTCATGTGAAAGCACGAGCAGTGACAATGCAGCAGTAGACTAAACCTGCCCTGACACAGAAAACTTGGGGGTTATAGCAGCTGGCCTCCAAGCTTTGCAAAAGTACTTCCTAGTTTTTTTGAGGGGCAAGGACACTGGTTTTGAGGAAAAGAAAAAAAAGATGTTTTCCCAGAGAAGGCTTGCTTGGGGGAAAGGAGTGCTCCTCATCTTCCTCTTTCCTTTCAGAGCCAGGCAGGTGGCATAGATCTTTGTGAAGATGGATGGCCAATCTGGATATCATTATCAGAAAGAATTTGGTTCTGTTTTTCTAATTTATATTTAAATATTTAAATTGCATCAGCCTCTAATGACCATGGCCACATCATGACCACAGTAGGACTGACTGTATAAACAGTATCAATAACACTTGTCTTATTTCTCATAAATCTGTATGCGTCAAGACCCCTTAGTAGTCAATATTGGTCTCAAACATTTGCACCATTCAGTGGTGACAAGGCCACAGGTAACTTCCTTTCAAAGTAACATGTTTTCTCCACTGAGGTTTTACACAGAAATCCTCTGAAATCTCTCTATCCAAACCTTTGCTTCTTGATCAATCTAAGTTGATGTATTTTTCAGGCATCCAAACACACAGCAGCAATTAGCTGCCTGATTTTACTTTCAGTCCTTTCAATATTCTGTACAATACTTGGCACAGCTGAGTCACAAAGACTAAAATCAAATTAAAATGCAAATTATGTTTATTGTCATGACAAGAAAAAAACAGAATCATGTAGCTAAAGTAATTCATTTTTATGGTCTATGTCACCTATATGCATAATCCTAATGCATCTAAGAATAATAGTATCTGAAGCCCAATGACTCAATCAGAAAAATAATCTGAATTTCTCTGTACGTTTTTTATATTTCATAGTTAAGTATGAAGCTCAGTTCTGATATAAAAATGTGTTTACAAATATTTTAATTTAGTTATTTATCAAAGTAGAAGAAATAAGATTATGAATCAGAGACTATCAGCTTTCTTTTTGTTTGTTTAATTTAGCTACTTAGTAAATTATATGTTTATCTTAAATGCCAACAAGTCTTGACCTTCTCTTAGTAAGTGACAAGCATCTTTTTGTCTACACATTTATATAATTTCCATCTTCACAGAAACCACTAGTGTCTTCTATCCTCAACAATTATCATCTATTTACTGATGAAATAAACTTTTGTCTGTATGGTTTGATACAAGAAGGAGTATTTTAATACAGTTTATATCCTCTTGATTTCTGCAGAGTGCCTTAATGCCTCCTATTGTAAATGTGAACAAGTATATGAAATGTACTATAATGCTAATATAGGAAATGGTCTGTAGTCATCCCAACACAAAGTGGTAAACACCTTCTATACTGGAATTTACTAGACAACAGTCTGCAGGTAAATATTTTGCAGCCCACACAATGAATCAAAATCCATTACATCTGCAATGAAATGAAAATTGAGAAGTGCACATACAAATTATTTAATTACAGTTTCAAACTATGTAATGTTATAGTGAAATTTCTGTAATTATGCTGTGTAAGAGAAGCCTGATACTCAAATCACAGAATCATTTGGGTTGGAAAAAACCTCTAAGATGGAGTCCAAGCTAAGCACTGTCAAGTCCACCACTAAACCATGTCACTATGTGCAACATCTACATCTTTAAATCCCTCCAGGCATCATGAGACCATCACCTCCTTGGGCAGCCCATTCCACTGCTTGAGAGCCCTTTCCATGACAAAGTTTTTCCTAATATCCAATCTAAACCTCTCCTGGTGCAGCCTGAGGCTGTTTCCACTTGTTCTATGGTTATTACCTGGGAAAACAGGCTGGCACTCACCTGGACACCACCTCCTCATAACCACCACTCATAACCAGGCACCTGCTGACCTAAATTCAGTCACCACCACTCTCCTGACCCAGCCAGCCAGCCAGTTTTTACCACATTTTTCTTAATTTAAAGAATACACCTGTGCAAGCCATGAGCAGCGAATTTCTCCAGAATTCTGTGGGAACAGTGTCAAAGGTTTTACTAAAGTCCAGGTAAATGACATGCACAGCCTTTCCCTTGACAAGATTTTAAGAAAGCACTAAAGGGACAAGATATCCCACAATGTAAAAAGTGAACAGAACAAGTTGTCTTGTATGTGTTTTCTGTGTGAGGGCAATCTTGAATTTTATGTTTTGATACAGAAATATGTTTGGCTTTCCTACTCAAATCTTCTGGGAAACAAAATAAACGTCCGTAAAGTAATATTTTAATATTAATGGCATTTGAGGGTCTTTTTACTACTCTCAATTGAATTTTTCCCCTTCATATTTAAGGTAACTCACTTATCTTTGCTGCCTGCATTTGAAAGACAGACAGATTGATGACATACATGGAGAATTCTTTAGAAAGAAACAGCCCTATAGGTAACTAATTGAGTATATTTATATGTGGTCAAGGCATCATTATAATGAATATGCCTTGACTGCACCTTAATGGTATTTCTTATGCACTACAGTTAAAAGTTTAAAATATATATATATATATAGCAAGAAAAGCAGCAATATATAACACTCAGCCACAATTCATAAGCACATTAAAAAAAATCTTATCAACATTGAAAAAACACAAAAGCTCTGTTTTTTCTAGAACTGGGAAAAAAATCTATATACAATGCACAGCTGATCTAGCGCTTTTTTTTCATAAATATTGTGTAACTGAAAGCAAAATCCACAAGCACTCTCACACCTCAAAATCACTTTAAAACTATATTAAAATGGTATTTAAATTGTATGAGGAATTCTATACTATTTATCCATAGTTTTGGGGCACGATTTCTTACTCTGCTCAGACAACTACAAAGCACGTATTTTTTCCTCTACATTGGCTATGCATGAGTTTCTCACACTTAAAATTTTCCATTATATTGGGTAATTGCCAGATTCCAGCCACCTCTAGCCTCTTCCTTTCAGTGGGCGTGAAAGGGTTTACTTGTAATATTTATTGCTACTGACTGAATTTTATCTTGTTCTCCCGGATTCTCAGCAGCAATTCCCAAGTTAGTGGCTTCCCCAGAAAGCACAGCAAAGGATTCCCACCCACACACTGAATATCTAACAGACCCTGACCCATTTTCTCCTTATTAAAGCAGCACTGCGTATTTTTAAAAATAAAAATAATAAACAGAGACACTAAACGAATGCAAGAGCTGCAGCTGGAATCTACCCTCTTCAGATTTAAGTTCTGACAAAATTGCTACCAAAAAATAGAGACACATTTAAAATACAAACTCAAATGTATTTTCCTGTCCTTTCTCCTCCCGTGACTTATTACTCCAGCTATCTTTCAGTTAAATACACGGAAGATTTTATTTATAAGTTCTGAAGATAGAAAAATCCCTTAATTTAGCCATATTTATATCCTCTTGCCACAATATCTTTGGGCATATTTCACAGAATTACGTAATTGTTAGGGTTGGATGGACCTCTGGAGATTTAATTTGTAAGTTCTGGATATAGAAAAATGCCTTAATTTAGCCATATTTATCTCCTCTTGCCACGATAACTTTGGACATATTTCACAGAATCACAGACTTGCTGGGGTTGGAGGGACCTCATCCAGTCCAAGTGCCCTGCCAAGACAGGGTCACCTGAAGTAGGTGTCACGGGAACTCCTGCATGCATATTTTGGATGTCTCCAGAGGGAGACCCCATAACTTCCCTGGCAGTGCTCTGCCACCCTTAACATAAAGAAGCTCTTCCTCATGTTGAGGTGGGGAGGTTTGGGACTCCTGAGGGACATTCTCAGCAGTAAAAACTAAGGCATGAAAGACATTCAGTACTTCTGCCTTTTCTCTGTCTTGTTACATCCATCTGATTCAACAGTGGCCCCCATTTTCCCTAATTTTCATTTTCCTGCTGATGTACTTGTAAAAGAACTTTTTGTTGCCCTTGATATCCCTTGCCAGATTCAATTCCAGCTGGGCCTTGGCTGTCCTTGTTTCATTTATGCATACCCTAATAATGTTCCTATAGTCCTCCTATGTGGCCTGTCCCTTTTCCACATCCCACTATTCAGCCTTGCAGGACCTGCTGCTTATTGCCCTCTTTCCATATCAGACTCACAACCCAGATTCTTGATAAACAAAGGTGGGTTTGCCATGGTCATCCCCCAGTGCTCATGCCCTCTGCATCTGGTCTGCTACCATGCACATCATCAGCAAAGCACCTACTGACTCCACAAATGGCTGATTGTTTGGACTCATTCACCACTAACATTTTAGTCCCTCACACTACCCTTGTTAAAATTCTTCTGACTGGAGATTACCCAGCCCTCTAATCTGTCCAGACTTCTCTGCAGAGCCTCTCTGCCTTCCAGAGAATCAGCAGCTCCTTCCAGTTTTGTCAAGTCCTGCAGCCAAGCCCTTTACCAAGATGCTGAAGCCTGCAGGGTGAAGATGGAGCCCTGTGGAACCCCTACTGATATTCAGCACCTGATGTCACCCATCCAGTACAGCTCCTTGTGCCCAACCTGTGAGCCAGCTGCTCACCCACTGCACAATGATGTGTTTATCCAGCTGTGGAATGGGAACTTTGTCCAGAATATGGTGAGACAGTACCAAACTTTTACTGAAAGCCAAAAAGATTACATCAACAAACAAAGGTACATAGTGAATAACAATCAGAACTAAATGATTTTACTAAGATTATTGTCATCTAGCCAGGATAAGCAATAACAGTTAACATATGAATTATTCTGGTTTAAGTAGGAAAAAAATGGCAACAGAAAATGCAGTTGAAGTGTGACTTTCAGTCTGCCCATTGTACTCACAGTTTCAGACAGTGGGAATCAGATTTTACTGGTTATGGTTACACAACAGCCTCTTCCCCAACTTTGTGCTGTCACCTCCAAAGCAAATGAACCACTTCAGCAAGTCAAATAACCTCTCCCTAAACAGCAATGCTAAACAGAAGAGGTGGGGAAAAGCCCAGAACAGCAAAAAGTGGAGGATGTTTATACTGCTGTGTTGCAGATATTCAGTGAGGTACATCTAAGGCTGTGCTTCTCACAGAAGGGATAGCCCTACATTTCTCTTGGATGCAACTGCATGCTGCCATTGCCATTTTTAAGATAGCACAACTATTTCTGTGGCTCCCTGGTGAGCCAGGCAACTATTTAATCTGAGAACAGACCTGACCAGATCTAGATGTCAACTGGATTCATTCCCTGAGCTTTTGATGCCCACACAGATTTGAAATTAATTGATACAAGGTTTATTTCTAACACAGTGCAGAAAATAGATAATAAAATCCCATAATGTTAGACCAACTATCTTTTAATGAACACTGAAAAAAATCCATTTATAAAAGTTCCATATCTCAGAAGTAAATCCCTTACACTCAACTAATTTGTAAGCAAACACTAGCTTTACCTGTTTATAAATTACATCCTTATACTTCCTTTCTACTTTTAATTTGACAATGGTTTATGCAACTGACTTTCCACAGAAAGCAGATTAATAATTAGCACATACAGAATATTCTTTTGCCATAAATTTTAACACAAAATATTATAAGAAAATATAATATTTACCTTATGAAAAAGGACTCATCTGTTCTTTCTAATAGGAAAGACAGAAAATGAGGGAGAACAGCAGAGCAAATAAGAATATGGCTCTGTATCCTACAATAAATACCCAGGTGACATGCAGACATCCTTCAATGATTAGGACTTTTCACCAATGCTCTAATATTTAAGAATCCACTTCATTCTAAGGATAACTTGCACCCATAAAGGCAGACATCACCATCAGAAATAAGAGCTAGGAGACCTCCTTTGTCTATTAAACCATAATAAGTTACATCAACTGCTATACAAATTCATTTTTTCTAAGCAAGCAGAAAGTTACTGATGTCAATTATTGGCAGAAGAGCACCCAACTTGTAAAATCTCTTTATCTGTCTGGAAAATAAACTTCTCACATGCAGGTTTGCATAGGATACTTTCAGATAAAGTTATATTGAGCCAGAGGACTGTTCACTGTTGCTTTATGTTGTGTGAATATTTTAAAAAGACTGGTTTCTTTCTAAGACCTTACAGCTCCCATGACATTTGGCAGAACATGTTTGCAGGCTTAGTTTAAAAGAAAATGGACTTTCCTTGACGATATTCTCCACAGGATTCTGTCAAAAAGAATTCTCTGGAGAAATAACAGTGGATAGATGGCAGAAATTTGTAAGTACACATTGCATGGCACTTCAGCCCAAAAAGAACTGAAAATTCAGAGAAATATGTGTAAGTGGTCTTAGAGAGTAGGATGGCTAGAAACTTAGCTATGCTGTCCTGGATCATGCTTGCATTTCTCCCACTGGGTCTCTGCCAAACACACTTGAAGAAAGCAATGCACAGTTTAGCTTTTTATCTTAGAAAACTTGAGGAACACTTTCTGCATTGATTAAATATTACTGCTGCCTCAGAACTTCTTTTTGTGTGGGAAAACATGACTGGACAACCAGGTGCTTTTTTATCTGCCTCTTCCCAATTTCTTATTGGAAATACTTACTTTTCTGAGAGTGAGCATTCTCTCCTTACTACCTTACCTAAATTTCTTAAGTCTTGATTAGTACATATTAATTAATTTTGTATCTACATATTTTTCTTCTTGGTCAGATGTGAAAATTTGACTTTCTGAAAAGCTCGTGTTCCACTCTATACATTGCACAATTTTGCATGAACACACTGATGTTCTGACTGGGCTCTTTCTTGAATTAAATGAAGGAACAAGAACTTTGCATAACTAAAAAAAGATGTAAAAAGTTTGCACTTAACAACTGTTCGTTAAGCAAATTCAGCACTCTTATTTAAAAAGAAAATTGGAGCATGAGCCATACAAAGAAATCATAGCTTATTAAATTGTTCAGTAGCTTCTTAAGCCACTGGCAAAATACTCAGCAAACCTAATACCAAATTATAATTATTTTGAGGTTTTTTAAATTAAAATATTCATAGTTCATATTTAAATTACATAATTATTTTAAAACATATTATTCTCTAATTTTTGTGAAATATGTACCACAAAGATATGTTTTTGTACCACTTTGCAATCAGAATCATCTCAAGGCAAGCAGAACACACGGATCTTTTTAAAATCAATTTTTAAATATAAAATTATCTACTTGATGCATGCTTAAAATTAAAACTGCAAAATACACATTTAACTCCAAAAACCTAAGAAGAAGCTGCATGCTTCATAAACAAATTGAAATGGCTTTCTTATTTAACAGGGTACGTACAGCACAGAATGCTATTCTATAATAAGATACTAAAAACTATAAAAATACATTGAATTGCATATAAAATACCAAAGCATCAACCTTATCTGGACCATATGTAAGAGAGAAGGAGCCAACTCACGGGTAGGTTTGTGAGAGCTGCTGGGCTATTCTGTAGGCTGTGGGATCCCTGTCGAGTGCATACACGGTGATGCCACTGGCTTTCTTCAGGAGAGCACTTGTGTGACCTCCAGCTCCAAACGTCATGTCCAGGAAGAGCTTTGAGTGAAAACACAAACACCTGTCACCTTAGAGCAGGGAAAAACTGATGGTCGATTTAAAACTTGTTTTGATAGCCTCCCTCAGGTTCTAGAGGAAAATATACCGTTGCCTTTTTGGAAATATTTTTGTGTTTTGTGCAGAATGGCAGTTAGGTCAGAATAATCTTTTACTAAAAAAAAAAACAAAAACCCAACAAACAAATAAATAAACAAAACAACAAAAACACCCACAAACAAAAACACCAAACCAAACAACACCAAAACAAAAAAAAAACCACCTTCTATCTCATGATTGTGACATCAAATCTCATAGTGAGATAAAGTGACTGGAAAAGGCTGCTGACTCCCAGCCACATCACGGAGGAGAATGTCTGGAGCAGTTTGCCTGCAAAGGCAGGAGACTGAAAAACTGGTAAGCAGGTTCCAATTGGTCCCAGCTTGAGAAAGGAAGGGAGAAGAAGAAAGGCAGCTGAATAGCACTCAGGAAAGGTGAAGCCTGCCCTCCTGACAGCTCTGCAGCTTCTAGATTCTCTCTAGATTCCTTCTGGAGAGGTTTCTAGAGTCAGTGTTGGTGTGACCAACAGGCTGACCCAGAGGCTTTGCTCTTGACACCTTCCAAAGAAGCAGTGCCTTGGGACACAGCCAGCCACCTTGAACCACCACAGGGTGGGCTATATACGCCCACCAAGGGGAGAAAATCAGTAGAACCTAATGCTTAATAAAAGTGTTAGGTCTTCTTTTACCTATAAAAGAGCAGTAGTGTTTCTAGAAGCTGCCCTATGCCCTTTCCTCCTTTGGCCTCACAACACTGGTGCTTGACTGATTAAAAGTCAGGAACTATTTCTGTTGACAGAAACAACTGGCTCTTCACTTAGCAATGCAGTGGTTGTAGGACTGCAATTCCACTTAGGAAATATTTTCTTTTCAAATTGCCAAGTAACAATCTATAATTCTATAGTCTAGGGAAAGCATACTGCAGCACAGAAAGAAAAGGATTTTTATTGCTTTTATGACAATGTATCTAAACCAAAGTACAAATGTGACTTACTCTCTGCACCTTGGTATTCCCATAAGTCTTTTTTCTCAGTTGATTGAACTTACCTCTGTTGACTGGGGAAAACTCAAGGTAAACTTGAGTAACAAATTCTCCATATACTTCAAGATTAATATCTGCATGGGTTTGGTTTTTTTTCCCACTTCTCAGATTATTTTTTATGTGAAACAGGTTTTGAAAACTACTTATCAGCTACAATCATATTGAATAGAAATGCATATGAACTAAACTTATTCTCAGAAATTATACACCCCAAGGGTAAGCACGTTATAAGGGAAATTTTCCAATTTAACCACTGAAAGAACTAAGATTCAACCCCAAATTTCATTGGATAAGAACAGAAATTCAAAAGCAATGAACACCCATTTTTCCAGAAACATTTCTTAGAAAACATAAAGACATATACATGAAAATAAATTTAAAAAAATAAAAAAAAGAAAATTAAAAAATACTTAATGAGACAAATAATATAACTCTACTGTGGCTAAATTATTTACTGTGGCTGCATTATTTAACATAGTTTCTTTGTGCTATACTATCATGTTTCCTGAGCTTATGCTCCAGAAGCAAAAGTTTCCTACAATATTTTACACAGTTACTGAAGGAAATAAAATTTAGTTGGGTGATCACCCAATATTAAATTGCATCACTCATACAAAAAATAAAGCACTTATGCAGAATTTTTTTGCAAGCAGTATCTATAAGACAAAACTATGCTACAAAGGACATACCACCCATACTATATAAATGCTCTCACAATCTATTTAAGCATTCTGATTTATCTTCTGCCATAACAAAAACAAAAGTATACTCATTGAAACCAATTTATAAACACAAAACTGAAACAGTTAAAAATATAGTTGTTTCTTTAACACAACTGAACATAAGAATTTAGCTAGATTTTAAATATGCTTGCCTAAGCTAAAAATTCCAAGCATGTTCTCTGTAGGTTCTCACATACCACTAAGATTCAGAGAAGCTCTCTTATGACAAAGATTCCAATCAGTTTGGGTTTTCTTTGCATTGTACTGTTACTTCTACAATGCTCAAAAAACTCCAGTACTGGCTATTGAGTGGGATATTAAACTAATTAGATACTTTTTTATTATCTCCTCTCAATGAAAATTATTAATATAAAAATGTAATTTTTAACTCTGCACTTTACTTAGAAAATTGCAAAGATGAACATGCAGTCTAGAAAACAGACAAATCCTCTTAAATTACTTTTAAAATTTCCAGGGTGTATCTGTATTTCCACTCAAGTTATTTCCATTTAATCCTTACCAGAAGTAGTGTACATAAGCAATAAACAAACCTCTAACTTTTATGTTTAGTACTGTAGGGAAATCCATTTTGAAAAATCCCTTTAGAAATATGTGAAGGAGCAACAGAAAATTAAAACCACCTTTTTTTTTTCTTTTTTTTTTTTTTTTTGCATAAGATTAACCCACTCAGAAATGCACTCAAAAAACTTAATCACAGGAGTCCCAAGTGTCATTTAGGATTGCACTTATTCTGCAGCAACACATTACAATCAAAAACAATCTAAATTACATCATAATTCCTCTTGGAAAAAAAAAAGTTTAATCACCATGAGTCACGTCTTCATGTCTGGGTTTGGTTGTTTTGTTTCGTTTAAAAAAACAAATGCTCCTATTCTTTATCATAGTTAGAAAACTAAGATGAAAATTTTCAAAAACATCATTATTTTCTGTCCTAAAAGAGACCTACGGTGTTGGTAGGAAGAGTCACGGAAGGAAGAGGAAGTGTCAGAAGAGCAACTTCTATCTTTGAAATAAAATACTTTGGAATAGCAATTTTACTCCATTTAAATTCACTAGTAACATGAGTTTCCAGAAAACAGTCTTTTCCCACTAATATGCTTAACTACTTGTTTATTTCTTGCATGTCTCTTTGTCTTCTAAACATCTAACTCTTCTGTGGTCATTTCTGAAAGTATTGAACAGATTCAATTCTTCTTTCACCAACACTTCCATACTACAGAGAAAGTCCTTTGTTTCATTATGTTTGAACAGCAGAATATGAAAAAATAACTTAGGTACCTTTTTGGCCAAATCTCTAGACAATTTTGCTTTTTTAAGCAAAATATAAAACTGAGGTTTTTATTTCCATATGAATTTTTGAAGATCTTATAGCTCATTCAAGAATACTTATATTTTGTTTAACAGTCTCACCTTTCCTCACAGGTATCTGCTTCTGCTTTCATTAATTTTAAATTTGATAAACTTTCAGCTTGACAAGCCCTTTTTCCATGCTGCTTATTAATGAACCATACACAAAATCTTGAAAATAAACCAAAAATAAATACTAGCAATGCAGAGAAGAGAAAGGATAGGGGTCATTGTACCATGACATAGTGACAAACTCTCAATACTGACAGTATTGAAAAGCTTTAGTTAAGAATCCATGCAAGCACCTATTGTGAATGAGCACCTGCTGAATTACTGAATTCCACTGCCCTTTCTGAAAGAGCCAACACAAACCAACCAAACTTTTAAGACATGCTCTCTAACCTGAGAGCACTAGATACAGGAGGATACAGCTCTGATTCAATCCACATTCAACTCCTCATAATCTAGCTGTTCCACTCAAAAGCTACACTTTGCATCTAGAACCTAAAAAAAAAGTAACTATCACCTTAAGTTATCAAATAGAATGATTATGATATTAACATGACCATTTTGGAGCATTTATCAGATTTGAAATTAATCACTGTAATATCCTGCTTCAGAATATCTTTCTTATATATAACATCCATCTTTCATGCCTGAAATAAAAGATGCATCATTTTTTTCTTCCTCTTTCTCTCTTGCCTACTAGTTTTTAATCAAATAAAATTAAATGACATTTTATCCTCCTGGTCCTATAAATACTAGAAAATATTGTTACATTAATTTCTCCTGCAGTGACTCACAATTCCATTGTTAAGTTATGATAGTTCCATCAGAGTCCCCTTGGGAATTTTATAATCATTTTGTGACTGTACATTTTAGAAACCATTTGGCTCTTTCATGACATACAGATAGCAGCAAACAAAAATTTCACAGCTTTCATTTTACAACTAGCTCTAGTACAGTTAGAGACATACAAAGAGATTGAGTTTTTGTATATAAGACTTTTTACTGAAAAGTCCTCATAGTAAATACCTTTTAAGCATTTCATTTCACTAAAACTGATATGTAATTCCTCTAATGGTTAAGTTCCACATGTAATAAAGTTTAGTCCACAACACTTAATAGCCTTTGTGAATATTTTTTCTTTGCTGTGTAACAAAATGAGATTGCAGAACTTACACAAAATTGAAACTCAAACATGACACATAAATTGAAACAGCATGATACTTATACTTAAAAACTCACTATTCCAGTATTTTCCACTCTCCTCATTCTTTCTTTTTTAAAGGCAAGAACTTTATATCCTTTTGAAAGTAATTTGATCCTTTATATGTACAACTTTATTTTCCCCTACTAACCTTTCAAGCACTCCAGCAGATGTTCTTTCAAAAAATATTTTTTCTCCCTCTCACAACCCTGACATTGTCTGAAAGAGAACTTCAATATATTGGACAACATCTCCAAAAGACTTTGGAAAATTGTACAAAATATCTAAGACATACTGAGATAGAATACAGGACATGAAGTCTCATGCCAAACAATCTTCTATCCTGGGCATCAATTCTTCATGAGCAGTCCTTCTGTTTTCCATTGCTGACCATGTCACAAACTCCTGCCATTTACCTTTTGTGCAGACAAACTGTCTCACCTTGTACACACTTACACAAAATATCATTAATACGTTATGATAAACTAGCACACGTAAGGCATTTGCCATGGCTCTTTCCAACATATAAAATTAATTTTTTCTAAAAACAGAAAGACAGTGATTTCCAAAAAAAGTGACCTTGCACTGCCTAATTATTTATTCAATCCCCAGTCCTGTTTAACCACTTTTTCTATTAAAAAAGAAATTTGAAATCTATATTAACAACAACCACCTCACGTGCCTTCAGCAAGCGTGATCACCTAAACCATCTTACCTCCCAGTTCTCTGATTAATAAAATAAATAAAAATTAGCCTCAAAACAACCTCCCAGGGAAAATGCCTTTCCTGCTTCCAGCCCCATTTTGCACTTCCTTCAATGATTTCAGACACAACCACAGAGGAGACAATGCACAATTATTCCCCTCTGATACTCTTGTTATCCTTGTTGTTGGCATTTGTCCCCTTTTTGCCTAAAGAAACATTTCACTGAATGGCAGCCATTCAAATATAGTGAGCAGAAGTGGTTTTGCAGTACTGCTCCCAAATTAAATGCTCATTAGAATCATCAAACATAGAAGGTAATGTAGACAGGTATCATGTAATGGAAAGAAACTAACACTACATAAATTATAGTGCATGATCTCTATATAATGTAAAACTCATTAAATTTTGCCATTTGCAGTATTATGTATCAAAATCAGTCCAGATGTAGTTTTCAGAGGAAAATGTTACTCAAAGCTACTTAATAGCCAAAAAAAAAGGAAAAAGATCCTACCTAATCAGTTACCTCTTTTACCTAATGGGAAAGACATACTTCTTGAGGTGCAAAAAACCAAGTAATGCTGTTTTCAGAATAGAAAACAATATAAATGAAAACTTTAAAACATGAGCAGAAGGATAGAAAACAATTTGACAGCCAAGTTTAAAATATGAGAATAAAAATTAACTTGAAAAAAATCACACACTTTGCCAGCACCATATCAATACAATATATAACATTTTAACAGTGATACGTACCTAATGGAGGACATTCCACCCAAAACTGGGCTTCACAAACTATAAACTAGAATCACAGAACTTTCCTGTGGGAGAAGAACTATATCCACAAACCCTGCTGCAACAGCCTAGAACACAGCCCCAGTACCTCACTATTCATGTTTCATCTTCCAGAAGAAAAAAAAAAAGACTTACAAAGAATGACAATTATGAAATTAATATCTTTTCAGTTTTATCAATTATGAAATTAGAATCTTTTCAAGAAACTTGCATAACATATTTGTTCTGAAAATGGTACTCTTTCCACTGTTTTACAGGCTTGGTGGGGGAACAGAATACTGATTTACTTAAAACATACTACAAAGAAAAAGTGAGGAACAGCTACCCAGCATCCAAGCTATGTTGCCTACAAGAAAAGGAAACACCTGGAAACTGCTGCCTGAGAAAATAAAAATAAAATAGAGATTTTTTTTCCATTCAATTGACATCCATGCAAATGTCAAAGTAACATTAATTTTCCTTGGAGTATTATTATACTGAACAGTCTAACAAAAGCAAGTTCACAAAAATGAATGGTGATGTGATGAGAGCAATGGTTACATGATGAGAGAAATAGGTTCTGTAATATTTCTGTAATATTAAAGCCACCATCAACTAGTGCATCACAAGCCAGTCAAAGCTAGATCACAGTGCCTCTCTCTGTTTTTATTGATCTTTCTCAGTGGGATGACAAGCCAACATTTTTCACAATAATAGATTTTTCATACTTGAAATGAGAGCTAGCGTTTGCTTGAAAATGCAAAGAAGGTCAAAACACTAGGATGTTTGTTAAGGCTAACAATAAATATTTATTACTGCATTGCCAGGCACTGTTGGTCTGGATCACAGTATTTATTCTTATTTTATTTGTATCTATTCCATCTCCTTGTGGAAAAAAAAAATCCTGAGAACAGAAAAGTAATATAAACAAAATAATCAACACATTGCAAGATGCTTTTTGCTTCTTCATTCTTCTGGTGTTTCTATGAGTCATGTTCCCTAAACTTGCTGTCTGAATTTCCTTGTTATTCACAACAGAAATTGTTCACTGTCACAACACAGCTTGTTTTCCACTCTGCTTTATTCTTCAAATATCAACTCTAAGTGTAATAAAATATCTGACCTCTTGTTCAAATACCTTGTATTTTCTACAGCTTACTATTTTAAGACATTCAACTATTTAATATACACTAAATACAACAAGCTGAACAGAAGTGGGGACCAGTGACAACAAATTATAGAGGAATCTTTTTCTAGCAGTGATTTTTTTTTCCCCCAAGAAATAGTCAATCTGCTTTATCCTTTTATTTCCATATCTTTCACAACTAGTCACTGCAAAGGTATGAATAGAGACATTTTAAAAATAGTTACTGTTGTCAGTGTTTCTTGAACAAAGTACACAGACTATTGCTTGGCACATATTTTCAAGTCCATTGTAAGAAAAGACAGTCTCTTCTCAATTCCTCAGTATTTGATTTTCCTTCTGCAGAGCTCAAAATCGAGAATTAATGTTGAGTGCTAGCCTTTGTTAAAACCAACATCACTGAACCTGCAGTTTCAATAAACACAGAGAGAAAATTAATCAGAAGGACAAACGAAATCTATAAACTTTTCCTTCTAAGAGGAAGGAAAATTACATCCAAACTTCAACTTACTTTCTTCCTATCATCAAAATACAGGGGTTCTGCTAAACAAGAGTGTTAAACAGAACTTATACTACCACCAAACAGACTTCCAGTCCCATTCCAGCCAATAGGCAGGACTTATAATACCCAAAATCCTAAATAAGCATCTGGTAGGAGACAGTGGCAAACACTGGTTTAAGAAGGCAATCTTCCCAAAATCCCAGCTCACTCCATAATCAGTCTCCAGCAGAACTACAAACGTTAAGACTGGTGTGCATGGAGAACAAAGGGAAACCTCAGGGAGCAAATACACCAGGTCTGACTCCACCAGACTGCCAATGAGAACACAGCTAGGGAAATGCAGAAATTCACACACATGCACAAAATCTTAGTAGCAGGAAAAAGTACCATTTGAAAAAGTTTGTGCTTAAAAAACCAAACTTATCAACCTAGAACTGTTCTGATTTGTTGCCTCCTTCTTCCCAGCTAGTAGTAGGAATTAATGACAATAAATGATATGCCTCATGATTTTCCAGCCAGTTTTCTGAATACCAATTACAACTTCAGTGGATGAGAAAATATTTTTTTAGCCTAAAATGTATCTGGTCTATTAGGAAGAAGACAGGACAAAAAGATTCTGTTGCTTGAAATCCACAACATTTACCCAAATTAAGTTACTAACATTTCATTCAGGCCTTTCTAACAGCTATTCTGACATTCTTTGGGATATGGCCAAAAGGTACAAGGATTTGTATATTGTTGAGGTTTTTCTTTAATTCTACTTCTTTATTACTTCATCAAAATGCTTTGAATTCATCACCTTAAAAAACAGGAATGTATGGAGATATTGAAGTGCTTTAATTTTAAGATAATTGTCCAAGTGGACAGAGAAACAAAAATGTTTCCAGAAAAAAACTTCCCCGTTGCATGCAGCAACATACTACACGGCAATTCTAGGAACAGAAAAATACTATTATTTTCTTTTTTAATACTATTTTTAATGCAGAAGGAGATTATATATATATAGTTCCATTCAGTATATGCATACCAATGAACACTAAAAACATTGTGTTCAATAACTTTAAACACTATGTAATTATACAACTAGCTTTCTACATCAACAAAGAAAAAGCAGACAGAACGATTTTGTCCAAATTAATTTACAATCTCCAAAAACTGAAGTTAATGCTTTTTACTAACATTAAACTGTACATATATGCATCAAATGCTATACAATGAAAATTAATTCAGACTGCAGAACCTGGACAACAAAGTACCACAGAGCTCTGAAACCTATTCTGTAGCAAAGTATTTTAAAACAAAGCCAAAGTGTCAGATTTATGTATTTTGACCCTAATATCTGATCTAAACCTCATTTGCTACTGAAATTGTTCACCAACAAAAAAAACACTACATTTCTCCTATCCTCTTTCTCCAGGTCACCTCCAAGGCATGCCCAACTCAAGCCTACAATCAAGACTTCCACAAACTGTTGATTTTCATCAAATTATGTCAGTATGGATTATCCCCTGGAGCTCTCTGACATGACAAAATGTTAAAAGTATTGTTTAGAAACACTGAAAACAATAATTGAAAAGGTAAGTTTTTTACATTAAAGAAAAAACATTCTCCTACACACCTACCATGTATTCAACATTTCTTACACCACTATATATGCACTACATATAATTCTGTCAATAATTTCCCACTAAAGCAGACAATCACCATTTCCTCATTTCATCTTCTCTTCTACACGGACTGTGAGCTTTTTTGAAGAAATTTTTCAATCAGTTTTTGCAATGTACAGCTAAACATACAAGTCTGAAATCATTATGTGAGATATATGCAGAAAATCTTTGTTTTGCAGCTCATCACTTTTGAAACTACTTGTCATGGAGCAATTTAATCATGACCAAATATACCAGAAAAGGAAAAAAAAAAAATTAGGACTGTCTTTTCATAACACATGTTATGAACAACAAGTCCAGGAAATTAAAATAACCAACAGGAAGCTAAATTTTAATTGTGGAATAATTTTAAAGGCACTTTTAAGGTATAATTTTGTCAAAGATGAAAAGGAAATAACTCCAAATCTTCTTACATAGAATCTATTTCAGGCATCACTTTGCATTTTAAGTTGCATACAATTATTTCTGAACAAACTATGATGATCATTGTGTGCAGCAAATAAGAGAATGCAGTACAAAAGTAACTTTGAACCATTCCCCTTAGGTCACTGTGAACGTATTTAAGTAAGAATAAAGATAAAAAGCGCTTCTTTAAAAACTTTCGCAAATGACCACTTGCGAACCAATAAAAACCCCAAACCTATTAACTGCAGTGCCAGTGCAAAGTCACACACAGGTAAAGTCACTTACACCAGCTCAGTTACACAGAACAATCCAAAAGGCCGGTGTTGACTTTGGAACATCTTATTATGGTAACAAACAATCTATTTAAAAGAGACTAATGGAAGTAGGATCACTTTTCGTCTGAAAGACATATGGAGTCTTTTTTCTGTCAACTGAAGTTCATGGCTGGACTCAGCTTACAACTCTGACCATACTGGCATGCTTAAAACCCTACAGTGCGTAGAAATCTCACAAATATTCTCCAGTCAACAGCTAAAAATTCATAACATTGTAAATAATACTTATTGAGAACAGTCCTTTCTTCTAATTGTACATTTACAGGAAGATAACAATGCAATTATACGCACAATTTATTTTGAACATAGCAGAGCAATAAAATAAAACCCCAACCAATTAAAAAAAAATCAAAATCACACAAAAAAACCCAACCAACACCACGGCCATCTCCAGAAAAATAAAATCTCCTTGAAAAATTGTCTTTTTATCGTTCCTCTTTGGCTGAAGTGTCAATCCAAGATCGTAAGTTGTACAAACTTACCAATTTATGAATGAAAGTTGCTGTTAAGAGTCATTTACCCTCAACATCAAAAAAATCTACTCATCCAAACATTTTAAACAGTTTTCTCTCAGTAATATTATTTCACTGAACATTCCCTACTGATTAAGTAATTGCTATTAAAAACAAAACAAAACAAAAAAAACAACAGCAACAAAAAAAAAATACCTCTTGACAGATTTTCAAATAAATTTCAAACACATTATTCTTCTACAAGAGAAAGTCAAAAGGTATCTGGGAATAATCTCCAATTAGGTTTTAACATCATCCATGCAGTAAGTTATATTAACTGTTTCTTCAGTAACCAACTCAGCAAATTCTCTTCTCTCTACTTATTTTCATTCTTTAATAACTCATATATAAACATATTAAGAACAGGCCTCTGAATCTCACCATCCAAAGGTGAATGTTTTAATCACACATGCAGAAACCCAAAGTAACATGGGATTTGTTATCTTTTTGGAAATGTTAGCCCCCAAACAACATGAAGTATCATGTTTTCTTTGACGTATGCCACAGAAGTCTCTTTACATAAGAAAGCTGTCATGCAATTGAAGTCTTTATCATACTATGAACTCAGAAAAGACACAATGTTTTTCCTTGGCAAGATCAAGTATAAAATGGTGAGGGAAGAAGAGACACTGCTACCAGGAATGCAGGTTACATTAGCCCTCCTTTCAAGAAATTAATGGAATATTTTTGGACCATGGTAGAATTCAGCCACATATTTACTAAATACCAAAAAATATTTTCAAATATTTTATTTTTCTTTTATTTTACATTTAAATACTTCAAAATAATTTACAACTACTTTTAAATTTTTTTTGCAATTTTATAGTGTATTTTTCAGCAATTGTTTGCCATATTGTAAAAAAATCCCATACTTTACTGATAAATTAACTCTCTAACTGTAGCTAAACACAATCACACTCTAAAACAAGTAACAACATAGTTCATTTTTCAGTATTTAGAAATGCAGTGCTACTAAACTTCATCAAACAGAGAAGATTTAATGACCTCCAATACACTGTAACTGGAGATGCTCATATTCTCATCTGCTATGCAGATACAATACACTAATACATAATTAAAGAACAGGCAGTTACTGATTTATATTTATGTGAGATCAGCTTTACAAAAAGGAACATGCTTCAGACTCACAGGCAATTAAAACCAGATTAATTTCCTACCACAAATATGAGTTCAAACTCCTAGTGAGAACAGCATGACTTGTAATTTACTTTTATACACTTTATTACATTAATACAGCAATCAAAACAAAAATTGACATTCACCCCTGACAAAAATAATGAGCACAAAAACCTTGTAGAATTATACAGTTTTCATACAATCTGCTTGTCCTTCAGAGCATAAAACTGAACACCAGGAATTCCCAGTCTCTTGTGGGAACTGTACAGGTGGTTCAATAGCAGTATAAGAACTCTTAGCAGCATGCAATTATAGTAATAAAATATCTTTAAAGTGTTGATATAAGTCAGTGAAAAAACATGCATGCACAATCTGCCATCTGAACAAGGGTCCCTTTACATCCATTTTAAGGCAAAAACATTCTCAATTCTATCACCTGTGTATTTTAATAAAGAATGCTGTGGTGGAAATCACAGAATACAATGGCAGGACTAAATTATGCAAGTTTTTGGAGTGGAGGTTTTATTTTTTTAAAAAATAAGATGTTCAGCTGCTAACTACAAAAAGAATAAACAAGTGGATTAAGAACATAATAAATCACATTTTACACTGAAGTTGTTGAACTAATTGGTTGCATTTCAACATGAAAGTATAGATACTATCATAAATCAAAAGGTGGAAAGAGGCAACATACCAAACTTCACTTTCTGATAACGCTCTTTGTTTACCAACAAAGTACTGCCTGTGGCAGCATTTCACACAGGGAGGAGCTGGTCTGGCTCATGTCTGTTAGCTCACTGAAACAAGAAGCACAGAGCACCCACATCTCACTCAATAACATAGATCAGATACAGACAGTGGTTTAATCAACCAGTTCTAACACAGCATTGCCTGAAAACACAACAAACGGGCCCAATGATATTTAACATCCTGCTGTAAAAACTGTTTTAAAAATCCCTACAAATACACAGAAAATAAGGCAGCTTTTACTACAAGAAGGAAGAGTATAAATACAGTAAACTTTCTTGTTCCCTTTGTCCATTATTCATTGCCTGCAAATAAATTGTTTTACTCAGTTTTGTATACTGATGCTTGTATGCCATGATCCTTTATTAAAGACCAAAGGAATTACCATTACCAAAACTAATTTGCTTTATGATCTGTGTACACATACATTACAGTTCTTTTTAAACAAACCTGTTATGTAACTCAGAATCAAACAAATTAATATGACAGAGTAGGAAAGACCATACAGATAACAGATACCAATTCCATGTAATTACAGATAAGCAGACACCTCCCTCAGCACAAAGCAATTAAATGTGTTTATCTTCAGACCTACAGTGCTTAGCTGTCTTGGAATCAACATGCACAACTAGATGGGTCTGTGAGTTTTGGAACTGTTAGCTTTACCCTGTATATTCATCCAAAAGACAGTTGCACAAGAAAAGAAAAATTAAAAGCGGTTATAGTTGTAAACGATCTCTTTGACAAGCAGAATCTAAGCCACCAAATGTGGTCTAATCTGTGTTAGACATTCAATAGCTCAAAAAGGTACAGGATTAAAAGTTTATCTTAGTGGTATACACTTTTTCTTAATAAACTCTTACGTAATCTCTTATGTTGTTAAATTATTTTAAGATGGGAGCATTCTTCTGTTTTGAATACACACTATATTTAGCCATACAACATCCTTATCCAGGTGGATGCACCCCATTACTCTGCCTATACAAACAACATACAAATGAGAGCACATAAGAGGTGTTGCTGACCAATCTGAATTGTCCTCAATTTTCTTTCAGTGAGTGGAATCACTCAAGAATAGTAATGTCTACTCTAAATACCATAGGTATGTCATCATCCTAAAAATCACTATATGGAAAAGTTAAATACCTTAATGTAAACCCTAGCACTATTATTTCTTTCCTGTCCATGATAAATTGACTATCTTGCAGATGTTTTTCAGCAGCAAGTAATAAAACAGCAACGTACCAGAGTTACAGAGAAGAGCAACAGCACAACTTGGAATGACCAATAGCTCAGAAATTATACCAAAATTCATGCAAAAAAATGGCAAAGTCAAGTACTACTGATAAAACAGAGAGGAGAAGCGGGGAGGTCACAAAAATCACCTAAGTGCAGTTGGACAAATATAAAGGCAAATTAGAACTCAATAAAGGTTCATTGAAGAAAAACAACCAAAACCTGATACCTCAGATCAGTTTAAGCTTTCCTAAAAGCAATGCACAAGACAGTCATGCTTGCCACTACAGCAGTCATGACCTACAATTCCTACATGAAACTTATTTTCCATAAAAGT
>JANRGV010000094.1:60086889-60099393 GCA_024734035.1 Alethe castanea
ATATATTCATACATATCACGGAGGAATGGCATTATGTCCACAAGAAACCGAAGTGTACACTTCACTGAGTCCACTCTGACAAACTCTTACATTACTAAACCTTCAGCTGACCCTGTTAATCAGCATTTTCTTTTACAAGCATTTGGAAAAAAATGACTGTGCAAGATTCTTAAATTCCATTTAAAAAACCTACTTCAAAAAGAGAAGGTTTTTTTAATGCTCCAATCCCAGTCTGCTTCGTAAAAAAAAAAAAAAGCTGAAGTACAAATTTAACAACAGAAAGTAGTCTCAAGGTTAATTTTAATATGGTGCCTGCACTACAGACATTTTCTCCAGAAAACATTAAGTAATATTTAATTCAAAAACTGGCATAAAGACTAGAGGACTGGTTTCCTGTTGCTATGTTCCAGTTGCTCAGGTTTAAAATGAAACCAACCAGAGGATATCAGGTATGAAAACTGGATCAAGTCTCACTACCAGCATTCTTTACAACACGGGAGGGAAGCTTGTCAGTGTCACATGTACATCTACCACTACAAGGAACTTTTGCTGGCAATTCTTCTTAAGAGGTCACATCCCATTACCAAAAAATCTATATCCCTTATCACCCCAGACCCTGCAAATTACTTTTGACAGCATGAGTGATCATACATTTTATTCTCAGGGATCTGCATGAAAAGAGCTCAGCAAAAACAGAAGAGAGACAATTTCACCCTACTCTATGGTTTACAGAACCATAAAAAACACAGGACTAAGGATATGTTTCCAATTATAGTTACTGGACTGTTTGTTAAATTATTTTAACTATTACAGTCTTTGAACCTATTCTCAAGTTAGCACCTTAATTGTTTCATGCCCTAGTAGGTGTTAAAATTTATCTTCTGGATTTTCCAATGCCAGCTCCATCAGGTTCTGAGCACTTATTCGTGCCCACTCAGAGACAGGTCAACAAAACAGAATTTTTTTATAACCTTTGCTGAAATTAAGTCTTGAGTCTCTAATTATTCTCTCTACCAGCAGATAAAAGACTAACAAATACTTCCAAGATTGGTGCTACTGATTCCACTTAGTGATTATATTTTTTTCCTTTCCTGCCTGGAAGAACAAACTAATCCACTAGAAATTTTGTGCAACATTTGTAAAAGCAATCCATCTACCATAGCAAGGCAAAAACACTGGCTGTAACATGCAATATGTCAATGTACACAGAAGACAACCTCTAAACACTTAAGTGTTCTACTAAGTATATTATCACCATTAATTACTGACTTGTGTTATGAAGAAAGCATTGTCCCACACAATTCAAAAAGCATGGTTTATTAATTAGTGTATATAAACACTCCTCCACCTAAAGCAAATAACAACCCCACTACTGGTGAGATTTTCCAGACTTCTGCACTGATACAAAAATCCCATTAACAGATGAAGAATATTGTTTCTTCGTGTTCAGTACTCTTAGAACACACTGATTCTGCCAAGCAATAACCTAATCCAAAGTATTCTGAAGTGCTAAAATCCAAAAAAAAAAATGTATGTGCTAATGGTGTGTGAGAAATGGGATGAGAACAAATAGGAAACTATCACCACTTTTAACTCTATAACCATGATTATATGACTAATATTTTACAAAGTAATCAACTTTATCAGCAAAACTACTGCTGTAGTTTGTACTAATGTACAAACCACAATACAACAGTTCCCAAATTACAAAGTTTAAAATCCAAGCTACAATTTTCTACCACAGAAATCTTTTCTTAAATCTCTTGCACAGAGCAAGGAAAAAAAATCTTCCATTTCAGCTAAACTTATCTAATTTTATTTAGAAACAGAGTACTTCCAAGTAGAACTTTATTCTCCTCAGTGACTGTAAAGCCAGTGAAAACTTTGCTTTAGATCTTTGCTGCTTTTTTCAAAGTTAAAAAGATGCTCTGAAATATGCTGCATTTTACTCTTCAAGAACTAATTTTATTGCTAGTCTCTAAGATAAACATGATTTTGGTGACCATATTCAAAACATCTAAGCATCTTCACAAACTGATGAAATAGAACAAATACATACATTAAGTAGTTACAGCCATAAACCTACTTAAAAACTGAGTTTTTAAAATTTAGATAACATGCAAAACCAACATAATGAACACTTTTATGGAGAATAAGAGTAAACTGTGGAAACATAAAAAACTGTTAGAAAAGGAGCAAAACCAGATTAAACCAAGATAAAGACAACAAAGGGAAAATGCATGAAGGAGGAAATCCTTTAGAAAGGAAGGAGGCTGAAAAAGAACTTCATCAGTAAGCCTTGCACTCCTAGGAGAAAGTTGGTATGAGGGAAATCTGCAGTCCAGAAACCAATAAAATCACATTCAAAGAACAAATTTCAGAGCCAACTGATCATTTCAGGAGAGAACGGAACACCTTCCATCACTGCTGCTTTATATGAAACTGGGCTTAGATGAGGAAAAGAAACTAGGAAATGTGGAAAAGGATTCCCTTAGGACACATCTCTCTGGTCCAATAAAACATCCGAAGGCTCCAGCAGTTTTCTGTGGAGGACTATTAAAATTGGTTTTATACAGCTGTAGCAGATGGTATGATTCACTTATCTCAAAAATACAAGAGCTCAGGGAACTTGATGATATTATCAAGCACCAAGTTCGAACAAATAAAAAAGTGCCTTTCATGCAAATATTGAAACTATGAATAACACTGTGGGGAGAGGTCTAGTATTTAAAACATTTTTTAGAGAGATCAAACCCTAAAAAAACATCATGCCAATGATATTATACAAATACAACCCTCATCTTTCCCCCCTGCAAGGAAGCTCTTCAGCTGCTGCTGTCAGGCAAAGGTTCTACAGGGTAGAAAATAATAATTCTTTCCCTTCCTCTCCTTTTAGGCTCCTGCTGTTGGGCACTGCCAGAGACTGGACAGCTGGTCAGGTACACTCCTGTACTGTAGAAGTGCTGTATTACTGATGGTCTTGTGATTTAGCAGTATCTTTCGATCTAAAGAGCTTCAGGGAGACAAAAAACTCTTCAAGAGGAAAAGAATATATAATCAAAGAATCTCCTGCCTCCTCCAGTCTCTAAAAAGACATTTGTTCACCATCTCAGCATCAGTATTCATCACATATAGAAGTAGCACAGATCTTTCTTAAAGTCCAAAATTACTGTCTCAGTAGTTCTAAGAAATAGGAAACTCAGCTGCAACCATTCATGTTTTCACTCCTCTTTCTCAGTGGGAACAAGCAAGCGTCCTGCACAAATCCAGCAAGGTTTGTTTTCCCTAATAATACAAATGACCAAAGGAAAAAAATCAAACCTTGCTTTTGTCCCAATACTTTAAGATTGTTTTATTTTCCTTAATGAAAGAGACAGCTTCAAGACATGTCCTGTTCCATGTCCCCAATATAGTCCTTTGCCTTAAGCTGCATGATGGTAAGAAACACACACACAAAGGAACTGAAGAATAGAAGAAAGAAAGGCTCCAATGATATTGGAAAACACTGCTAATTACCTGGAGATGGTGGGCAAAGAAAAGCCATTTATTATTATAAAACAGGGCACAACACAAGATGAACATCAGAAGTGAAAACTAGCAAAATTGAAAATGTAATCTGCAAGACAAGACAAAGAATATATTTCTTTTTAAGTCTGATTTTTTAAAAGCTTTGAATGATGCTTTAAAGAGTTTAGGAACAGTGAAAAAACATTAATCAGTACTAATAGGACAGTTCTTAACGACGAAAACTTTAAGAAGTCCTCAAAGGACTCTAAACATCTGTAAATGCACAGGCATGGTAAAAAACATAATTACTGAATATGTGACCTAACAGAGCAAAAAGATTCAAACTGAGTACTATAAAAATCAGAGAGGATAGTAAAAGATAATGGCAATGGCAGGTCTATTCAAAAGAAGCATCTTAAAACACAAATTTTAACAGCAAAGACAATTAATCTAAGTTGCTAAAAACAAAATACTTCAGTGGGATGTCAATCAGTAACACAGAGCTGACAACTGTGCTTTAATTACATTTGAGACTGTTACCAATTAGTTAGTCTACAGCAGTACAGGCTTCATGCTATGACTCAGTGCACTGACTCATTCAGTAAAACTTTTCCTACAGAACTACCCAGGCACCCACAAGGATGCAAGATCAAAAGGAAAGTAGTTACATTGACCTTCTTAGCAAAAGTCTTGTTTTCAATTTAGATGGCCAAAAGTGTATCCTGACACAACTGCTCAAGTAGGCTTTTTGCAGGGGAGAATTTCAGGAGTACTGTTTTAACTCCATTTCAGATAAACATCTCAAAAACTCAAAATACAAATAATGCTTTGTACAGTTTGAAGCTGAAGAAGTACATTTTAAATCTGTTTTGTTTGTTGGTTTTTTTTCCCACAAGCTGCTCAAGTAGAATTATTTACTATTAGTAAAAAATATCTACCATCAAAAAATCCTATTTTCTGTCACTTAAGACTCATGGGTGATTTTAGCAACTGAAGACTGAAATATTTTGTGTGTCAGAAGGAAGGCCACCAGCTGATGCAAGAGGGTGGGAAAGAGTGACAAAATGTCTTCAGCTATTTCTCTGTTTCAGGAAAAAAAGTATCTTTGGTTGGATTTTTGAATTATAACAATTCTACCATTGCACTAAGCACTAATGGCATTTTCAAGTTTTGCAATGAAACAACAGGAAGATAATCCTCCATGAAGGATTCTTCTACTGATATTCCCATGGACCTCCAAAAACATGTTAGATTTCAAATAAGACTTCTGTCCCAGTTGTTCTTTCTGAATGCTCAGGCTACGATGCCAAAGCTGAAAGTGCAGGATCCTGGAAAAGGAAAGCTGTGTTAATTGTTCTCATGTTCTCAGCTTCTGGTCTCATGGTGCCAGCACAGTGCAAGCAGTCAAAGAGGTGAGTGGATGAGAGGTGCCCAGACTCAGGACAGACAACCTGTTGAGAAGTCTTTCAGTGCACCAGCTCTGCAAACAGCTCATTGTTTCTGAAAACAGCTGGCTGCTCACTGTCATCCAGCCCCAGCTGCACACTGGCCCTGCTCCCACAGGTTCAGTTCATTCACCAGAAACAAGGTGCAAGGAAACGCCAAGTTTTGCTGTCAGCTCATTCCATGCTTGCACAACCAGAAGAGCAAGAGGAAGCATGAATGCATATCCAGAAACCAGCCTGTCCAGTGCACTTGACAATGTGTTAAGCCATTAACACGTAAGAATCTAAGAGTTTTATTTTAGGCCTGGAGGAATGGGAGGAACAGGTAAGGCTCTTCAGGATTAAAATGAGCATGAATGCTGGAATTCAGAAATGTTTTTAAATTAAAGCATGTTTTCTCCAGAACTATACTAGAACCTACAAATCTCAGTATTTAACATTATTTTTTAGCAAGTGAAAAAGCTGTAACTCAGAACAGGCATACATCATCTTCTCACAGCAGAGTGACAACTTACCTAAGATTAGTACTAGACTACTAAATTGCTCAAGATGTTAAGTGTTAGGTGTAGGAGTAATTAGGCATTATTTTCTGCTGTGTGTTTTCCCTCTTGCAGTTAATTTCTCTCAGCACTGGAGTTTACTGTGTATTTCCATAAGCCAATTAAATTTAGCAACATGGCCCAGAAAACTAAAACAGAAGGAAAAGCTGTATTGTTTTCTGACACGTTAGTGTGTTTAACTGATTTGCAGAAGTCAGGGAGGGACGGGAGCTTAGGGAGATGGTGAATGGGGTGAGCAGGCATGCTGGACTTGTCCCCTTCAGTGGCATCGTGACACTTCAGTGGCTTTGTGTTCAGCTTGGCTCTTCCAGCAAATCCTAAGGAACAAATCAATCACTTCCATTCAAGTTTTCTTTCCAAAAGTGCAGCAACACTGGAAATTGCAATATCCAACACAGTAACTGAGAAATGCACTCAACTGACAGATGGACACTGGAACTTTGGCCACCTAGCTCCTGTGATTCCCAGGAGGTCACTACACCCAGCAGGTAGGTCACGCTGTTTCTCATTTTTCTGTAAAACTCAGAAACTCTAGAACTGCTTCCCAGACACACTGTGACCTCAACAGCTGCAAGTGGATGTCCCTCCAATTGCTCCCTCCAATTTAGAGCTGCAAAGCTCTAAACCCAAATGCTAACCTCTTCAAAAAGCCAGGAAAAGAGAGATTTCTGCTTGGGCACCCAAAGCAGAATTTCAGTATTGTTGCCTCTAAATTCTGCAAAGTAGAAACAATAGTATTGTGCTACTTTATAAGAGAGCTGTTAAAATAAATTCTGTGTAATGAATTTTAACTAATTAATCTATAAAGATAATCTGCAAATGATTCAAAGGTTATAGGGATATAATTCAATAGACAAAAAACTAAATTCAAAGCAGAATTTGAGTAGTAAGCAGCATAGAAGACCTGTCTGTAAATAAAATATTCCGTTTATTTCCACGGCACTGGCTGCCTGTATCTACCTGAACAGGCCAGTGGAAGGAGATTCTCAAAGTACAGAAACACCATTTTGTCAAGGCCCATGCACAAAGGCCAGCAAGTTTTACTCCAGATCATTTCCCAAGGTAATTTTCCTTTTTAACATTGTCCATAGATAACAGTTGGCTTGTAAATTCAATGCCAGCAGAGGTCAGCATTCAATCCTGCTGAACAATCTTTAACCCATGTAAAAACTTCTTCATTAAAAAGAAAAGTCCTCTCTCTTCAAACAAAATATACACTATGTGCACTCACTTCCACATTCACAATAGCAGTATTGCCGGGTTTAGATAATGGCATCTATCAAAATTTAAACTATTTAGTCAGACCATGTTTCTAGAACTATTCTGAACCTAGACCTACTTTGCTAAAGCAAAAAGATTGATTAGAAGATTTAGCAATTGGAGGTCTTTTTCCATTTTTGTTAGCATTTCAATCTCCAATGGGAGAAAAGTTTCCTTGAAGCTTTCTCTGCTTCTGCCCTGCTAGACGTCACCTTTGTTGAATGAACATAACTCATGCATGCTGAAACATCTGCAGCTTCTCAAAAGCATTTAACAAGGATTTCAGACTAAATTTGAAAAGTCAAAGTTGGCCTACCCTGATCACGTCCAAATCACGTATCAATTTTCATTACATTTTTCCATTCTAAGCACTGTTTCTTTGGTTGACTTCAAATGCAACTTCAAATGCATAAGTATCCTGTATCCTCCCAATTTATCTCAAAATTATTTACTGCACTTGCCACTCTGCCCTACCTAATGCATGCATAGATCAACCATGGACAGAAACGTTTATATCTTAATTTTTGCACAACAACCTAAGAATTTGTCCTCAACTCCCATTAAATATACAAGAACCAAAACAGTATACTTGTTTTATATGTCTGACAAAAGGCAAGGTTTTTTAGATTACGTTAAATAACCCAGATAGTTAAAAACCATTGGCATCATGAGATAGGATGAAGTTATTTGTGAGATAGCAACAAAGATTTGTTAGTAGAAAAATGTAATTTTAAAGAAATGCTGGCAGAGTTCTACTGTTTTCTGAATGAACTAAGAAACTACACACACTCAAAGTCTCAGAAGAAAACATTATTATAACATACACTTTGCTGCTATTCACATGCAAATAAGAAAAACTGTCCTAGACCTAAGAAAATAAGAGGTTAATGAGACCAAGATACTCTTGCATTTTTACACTATTTTTTTCAAATTTAGTAAGAAGCAATATTTAGGCTTTAGCATTTATATTTAATAATCTTTGCTTTCTGAGAATTCAAAATATTTTGCAAATAAGTTCTGTGAAGTAAATCAGACATAGCTGTTTTTAAAGTACAGCACTTTGATTATTAATCATCTTTTCAAAATCATTGCCTTGCAGAAGGGAAAATAATATTACAAATCCAGTGAATCACACACGGTCCACAGACACCTAGTTATGCTACACGCCCATCCTGAAAAGTTGCAATTTTCATTTGCATTCTGTTATTTCTATAAGAACTGTAAAAATGAAATTACTTACTATAGGGCTGTATGTTCCGATGTCATCTTAACATCGGTCAGTAGCAAAATACTGCCATGTTTAACTTAAAATTACTTCACAATAAAAAGAAAAAAAAAGGAATAAAAAAGGAACTTCTAGAAAGTTAAAATGTCTGTGGCAAGAAGTAGTTAAGGTTACCCTGTAGAGCAAAGCCTCATTACAGGTTTCCCTGCAGTAAATTTGCAAATGTTTTAAACCTATGCAAGGTAAACAAGCTTTATACAAATCTATAGACCCAGTACCAATAAGATGCTACTGATGACACCACTCTGAAAATTATGACCAGCTGCTGATCTATACAGGCATAATTCCCATCCAAAGCTTGCTCAAGTAACAAGAGCTGAACTTGTCAGTGAAAATATTATAAGGAGATTAAAAGGTATTATGCAGGATGACATGGACTGCCTGAAAATAAACTTGAACAAAAAAGTGAATATTTAAAGTTCTATATTTTTGCTAACAGTAATATATTACACCATAAAACCTGTCTTTTTCTGGCACCTATTAAAAATAAAAGAAAAAAATCGAATTAAGTACATAGAAAAGAAGAATTTTGGTTGCAAGCAAAAGATATCTCCTATCATTTCTATACAGTACATGTCTTTCCTTTATGTAAAAAGTTATCAATTGTAATCTAAAAAAATAAGGACTGATAGGTAAAACATAACTGGACTAATTTCTTCCAAAAGTACTCTTGACAGAATATGAAATGATAAAAAAGTTGTTTATATGCAAAGTCTAACAATTTACATCACAAAGAGAATATAAATTAATAGTTTGCATTTTGTAGGAAAACAACCTTCTCAGATCACATATTAAGTAGAATATAAAATGATTTTCCAGTATTATTCTATTCAACAATTTAACATAATGCAACCATTATTTCCCATTTTTCACATTCATCGCATTGGTACACTGAGGATGCTAGTAAATTATATTAGTATACACTTGAAATATCTGTATAATCACTAAGTTTGCATATCCAAGAATTTCAGTAACTTGCACTATCAACCATCTCTTCATCATTTCACACAGAGGAGAAAAAAAGATTGCTATGAGCATATTTTGAACCAGCCATCAATCATAATCATTTAATGCCTCAAAATAACTTCCAATGTATTTTCTTCACAAAGACTCAATTTTCTGATTACAGCTAAATACGAAACAACATACAAACAAAAATGAACAGGTTTTGTATGAAAACATATAAGAAGGCATTTTACTTCTGCTTTGCTTTGTTTCACAGTCCTCACTTATTTTCTAAAGCCTCATACCTTAATTTGTGGTCTTGATTCCACAGAACATACTGGAATACATCACCTGAAGACATCTACAATTTATCACAAAGTACATGACATCTTTCCCAGTCATCAGCTGTAGGTTCACCTCAAAAGCCTGGCAAAAGTCCAGTCACTGGCAAACCACTCTAATCCCTACACATCCAGAAGCAAAGCCATGCCCTAGACCTTCTCATGTGTGCCAAGTGGCATTCCTTGCCTGTTGGGAGAGCTGCAGCCAAACACTGCACTTCACACAGCTGAGAGAAATAGCAGGAAGATTACTGGGAGCAAGTGTTTTCAAGGCAGGAGAACACCTGCATTGGGATCAGCCCATTCCCCCTTTGCTCTTGAACAAGAGGTAAGAGAAGCAAACAAAAACCATCACCACCACCTGCCTTTGTCACCTGCTTTTACACAGCACTGGCAGACCTTGCTCCAGTATGCATTATTTATTTCACTCATTTTCCTAAGAGTAATGTTGTCTGGAATTAGATTTAATGACATTATGACTCAAGCACACCATTATTAACATTTCCATAGGAAATTAAAATTTCAGTGTCTGAATGACTTCAGCTAATCATCAGACTTAACAAGAAAAAGCTGACTTCCTCTGCTACCTCAGAAGAAACGTCTTTCCTCAATTATAACTGAGGAGATATTTAAGATGCAATGAAAATTTTACAAAGGCTCAAGTAAAAATCTAATTCTTTATTATTAATGGTAGCCAACCCCAAAAAAGTCATGGACATGTTTTTGATAAGCCTTAGCTACCAGGTTGTTACAGCAACTGGACATTAAGTAATACCATTTTCATACAGAGTGAGCCTGAAACAATATTTATTTATTTCAGTGACATTATTAAAACAGAAGAATTTGTAATTTATTAAAACAAAATTATTAGAAAATTATTTTCCCAAGATGTTGAGCATCAGCAAACATCATTGCAATGAAGATAACATGCTCAGAATGTCTGGGAAAAAGAAAGAATATTAAAAAAAAAAAAAAATCAGACCATACATTTGCATGACTTCAGATACCTGTTTAAACAACAAATTTAGCAGCTTAACCTTTTAATCATCTTTTTACAGAGATTAATTCTGTGCAAAACTACTCCCAACAGTATAAAACACAAAATAAGAAAACACAACCTGCAGATATCTCCCATACTCCAACTGTGATCTTCAATTGCTAGTAATATTTTGTGTGATAGAAAAAAGTCTGCATTTCTGTTTGCAAACTCAAATTCAAATATTTAATAAGAAAGCTTAGCCAAAAGGCTGACTAAAGACACACAGTACTAGATGAGGAGGAAATGAGTAGCTACATATATTAATTATCACCCTTTCTGAGAACACAGGCTCACTCGAGTTAAAATTTAAAGGGCTTAGATGACTTTCTGGTGAATTTTATTAGTTTTCCCCAAGAGGTGCAAAGACTAATACTGTCACAACAGAGAAGGAGAACATATACAGCGTCATTACAAGCTGAGTCACCCGAAAGCACTGAATTTTGCTTTATTATAACACAGCATCTTAAATAGCCTCCTGAAGCGCTATCATTTGTTATGTGCTAGAACAGTAACAGCAAACTAGCCCAGGATCACCATGAAACGAAATCTGCACATCTGCAGTCCTTTTTGGGAGGCAGACCCTGTTCCCTTGCTGGTCTCCTTGGATATGGCAGCTGCAGCCCTTCCTTCCTCTACTGCAGTAGAGAAAGATGCAGAACCAAGCTGGTGAGAGCTCTTCTACTTGTGGCTGCTGGCCACATTGAGATATGCCCTCAGAGAGCCATGATGCAGGTGGGAACATGGCGTTCAGGCAGATGGGCAAGGACTACAACCTGAAGATTCTCTCCTGTGCAGCAGTAGCCATCAACTCACCCCTCCTCTCGTCCAAGTATTCTAGTTATTTTCTGTCTAAAGACCTCATTATTGAAGGAGAAAAAAAGTAAAATCTGAAGGGACTTCTTCACCGTGCCTCAATTCATATCCTGCCATCATTCAGATCCAAATCCACAGATAGTTGTCATTTCCTGGTATCACAGCCGAATCACTCAGGAGTACCAGCTTCAAAACAGAGAAGAGTTATGCAGTGCTCTCAAATAAATCGCACGTGTTTTCAGTCATCTGTCAGTAAGGAATTTAAAATCCCTGTATTTTTGGAGGGCCTACTACAGAAGTCAACAAAACAAGAAGACAATTGAAGAGTGTGACTTTCTCTGCCTCCTCTACTGGCAAGCTGTTAATGAGTATCACCTCCTGTCCTGTTTTCTTCCCAGTTTCCTTCTTTTCTCTCCCATCTTGTGATGGAACGCACACAGATGCACATACTGTAAAACATGTATGACATTTTGTTGGCATTACACAGTTAAATATTCCCTCTACCTTACTACATTTTATTTCAACTGCATGTCACAGCAGAGAGCAATTGGTTGTAAGTCAAAGACCGTAAGCAAATGGGGTCTGCTTCTCCAAATCTGCATGTGCACTACCATTGTAAAACCAGACAATATTATTATTTAAAGTAACAATAAACACTTGAAGTACTATCTTTCACATATCTTAGTCAAAACTGTTTTGAAAATGTTTTCCATTTTCATGCACTAACTTCAAATGCTAACTTCACTAAAATCTTGAAGTATGATTTTAGCCAAGTATTTTAAACAGTGCTATCTGATGAGAATCCATTTAACTAGTTTCCTAGTAGATACATCCAAAAATAAATGTACTTTGCATATATACACATTTGGTGCATTTTATTACACACTTCCACACACAGCTGTGATCTGAAGCCTGGCTAGCCTCTTCTGTAGATTTACAATATGTGCAGCCAGGACATCAGGCAAGATAACAGTGACAGAAAAAATACACAAGAACTACATGATCAACTGAAACAACTCTCAATATGCCCCAGCAACATTCAAGTACCAGGGGGAAAAAGTGTGTTCTGTAATTCCCAGAGTATTTTCAGAATTACTCTACATTAATTTATTGACTCTCGCAGGTTTCTGTATCTTCCTTTCTTTTTTGCAACAATCGTTACAAAGCTCACTGTGCTGCTGACAGAGAAAAATTAGCCATAAAATTTGTAGAGGGAAAGATATTTTCAGCATGCTTCCCACAAAAAAAAAAAAAAAAAAAAAAAAAAAAAAAAAAAGTTGTTTATAAAATAAAAAAAATTATGCAAATT
>JANRGV010000094.1:60107957-60135679 GCA_024734035.1 Alethe castanea
ACATGCTCTGAACATCTGTGGATGTGCACAAGAAAATATAATTTCAGAATAATATTTTAGGACTTCTCAGTAGCATCTATAAGCACTGTGAAAAAGCACAACAAAATGATGTTTTTACAGGTGAATGTTTTGGCACTGCTGCTGAACAGTGCTAGTAAAATGGTTATCTTTTTAGCTCTCTCCAAGTCTTAGTGGATTTTAGTTGGTGTTTGGGAGGAGTAGAAGGAGATGGGAAAAGCTTGCATTGCAATATGCTTTCACAGACCAAGAAAGAAGAGATTTAAATAATTTTTACAGAAGTAGGTTTGAACTAAGAAATATCACTGAAGTATGGATTGTGATGTACAGTGGAGGAAAATAAATGCTTTGGATTCATGCTTGGTGCAAAACTGGTTTTTGTAAAAAAAAAATATTTTTTTTTCCATAAAGAATGCAGATTGTATACTAGAAAGAATTATTCACTTCTAAAATCTAAAAAGAAATCATGTGAATTGAATATTTTAAGCTCAGTATTGGAAAAATGTAAAAAAAAAATTAGAGCATGAATTCACTACTTTGTCTTAAAGGACTGTTAAAAAAGACTGGTGACTTTTTTATTCAATTCTGTCAACTATGGGAGGCTATTTTAATGAAATCTTTTAAATTCCCTTTCAAAGGTTTACAATGAACAGATACGTGATCTGCTGGTGAAATCTGGACCTCTGGCTGTTCGTGAAGATGGCCAGCAAGGGGTGGTAGTTCAAGGTCTGACATTGCATCAGGTATGTAAATATCTATAGGAACTTAAAATATGCTTGAGATAATTGAGAAATGCTCCCATTGTTCTGAGAGTTGGATGGAATTTGGTAATTTCCTGGTGGACTTTTTTCTGGCCATAAGCACCAGTAACTTACAAATCTAATCAATTAGTTAAAAGGAAAAAACCTTCTAGTCTTATTGAATGCAAATATAGCAGCATTCAGTCCTTGTCATCAAAAGGGTACCATTGGCTCGATGCTCATCCAGTAGATCTTGGAAGCTTTCTTTTTTGCCTAAAATATCTTGGGATTGCCTTCATTACCATCTTGGAGTGCTCTACGCTGCTGTGAAGTCTAAAGGTTGTTTTTGTTTGTAAGTAACCATGGTTGAAAAATTTCATGTTAAATTACTTCTCTGGGCTAGCACAGCAATTCTTTGGTAAGGTCAGTGATAGAATTTAGTTTTCCAATCTCAAAGTCAATTCCTCTGGACCTATTTTCTTGCAGCTGTCTTTTGTATGTTACATGCTGTGACAGGAAACAATATTCTAAGTTTGGCTAGCTCCATGATCATCCTTGTTCCCAAACCTTGAGTCTTGTGAGGAAAAAAAATTTTCTTGTACTAATGCATTAAATAGTGATATACTAAGTTAAGTCGAGTCATTCTTAAAAGAGGCTGATTCTAACTATGGAGAATCTTTCAGATTTGTTTAAATTCATGCCTTGCTGCTTTTTAGCTGAGAATATTTGTTTGAAGTGCCTCAGTTTCAAACGGGAAATTTCTCTTACTTCTAGGTAGCAAAAATTTTAAGGTTTTTTTAAAGTCAATATAAATGTATTTTGGAATCAGTGTGTTCCTATAGTTGATGGAAAAGAAAAGAAACCTGTGTTTGTCTTGTGCTCTACTCTGATAGCCTAAATCAGCTGAGGAAATCCTTCAGATGCTGGACTATGGAAATAAAAACAGGACTCAGCATCCCACAGATGTGAATGCCTCCTCCTCCCGGTCCCATGCTGTCTTTCAGGTGAGATGATACAGCCAATGAACGGTGGTCATTACTGTGGGTAGCAGTTTTTGTTTACAGTTGGATACAGTGGAAGCTTTTCGTTTTAAA
Organism: Alethe castanea; assembly: GCA_024734035.1. NCBI lineage: Eukaryota > Metazoa > Chordata > Aves > Passeriformes > Muscicapidae > Alethe > Alethe castanea. The sequence goes on from JANRGV010000094.1 coordinate 60,109,810, forward strand.
CTGTATTGAACCTTAGTTTGGGGAAGAGGGAATTGAAGTTTTTCAGTTTACTCTTCTTGTTGACTTGTTACTTCTTGGAAGTATGTAATGGTCCTTAGTGTTTATGTTCAAAGAAATGAATTCAATGAAAAGATCTCTAATTCCAATTGTTTGAACTTATTACATATAAAATATCTACTTATACATTCTTAACTTATATTTCTTAGAAGAAGTAACTTTTATGTAAAATAGTAATTTAAAGCTTTAATAGACTTCCATATTGTAATCTTATAAAGTGAAAGTTATTGATGATTCTTTTAATGCTTTCTGTTTTCATGATGTTTCTTAGCATTTCTCTGGCAAAAGTACTTTACAGAATGCAGTTATGTCTGACTATAAACTAAGAATATGAAGTAGTACTTTCTTGATTAGTGTTAATGTTTACAATAAAGTTATTTGCTAATATCCTGGTATAGATCAAGTTTTAGAAAATTGAAATTATGATTCTCAGAAATGAGTTTCGAATTAGTTGTACAAATATGCTAAATCTTAAGACTTCTCCAAAGATTTTTGGGGTTAGCTACACTGCCTTATTCTTCTGACTTCTCTTTTTAAATACAACCTATGATATTTAAGAACTAATCCTGTTATCAGCAATGTCTTTTTTCTTTTTTTTTCTGTTTGCTGTTACATACTGCGAAGTAGTATCTTGAATTATTTATTTATTCTCTTTTGGGTTGAAAAAATATTAAAATACATTTGGTTCTGGTCCTTGCATTAGAGCACTTAACTGTTGGGAACTTCTTCACAGTAGCTGCAGACTTAGACAATACTAAATTACTATAGCAAAGTTAAAAAAAAACAGCTTCTGAATATGGAACAGAACAAAAGTCATTGTCCCTCTAAAATCTTCTGTTTTCCTACATACCTTAAACTTACGTTTGAAATTGTCCTTCCTGTTTTTAATTTCCCCTGAGGTCAGCCCTTGCTGTACCTTTTACATGACTGTACAAACACTTCTTTTTAAATTGTTTGGGTTGAGAGCTGCCTTGTGGTGTATGTGTGCTGCCTTTAGAAAGGCTCAAGGTACAGTGCTACAGGCAGAGCAGAGTGAAGTGCTGGTTTCTGTTTGTTTACTTGCTGGGCTGGGATGTCTTATCTTGCTTACCTTCACTTAGGAAAAAGCTCTGGATTTTATTATCTGGCAGGCTTTTTCTCAGTACACTTCTAAAAGTGGTAAGCAATTAAAGTCACTTCAGTTTCTCATATATGTCCACAAATCTGTGGCATTCTGCATAACAGAATTGTGTCTTTGTTTCCAGAGATATAAGTTATGAGAAATCCCCAGTGCTGTCATGATTGCTCTTTATTTTTAACGTTTAAGAGTTGCTTTTTTGTAGAGATATGTTATTTTTGGCTTTTCTCGTTAACTTTGTGGGAGCAGGATATTTTCTTAAACTAACTCAGAAATTGTTAAGTCTTGGCCCAGGACATTCTGAGCTGATTTTAGAGATGTAAGTTCTGCCTTACTCTACTGTATGTCTTATGTTTGAAATATCTATCTGGGTCAGGCAATTACTGCATCTGAGAGGAAAATCTGAATTGCCACACTGTTCTATTGAGAGTGTTCTGCTTTGGGGTATTTCCTGTATCTTTTGAATTTTTACAAAAGCTTGAGTCATACAACATAGTTTGGCTGTCACTCTACCTTTCTCTACTTCATTAATGATGGTTACTGTGTTGCTCTGGTAGTGTGTTCCTAGCCTGAGGTTCTTTTTTGTCTATTATACTGGAAACAGTACAACTGAACTTAGTTGTACTGTTTGATATAGAAACATGTCCATTTCAAATAGATTTACGTTTCATGGCAAGCCATAAGAATTTTATTTTATTCATTCACAATACTTGTCAATCTGTTTTCTGTTACACGGTACTGTGAAGACTCATGCACAAAGCTTAAAACTATAGAAGCAGTGAGATGCTGTCTTTACTTGTTAGTCACCTGATATTCATGGCAGCTCTTTCCTAATTCACTGTCCAGAAGGGCATTCATGAATGTGTCAGTAACCATTAGCCATATTAAATAGCAAGGCACTCAACACAAAAGAAGGGGAAATTATACTGAAAAAGTATAAAGCCATCTAAGGATAGCTTTGTTCTTCTTACTGACTGATTTTCCTACTTCCTTACAAACCTCAAAAAAGAATACCTTCAACAGCAGAAGGAAGCAGAAGCATTTAACTCTTTGTACTGTGAAAATTTCAGGAAAGATGGGGTGAAGGGGAACAAGTGGCTTCAGGAGGTATCACATTTGAAAAGGTCCTGGAGTGTATTTTTACAGCAGTAAATGAGTATTGTTTCCTATTAATGGAAGATACAATAAATCTAAATCACTGAAAGGTCAGTCTTTTCCTGGTTTATCCCTATACGTCTCTTTATAGTGTACTCCTAAATGTGCATTTGACAAAGAAACACTTCTTTCAATTTAAAGTTCAGGAGTGTGATACTCATTTTTAGTGCAGAAAAATCAAGACCTGTGAAATTCATTTTCCCTGTAAAAAAACTTGCTTTTCTTTGCTGCTTTGTGAGCCTGGGACAGTTGGTCACTTCATCCTCTGCAGGGAGAGAGAATGAGAAGCAAGAGGAGGTACCTTGTGGTTCACTTAAGTGAAGGGAAAGTGGCAGCTGGGGCAGTTACTTGCCACCATGAGACCAGTGCCCAGCCATTCCTCATTCAGTGGCTACTCAGAGCAACTTTCAGTCAGTTGGGGTCAGCTGTTTGCTTGCACCCTCTTGCCCCCTGCCTTGACACCCTACAACTGCTGTTCAGCAGGAGCTAATCACCAGTGTGTGTTATCAGCCCTGTCTGGGTCACAAGTCCTGCAAACAGCATGTGGGCTGATGTGCAGAAAATGAACTCCACCTCAGTCAAACTCACTCTGCTATACTCTGCTTCCTCCCTTACTAATACATGAAATAAGGGACTTTCAAAGGTGTCAGAAATAGATTCACCATTTTCCATTAGACCAAAGCGCCTGTTGATGTTAGATATGTACTAAAAGGTTTAATTTGGATTATGAGAATTCCAATGCAAATGTCTTAAGACAGTTGTTATGCTATGAAATTAATTTACTGCTTAGATTGGTTAGTGGTTGTTTTTTAATTTTTTTCTTTTTTTTTTAATTGCAGATTTACCTACGGCAGCAAGATAAAACAGCTAGTATTAATCAAAATATTCGTATTGCCAAAATGTGTCTCATTGACCTGGCAGGATCTGAACGTGCCAATGCAACAAGTGCCAAGGGGGCTCGTTTTGTAGAAGGAACAAATATTAACCGGTCCCTGCTTGCTCTTGGAAATGTCATTAATGCATTGGCAGATCCAAAGGTATGTGCTGCTTCCCCATGCAGTCTTAACTGCCCAGTGTTCTGAAAATGCTTAAGAAGTGCTAAGCTGATTGAATAATGTGGTTGTTGATGCTGCTTACATCATTATTCTCATATTAGATTGTCTTAAGGGTTTCCACCTTTATATCTGTGATAGCTGAAAGACAGTCCCAATGAGAGAATTCTCAAAAACAATGTGCAGCTCCCTAAGGATAGTGTCAAAGATGAATGGTACCTGCTTTTCTTACCTTGATTTCTTCTATTTGTACTTTGATTTCTTTAAAATCAAGCACGTATAGAGAAGCTTGCATGAGTACATGAATAACCTTACAATTAACCTCTAATCTTAGAGGGAAGCAGCTTTTATAGGCTAAAACAGTACCTCTTAAAAGTTGTTCTTTTGGGATCTCGCATACATCCTACACAGACACATCCCTGCTCAAAGCAGTGAGTCAGTCTCCTGGTCTGGCTCACTAGCTCAAGGCAAGGAATAGGTACAATTGTGTAGGACAATGACCAAATCTGAACACTTGTGTAACTAAAGCCCACTGTCTACCATAATACTCTTTTTGTCCTTCTGCTTAACTAGCAAATTCCTGCTTTGAATATGCCAGGGGAAATTCAGATTTAATTTACCTTCCTGATGCTGTATGTCCTCATCACCATCCTGATGGAGGGGAAGGTAGAATTTAATATCTGTATCACAGGCATACGAAAGAATCATGTTGATTTATTTGGTGTAGGATAGGGTTCCTAGTGACCAAACTTAGTATCATGAAATGAAAATTCTGTAGCTTCACAAAGCAGAGTTTGTGTTGCCTGCAGAGTTGTGAAATCTATCCTTGGAGGTAATCAAAAGCCTAGTGGGCATAGTCCTTGCCATCTTACTCTAGCTGACCCTGCTTTGAGCAGAGGGGTTGAACTAGATGGGTTTTAGAGGTCCTTCCCAACCTGGATGATTTTGTAAACTGGAAATAGTTTAATGTCGCTTACTTTTTCTGTTAGTTGCCTTATCACAAAAACAGGAGTTACATATCCAGACATCAGAAAGTAACCTAGCTAATACGTACATGTGTTGTAAAGGTGTTGAAGAGTTCCAAGAGACTTAAAATGTGTAAGATGTATAGATATCTCAAAGAAAAACTATTTATGTCAAAGAAGTTTCATGGCTGTCTTGTTTTATGTTCCTGTTGAAATTCTAATTCTTTTATTTGAAGTACAGTTAACTGAACCATAAATATATACATCTCACTCTTTTCAGAGCAAGAGACACATTCCTTATCGAAACAGCAAGCTTACTCGTCTGTTGAAGGATTCTCTTGGAGGCAATTGCCGAACAGTAATGATAGCTGCCATCAGCCCATCCTCCTTGTTCTATGATGATACCTATAATACTCTGAAGTATGCAAACCGAGCAAAGGATATCAAGTCTTCTGTGAGTATAGTGGGATTTATTGATCTCTTGTCAAAGTAGTAGTATTAAGAGAAAAATAATTTCTTTTGGAATATTTGATTTTCCTTCACTTTTGTCTTAAATTTTGTTCTATCTTCTTTCTTTATGTTCATCTCTTCCTTATCTGACTGATAGGTGTAGTAGATACATAGTAGATCCTGGATCTGGCCTAAAATCAACATAGCTCTATGTCTTGGTTTAGGGCAAATTTGGGAGGGTCCCTCCCCCCACCAGGAAACAAACCCAAATGGCCCCTGCCCCAACTGATTTGAGAAGAAATATCCTCAGAGAGAAGTGGAAAAAAACCTGTTTATTCAACAGGCAAAGCGTTGCCCAGCACAAAAAAAAAAAAAAATCAGCAATACCAAACAGCAAAACCTCTTGCTGCTCTGAAGAGTTGATAAATTCAGAAAGTCTCTCCTGTGGGTGGTAGCTTGGCTCAGTCTGTTATCAGTCCCTCTGGTGTTGGAAAATGCTGCTGGCCAGGCCCCAATAGGCCACAGGTGCAAGCTTATGGTGCTCCCCCAGTCCAGAGCAGGTTCAGATAATTCCAGGAAAAAAGAGAAAAACTGTCCAGGGAACTTCTCTGCTTCAGTTAGTCAAAAACTAACTAAAAGCAGAGGGGAGCTCTTTCTCACTGACCACCACTGCGACACAGTCCGGGAGACAAAGCAATGAAACTCCTATCTCTGTGTTTTGAAAACAATTGCCTCAGACATTGCACTGCTTCTCCTTCCCCCCTTCATTCTCAGATCCAGCCTTAAAGGTACAAACAGCCTGTTCTGGGCTAAACAGACGAATGAGGATGCAATTCAACATCACCAAGTCACCCCAGGACACTCTCTTAATAAGATTATGCTGCCAGTTTGAAACAGTTTGTTTTGTAAGCATGAAATTTAGAAATAATCCTCAGCTGGTAGAATTCACATCCTTTTTTAGTATCTTGCTATTACTTTCTCAGAGAACTGTAAAGTATATTAAAGGAGTTTCTGACCAGTTGTACAAAAATGAGTCCAAGTTTGTATAGGTAGAATTCAGCTGGAGTCAAGAAGCTCAGTGAGATTGTCTTGATAAATGAAAAGCTGTAATGTCCTGTTTCTGCACTCTATTGTTTAATTTTATTTTTCATTATCTTTATTGCAGCTCCTAATTCTTTCTATGTAATACAGGGTTCACTGTAATTTCCATTTGTTGCTTACTTAAAGGTGGCTTTTAGAATAAAATGCACAAGATAGACATTTAAATAGCAAAACTAGTCAGGATAAATGCAAAATGTGCTTGCATATGTAAATTCTTGGTTTGTTGAGGGAAATGTCCTGTCCATGGGTGTGCAAGAGGTGACAGCAATACAGACAGTCATATTGTCGTTGTACAAGTCAGAATTTTATGAATCTCTTTCCTCATAAAATAGTGTATGTGTAACTGTGTAGTACATATACACGGTGTGTTTATTATGCATCTAAACATGAAGGAGCTGCCTTTAAATTCTAACTTATTTCTTTACAGCTGAAGAGCAACGTTGTTAGTTTGGACAGTCACATAAGCCAGTATGCTAAAATTTGCAGTGAACAAAAGAAAGAGGTATGTAAAAAATCTGTTGTTAAGAGGTTGAAGTGTTAACAGTTAAACTTTGAATATAAAAAGTCGTTTATGGGATAGAATCTATAAGGTAATATGGTTCTAATGTATTTTGAAGTGAGAAAATTTTGTCTTCTGAGAGGAATATCACCTGCTGCCATTTGTAAAGCTGTTCAGTATCAGTACAGAATAATAATTTTTGAAAAAGAAACAAAAAACATATTTCAACTAAAAGGTGTTTCTTTTGGTTTAGATCCTAATGTTGAAGGAGAAGCTGAGACAATACGAAGAAAAACAAGCAAGCATTCCTGAAAATCGTAATACTGCAGAAATTTCAAACAACCAGCAAGTGGAAATAGAAAGGTAAACGAATCACATTGAGTTTGCTTCCAAGCTGGAGTTTGCCTAACTTGTAAAAGCATTTGTTAAACAAACCTTCTCTTTTCAGTATTGATTTCCTCATTTCAACATTGCTTTACCTAGATCTAGGTATGACTTTGCCTAACACGTTGTTTCTTTTTTTGACCAACTTGGTGGTGGTTTTAAAATTAAAGGGGGAGATGTAGGAAATGACATGTCACAGGAAGGAGTATATGAATGCTGACTTCCAGCAAAGCTTCTTAGCAGGTTGTGTTTGTGGGTAGGCAGAATGTAGTTTGCATAAATGACAGCAGCTCCTGCGACTGTTGGCAGGCACTGATTCATGTGGTATCATTCCTACAAGGTTTGAGAGAGACAAAACCTGGAAGTTTTTCTGCAGAGAGTCCATTTTGTTTGTAGATTCCTTATTTTCTGTTGCTTTAATATTTATTGGCCTCTTCTTGGTAGTGTTCCCAACTTTTCCTATGTGATGGTCTCATGAGAGAACACAAAACGTAACAAACTAAAATGTGAAGTATCAATTTGTTGTAGAAGCCATTGTATTCCATGAAGAGGGTTGGTTTTGGAGTGAAAGACTTTCTGGATGTGTCTCTGCATATCTCATCTCATATTTTTGATAGTTACCTAAGTTATTTTAGCTATTTTTTTAATTTGGTCCTTTGAATTGGTTACTTTTTAACCTAGAAAACTCTGACGTATAGTCAAAAAACATTCAAAGCAAGATGTTGTCTAACTGTGCTTTATTTTAGTGGCATTCCAGACATTACAATAAACCCTTTCATTCAGGTTATTTAAATTTAATTTTCAAAAGAAGTGTAGGCTTCTAAGTCATGTTGATAGTTCTGACAGTTTTCCTGCATATTTTTGCACTGTATGTCTTAAAGATTGATTTAATTTCCTGTGATTTGCCCTTTATTTCATTCTTTGTGTGTGGGAAGAGTCAGTCAAGGGTAAGGTCTCTAAAATATCTTTTCAGAAGGCTGGACATATTCTATGCCAAGATTTGCTGGTCAGAGAGTGTTTGTTTGCATTTCATTGTTATGGAAAATCCAAAGAGCCACATGTGAACCTATCCTAGTTCTAGATGTCAGAAATGATGTAGATGTCCCATTCTTTTCTTTCTCGTGAGTATCCTGCCAGGTTCATCCTACTGATGTTGTGTGGGTAATGAGTTGATTTCTCCCATTCATTTGCAGGTTTTGAAGGTAATTTGCTGCCTTCTCCCTTTTAGTTGGGACAGGGAAGAGAGCCTTATCCGTGATATTGTATTTAGGTCCAACTACCCATGATTTTTGTGTCACTGTTATCTGAGACTCACTGCGTACACCACTTGCTTCTTAAAACCTAAAAACCATTCCTCCTTCTGCTAAAGCTTGGAGATGTGTTTTCTACCAGTCTTTCAAGTCTTGAGCTTGTTGAGGGACACCCAGGAACTACAACCAGTAGGTCCTTGAGCACTTTCACACTAGGTAGTGTAGGCTGTTCATACCCTGGGTATGCCCACTCAGTAACTTTGTGATATTTCAAGTGGAGACCAGAGGGTAGGGGTAGCTCCATAAGAACAGAAATGTACTTATTGAAAGATTGAATCCACAAAGGCTTCTATACTTTCTGCTTTATTTGGAACTCTGGTGAATATAAGTACACAAAAGGTTGGTTTACTGGTAATGGCTCCTCATAAGGAGGGTGCATAGAATCAGAATCTCCACCCTCATCTGAATTCCATCCAGCTTTTTGCTATGATGGAAACTGAGATTATCCATTCTTTGATTCCTTATTGCTGCATTTCCCAAGCAGCTGAGAGGAACCATGTTTCTATGGATGCAATGGAGGACAAAAATTCTCCAGGCAGAGTGGAATCAGTAGTATAGTTGTATGGCTAGCTACAGTGTAGGGCAAGAACTCTGATACTCTGCAGATGACACTTTCATTATTATAGACTCATTTAGGTTAGAAAAGACCTCAAAGATAATAGACTCCAACCATTAACTGATTATTGCTCCTTAAAGAAGTAATACTAAAACACTCACAGAATTTAAGTACACTTTTACCTAGATATGATAGCATTCCTCTGGACACTCAGTGAAAATCTCTTGTATTTCTAAATGTGTGAAGAATAATTTTCTTTCTTCTGTTTCTTTTTAAATGGTGAGTATTGAAACACTCAGAATAAGAATCAGTTATTCAAACTTCAGACAGTGAAATGAAATTGCTACTTCTGAAACACTGGCAAGAAGTCAATTGCATGACGAGAATGTCTCTTCAACTCGTTTTGGAGTTGAAACTGGGTTTTTTTAGCACTTTTGCAGTTTTTAATTTTATGGGTTTTTTTAATACTAAAAACTGTATAACCTCAAATGTTGCATGTCTTTAAAACACTTGCATGTTAAACTGTGCTTTTATTTTTAAGTTCTAACAACATAGGATGTAATGAAATACTTTGTATATGAGGCTGGTTATTATTGCAATGTGCAGTATCTTTTTGGCCATTCTGTGCTGAAGCATTTTCGGTATTCAGGAGTGAAGTGAAAAAGTACCACCAGTGAAAGTTATATTGCAGTATGGCAATGCTTCCAGGTCTTCTTATTCTGTCTTGTCTTGCCGTCTAGGGGTAACCAGAAAATTGGTTACTCAATAATTCCCTACGTACCATCTACCACTAGTTTGGTTGTGCCCCCTATTAGTCTAGTATGTGTTAAAACATGATGAATGTTCTGAGTTTTTTCGTCCCTGAGTGATGAAAATTGTACAGCTATTTCAGGGAAAGTGAGATCTGAAGACCTTTGTGGGTTTCCCTTTTTTTCAGGATAGCTAGCCGGTTTTTGACACTTTGTGTGTCTATGGCAACAGTAGTCTGATCTGCTTAATAAATTGATGTAAGAAGTAGAGAACATAGGTATTTAGTATCTTTTGGAGTAAGAGAATGGCATCTGAAGCTTCTTCACATAAGTCTTTTAAATCTCCATGTAGTCTTCAGCATTATGACAAGATGTATTTTTAGTGACTCCTTCAAAATTTCACATCCCATTTTCAGTTCAAATACATAAAACTCTTACTGATGTACTGATATTTATTTATTGCCTATCTACAACAGGCTTTACTCATTTCCTTTTAATTTCTTTATATTTTATTTGGAATTGAAAATTCTCCTACCAAAGGAAATGGTCATAAAAAGTCTTCAAAAATAATTAATTATTATCCTTGGTTTTAGATACAAAGAAATACTTAAAAATGTTTTTTCAAGCCGTGAGGAAATCAGAAAAGAATACCTTAAGGTGGAAAGAAAACTGAAAGAAAATACACTAAAGCAATATTACCAGAATCAATGTCATGAACAAATTCAACTGATATGCTCTGAAGAAAGGGTAGAAAAGGTGAGTTTTCTATAATGTTGTGCAGGATATCATATCTTCATTTTGGTATAATTGTGTAAATTTTGCTTAAGTAATTATGTAATGAATTCATGCATTTAATTGAAATGGGACATGCAGATTATCACTCCTCTATGACTGTTGATGTAGTGACCTAATTTTTGAGGTTAACAGCAGGGTATAGTTGTCCTCTAAATGGAAAAGAGTACCCTTTGCCTTGTTAGGACACTACATTGCTTATATCGAACTTGCTGTTGCTGGTTTTGTGCCTTTTAGTTGTCATTTCAGGAGTACAAACATCAGAAGAGTTTGATGTTTGTAGATAGAGGATTTTGCTTCTCAATGCTTTATCCTTTAGCAGGCTTTTTCTGTAGGACATACTGCATAAGGAAAATGGTAAAATTGCTTCTTTGTATTCATTCTTGAGTTACTAGGAATTGTTTGGCCATGTTATATAAAAGGAAAAAAAATCTATATATAAAGAGAACCTGGTGAACATAATTCGAAAGTTTCTACTTTAGATGCTGATTATTTGGGTTTTGTTTTTTTTCTAGGCCACTTGCAAGCGGGATCTAAGGCTTTCAGCACTTAATAGCCACTATGTACGCATGCAGAAGAAAAAAGAAGAGCAGACCAATCTCTTTGAGGAAAATACCAAATGGCTGCACCGTGTTGAAAATGAAATGCGCCTTCTGGGTCAAGATGGGTGCATTCCAAAAGTAAAATGCCTTTCACTTTGTCATGGTTGGGGATGGGGAGGAGAATTGGAAAAAGGGCAAAATCTGAGTTAAGAACAGCTTAGTAATTGAAATAAAGTAAAATATTTGGAGACAATGTACAGAAAGAGGCCAGCATGTTTGGGCATGCATAGGTAAGCATCCATATGTGCCTGTTGGATTTTTAATGCTAATTGCAGCACACACACTATTGGTTAAAGGAATCTACAAATCTGTATTTAGGTGTGTTAATAAAAATCAAATAATTCATACTTTTCTACTATAAGACTTTATTATAATATAGCTCTACTGCTTTACTTTTCACTATAGGCTGGTCTAATATTTTTAGTTTAAGTTTTAATTTCTTCCTACCAGTTTTATGTACAGCTGTTTGATTTTCATTTTTATTCCTAATTTCCCAAAGGAGCTTCGTCAAGATCTGCAGTATTGCCATTTAAACCTAGAAGTTCAGGCCCTTAAAGCCCAGACTGAACACATGTTGTCTCTGGTGTCCCTTCAAGATCGGTATAATAAGCAAACAGAAAAGTAAGTACAGCTTCATGGCAGATGGGATAAGACTTACCTTCTGACACTTGTGAGAAGCCCTATTTAGAGAATTCAGTTTAAATTGAAACAGAAGCATGGTTTTTCTCACTTTTTGTTTTCTGGGTTAAAATTGTGTTTTCTCAGGTGAACTTGTCTTGTCTCTTGCTGTTTTACAGAGTACTAAATACTGCACTGCCAGTTCTTCGCAAGCAATACCTGACTTTGAGAGAAGCTGGGTTGACAAATTACTTAAGTGAGACTGAATATGCAGAGGTTGAGCACCTGATTCAAAGACAAAAATCGGTAGCTTGGGCTGACCAGGCTGAAGAAAAGACTCAAAATCAAAACCATGAAGTTGAAATGTCAGCTATATTTTCATTCCCACAGCTTGTGAGCAGACCAAACACCCCATGTGGTAAGTATATCATTAAACTTTTCTGTTGCAAATATGTTTAAATATCTTCTGCAACAGTCAGATATCATCTGTAAACAAAGTTGTGCACTTCTGCAGATACTGAAGCCAGATGTAAAATTTGGTCTCCGACCCACTTTCTATAAATTTTACACCATTCTTAATTTGATATAGGAAAGAAATTTACTTTTTCAGTGTCTAGACACACACTGCAACAGATGAATGCATCCTCTTTGTGTTATGATGTACCCCATGTATCAATGTTCAGAGATCCTGTGAGTGCTGTTAAAAATTCACGTGACATTGATGGGAAAGGAATCATAGTGTTAGTTGGTTATAATTCTTTCAAAGTAAATTGAGGTGTTAACCAGGTATAGTTTTGTGTAGTTTCTAATAATAGCCTGGAGGGAGATGAGGTTTACTATTTATTACAGGTTGACCTGGAATCAATTTACTACAATATTTTAGATGTTCATGTTACCAAGAATCAAAGGATTTGCTATATCTACCATGGCACTGAGTGTTTTGCTGTATCCTCATGGTCCCATTTTTTCCCCATAACTCTATTATATAGCTGGCTTTTTCTCTTTAGCTGTTGAAGTGAGTTGCCCTGGAGCATAGTCTGGGTAAAAAACATGACAATGTTCAAATGCAAATTAATTGTTATTGGGTGTTTTCACATTAAAAATAAAATATTTTAAGTCACATAAATAGCTTTTCTGATTACAAGCACTGTCTCCAAAAGGTAAAAGCAGCTACATAATTTCTGCAGAACAGGTAAAACTATGAAAGCAGGACCTTAACAGGTCCTGAAAGCAGTCTTGTGTGTTTCTTTGGAATTAACTTCATTTGTTGACTGGTCCTGAAGAAGAGAGTCAAGCTAGTAATTGACATGGAAAAAGAATCTAAAAACTGCAAATAGAAGGATAGCAAAGGTGAAAGAGTAGGGGGATTTATTCTAGATTTTGTTAAGTCTTCTACAGAAATAAGTTATTGTAATGTAATTCTAAATGTTCTTACTTTTTTTATATGAATTGATTTTGTTATCTTGTTATAAATTCCTTCTTCCTAATAGGGTTTTCAAAATAGCAAAGAATTTCAGCTGATTTGCAGTAATGCTTAAGTCTTTGTTTCTAATGAATATTTCTTTCTTGGAAAAGATCTCTTAAACAGTATAAACTTGTAGTGTGGGAGGAAAAGATAAAGATGTTTTCTGGCCATTCATTCAATCTCTGTTTCTCTGGTCAAATTATCAAGGTGTTCAATTTTTGTGACTCTACTCTTGATTTCTAGTGAAAGCTAGTTAAGTTCACATGCTTTGCCAAAGCATATACAGCACTTCACTCCAGGAGTTGACCTCCTTCTATCTTGTTTTTTCCTTTAGTTTTTGAGATCTTTAAACACCTTTTGTAAAATTCTGACCTTAATTATAAGTTTGTTGCTTTTTACAGAAAATGCTGGCTTTCCAATATTTTCTCTTTTTTGGACATATGCATTAAAAATTTAGATGAAGCTTGTGTGTGCTTAATGTAACCATAAATGTTCAGTGTCATGAACAATTTAACTGCTTGTCTCAAAGAAAGCACAAGCTATGGAAACAAGTTCATTTATGAATGTATTTGGGCGCCCATTCTTAAGTGTTCATTAATGGGGAGCCATACAGTATTCAGAGTTCAGACTGATGGGTGGAGAGCTCTGACTGGTACTTGCAAGTATTTCTTTGAATGGGGAAGTTCTTGGCACTGTTTCAAGCATCCCATTTCCAGGAGCCTTACTGTATATTACCACTGAGAGAATGGAATTGATTTTTAGGGAAAAAAAAAAAAAGGCATCCATTGCCTCCTCTTGTCACAAACATTCTCAACTGAAAAGTCAGTTTTTTTCTTTTGTATGGCAGGAAAAATTGAGGTATAGTTGTATATAGTCAAAGATTTGATTAAAAGTAGGAAAAGCATGTGTCTTGAATAGGAAAGATTTGTCTTATTAAGCAGCTCTTTCATACTGTCTTATGTGACTTCTAAGTATATTTTCTCATGCTATGTAAAACAGTACACCTGATCAGTGGGACTTGCAAGAACACAGCCTGGATTTGAGCCTTTTTCAGTTCACAGCTGTTGTTTGTGAACCTGTTGTGAAACTTGCCATCACAGTGATGATGCCTTTGGGTCACAGGAATATTAAATAATTGAAATGCATTGACTAGGCCTCATCTGCAATTTGGAATTCCATGAGTCAGTTGTTAAAAGAATGGAAATGTATGATTAGAATTGTAATTTGATCAATCAGTGGTAGCCCAGAAATGTTTATTGAAATGAATACATTAATATTTAATTTCACTTTAGCAGAACAACCTGGTAGACTTAATTTAGCACAGTTTCCAGAAATAATCCCCTTATGCATGAGTTCCAGAAGAAGACAAGTCTTGGCCATTATTTTGCCCTAATGTCAATTAGAACTAACTGGATTCATCAGGGTTGTTTTGCCATGAGCTCTGCTCACTTTTCCTGTGACTCATGTTTCACCCATAGCGCATTCTGCTTCTCATATTATTGCATGGGCCTGTAAATATCTGATATTGCCATGTTTCTTGTCAGATAAATCAGAACTTCTGACTAGTCTCTTAGGACGAATGATGCAGCAAACTAAGGACCAAAACCACCTTCTATCACTGGGTGGGGGTGGTTGATCAGTGGATGATGGCTTTTATGTTGAATTTCTGAGTGAATCTCTTCAATAGTATCTATCTTAAAGAATTTTCTAAATTATCTTTCATTAACATCAGCCTGAAACTAAGGGTCAGCAAATATGTGATCTCTTCTCCGGAATATATTTGGAATAATGTTTATTTTTAAAGGATGTATTGTAGCTGAAAATAATAGCTAAGGAAAGAAAACTTCCAAATTTTTCTTTTCACCTACTTCATCAAGTTTACTGCAGCTATTCTATGAAGTATATAAGTGATTCATTTCTGTATATGAAATAAAAAATATTACTGAATGATGATAATATTGATGCAAAAGATTGAAGTAGCTATATAACATGAAGCAAATATAGACTATAAACATAATTTCCCTGCCTTATTATGGGACATGTTTGAAAAATAATTTTTTGTAGTTGGAGCATTTTGTTTATATTTCAGTAGAAAAATAATGGCAATACTTAACAATTACCATTAGATATCTATTCAGGAACTACTTGGATTTGTTCTTTAAGGAAATACAAACACCCCTACTTGGTTCTCCACTGTATCATCTTCAGTACCATGTATTTACAAGTCTATGGAAATAGTAGAGTTTCTGTAGCAACTTCTGTTGTTTGAGTCCCTTTTACATAAACTTCTCAATAGTAGCTATTAAAAAAACTTGCAGAAAGTTTGCTACTAGCTTGAGTATCTTGCTTCCTTAATAAGATGGAAATAGAAATGTTGGCAATTCTTTATTTTGTGTCCAAATGTTTTTCTTGCTGTATTTTTATTTATCTGAGATCACAGCTGTTTGGAGTGATACACAGTAGAACAACAAGCTAAAGTAGAATTAGGATTTTGGAGTTGTTTTTGCCACATCATATTTGGTTTATGATATTTACTGAAGCCAAGTTAAAGACAATATTGCTGGTGATGTTTGTTTACCTGTTTACTGTGTTAGGAGCAACCTAATATTTTCACAAAAAGCTATGGGAAGGGAGACTTCTTAAGTATTTTATATTTTTTCCAACACTTTAATGACAAGAAAAGCTTATGTTTTAACTTAGTTTTACAATGAGTTTTACTCCAAAAATAAGTAGATTTTAAAATTAGATCTTTGTTTTTATGAACAGCTTATATTTGCCTTATATAGAATTCCTGCAACTATTGTTGTTAGTTTACTTGTATTACAGTACAAAATGCTATCCATTATGATGGAATTCATCAAATTATTTATGTTGGCAGTACTTTTGTGTCCTTTACGTATTTAGTTAATGATTTAAATGCTGGTACTTACAGTTAATTTTAAAATGCTTCCCAGATTTAGGCCTGTAGAAGCTTCTAAACCTTGGCACTCCCATCAAAATGTTCCTCCATCAGATTTCCTTCTAGTAACTTTAGGACATTAGTAAAACCTCAGTGTCTTACAGTAAGCAAACTTTCTGAAACTGAAACCTCCCCATTCTAATGTAACAATGGACTAATAGAATTCTAACCATTATTTTTCCTGCAACAGACATTCAGATGCATATAAGTAGGAGTAAAAATTAATAAATGAATATTTTAAATGTGTCCTGAGGCATTTAATGGATAGTTATTTCAAACACTAAATTATATAAACCTTATTCTTGTACTTAAGACTATAAGATGTCAAAAATCTTTTTTTTTAAAAAAAAGTTTGGATTCAATTTTTGGTTGTGATGACTAGAACTTTTTTTTAAATATTTGTTAGTCTATTACACTGAGGTTTATGTTGTACTTATTAGCACAAAATTAGAGAGCAAGTACATAATGATTGTTGATAGTGTCATAAAGTAGATGTTTTAAGTTGTTCATAAATAAGTTTCTTGTTTGTTACTAAATCCAGCCAAGTCTTGGAGAAATGTCTCTATCAGAGTGGGCATTTTTTTGGGGTGGATGTAAAGATTATTTGGGGTGCACTTGGGCTCTGTTTTACTTCTGTTTCCATCCCATTACTCATGGGATCCTGAATTAGCATTTCACCTGGTGAAAGCTGACTGTGGGCTAGGTGGGCTATAACCTAATTTCCATTTTAACAAAGATAAAGTGAGCTGTACGTAGGTGCACACACAGACAAACTCATAATTCAGTTACGCTGTGTCAGGAATCCTCTCAGGCCCAAGCTTTCCATGGAAGTGTTTCTTCAAAGCTGGAAGCAACATAATAGAATTGTAATTGTTCATGTAATTGTCCACACTACTTTTCCCATAGGCAGTTAAGCATTGTTCATTCTGACACTGAGCCCCTGAGTGAGGAATAAATGTTTGCTTTGGCTTTTCAATGGCTTCATTCTTGAATTAAGTTGTGGCAGCATAGAATAGACTCGTGGCCAATATCTAACCATCTAATTTACTTGGTACTTGTACACTCTTTGATACTACCTGTTCTATCCTCCTGGAACAGGTCTAAGTCTCACTGTGGTCTTCAAATCCTTGGCTGCCCCTTACAGCTCTATTTTGTATTTTCTAATTGGGCATCATCTCCTGTAGCTGGGTTTTCAATCATATGGCAGATCTAGTACCAAAATGTGCAGGCAAAAGCAGTGTTCATTGGCTTTTCTTCAGTGAGAATCTCACTTGGGCCTTTTCCCCAAGATAGCTGATTTTTGAGGGTACTTGGGAAATTGGCTTTTTTAAAGCATCTTGGCAAATTGGGTTGCAACTGGGCCATGAGCTCAAAATTAGGTGGGGCCTGAGAAATGGTAAGCAGAGAAAAAGCTACAACTATTTAAGCCTTGTTTTTTATAACAAATCAAGCTTGTGGAGGTGAAATAATACAATACATACATGTTTCTAATCAGTCTTTGTCATGTTCAAAGAATGTTTTTGGTTGAAATACCTCAAGTGTTAACACATGAGGAAGAACAATAGAAGCATTCAGACTGAGGAGTTCAAGCTAGCTTTCTTACTCTGAGGCAAAAATATAATAAAATTTAGAAGAAATATTTATTTATCAACACTGTTCAAGGAATACCATAGCTAATTCCAGAGTAACTTGCATCAATTTAAAAAGCAGGAGGTTTTTTTGCACTTAAGTTCCTCACAGGCAGGAAGCAGGCAATGCAAAAAGGAGAAATATGAATCTGGCTGCCAGCTGAAGGGGATCCAATTCGTAGGCATTTTAAGGATACTAGGCTTCAATTCTTAAATTTGCACTGGAAGTTAAGTATAGAAGCACTTGGGCTTTTGACAACCCTCTCCTGTTCTTGATTTGTTTAAAAGAGGAATTCTGAATTATTTTTGTTATTAAGTGAAAGTCACCAGTTGCATTCCCATTTGAACAGTGAGCTATGTCTTAAAATGATCCTCCTTCATGGAAAGCTTGAGTAAAAGGCCTTTTCTGTGTTACTTTGGAAATTGCCTTTATTACCACTTGCTTGAAAATAAAAACATTGACACTTCGAGAAAAATAGTTTCAATCAGGGTGGATGAGAATGGCCAATTACCCTGTATTGCTTGCTTTATTTGGGAGGATGGGGGAAGTTGTTAGTCCAGAGCTTTGCTCCCCACAGTTGATATCATGGGGTCACAGAATTCTAGTAACTCTTTTGTTTCCCCTTTGCAACTTCTTTGCAAAACCCTGCTTTCTCATTTGCAGTGTCAGGGAATTTTGTCCTTCTCAATGGTTCTGTGTCATTCTTTTTCCGTAGTCTCTCATTATTCTGCATGGTACTTGCTGGGGAAAAAAAAATGGCTGGGATCAGGAATCAGCTCTAAATTAACATGATTGTACCACCTCAAAATATGAGTCTTGTCATGGTAGTGCAATAATTTTCAGTACTCTTACTCTTCCATTCTCTCTTGTCGGGTGTTAGATCTTAGTTGTGATTATTTCTAAAACCTCTGCAATTAACTATGCCAACCCATGCATGTTTATAATACTTTCAGTGTCACAGAGCAAATACCATCTTAGACAATGCTGCACTAGAAATAATTTCATCTGTGTGATCAAGTTGATATGTATATGAAATAAATAGTATTTGTAATAATTTCTGCTAATGACTCAGTAGGCCAGAGGAAGGGAAAAGCAAGATTTAAGTAGCATGTGCAGTTAGATGTGCTAACCATTGTTACTTATGTTTCACAGGCACTTCTTTTGGTGCACCATCAAAAGAAATGAATAAAAATACACAACAAGTATTAGAATATACAGGACCACCACAGAAAAGAACGAGGAGGAAGCTAATGGACTCTCCAGTTGTAGCTCCAAGTCCAGCTGCCTCCAAGCAATGCAGCTTCCAGCCCCTGGAGGATTCTCTTGCCAAGGACGTGTACCCCTTAGTCTATACACCAGACTCTTGCAGAAAGCCAGCACAAAGCTCCTGTGCTCAGACTGTGGTAAAGCCCTTACACCTTGCAGGCCTGGGGACAGCCAGTGCATGTAGTACAGATGTGCCAGCCAAAAAGGCCAGTGTTATGGACACTACATGTGATGTAATCCCAGACTGTGATGAAGCTGTCATGAACTCAACAATAATTCTCTATGAAGGTACAGATGAAACCACTGAAATGTCTACTTACTCATCTGTGAAGGAGCCACAGGCATGCAACAATAGCATTGTGCCAAGGTATTTTCTTTTTATATGGGCGAGAAATATTACCAAGTAATTTAATCCTATCTTTACAGCTGGGTTTTTCCATTTATATCCGTTTTATAAATAAAACCAACATTTTGAAAATCAAACCCTCAATTTTGATCAACATCAGATTCAATTCTGCCATTATTTGAAAACAGTAGTATGTTAGTGACAACAAATAAAGTTGAAAGCTTATCCTGGTTTATAAGATTTGTACCAAAAAGAAAATATAGCATTTTAAAAATTGATTGTGATGCCTCAGGCAAGTTACTTTCTCTCTAAGCTTAATGTTTTCTGTCTATAAAATGGATACTTAACCTCTCCACGTTGTGAAATGCCATGCTTAAAGCTGCTGTGCATGTCTGAAGTCTGCAAAGCTACCTCAAATAACATTAATGAAATTAATTTCCTGTTTTGGTTTTCAACTTACCGTATGCTTGTTTACAGTTAAGAACAAGTTTACTTGACTTTTACCAAGAATGTTTTACAGAAATGTAATTCTTTTACTGCAGACTTGATCTTTCTTCCTTACTTAACAAAAGTTCTGCTCCAGTATTTGAGAAGCCCTCGTATATGGCAATGACTTCAGCTGCTCAGAGGAAAAGAAAGGTGTTAAGGTAAGATGAAACTAACCCTTCTATACCAAATTAGTTTTCATTTCTTATATTTTTACTTCAGTTTCATTATTCTATTTCAAATCTGAAAACATCTTATACAAGTCCTTTGGACCTGAATGTTCTGATATACAGATGTTTGAATTCAATTGGAATTTTTTTGTTAACTTTAGTTCATTTTTTTCTTTAGTCTTGGTTTAAGAACTTCTGTTTTAATATTTACAAACTAGTATCATGTCTTGTGTAGCTGCTGTCTATTCAAAATAGAAAGATGGCACATAATTCTGAAAAGAGAAGTTTCATCATCAAGTAAAAATCTTAAGTTTGTTGAAAACATTCTGCCTTTGCTGGAGCACATTAGAAACTACCAGAGTAGAAAGCAGGGAAAAAAAATATACATGACATTACTTACATGATCAACTTTGATTTTCTGGTAATTCATTTTCAGTCTCCTATTGTGACTTAATTTTTGCGATCTGCTCTAGGAGGAACTTCTGTATGATCACTTCTGGTTTATGTCCCTAAGAGAGGCTTGGTACTAGGAGCACCAGAAAAGCTGAACCTGAATAGACAATAAGTTGAATTGTAGTATTTTTTTTGTGTGTATTTCTTTGGTTGGTTGGTTTTGGGTTTTAAATGTATTTAAAACCTGATTAGCTATGAAACAGCTGATTTTCTTTTTTTTTTTCCTATTTCCAAAAGCAAAAATTGATACAACCTTTTTTTAAATCGTGTTACAAGTCACCTGTTGCTACCACTACATAGGTTTTATGAAGAATATCTCAAGACTGTTGGAACAAGTCTATAGCTAGATCAGAGTACATGGAAGAAACATAAGTGCCTTTTTGTTTATTAGCACCTTTAAAATAGAGAATTAAACTAGAAGATCAGATTCATCTGGTCAAGTGTCATGTTACTGTTCTGCTATCAATTACTGTTTGAAACTGTCTTGCTAGGATAAGGAATAAACTCTTTTGCCCTAGGATGGGAAAAGAGGCACTGCTCACATTTTCAAATATCTGATTATGTCTATCAAAATTTAGCAAAATAAATCACCTGTTTTGAAACCAAGCTAGTTTTTTGTGCATTCACTCTAGGGAGAGACATGGACACTTTTGGAACCTGATTTGTCTAGTCTTCAGGTGAAAGTTCTCAGACAGGCTCTTGAAATACTTTTAATAACTGTGTAATAATTTAAAGTATATATATATATGCTTATTTCTTCCCAAAAGACTAGTTCTTTGTGCTCACCTTATTTGTTTTGTATCTTAAACATATTTCCCAGTACACTACAGAAAAAATCCTACGACTTCTATTCCTTTTATCGAGATAATTCTTCCTCAGTAACTTACCTGTAGACTGAAATTTTTTGTTTTGTCCAGCAGTTGGTGATGAAGAGAAAGAATGAAAACACATTTGTGAAGGAGAAAAGGAATATGCTCTTACTTTTCAGAGTGCCTTCATTCCATTCACTTCTTTACTTTTACTCTCTTTTCTCTCCCATGCTTTCCCTGATTGAAGTGGCTCACTCCAGTCATTCATCTCCTACTAATGTTAGAATAAAAATTAAAAATTCAGTCATACTGACCACATTAGAAGTATAATTTGAAACAGTTGTATTTTGAGGGTAAGGGATTAGAGGCAAGTCAGTCATAAGAGAGGCTATTTCACCAAATAATGTTACATTCTTATTGGCATAAGTTCTCTTGCAAGAAGCATGCATGAGTGGGTTTTTAGGACTGGCACAAGGAATGTCTTAGTCCTTGGTGCTTGCTGTATATTTTGATTTAGGCAGAAGATTATTATTAAGAAAGTGTGAGTTAAGGGACTATAAAATGGAGATAATACAGTATTTATTAGAGAAATAGGAAGAGCATAGGAACTTGAGACATAAATACAATTAGCTTGTTTATGAGCTGTCTTGCAGAGTGCAACCAAGGAAGTTTGTGAGGCAGTTGCAGAAGGATGAGATCAAATAGGTTCATAATTTTCACTGTAGACCTTAAGTCCATCACATAAAGTGCCATGGATAAAATACAGGAGTTTTGTTTTCCTGAATTTGAAGCTGTAACAGTTCTCTTGCAGCTTAGTTAAAAAGTATTGTCTGCTATGAAGCCACCCCCTCCAACTGTGTTGGAGGCTGTAGAAAAGTTAACCTAGCAGTAAAAAAAATGTGATTTGTTCAATAAACACAGCTTGGTCATTTCAAGGATTTTGCAACATGCCTTAAGACTGTTTCTTAGTACAATTTGTATGTGATGGCCATCAAACTGGCTTCTGTTTTCAAAAAGAACCTGTGACACATTGTCCTGCCTTTTAATGACTCCCTTTGCAGCTGTGCGTCCAACGGCGTGCTGGGCAGGCTGCAGGAGCCGGTTCCCGCCAAGCGCGCTCACCGCGACGCGCTGCGGAGCCACGCGGGCCTGCGGGTGCCCCGGGGGGCAGGTGAGTGCCGGGGCTGGGGCTGAGTGCCAGGGCTGGGGCTGAGTGCCAGGGCTGGGGCTGAGTGCCAGGGCTGGGGCTGAGGGCCGGGGCTGGGGCTGAGTGCCAGGGCTGGGGCTGGGGCTGCACTGCCCTGCCCTGGGACAGGGCAGAACCAACACTGCTGCTCCCTTTGTTCTCCACTGTGATACCCGGTGTTGCTGGGATGGCACAGCACTGCTGCTCCGCTTGTTCTGTCACTTTGGTACCGTGCGTTGCTGGGATAGCACACTGAGCCGTTGGTTTGGACAGTACATCCCTTTATTAAAAACAAAACATCAGAGCCTCAGTTATATAGACACTATCTAATCAAAATTCAGTTCAGTATTATTGGAAGGGTGTTGGGAAAAGCTTTTCCCCAAGAGGCTTTAAGTTATTCCACCTAAAATAGTTAATGTGCTTGTTGAGGAATTTGGTGAACTTTATTACCAATTTTTTCTTTGCCCAAGTGTGGTTTATCAAAAACTAAAATAATGATTTTCTAATAATTTCTAATTTTTTTCTAATGATTTCCATACCATGTTTTTAATTCTTTGCTTTATTTTATAACACCACACTGGGGGTTTTTTTGGTTTTTTTTTTTAACAGAGATTTATTGGTCTTAAAATTTGGGGCTATTCTGGGCAAAAAAAAAATAACTGAGGAAAAGTTATTTTGCTTCTAACATACTGCTGATAATATTAGCAAGCTGTGTTGTGTGGAAGCTTGCTGCAATTATATGGCTTCTCTCTGAGGTGCATCAGTCTTTTCTGTAATAAAATCAGTTAGAAGTCATTTTTTTCAGCCAGTGTTCACAGATGTCTTCACAATTTTATAAAAGCCTCTGCCTTTTCTAGTGCATGGCACTAAGTTGCTTGGCACCTGCAGCAGATTTTAATGTGGTGAATCAGTACAGTTTTCCTGCATCTCTACCCAATTGCCTCCTTTTCCTCTCTACCTTTGAAGACACAGTTGACAGTCTTCTCAGTCTATTTAAAAGAGATACAATATCAGTTTTATAATTTTAGTCTGGTTTTCTTAAGGAATAGAAAAGCAGTGTGAAAAAACATTTCCATTGTGTCGCTTTTTGCAGTGTTATGTGCAATACACTGGTTTTATAGCACATACATGTTTTAAAGTAAAAATTGCTGTGAGGAAGCAAGTACATATGAGAATGTATTATTCTGTATTTATGAGAAATGTTGAGGTTGTATTACAAGAAGCTTTCTGGAAACTGAATATCTGAGTCTGAACTCTGTCTAACCAAGTTACTTATTTGCAAATTCCATACGCAGTTGTATCACTATCAATGTCTGCTACAACAGACCACGTTACAAAGTTACCACTGTTCAATCACCACTCTGGAATTAAGAAACTATGTAACGCAGAAGCACATTTTGAAATGAGTGTAGCTTTTTGATTCTTCAATGTTTAGCTGAATGTGAAATAGACTTTATTTTCAAGAGCATGCACTGCAAGAGCAGAATAAACCTTAACCAAATACCTAAGAGGAAGAGTTCTTTTCAGATTTAAAAGACACAACTTTCTATAACAACATAGTGTTCATTTTTCAATGCTATTCTATAATAAGGATTAATCACACTTTTATATATTTCTGCATCTTTTTATAGACAATTGTGCCTTTTTGATAGCATCTCATGTCAGTTGAGGGTCTAATCATGGGACTTTCTGGGCAATTAAAACACTAAATTACTGAGCTAAGAGTGATTACATTTTTGTATATTATAATTGGGCTTTCAGTAAAGGAAAGAAATGTGTAAAAATTCTTAGACATTCTGAAAAGGAGGTCCATGTAGGCTAAATTCTACTTACGTTTATTGAATGAGTGTCTCCCTATTTCTAATAGCATTTTTTTTTCACTAGGAATTAAAATGAAGAGCAGGAAGCAAGAACAGAATATGTCAAGAAACTTTGTTAGAAGTCTTTCTCAAGGAAGTGTGCCACTGGATGTTAAATCAAGGACGTCAAAAAATCTTTTACTTCATGTTTCCAAGAAAAAGGATTTAGTTCTGAATTCATCCTTATTTCAAGCAGGATTGATGGATAGCAAATGAGAATAGGGTGTATTGTGATTTCTTCTTGTAAATAGTTTTGAGAGTTTTGTGCTGGAAGTCTTAGAAAAAAATTTTGACCCTCTAAATTATTTTCATTGGAGTAGCCTCCTTGTGTTAAAATAATTTTTCTTGCAGAAGCAAGTTAAACAGATGCTAGTATTAGAACATGTTATGCTTAGCATTACCATGCTTTTAGATGTTCTGAGATTGCTAGCATCTATTGATGATGTGGAGTTCCAAGAGACAGAAAAATATTTCCGTAAGTGTTTTGTTCATTTTTTTGTCTTTCTGGTTTTTAGTCTGTTACTTGGTTGTAAATGTTCCTATTCTGTTTTTTTCAATTTAATTCAGCTGTAAATACATTTTTCTTAACTACTTCAAATAAATTTTAATATTAAGAGCAATATCATGTGAATTTATTTCTAGCAAAAATGTTCCTTCTCCTATGAAAAATGTCCAAATCAATTTTGACAAACATTGCTGTAAGTACATGTTGTTTCTGGTGTCTTCTAGCAAATTATTGATATTCAGAGACAGATCAATTTATGTATAGCTGTACTGTAACGTTGACAGCCTGCCCAGCCTTCAGAATGTCATTCTAGTGTGTTTGGTCTGTGCAAATGCAAGCATGTGAATTTCTCCAACGTAGTGAGAGCCAGAGGAGGAAGTCCAGTAAATAGTTCCAGTGGTGTCAGACAGCTGTCTGAACCAAGGTCAGTTTAGTAATATGAACTTTGCTGCAAAATTTATTCCTGACATATTGGAGGAGCATTTTTCAGAAGTTTCTGAAGAAGGAGATGGGAGCTGCCTGCAAAAGCCTTCAGGACCACTTGTGGAATGAACACACAATGTTGCAGAAGTGGTCTTCATTGGGGAGGTTCAAAGAGGAAGAAATAATTTTTTAAGGAATAGGCCTTACTAGTTAAAAATTCTAGGATGAGAGAAATTGAATCCTCCTAGTACATCCTAAAAAGGAGTATCAGTGATATAGTCGTGGTGAGCCTGGGATCTTGTAGTGTAATGAGAACTGAGAAAATATTGGCCATGGAAAAGGCTTGTGTGGAGCCTAAAGACTAGAATTTGGAACATGTCCACATAGCAAGGTGATGTAATTTCAGTAGAATGTAGAGGGAGGGTCACTTTAATATTTCCCTATCATAATGAACAACAACATTTTGGAGTAAATTTTAATTTATGACTTTGGCACATGATACAGCTTAATTAGTAAAGACCATTTTTGATTTATGGGATTTTTTCCAAATTCTCAGTGTTTAATGTAAAATGTACACAGGGGGCTTCTTTTGTTGATATCATGTGTACAAGAGCTGTGTTGGGTTTTGCTTATAAATATAGTTGTAACTTTCATTGCTCTTCTGGTATATAAGATACATAGATGTCCATAGTAATCTTGAAGTTTCTAGACAAGATTGTACATGCAGCTTTTTAATGGTCAGTCAAAACATAAAATTGATGACTCTCATTTCTTTAATGTCTTTTGAATACCTTTGAATGGAGTACATTCGGTTGCAACATGCAGGGACTAAAAAAAATATTGAGAAAATTAAAAACTGACACAAGAAGTGATTCAATCAGAAGTTGATTATAGATTTGTTCGCTAG
>JANRGV010000094.1:60145421-60155784 GCA_024734035.1 Alethe castanea
TGTGCAGCCATGAGCAGTGCTGTGCAGCCATGAGCAGGGCCGTGCTGCCATGAGCAGGGCTGTGCAGCCATGAGCAGTGCTGTGCTGCCATGAGCAGGGCTGTGCAGCCATGAGCAGGGCTGTGCTGCCATGAGCAGGGCTGTGCAGCCATGAGCAGTGCTGTGCAGCCATGAGCAGGGCTGTGCAGCCATGAGCAGGGCTGTGCTGCCATGAGCAGAGCTGTGCAGCCATGAGCAGTGCTGTGCAGCCATGAGCAGTGCTGTGCAGCCATGAGCAGGGCTGTGCAGCCGTGAGCAGTGCTGTGCTGCCCTGAGCAGGGCTGTGCAGCCATGAGCAGTGCTGTGCTGCCATGAGCAGTGCTGCGCAGCCATGAGCAGGGTTGTGCTGCCATGAGCAGTGCTGTGCTGCCATGAGCAGTGCTGTGCTGCCCTGAGCAGGGCTGTGCAGCCATGAGCAGTGCTGTGCAGCCATGAGCAGCGCTGTGCTGTCATGAGCAGGGCTGTGCTGCCATGAGCAGGGTTGTGCTGCCATGAGCAGTGCTCTGCAGCCATGAGCAGGGCTGCGCAGCCATGAGCAGTGCTGTGCAGCCATGAGCAGTGCTGTGCTGCCATGAGCAGTGCTGTGCTGCCATGAGCAGTGCTGCGCAGCCATGATCAGTGCTGTGCTGCCATGAGCAGTGCTGTGCTGCCATGAGCAGTGCTGTGCAGCCATGAGCAGTGCTGTGCAGCCGTGGGCAGGGCTGTGCAGCCATGAGCAGGGCTGTGCTGCCCTGCTGCTCCCTGGTTTTCCCTGCAGGCAGGAGCTGAGGGAGGTTAGCTCAGGCCACTGCTCAGTTTTTGCTCGTGGTCATTGTGGTGCGGGCTGGGCCATGAGCGATGCTGTACTCTGATCTCTGCTGCGTCTAGACAGATATTCATAATGAAATAGATGTCTGGATAATGAAGCAGACCTTCACAGTCCTAATGGGATTGATGCCTACAGAGGCTGGAAAAAGAGCAACTAGCGTTGCACCCTCCTGGGCTGCTGGATTTCACAGGTAAGATGAGCATGGGCAGCCAGCCTGGCTTTGCTTTAACCTCTCCTGCTCCCCACGGGCCCAGCCTCACCCGACCTGCTTTGGGCTCTCAGGGCTCTGTGCAGGGGTGCACAAGCACCTTGACTGAAACAATCAAGGGAACTTCATGCAATACTTAATTTCATCCCAAATTCTCCAGAATATAGTTGGTGTTTTGTTTGGTTTTTTTTTCAGAATCAAATTTCGGTTTTTAAATACTGTGATATTCTAATGAATGGCAAAGCATACATTTACTTGCATGTTTTTATGCTTCTTGGCACGTGGAAATCCTCCCCAGCTAAAGTAAGAGTGACTGTAGCTCCCTAAGGCTGCCCTTTCATGCTTCAAGAGCTCCTTGAAACAGTAGGTCAGGATGGAGTATGTTTGTGGCAAGAAGCAGGAGAGAGAATGTAGGCAATGCTTTTTGTTCTTAACAGAATTGGACAGCAAAAGAGAGCACATCCCTAATGTCAGGAGCAAGCTACAAGGCACTCTCATAATCAGAGTGGAACAGAATTACAGCCAGACAGCAGAAGCCATGGTCATTCCATCCTCATCCTCATCCACACACAGAATGGTTCCTTGGCTCTTCTTATATTAAGAAAACCTGAAAAAATTAGGAGCAGAGAAATTTCTGAGATAATTATGGAAGCCTTTGGGCATTTCTGTAGTGGTGTGTTTAGGATGTGGCATCAGAGTACTTTGGGGTTCATTCTCATTGGCTCTTCTTGGGAGGAGCCCACATGCCGACTGGGCCTAACCCTGCCTGTGTGAATGAGACTCCAGGCCAAGAGAGCTCCCAGAACCTCCCTGAAGTTAAACCATGTTCGTGGATCACTCCCATTTCAAATTCCCCTGCTTGCTGTTGCCAAAGTAGATACAGAGTCAGCGTAGAGAACTTGCAAATGTATTCAGTAGGCATACATTATGCAGTTTCCCTTGTAACTGATGACCTTTCATAACATACCTGTGTGTTGGGCATTCATCAGCTGTAATGTGATATAGAACTCATGTAAGTGTATCTCTACAAAACCCATTAAATAATATATGGACCTATTGAAAAAAAGTATAACAAAAGGATGGAGTATGGATTAATAGCCTCTGTTTCCATTTTTTCTATGAAGGTAAAATTATAATTTGTCCATATTTCGATTATTAATTTCTGAAATTATTTTCAAATTAAAATAATTTTTTAATTCATTTGCCAAAAATTACATTTTCAATACGCCAAAGTCTATAAAAATATTTTGTAATATTCATAAACACACATAGATTTAAAAGATGTAAAATTAAGGCAACAGCAGAAGAGAATACAAAAATTTTCAGATCCTTTGTATTTAAATAGTTTTTCAGAAATTAATTTATGAGGGTTTTTTGATCAGCCTTTAGTGTACATGTGTAAAAGAAAATGCACTGTGCATTTCCCATAGCATTTACCATAATCATGTACTTAAAGACAGGAACCTTTTTGAAATCTGCAACTATACTAATAGCATTTCAGTCAATAGAACTGTTCACACTGGATGAAATAGTCCCTGTGATTAACAGGGCATCCACTGACATGCATTTGCTGATAAGATATATCACTAAAATACATATGAAACAATATTTACATTTTGGACTACTTTTAGAGGAAAGAAAATGTTTCATCTTGAGCAGGTAGGCATGAACAAAATGCTTTCAACTTTAGGAAAGAATGCTGCAGTGACAGAGAAACTAGAATAAGCTAAGCTGGAAGCATAACCTATGGAAGAAGAGCAAATGTTAGTTGCTGATAGTGGAAACCAAACTGAGCTGGATTAAGCTCAGCTCCATCTGGATTGATGTTTCCATTGTCACAAAGGTCGAACTGCTTGTCTCTATGTTCACAACATCTCTACATTGGTGTGCAGGCTTATCTTCTTGAAAATTAACTATTTGATAATGTTTATTTGTGAGTCAATGGCTCATCTACTCCACAGAAACTTCTATAGCCTTTTTTGCCTCATTATTTTAACTAGAGTAAACAGTATCCAGTCTCAGCTGGGGCAGTTATTTTGTTTGTGTGGAATAACTGCAGTGAGCAGAATAAAAGCAAACACTGAAAAGATTTCAGGAGTGCAACGCGTGTATGGTCCTGTCTTGGGTTTG
This sequence comes from Alethe castanea, assembly GCA_024734035.1. Classification (NCBI taxonomy): domain Eukaryota; kingdom Metazoa; phylum Chordata; class Aves; order Passeriformes; family Muscicapidae; genus Alethe; species Alethe castanea. The sequence goes on from JANRGV010000094.1 coordinate 60,148,606, forward strand.
TTCTCCTGGTTCTCTTATAAAGAAGTATTTTTCATTGTCATTAACAAAGCTCTCACAACGCAGGTCTCTTATGTCTGTCATTTTTATTATGAAAATAAGTTTCTTTCAAAATCTTCTTAAATTTCAAAATTGATTTTTCTTTAGTAATGCAATCTCTTTATTTGGATATTATAATTTTGTTACAATGAAATAAATACTTTAAAAAAACAGCTAAATTGTTATTAAGTTTTGATATAAGTTATTGATAATGTGTCAATAAGACTAACACCTCCCTTTATCTGTGGTGTAATAAATATAGATAAACACTAACTTTTAACAGTGTAATGGGTCAGCCCTAGTTATTTTTAACTCAGGTGTGGGATTCCAGACTCAATTTAAGAATAAAAAGGGATTTATAGCTGCTGGTTTTGCTGGGAGATGGGCAGTTGATGCCATTGATTTGACCCTTTGTTCTTGTTGGAAGGACATAGCACATGCACTCTTTCCTGAGTAATTCCCCTTTGTTGAAATAAGTACATCACAGACTGCTATAATTTGTGAACTACTGTGATTATGCAAATAGTCCTATTTTGGAACTTGCTAAAAAAACCAGTTTTCAAGTTTCGAACTTTTTACTGGTTCAGTGATTCAGTCTCTTTGGTCAACACCAGCTGTGATGTCTCTTGATAGGTTTTTCTCTTTCTGTCTCTTATTTGACTGTGACTTTGGGACAAATAACATCACTTGCTTTTGCCATACATTCCCTAGTGGTTCTCTGCATTTGTGTTTGGCTTTTTGACTTGGAGGAAGGGGAGGAGAGCACTGACTGCCTGTTTCTGAGGCTGATATATTCTATGCCCCAAAGTATATTCTGTTCCATTAACTTCTTACTGACATGAAGTAAGTTTTTGCTTTTCATGTGTGGAGATCTTATTAATGTAAGTGAAATTGTATATATGTATGTTATTTCTGGAGGTGAAACATTACATTACATTAATCCGTATTGAAAAATAATTGATCAGGTTTAGGTCAGTGGGTTTAGTTTCACTCTTATCAAATAATAGGTGTTGATGTAAATGTACAACAGCTTAGCACCTGATATGCTTAACATGGCTAAAGAGGCATTATCTCCACTCTTTTTGGGTTAGTATTCAACAGCAAACTTACTTTCTATTTTAATGCAGACAAGGTGAAGTTGTGCTTGCCAGCAAGATACCATGAACCAGAAAGGAATTTCTAGAACGTGATGGGCAAAATAATACTGAAATAATGTCAGTGTGAAGGTTTTGTGCATTTCATCTGTCTGATAAACACTGGGTGATGCCTTCCCTTTCCTGTGAGGACCAGTTTCTCAGTGCCCACAGATGGGCTCTGCTGGTCTCAGAGCAGTCCCTGCTGCAGGCTAGCTTGGCCTCAGAAAAATGATCTTTCAGCTGGCCTGAAGGAAGATCTCTATTCCTAATTTTCACTAAGTGCAAGAGATTCTGCCTAAGTTATCCTGATTTCATTGTTAGGAAAACAAGGGAAGCCAGCACTGGGATAGGTTTGATTTAGTGTGTGTGGGTAAGGGAGAAGCAGGAGCTTCTGTGCATCTAGGAAACATGCACAGGTCAGGGGGAAATAGCAGGGAACTTCAGCCACTGACACTAAGTAACTGCTGTGCAAGAACGTGTTCTAAAATTGTGTTTATTTTCCTGATGACACACCTCACTTTATGGCAAGGATTTTGCTTTCAGCACTGATCAATAACATCAGAGCATCACCGTGTAGGAGTCTGATGGCAGAGCAAAAGCAGAGGGCAGGTGTATTTCTCAGCATTAGATTCTTGTTTGTATGAGATACTCAGTTCATTAAATACTTTCAGGTGACCTGTAACCTGTCCATCTGCTTCACTCTTCCTCTCCTCCTTTTCCTGAGCTCAGCTGGGGCTGTAATGGGAGCTTGGAGTCACAAGGACACCAGTGTTTGCAGGCTGTGCTGGCCTTGGCAGTGGCTGCAAGCTGCATGTTTGGCTGTTCAGTGGCTTTGCTCAGCAGCTTTCAGATGTCACTCTTGAGCAGGGTGAGGACAGTGAGCCAAGATCCCCAGGGCTGGGAAGAGGGTCTGGTTATCCATGCAATGGCAGGCATGCCTGCTCCTTGGTGTCCCATTTCAAAACAGCAAATGCTTTCTGCTGCTCTCAGCACAGCCCAGCTTGGTGGCAGGAGTGCTCCAAAGGCTCCTGTGATTCTTTTTCTTTGTGCCATGTCATGACACAATAAATCCACGGGACAGGAGGGATGTGTTTGTGCTACACCTGCTGCTCTCCTTGCTGGGCTGATCCTGAGGCAGCATTCCATCCTGTATCACCCTGTCATGTTAGCCCTTCCCTGTGTTAGTAAGAAAAGCCCTGTCTGCATTGTCGTGGGCTGCAGTCCTGCTGTCATTGGACCATTTGCCATGGTTTACTGAAATGCAAAACATCAAAGGAACAATGAAATATTATCTTCCAGCATCTCTCTGTCTGCCTCCCAGAGAACTTTGTGGGTGAGTCTGATGGGACAGTAAGATGAGACAGCCTAAGATTAGGTGCTGCTTTGTACTCTTTCAGATTCAGGCCTTGAATTCCTCAAATTTTATGTAGGGGTTTTTTTTTCCCCCTGTAGGTTGAGCCTTTGTAAATAATGAAAGTGAGAGAAACCTGATCTGGTAAACTAATAATTGAATACTTTAGGTAATATAACAGGAAAGCAGCAGTACAAGACAAGATTCCTCGTACAGCTCAATAATTAGGTGATTGCCTAGGGCAAATTATGCTGACAAAAATCTGTTTCAAATTTGGAGTTTGCTGTCAAAAGTGTCATAACAGACTGTTTCTGTGGTCTGGGCCGTGATGATGGACATGTGCTCATTGGCACTGACTAAATTGCAAAATATTGTATCCTCTGACAAATGCTTAATCCCATCGTATGGGAAATGAGAGAATATGACTTCACTAACACCTAGTCTAGGGAAGTAGGGTGTCTGCAATTCTTGTGTGCATGGAAGGAAAGGCTTCTGTGTAATTAGAAGTGAAGCTGTTGTAGGGGAAAGAGACTACGACAGGAGTAACAGTTGTGGTCAAACACCTTCAACAATGCCAACACAATCTCTCTGGGAACAGAGATAAAAGACATGGTTTGATTGAAATGGCTTACTCTTACTCCTGCCATTTAGAGGTGCAATGCTGTAGACTAGATGGGGGTGGGAGCAGAACTCCATATAGATGAAGAGGTTGAGTATCTGCGTATGTGCACTTATATCTGCATATAGGGAAGGAGAGGAACATGAGAGACATGAGGAACTCAAATGCCTTTATTTCTATTTCTGATAAATTGCTGAAAGCTGTGTTACACAGAGTATTCATTTCAAGAAATCCTTGCAGTTAATAGCAGTTGTAGACACAAGAGTTGTAGATATGTAATGCTTTGCATCTGTTATTCTATGATTTATAGGTTTGATAGAATAGACGACAATATTTCATTTTGGAAAGACCAAAAATGCTCCTCTTGTGTATATTTCATTTGGAAGAGACCAAAAATGCTCCTCTTGTGCAACTGCCATAGCTCTTTTGGCCTGACCAAAAGTTAAAGGTTATGATGAAGCGCATTGTTCAAATGCCTCTAAATTGTGACAGACCTGGGGCATCTCCCACCTCTCTAGGAAGCAGTTCCAGCATTTGACCACCTCTCCATGATGGAATGTCTCCTCATAACCAGTCTGAAGTTATCCCAGCACAGCTTTGAACCATTTCTACTCACCAGTGGATCCCAGGGAGAAGAGATTGCCATCATCTCACCCCTCGGCCTCCTTTTCTGCAAACTAGACAAGCCCAAAATCCTCAGTGGCTCCTCACAGCAACTTTCCAGCCCTTTCACAAGCTTTGTTGCACTTCCCTGGCTGTTGCTCTTTGCTGCTGACAGGCACCCCCAGATCCCTGTCTGCAGGACTGCTCTCCAGACTCTCCTCTCACAATTCACACTTGTGCCCTGTGTTACTCCATCCCAGAGGCAGAATCCAGCACTTGGACTTGCTAAATTCCATCACACTGATCTTCCTCCAATGTTCCAGTCCATCTGGATCCCTCTGGAAAGGATCTATATGATGTCTCTTCATGAGAAACTGTCTTATTTCCTAGCATGGGATTTTTTTTTTCCCCTCAGTTTTAGGGGAATGCAGCTAAATATTGGCTGCCTTCATCAAAATATGAATGACTCTTGTTTGTCAGGAGTTGTGCTTCTTCCTCTGGCTTTCTGCCTAACATGCCTGAAGCCACCTAGGGCAGAATTGAGTTTTGTCTGATAACAAACAGGCACAGGCACACTCTGTAACTTATTTACAGGGTATCCTCACTCTGCACACTTGTGAAGACAGCATCCTCTCCATCTCAAGCATTCAGCATTTCCACAAGCCCACACACTTCATTCTTCTGTCACCTTGCCTGCAAGTACAGGCTCCAACACCCCAATCTTACATCCACTGAGATTTCCCAGAATATTCTCTGACATAGGCTCTAATGAGTAGGAGAATGATTTAATGCAGACAGGCGTGCATAGTGACAATCCTACTCCATGCAGGGAGAGATGCTGTGGTTTCCTCACCTTGCTCCCAACACAGCATGCTGGATATCCTGGTTTCCACCAAGGACAGTGCTAATTTTTTGCAGTGGATAAGGGGGTGTGTCCAGACCCTAATGTTATTTGATAACACCCCACATCATTGCAGAGGACAAGGGACCCTTGGTGCTGAGAAGACAGGCAGAGTTTCCAGCTGACAAAGTGTGGCAGGTGAAGCCATCTGCCATTTGTTCATTGTCACCTGGAGGTCTCCGACCATTTCTTTGTGTGAATCACCCTCTCTTTTGTATACCTTTGTTATTAATATTGCTGCTGTTACTGTTCTTTTTCGTATCTCCTTGCTGTTTCCAGTAAATTGTTCTTATCTCATGATCCCTGCCTTCTGTGCCTCCTATTGGAGAGCAGTGGAGAGGAGACATTTTTACTGATTTTTTGCTAGGAGTACTAAATTGGGGAATACCATTCCTAAACCATTCCTGCTTTACCTGAGCCTGGGGAGAATACAGTGGCAAGTCCATGAATACTATCCATTCAAAGATCATATGACACATTTTTAACAGGTGCTTCATTTCTCAGCTCAGTACCTTGAGCAAATCAATTGGCACAGCATCCCACACCTCTCTCCTTTCAAATTTAATTTACCCTAACTAGATTAAGTAAAGCTTCATCACAATATCATCATCACAGCGTTGCTCAAGTTCCAATTTGGCACAGCACAAGAAAGAAGCTCAACAAGAAGTTCCATCCTAGGAGAAATTACACTCTGAGGTAAACATGTTTCCAGAGGAAATAATTTTCAGCCTTAGATCCTGAGTCTTAACTCACTCTGTAACCCCAGAGTTCAATCTCAGAAATATGGTGAATGTTTAAAACACAAATGTAAGTTAAGAAGTTAAAGATGAGCCTGAGTACTCAGTCTCAAGAGCTTTGTAACTTCAGTTCTGCTCTTTCTATCTTTGTTGTATGGTTTGCTTTTTTTTGTTTTGTTTTGTTTTAATGCACACTAAAAGTAGGGAAGTCAATTTTATGAGCTTCAGAGTATCAAAAAAGGGTAAGGTGTTAAAGCAGTATAAGGTTATTTTCATCTCCTGGAAAGATAAGTACATTTAAGAACAAAGGATTTTGCTGCAATTAAAACATTCAGTGCTTTAGTGCCCACTAGCTTTGGTCTCGTCACAAAAATATGTGTTTCTTTATCAATGTACAAGATTTTTGGGGGTTTTTTTCTATTAATGTTTATGAAAAATCCTCTGAGGTAAAAGTATTGCATGAAAAAGGCTTCAAGCTTTAGAGGATAAGCACTCAATATGCATTTAGATAATAATTTAATATCAAAATCTCATTATGGATTTGTAGCCACTATTATGATTTTTAAAGTACTTATATTTATGCATTTTGGGAAATAAGGATTTGCTGAACAGAAACAACAGCTGTGCAGAATCTGGCTCTGTTTCAGGTGCATGCCTTTCTCAGGGAGACACAGCACATTCTTCCTGGCCTTGCAATCTGAATGGGTGGGTATTTCTAGACAGAAAACAAAAGGTATAAAACTAACTTCTTACTGCTACCTGTTCTTAATGAGCACCAAGAGTTTTGTGCTCTTGCAGAACCCTCTGCAAGGATTTGAGAAGGTTTGCAAGCACTCCTGCATAAAACTCATTGTGCTCCCTCACTCTGGATTGGAATGGTGGTGTAGGTACAGTGCATTCTGCACAGTCTCCAGGAAAGGATAGAACACTGCCTGCCACCACATGGCTGCATCACTGCCTATTCTGAAAGCCCTCAGCCACTTCATGGGTAAGTATTTTTTAGGAGTTTTAACATGGAACAAGACCCAAAACCTGCATAACGTACAGCAGAGAGAAAATCCCTGCCTCAAAATGCTTGAAAGGTGAGATGGCATGATACAGGATGGTCTTAGAGGTCTCTTCCAACCTTAATAGTTCTATGATTTTATACACCAGGAGAGTACTGGTCAGCACAGCAGGCTGGAATTAAACACCTCAGTAGCCCACAGAAGGATAAAGAATGTGCCTGCTGGTGGATGGCAGCAGATATTCTTCAATGAAAGAGGGTGATAGGCAAACAAAGTGTCCTTAGCAGCTGGAGTGAGTAGTTTAGGCTTGATGCACTGGAGGCAAGAGGAGTGCCTGGCATAAACCACACAAAGGTGAAGCAGCATGGGCAGATGAGTCAGAAAACCTCTCTTGGTGGAACATGCAGGGTGGACATCTGTGGAGCAAGGCTGCATTTGTCAAGGTAGGAGGTTGCAGTATCTGAGATAAATTTAAAAAAAAAAGAGTTTGGATAAAAGCTCGGTCTGCTTGAATAAACTCCAGTTTCAGGGGGTCTTGTACAGAAAGAAATGAGACATATTTTGACATAAACTGGACATCAAAGTTAGAATGAGTCTTCCTTTCCTTTGTCAGGAGGGGTGATTAACCTCTAAGTTGAATTTTTTAAAAATATTTCTGAGTTATTTTATTTTCTAGTCTTAGGCTGAAAAAGCACTATTGCACTGTATTATCATATGGTTTAAACATGTTGGTTTGACAAGGGTCAGTTTTATGGCAAAACTCAGAATACTGCTGTCTAAAGTTTGCAA
>JANRGV010000094.1:60155818-60168400 GCA_024734035.1 Alethe castanea
TCAGCTATAATTTTCTTTAGAAGTTTTGACAGGATTTCACTAAAAGCTGAAAAACACTGCTAAATTGTGCAACAAATTAGAAGTGAATTAGAAATGGGCATTTATTTCTTGATGAAACTCTTGGATTTTGAAGTGACTTCTGTGACTTCTTTTGTCATCTCTTTAGAGATTTCTGAATACTTGAAACTAGCGTTGCTTCTCAGTGCACATATTTGTTTATATAGCCCTGTTATTTGCTGACATGCATTGTTGCAATGCCAGTTTCAGTTTTACACAGGTCAGCGTATCAATATCAGTGCTTTCCAGCCAAGCATTCCAATATCACTTTATACTATTTTTTTTGTAGATACAAACTCCTAAAAGAAGGTTTGGCAGCTTCATACTGTGCTATGCAGCTGCAGATGGCATCACAGAATTTCAGAATATGCTGAGTTGGAAGAGACCTATCAGGATCACCAAGTCCAACCCCTGACCCTTCAGAGAATCCCAGGAATCCCACCCTGTGCCCAAGAGCATCGTCCAAACACCTCTTGAGCTCTGGGACTTCCCTGGGGAGCTGTTCCAGTGCCCAGCCACCCTCTGGGTGAAGAATATTTTCCTAATATCCAGCCTAAGCCTCTCCTGGCACAGCTTCATGCTCTTTGGTCCTGTCACTGTCAGCACTGAGCAGAGATCAGTGCCTGCCCTCCCCTTCATGAGACAGCAGGGGACTGGCATTTAGAGAATCAGGGGCACCTTAATCTCTAATGAACCATCAAGCTGTAAATTACTTGATCATCTCATTAATCTACTTATTAATTGCACACTGAACTGACAGCAAAACCAAAAGTAAAGCCTAAGTTTTTTCCAAAGCGAGGCTTATACGAAACTTACATATTTGTGTGGGCACTCACCTCTGGTTAAGAATTTATGGTTTAATCTGCAGATTTTAAAAATGAGACCGATTAATACTTATCTAGATCACTGCAAAAGCTACCTGTTTGTCTTCCACACAGTGCTCTATCTTCACTTTGAGAGAAGTTCTGGGTTTTAACCTCAGGTAGACAATGTATGGACAATGAAGTATGGTGTAATTTTTGTGTGATTTACCAGGTTGAGTCAAAAGCTCACATCATAAGAAACTTCACTTCTGCTCAATGATTCACAGGGAAATTTTAGACTGCCTTGTCTTTGCCAGGATATTTACTCAACTGACTCCAGTTAAGAGTTCACCTTTGTTGGGCAGTGTAGACGTGGCTTGAGTTGTGCAAACTAACTTCTTGACCTCTGGAAGCTGCTTGTGATTGCATGCCATCAAGGGTCATGGTTTTGCTTTATTAAACATGATTTTTTAATACACTTCACATCTCTTGCTCTAACCTCCTTCTAAACAAATTCAGTATAATCTGAATCCAGTGCCATTTCCATCTTCAATACTGTGTCTAACCTCTCATGACAGGGGCTGAAACTGCAGTCCATTGGTATATCTTTTGAACTGCATTGTTGAACTCTCTTAACTGTGCTATCTGCCAAAATGTTTTTGAACACAACCTTCTTCCCTCCAGCTAACCTACCCATTGCCTTGAGAAAGACCCTTCAGAAACTATTTTACTGGGCTCATTTAGCAAAGGAAGTGGTAGCAGAGGTGCAGGAATTTTCTCACTTTCCAAGGGGACTGAATAGGAGCAATGTAGGTTTCCTCTCTTTTACATTGGACTTGCTTCAGTTTTCATCAGCCATGCTCATATTTAATTATTTGTGCTCCTATAATTCAAAATAAAGTAAGAATCCCAGAATCATAGGGAGGGCTGGTTAAAGATCATCCATTTCCAACCTCCTGCCTTGGGCAGGGATACCTTTCACTAGACCAGTGTGCAACAAAATTATTAAGCCTATAGAAGAGAGATAGATTTAGCTCTTCACATGGTTCTCACGTGTAAATAATGGTGATTGATGTCTTGAAATAATGGAAACTAATTTAACATTTCAACCTAAAATCAACAGAGACTATCTGTGAGCTGAGCCTCATTTGGTAGTAAGAAATAAAGCTGTTGTTCCTGTCCAGCACTGCCTGGCAGTAGAGATACCAACTTTTACAACCACTATAATGAGAGATTAATCAGTTTCTTATTCATAAAGCAGAAATAAACTTGACTCCCTCACCCTAGTAACAAGCTACAGTGGGAGGGAGCAAAAGGCAATGTAGAAAGGACAAAAGGATCTGAAAGGCAGAGGAAAACAGTCATTTAATATTTTATCTTTATGTTTTAAATTGTTGCTTTTGAATTTCCTGAATCTTAATTTAAGAAATCTCTTTGGCATTATTTTGGCTGTAAATTATTTATATGTTTCCCCGTCTTTCATGGTACTCTGTTTCTGGGCTTCCTGCAAGATCTCATCACCTTCTAGCAACATGCTGAGGCACTGCTGTAATCTGTCAAAATGGAAGGCAGATAGGGCTAACAAAGTGATGCTCTGGGATTTGTATTAGCATGAATTGTCTAAGATGAATAACTAATGATGTGTTTTTTCACTTCTGAAAATCTGAGGAAAATCCCTGGTAATTTTGTTAGAATAATTCATTAACCAGCATTTTTTGCCCTTTGTTGTTAAATCTTACATATCTCTCTTTTTTTTTTTCATCAAACTTAGTGAAGAACTCTTAGATTTGTATACCTTCCTGCATGAAGAAACCTACTTCCCAGAGCATTTTTGTGGGTATTTTGTTCCATTCAATTTAAAATATCTCAAGAGATGTACTATATCCTTCAAAGCTGACAATACAGAACATCTGACTTAATTCTTCTCCCTCCATTGTATTTCTCCTTTCAGACACTCAGACAAGAGAGGCTGCTATTTGGCACCTGTAATTTTGCCAAACTGCAGCCAGGATGAGATTATACAGAGTGGGGCCCATGTCCTGCATAGCATGCCTTGGCAGAGGTGAGTACAAAGTGGATTTATTCATTTCCCTGGCCACATTTCATTGTAAATTCCCATTCCTTTAGCCCTCCATATTTCTCTTAGGTTTGGTTCAGGATTGCTGCTTTCAAACTTCCCCCCAACCTTCTGAGAAAAATGTCAGTACTTTACTGTTTTGGATTCATTCATAGTAATAAAATCTGTTTAGGCTGTGCTTCAGTTTCTGGACATCTTCATTTTTAAATTAGGAGAACTAAGGCAGAAGAGCACTTTGTGTTTTATGACCAAGAGAATGTAAAATGTCACTGATGGAGCTGGAAAGCCTTCTGCAGTTCACAGGACAGTTGGGATTTAGCTCCTCCAGTGCAAGGTGTATATACCCAGAGCCACGTGGATGTGAGTAACCCTATGGAAGTGCTTGGGAGTGGCTACCTATTGAATGTAAATTGTTCTTCTCAGGGACTTCTTTAGTCCCACAGCCACATTCTTCACTGCTGTGGGAGATCCCAACCTGAGCATCAAATTTTCTGTGATTGATTTTTAATCAGATTTATCAGCTATGGTAGGCTGACTTTCAGAAAGTGGAATAGACAAAACAGTGACCATGGGAATAAAAGGAATTTTTTTTTTTTTCATTACTGGCAGCTTCCTTGCTTTGACCCTTTGACCTCTTCCCAAGGTCAGTTACATGCCTCAGAGGAACTGGAGTGGTTACAGATCAACTTTGTCATTGTCCATTGGGTGGATGGAGAACATTTCATAAAAATGAAAATAGGTTTCCAGGGAGACCTTCTCAGTACATGACTTGTCCATGAATTGAAGATCAAACCTTTTGACAGGGCAATTTACTGGTTTGCTCAAGTGCTCTCACTCAGACTTGGTGCCCTCAGATATTTCTCTTGTGGCAGTGGTGTCAAATCAACCATCAACATGCCCAGCTGGAGTCCTTCCCCTTCCATGGCTCCCATCCCCTGGTCCAGCACAAAATCTGTTTAGGTACCTTTTTCACTCTGTGCTGGAGAAACAAGTCATTATCAGGGAACAATACCCTTTGACTGTGGCTGATAGGAAAAGGAAAAAGCCACAAAAATGAGCACTAAATGAAGATCATCCTGTTGACTGCAAGAACTATCTTTGAAGAGTTCTAAACAATCAGAAACTTCAGTTTGTTTTCAGCATATGCTCCCAGGGGAAGGTCATCTGATTCATATCCGTCAAATGTTGAAAGGATGAGTCAGAGTCAAACAAATCACACTTTTCTAACTGTCTTTACACATACGGGAAGGAATAATCTCTCTTCATTTAAAAGGACTTCTTCTTTTCCTTAGTAGACAACACTCAATAACTTAGCCCCATGTTATCTGTTTTCCTTGAATTATGAATATTTATTCCTCTCTGTATCCATAAATAATACATAATCTACAGTTGCCTCATTTTTCTCTTATGACCTTTATACACATCCTGTACTTTAAATCAAATTCTCTCTTAGTTACAAAAAGCTCTAATTCCCACTTGAAGCTTAACTCAACATCCACAAAAAAAGTCTTGTCTTCAAATAATAGCTAATACCAGATCTTACATTCTTTGCTGCCAGTCCACCAACACTGGACATGAGAAGAAATGCATTACCCCAGAAGTCCTCTGGAGTATTGGCTGGATGTGTTACACAAATGGCATTTGGCAGGGCTCTGTGCTTTTTGGCAGTGCTGTGTATTCCAGCACACCATAGTGCTCATTCCTGGTCCATGCTGCCTTCCAAAACGTGGGGGCACAAGAGGTGGGGTTTCCATCAGGTCAGGAAGCTGTGTGGAATGAACCCAGCAGAGCATCTCTCTTCAGGCAAAACCCTCAGCCCCCTGCATGCTGCACTCCTCTGTGGGGTACCTGGGAGAGGAGGAGGTCCAGGTGATGGCTTCAGCAGATGAAAAGCTGTTGGGGAGTGATGGCTTGAGCAGATGAAAAGCTGTTAAAGAAAACCTTTCACAAAAGCGTGCTCTGAACCATGACCTGAATGTAAAATATAGGTGTTTGCAAGGCATGCTCAGGAAATTAACATTTCTGTTTGTAGGGAACTGAAAGCTTTTTCTCTCCTAATGTATACTAGAGTGCCTAAAGAGTAAATCTGAATGAGACAACTATTTTAACTGCAATCATTTCACACCATTTAAAAAATGCATTATTTTAGATTTATCATCACGCATCACAAACAATGCTAAGGGAATGTGCAAAGGTATTCCCTCAGCTTCTACTCACTAACAATTTGAACTGCTGTCCAAAACCTGAACTGTTCAGAGTTAGGTAACTATTCCCATTTTAGAGAAAAAGAACCTTGATACACAGAGAATGCATTCAGAGCAATTAATCACAGGATGTATCTGGCGCCAGAGCCAGATCTTCTGACTCACAGTGCTTCCTTTTCTGTTGAGAAAAAACACATACTTATTTTTCATAATTATGCCCTAGAATAAGTGTTAAAAAAAAAAAGTTTTAGAAAATGATGCAGACTTTAAGGTATTCTAATTCCATTATGACAAGCAAGATTTTAAAAAGTATTCATATCACCTATTTATATACTGGAAAACGCGTGTCTAAAATCTTTTAGCTTGGACACCCATATGAAATATTTCTAAATTATGTTAAAAAGTTCCTTGAAACTTATCCTATGGGAGACACTGTCATTTCATATTTTATTCTGCATTCTGAGTGTTTGCATTTCCAGAAGATTGGACCTGCCAATCTCTTTCCAGCTCCCGTGATTTAAAGTGGCCGTTTGCCAATACCAAAAGTAGTAGAAAGAGCTCCACTGAAGTGTAATTTGTAGTAATATAAAATATGGATGGGGAAAAGGAACCCCCTCAAAGCTGGATTTAACAATGAAGCTAATTTATCAGATATGCAAAAGATTTTTGGCCCTTTAATGCAAATAGGCAGGCTGTATATTTCTAAGGTAATTACAGAGCAGTTTTCGTGATATTTTCACTTAAATTCTTTGCTTAATTCATATGAAACAAATTATGTGATTAGACACATAACTGACTTTGAAAGTCATTTATCTAGGGAAAAAATGGATGTTTCATAACTGAACTCATTCTGTCCTATCTTATGTCCTGCCCCATGTTCCCACCTTCAGCTTCAGTCTTAGAATTTCTATTATTTCCTACTTAGAAATAAATAGCTAAACATAACTCTGCTACTGCCCCAAGTTCATCTTTATCAGGTCCAAATGTATTTGTTACTGGGTATTATGCTCTTAAGTATTCAATATGCCAAATACATACCAAAAAACACAGTACTGGGGACCAGGGTTTTAAAACCTATCTGAAAAAGGAGGGAGAGAAAAGGAGATAATCTGTGCACCCAAAAGGACAATTGAGCCCTTTTGAGAATTTAAGTCCAACTGCACATGCCATGCTTTTGACAATATAGCTATTTGTTACATGATATAAAATATTACAATATCATAAAATCTTATTATTTGGTTGCAATATACCATATGAATGTAAATTTCTCTGAAGTAGTTCTGTTTAAATTCTAGAAATACTTAAGCAAGTGATACTTCACCCAAAAAGGTAATAAAATCCATCCCAGTGTCACTGTAAAACAGACCAGAATGTAATGTGAGAACATGCAGAGAACTTTGGAGATGTAATTCCTACAGGCCAAGCTGCTGGAACAATGTCTATTCTGAGAAAAGGATCTTGTCTCCAGTTTGCTGTCTGATTGTGTAAGTGATCTTGATGCAGTGAATTAGTGTCTTGTTATGTGAAAAATATCTCTAAGATAAATTCTGAAAAACAGAGAAATTAGTATTAAAAAAAAACAACTTTATTTTTCATTTTTTTTAAGGTTCTGTTAAGTTCCATGTTGGAACAACATGAGGTCATGCAATAAGCAGAGTGAATGGGATGTCACACTGCTTTAAAACCATGCATGACTTGCCTTAATGTCTTAATACTGCTGTATCTGTAACAAATGCTTCTGGAGCCCCACCTGACAGTTGCTTTAATTTCAAGTTAATTCACATTGATGTCTGTCTATTGCCTATTAGTCACCACTTCCAAAAGGAATGATAGTGACTGAATATTTAAAAAGAAATACCATTGTTGATGATTTGCATTATGAAAAATGCCAGTATCAGATCTATTTTGACATTCTTGAAAATGTGAGCTTTGAGAAAAGGGCATGTAGAATTCAGCACTGTGGTCAACACTTGGGTTTTGGAAAGAAAGCCAGGAACTTCTCCCTGTAATGGGGCTGGAGTTATGGAGGTTTGCTCCACACTGTTCCTGCCCCTTTTGTTTCCCAGGTCTTCATTATTTAAGAGAAAGCTTCAGCAAAAGGACTGGAGGGTGGATGTTTGTTTCAGGAGGCTGCAAGCTCGTACATAAAGGGTGGAATTCATAGCTTGAATCCCTTGCAAATGTCTCACCCCATTCAATGATTGCTCTGGCAACTGGGATGTTCCACCCACCTCCTCCTGGGCCAGTGCTGCTCATGGCCAGAGAAAAGGGCCAGTGAAAGGCAGAAGTGGGTCAGAAATGAGTTGAAAGGACAAAACCTTAATAGGGTAAGGACTGACAGAATAAAATTAAGCTTTTGAAATTTGTCATCTTAGGTTTAGCAAGTGCAACAATACTTAAGTAGAACTAAGATGTACAAGTCAACAATTTCTCCTTTTTATTTTTATTATCACCCCTTGGCATTATTGCTGAACTTACTCTGTTTAGGGCAATGAATTGCTAATGTGGGAGGGTTAATGAAGGAATAAGTTTTGCAGAGGAAGGTGTTTGCAATAATTTTGGGATGTAGTAAACAAAAATCTATTCCATTCTTCCATCATCCTGTCTTTCTTCTCTCTCACCAAACCCCTTTAAGCTCACATGACAGCTGCAAACATGTTCCTTCAATATTCAAAATTAATTTTGAATAGACAAATGAAAATATTTTAGAGTCAAATTTCAGTATTAGTGCTCAAATATGCAAAGAGCATCACACTGTTTTAAGCATGGCACTTCAGGGAAAAATCTTGAGTCAAATCTTGCAAGGTGCTGAGTGCTGCTGAGGAGGCAGTGAGCAAACTCTGTCCCTCCTTCCCTCCCAGAGCCACACACGTTGTGTCTGTGCAGTGCCAAACACACTGTGGATGTGCATTGATAAGAGAATCTGTAAGCCACTGTGACATAAACAACAACGAGAACAGGCTCTAATTAATTCTCTTCTGGCTTTCACACTGATAACAAGATGTAGTAACTACTTTGTCACTATTGTACTTTCTGTAACACTTTCTTAGATAACTCCCTCAGAGAATTTCCCCCCAGAAAAAAAAAAGTGTATTGTTCCTGCCCTTTGTGCACCAATTGTCAAATTCAAGGATGCTTGCCAATGCTGCTTAGCCTTTTTGTAGTCTGAAATTCATTTTCAAACAATGCCTTCCAATTTCTAGCTAATCTGTTGTGTTTTATTCAAACCTCTAATGTATGTAATTTCTCAAGGATCAACATAGTCAAGCACACAGAAGCCTTGAGCTGGCATGTCAAATAAAATGTTCTCTCTTGGAAATGAACGCAGTTTCATAGTGATTGAATAATTGGTGTTTTGAGTGTTTGCTTCTGAGGTTTTGCAATGTATTCCAAAGCCTAATTTTATAAACACATCCTAACACTTCCTGATTATGACTATGGAACAGCTGTTTTGTGTAAATTAACAGCATGTGCAAAAGCCTAGCCCTGCATTCAGTCAGCTGCACAAACCTCTTGTGTTACTTCAGATTGAGAACTTCTTGCCTGTCTTTCAGGGTACAGCATGACTTCCATCAGTTCTAATAACAAATCAGGCTTTAACCTTGCTGTGAGACCAGTGGTTATGTAGGGGCTCTTGACATTTTCTTCTCTGCTAAATCTGGACCAAGGTCACACAGATGTTGTGTGGTCTGCCAGGTTTTTTGAAACCTCAGTGAAATCCAGCAGTCTTTCAAGAAAACACCCAACAAAAAATCTCATGACAGAGTTGGCTGTGGAGCCCGTAGCCTTCCTCTCTTACAGTAGCTGGTGAGTCAAAACAAGATCAGATAAATCAGAGTGCTATTCATTATTTGGTCTTGGAGCTTAAATTCCCAATTCCTTGTCAGCTGGACAAATTTTTTTTCAGGAAACTTAGCAGCTCTAGGCACAAGCCTGATGTGACTATACTTATGTATATGTACTATGTGTATATGTACTATGTGCTAGCTGGCCCAAAGTCTCAGAACAAAAATTATAGAACTGAGCAGCCTGTGGTCCCAAACTCTGCTTCCTCTGCTCCCTGAAGTGTTACTGTGCTCTATGCTATTAGACCCAATTTCTATGCAAATCTTTTCCAGGCCAGCCACCCAGCCCTCCTTTTCACTAAAATGGAGGCTACATCTCTCTGTTTTGGGGAATGGCAGGCCTGAGAGAAGCAGGGAGGTACAAGATTCCTTAAATTAGCTTTAATATCAGTACTTTATCCTCTCAACATTTCAGCCACTAACCTGCAAAAGCATAATTCCCTCATCAGCCTCAGCTGGTATGTGTAGAGCCCAAGTCTGTCTCATTTTGGACAGTGAGGCTTCTCAAATGATGGAGGAGAGCAGGGTTTGGTGTTGAATCTATGATCAGTACAATTGGATTGTCCACCTTGAGCTAGTCTGATGAAAATTCATAAACTGGATATAGAAGCTCCTACCAAGGATTTTTTTTTTCCTTTACCTCTTTAAAGTAATAAATATTATGTTAATATATATACTGAAAAATATGATGGTGTCAAAAGGAAAGTTTTCCCCATCAGTAAAAAGACTAGTTTCCAGAAAGACAAGTGAAATGGCCTGTGCAGTGATAACACTGGTTCAGCAGCCAATTTGGAACATCCTATGGCTGTACTACAATGTAACACAGTCTCTTGAACATGAAAACCATTTTTTAATTAAGCAGTTAGAATACTGCATTATTTGAGGATCATTTAGCATCTTCAAATCCTCATTTGATTTAGCTTTATTTCAGTAATGTACTTTTTGTTGTTTCTTGGTATCTTTCTCTTTGAATCTGCCTAGAAATCCATTTAGCCATGGTAATTGCTCCTTCACAAGGCACTTCTCTGTAATGTTCAGCACAATGCTCTCATGTCAGAAGGTGATGTTAAAATGAAGTGACCATCATGATAAAGCCTTGTTTAAAACAAATATATATATATATAATAAAAACCTTCTATTTGTTCCTCTTTCTGGTTTTCCTCCATTACAGGTAATGAAATAATGTGAATAAAAGTTGTTAGTATCATACCAAAGGGAGCCCAGACTTATCCATAATTTCAAAAATTACAAGCCTCATCTTGTTTAGTTGCACATACTACTGTAGTTGGAATTCAGCTGTCTGATTACAGAAAGAAAAAGAAGGAAGCATCAATATTGCTGTTAAAGTCTTAAAGTAATTTTATTTCCAAATTAACAACATTGATGATGTACCTGAATATAAAATAATCCCTCTGTGGTGAACAGAAGGAATTTGAAGGTGCTGTTTCAGACTTTTTGTATTTACTTTTTATATTGTCAAAAAACAAAAATAATAGTAATTAGATGGATCGTTTCACAGCTTATCAATTGCAGAAAATGGAGCCTTGCTTTACAGCCTCCCATGACAGTGGTCTTGGAAAAAGAAGTCTGGAAAAGGGGCACAGTCTGTTTTATAGTATTTGACTGGCATTTGATTCATCCTGTGTTTCTGCACAGGTATGTAGAAGTTTACGTGGGTGGGAAAAAAATTAAAGCCATTATTCATATGCTTTGCAAGATTTTGTTGACCAGTAGTTTTAACAAATTGCATTTGAACAAAACTTCTTCATCCCCACTTACAAAAAAAAAAATCTTATTTAAGCTCATCCATGGAACCATCCATGGCTTCTGTGACTGAGACAGGAAGGTCTTGCTCTGAACACAAGTATTATTTTGAAGGAATCTGGTTACACTGAGATTAGCATACTAATTTATTTTATCCTTTGCTGCATGGCTGTACTTTGAAGATGTTTGTGGTTTCTTTGCAGTGAAGGAGACAGTGCAATATGTCATAGGAAACCTGAGGAGTGACAGGAGGGTGAATAACAGAGGTGTGTGTCTATTTGCAATCCTCGTGTCCCACCAGCTCCAGCTCTCTCTAGCTGCATCTGGATATCACATCTCTTGTTTTTGAAAACCTGGTAGCTGCCACTGTGCAGCAATAAAGAGTTGCAGTGTTTGGGTTGGCCTCAAACATCTCAATTTACAGGGAGAGCTCAGAAGGGAAACAATAGCTTATCCCCCAGCTGACCACCTAGAAAACTCCTTGTTGCTGCACTCAAGACATCTGCATCAACTCTGGTACACAAAGGCAAAATAAAACCAGTATTAACCGTCCCCAAAAATGTTATATTAAGTGGCACTGGCACAAACTTTTAGTCTGCACTTGTGACAGTGCAACAGGGTGTGAGGAGGATTGGTTTTTCTCCATTTCTCCCTTTTAAATTTGTTTTTCTGGTTTGGTTTGGGGTTTTTTGCTATGGCATTACTCATGCCTTGTTCTGGGGCAGCCAGCTACCCTTCAATAATAGAGATTTGTTAATGCAGCCATCACCTGATGCTAACAAGCCTAATAGGAGTGTTTTGCATGAGTATTCCCAGCTAGGAGAAATTACAGTGAAGGCAGCCTGATTCAGAGTCTATCTGAATTTCTTAGGTTATTATCAGCTTTGTTTCAGGGCATTTTACAGTACAGAGCAAGGCAGATATTAATGCCTGTGGTCAACGACCTGCTTGTAAGAGACAAAGTGCTACATGAGAGTTTCATGGGAAGATTGATGCTGCCTTTTCTGAGATGGTGCTGACTCATCCATGGCATCTAATGGATGCACTTCCCTGAATTAATTCCTGCTTCCAGTTCCATAAATATGGCTAAAGTAAATGATACCTCTTAGGAAACATCCTGTCTTCATTCTAATGTACTTATTCCAATGGTTAATTACTCTTACTGTTAAACATTTGCATCTTATTTCTAGCTGAAAATCGTCTAGTGTCAGATTCCAGTTATAGTTTATTACTTTTGTGTTGTTTTTTCAGCAAGCTGTTTTTACTTTGGAGGTTTTGTAATTAAACATGCTTTTTTTTTCCTTCAGTCAGATTTTATTGATAACATCACCAATCTTTTCACCAGAGCACATTTTTTCCATCCAGCATGTTTCTTTTTAGAATAAAGAAGCATTTTGGAATTGTTAAATCATTTTAAAATACTGTGTTTTTTAAAAGAGTAGTAATGATTTGGCTTTGATAATTCAAAGGTATAAGAGGTATAAGAATCATAGGCTATATGCATATGTTTTATTAGACCAGCTGATACTGGGCAGAAAGGTGGAGGAGTTATGGAATAAAAAATTGAACACATAAGCTTTCTCCAAGTTGCCAAGAGGTTTTTGTGACCAGCTATGAAGTAGTCAGTTTAATAAGAAATTACTTCTTACATGTCTTCCTTTTTTTTTTTTTGCAATATTTCACAAAACAAGGGCAGAGAATTCTAAATAAATAATATATAACTATCTTTTGAAAAAAAGAAAGTTTGTTTGATAAAAATAATCTATGAAAGGAGGTATTAACAGTTTTGTTCAGCTCAGAAATAAATAAAATCAAAAGAAAAATAAATTAAT
>JANRGV010000094.1:60211545-60229248 GCA_024734035.1 Alethe castanea
GACGCGGAGCGGCGGAGGCAGCACCCTGGACAGAGGCGGCGGGGACCGGGCGGGGGCGGCCCTGCTCCGCATCGCTGCGCGCCCCGCTCCGCGACCCTGCGGGCTCCGGGAGCTGCTGGCACTTGGCACCGGCTTCCCCCCGCCGTCTTCCCTTTCCCCTCCGCCACCCCCTCTCCCTGCTCCCGGTCCTTCCCCTCCCCGCCCGCCGCCCTCTCGCCCCGCTGGAGCTGGGCGAAGTTGGATTCCTAGCGGTGCGGACTGGAATAGGAGCAGGAGAGGAGGGATAAAAAAAAAAAAAAAAAAAAAAAAAAGAGTCTTGCAAGCTCCGGGGGTTGGTTTGACGGTGTCAACTTTGGGAAATGCCAGTATTTATCTCCGCGATCTAGCCACTGCTCGTGGTGTTAGCTGTAACCAAGGTAAGCGGAGGGGGGACACCCCCGGCGGCCCCTCTGGCTCCTGCCTCTCCCTCTGTGGTGCGGGGATGGGTGCCTGCTCTTTGCCTAGTTTTGTTACCTTGCTGGCTGCTTGATGTGTGCGAGGGCTAGAGAAGGAAGGAAAAGCTGGTTGAGGTTTAACTATGAGTTAAGTTGTGCCTGATTTAACCTGGGAATCTCGTCTATGTGTGTGTGCATGCTTTGGGCAGAGATGCAACTGATCTTCACCTAGAGAAGCAGATGCGACGGATTTTCTTTTTTTTTTTTTTTCCTGGCTAAGGATGCAAGTTGATTTTGCATAGCTAAAGAGATGCAGCTAAGCTCTAGCTGGCACTGTGCGGGACTGATCTTTCACAGATAAAGGGACGCAGCTGATCGTTACCTACACGGAGATTAGCCGACCCCTCTGTATACGCAACCTACGGCTCAAAGGGAGAGCCGTGCATGTATTGCTGATGATCCAATATCCGCATCTACTTTGCTATAATTAATGGTGTGTGTTCGTGTGTGTGTGTGTGTGTATGTGTGTGTGTTTGGCAAGCCTGAAACCCAAACGCAGCCCCCCCAACTGGAGATCATTCGGATAAGCTCTCTGCTCATCTCCCTCCCTATCTCTAGTGCCTCCCCCCACCCCTCCCCGCGCTTCCGATTCTTCCTACGTAGAAATGTAGCTAATAATATTTAGTCTCCGGGCTAAAAATAAGCTCTGGAAAGTCAGCAGTTTGGCGGAGCAGCGGCGGTAGCAGCAGCGCTCGCAGGTAGAGAGGCTCTGGGGTCTCCGCTCCGCACGCAGGCTGTGCATCACCCCCTCCCCCGCTCCCTTCTGCCGAGGAGAGCCCGCACCGAGGGAGCCACGCCGGCCCCGCCGCCCCGTTCCGCGGGGGAATCCCGGCCGCCGCCAGCCGCCCCTCCGGGACCCGGGGGAGGGCCGAGCCCCCCATCGCATCCCCGGCGGATCCGGGGGCGGCCGGCCGAGCCCCCCATCGCATCCCCGGCGGATCCGGGGGAGGGCCGAGCCCCCCATCGCATCCCCGGCGGATCCCCCCATGGCATCCCCGGTGGATCCGGGGGGAGGCCGGCGGAGCCCCCCATCCCATCCCCGGCGGATCCCCCCATGGCATTCCCGGTGGATCCGGGGGGCAGCCGAGCCCCCTATCGCATCCCCGGCGGATCCGGGGGAGGGCCGGGCCCCCATCCCATCCCGGCTCTGCGGCAGAGCGGCCGGCCCCGCTGCGGTGCCGGGGCCCCGCCGGCAGCGAGGGCGGCTCCCGCCGTCCCCTCCTCGCCGCCGGGCTCCCGCTCCGGCTCTCACGTAGCTCCTCGAGCAGGGAACCCCCCGGCAGGCGGGGGAGGGGGCGGCGTCCCCACCGCGCAGCAGGGCGGAGACGCCGAGCGGGGCACCGGGCTGGGCCGGGCCGGGCCGGGCCGGGCTACCCCCGCCGGCGTCCCCCCGGGGTTCTCTGCCCCTTTTCCTCGCCGTGGTTGCTACGGCGACCGACTCCATCCGTCCATCCCTCCATCCGTCCATCCCTCCATCCCTCCATCCGTCCATCCGTCCATCCGTCCATCCCTCCATCCCTCCATCCCCCGCCCCGGGAGGCACCGTCCTGCGGGAACGGGGCGCGGTGCCGCGGGGATGGGGGGCCGGGGATGCCGCCCCTCCCTCTCCCTCCGCCCCCGCTGCCCGGGAGCAGCCCCTGGATGGCACCGCCTGCAGCGCCGGGCCGGACCGGACACTGGAGCCGGACCGGACACCGGGGCAGGACCGGACACCGGGACCGGACCGGACACCGGGGCCGGACCGGACACCGGGGCAGGACCGGACACCGGAGCCGGACCCTACACCGGAGCCGGACCCTACACCGGGGCCGGACCGGACACCGGGACCGGACCGGACACCGGGGCCGGACCGGACACCGGAGCCGGACCGGACACCGGGGCCGGACCGGACACCGGGACCGGACCGGACACCGGGGCAGGACCGGACACCGAGGCCGGACCGGACACCGGGACCGGACCGGACACCGGCGGCCAGGGCGCGGCCAAAACGGAGGTGGTGCCGGGCAGCCCCGGAGGGCATGTGCCGCCTGTGCTGCGGTCGGATCTGCCTGGGGCGGCTGGCTTTGGGGTTTTTATCATTCAGGAGAGATGCTTTATCCTCTCCCCTCCGCGAGGTGCGCTACCGGCGGCCGGCCTCCTTTCCCCCCCAAAGCCGGCCGGGCAGCATCCCTCCGTGGATTTTTCCATTTCCGCTCCGAGAACTTGCGTTTGCTGGGGATACCTGTCAGGGTGCCACGTAGGACAGTTCTAAGCAGCTATAAGGCGAGGAGGAGCCCGAGAGGAGCCAGGTCTCAGCAGCACCCCTCGTCAGGAGGCTGGGTGACATTCAAACACTCACGATTTGCAGGATCGGTTTCATTAAACTCATAATGAAACGTCCTCTGACCTTTTTTCACTTAGGAAAAAGTAATGTGGTAGAGCTAATATTTCAATACATCCACTGTGAGCTAGAGGTTCATGAGCCCTACTAAAAATCTATCCACTTCCCAAAATAAATTTTTCTGTTATCTAGGAGGTTGTCAAGGAGCTTCTAGTTATATGAATTTTCTACTCCATGCATAATTTTGTGTATCTTCCTGTATTTTGAGTTTGCACTCATTACTTTCTTGCCAGCTCTCAAAAAACTCCAGCATTTCCCTTTCTGCCTCTGTTGCCATGTTTCTCTTGAATTCTAATGACTCTCTGCAGAGATGCATGGGATGGACGGCTGCTAACAAATTACATGGGCCATATTTGGTCCCATTGCGGTGACTCATACCTTAATCTGCAAGTAGCTTTATTGATTTTAGTATCCACTGTTTCTCCTCGAGCTGTCACTGCTTTGGTGGTGGTTCATCACCACCTTTCATCTCTTACAGTTATGATACTGTAAAATGGCCAATCTTCCCAGAATATGTCTCCATCCTCCAGAGTTTTGATGTGGCAGTCTTTTTTCCCTTTATTTTCAAGTTTTATTTTACCTGGTACCACGAGTGCTGTCTTCAGTGGTTTGGTGTCTGTCAGGAGCCTGTGTCCAGCATGAGATGGTTTTTACAATGTGGTGTTTGACACGGCCATTATCTCCATGCAAGTTCTCTCAGCAGCTCACCTTTTGGATAACCTTTTGATTTTCAGGATTGCTCAACAATCTCCTATTTCAAATGGTATGATATTTCTCACTATTTATTTTTATCGGCCAGCATTCACAGGCGTGTATGCCAGTGGATTAATGTCTAGCATTTCATTCTTCTGAGGTGGCATACATTTGGCTTTGTACGGCAAGACCTTTTTTTTCCCTCTACCACATCAATGCTGTTGAGCTCTTAGAAATGCACTAAGAAAATGCAGACTGGCTGCCATTCAGTAACCATAAGTTGCTTCCTAAATACAGTGGCATATGGTTGCCCTGCCATGAGAAATTCTGGAAAGGTGGATAAATCCTGAGGGACAGATTTTCCTTGGAGCTGTAAGTCGTACCATGAATCATTGTAGTAAATCACCACTAAAGACTGGAAGATGTAGCTGCTGGAGTTTTTTTAATAAGATATGCAAACAAAGAGAGCATCCATAAGATTTCAGGAGAACTAGTTCATTCCTCTGGCAAAAAATAGTAACGTCAAGTGCAGTAAACAACATCTGCAAGAAACTGTGCCTATCAAAGTTGTTGAAAACCAGTAGATTCTCTAGACCTCGGGGAGGAGACAGGTAGTGCAAGGTAAAATACGTACTAAAAGACACTTTCTCAGCTCCCTCCCCTTTGAGCTAACATTAGATTGGGGCTAAGAAACTGGGGCTAGCAAAAAACAGGCTTGTGAAAATGGTCCTTTAAATGGATTTGATGGCTTTTGGGGCATGAAAAACTGGAAAGAAAGAACGGAAAGATGCAGGACTGGTTTTGTAATGGTTGTTTTCATTTGTGGTCAGCAAGTCCAGCTAATAATAAGGCCTACAGAATGTGGGCAGATGAAATGTAAAAGAAAAGGTAATACTTGTATGCCTGGAAGTAAGATTTTGAAACAAGTGTGAATATTCCATGTTTCTTTCATGTTTGGTTTCCCAAATATTTTTACACTTCCTTTCTGCATGTCTCCCACCACATTGTTAGGAATAGTGAAGTGCCCTGGCAGGGAAATGTCAGGGGACATCCTGCAGCCCCCAGGCCACGTGCTGAGCAGGTTCACTTGCAAGCTGCTCACCACCTTTGGTGAATTCCTACACCCACGTGCCAGCAAGGTGTAGGGTAGGGCACCGACTTCTCCCATGAACTGAAAATATCTCTGAGACACACTTTTGCAAGATTATAGCCAGGAAAACATACCAACTGACATGGAGTTCATATAACAACTGCCCACCCATTTCATTATTTCACAAATGTGTGATTCTTGCTTGTGAGCTGTCACCATTAACATTTCCATCTGTCTCAATATTGCTTCTATTCTTAGCTGCTTTGTGATAGATGTAGGTGTATGAAAAAGATTCCCCCTCCCCTCCTTGTGTCGTGAAACAGAATAAATGAAAGCCACATATATGAATCCACACATTTCATGCAGGCAGCAAGAAATACAGGCACTTTCATGACACTCCCATTACTAGATGGAGAGGTGAAGTAAGCAGCTCATGCCTGTGGCCTCTTGGTGCTGCTGGAACAAGTACATAATGGGGAAAAACGTAAATAAGTCAAAATTTAACTGCAAAAGAACAATATTGCTTTGATCTCCTTTTGAATATGCAGTTGGAGAGACCTATTTTCCCAACCATGTAAGCATGGGAATAATTTTACTTATCATGTAATCCTAATTGGTCTTTTCCTGAGGCAATCTCAAAGGGAAAATAGGTGTGACACGCTTTGGTGTTCAAAGGATCAGGTCCTCAGCTGTGTAGATATTTCTAAACTTAGACCTTTCAAGCTACTCATTGCTTGGACAAGCAGAAAACTCTCTGCATTCTAGGCAAAACCTGCTTTTCTCAGTATGTCTGTGCCAAAAGTGGAATCAGTGGGGCACCTGTGGAAATGATCAGACGTTTCACAGGAGTCTCCAGCAAAAGCACATCTGGTTCCAGCCATGTTATTCCTGTCACCATTTGAACTTCTTGGCCGAGTCACCTGATGGAAAAAAGGTCTTTGGAAATTGCTAAAGGGTGTGATGCATTTGCACCCCTGGCACAGCCTGGTGCCTCCCAGGGAGGCAGGGATGAGCTGGGTCTGGTCTGGGGGATAAACTGGTCGGTGGGGCTTGGTCCCTGCCCCTGCTTTGCCGGTGGAGAGCCTTGGGGCCAGGGCAGTGCCACGGGGCAGTTCTGCTGTCAGTGAGGGGCTTTCCCACAGCCACAGGTGTGGTATTGTCTCTTGTGGGGAGCACTAGAGGTGGGACTGTAATGGACCAACGTCATGCCATAAGTATATACTTTCTCTTCCCCCTGCCTTTTCACGGTCTGGTCTTTTTTTTTTTTTTTTTCCTTCCCAAAATAGCACACAAACCCCCAATTTAACAAGCATAAACCTTACACTCTGGCCTCCAATTTATTTTGACATTTGGCAAGAATGATTTTGCAACATGTTCATTAAGTCATAACATTTTCACTACTTTCCCATTCCAGATCCTTATTGACTATAGCACATGTGAAAATAATGAAGTTATTTATTCTCCAAATGGACAGTAGACCCCAAAGCTCCCAAGAAAATGCATTGTTTATGGATACAATGTATGCAGAAACTTTTAAGGCCCTAGATCTTCCCTGTCTGTTAAAAAATAGTTCATTTCTGAAAGTGGTGAAGAGTGGTTTATCATCCACTAAAATGTTAATAGAATTGTTCAGTTAAGGAGGTCTCATCAGACCAGTTTTTTTCTTTTTTCTTAAGCAGAGCCTTTGTGGGATTTGGGAATAATGCAGTAAAAAGTTATGGTAGTAGATAATTAGATGGACCAGCTAAAAGCAATATGAAAGGGGGCTGGTAGCACAAGGATTACAGAAGGTGTGTGGGCATTTTGACATCCAGAAAACATTATAGATCTGGTCTCAGCTACCTCAGTCTCATGATGATAATTAAGAAATGTGGGCGTAGAAAAGCTCTTTGCATGGTTTGGTTGGATTATTGCTGCAGTTCAAAACACAATTGACAGAGACACCCACATTGGACATGATTGCCCTTTGATGAGGCAGATACTGACTTTTTAAAGCTGACACAGTTAAAATTATGTCCAAAATTTATGGGGCCACAAGCTTCTCACCAGACTCCATTATTATAACAAATGGTAAAATACAAATTGAAGCAGTTGAAAAAGAAGGGTGAGGCATGCTGAGGTGAAAGGGACCCAGGCTTCAGGATTAACTTTTCTCTCACCTGTTTGGCAAGAGTAGAAGCACACAGGCAGTGTCTGGGGGTTCATTTTCTGTGTGTGTGTGTCTTTGTGCTCTTTAAAGGCAAAGGGGAAGACCAGTAAGTCTGGTTTCGTTGGTAACCCACAGTAAAGCCAAGTTCCTATGCAGCTTGTGTGTTGTGTGGCAGATTTTTCCAGCTCTTTTACCTCCATTTGTTCATCAACAATACAGAGATGTTACCAAGCCATTTGAGAATGGAAAGAGAATTATGGAGGCTGTTTAGATGGTTACTGCTCAAGTCTAAGACAAGACATAACAGTACAGCTCGACATACTAACCCTTGCAGTGTATTATTCTAATATTAGAGACACTAAACCTGCACAGCTATGGAAATGTCAAAATATTTACTTCAGCTCTGATCCTGCATTCAGGTTTCTTTATCCTTTTACGTGTTTCACCTCTTGAAACAACAGCAATAGGAGGAGGTTGTGTGGTGGCCCACAAGTAGTTCTGAATCTGTCACTTAGCTCCCATTCAGATTTCCTCTCAGGAAACAGAAAAGGCCACACATTGTCAAGGCAGACAGAGGTGGGAAAATATCTGACATTTCAAAATTAAGTTTTTCCCAGTATTTTCAACACAAACTAAGTTCTATATTATTTAACAGTATTCAAAGAGGCTTTCAGTATTTCGATCTAAAGCTATCATCAATAATCTGACAATGGCATTTGATAAAATATTCAGATTCAAACCCAAACAATATAATGAAAAGACAATGGATTTAATGGATTTCAGATAAACAGGTGGTTATGAAAGGAAAAAAACCACAGCTGATTTCTGACAGCAAATGCCTTGTGAAACCCAACCAACTCTACTGAGAATGGGATGAAGCAAGAGACACAAGCAGAGGACAAGAGACTGGAGCTGCTGTGTTGGTTTGCTCCGTAAAATATATGTTTACTCACTCCTGCCAAAAGTCTATGAAACTATCTGAGAGAATATTTGCCTGAATTTTGTAAACAGATAATGTAGTATTGACCAGGAAAACAAAAAACTTAGCAGTTTTTAAATTAGGCTAAATTCTACGTTTTTAATTTTCCACTGGATGATGATACATCTCAAATGTCTTTTGCTACTGTATAAATCTCTTGCTGTAGCCTGAAGTGTGATACCCTTTATTATATTGCTGAAAATTTATTGCATCAGAGCAAAAAAAAACCTACTGCATCTATTGGTCATAGAGTCATCCACAGGAGGAGTGAATCCTACAGTATTTTCCACATGAACCTCCTTTTTTGTCTCAAATTTGGTTTATTTACTAAGATATTTTAAGTCCTTGCACCACACTCATCATTCATCACTGTTTTTGAACACCTAAGTGATATGAATAACCTCTGTCACATGTTTTGTTCTCATCTTCTTCTGAGGTAACAAGTACTTAATTCTAGGATATTCCCCTAGTTTTGGTTTTTGAGGGGTTTAATTGTTGCACCTAAGTCTTTCACAAAGGTCTTGGTGGTAGCAAGAGGTAAAAGTTTAACCATGGAGTGACCCCTTTTCTTTCTGTGTGGCACTTGCTCCTACATCAGCAGTCAGTCACTCTATCCACCGCTTATTCCCCAGGCAGATCTGATTCTCATGCTTTTCCTGCCCACCACCTGTTGTTTTCCTCTTCCCAAATCCTTCACCTAGACTTCAGCTGCCTGACCATGGCCATAGCCCTGCATACCCACTGCTTTTCTCACCTCTTCTGAGCTCTTCTAAAGACACAAACGTCTCTGACTTAAGAAGAGCTTTTAATTCCCAGACTACTGCCTTTGGCACCTAATAGTTATTTTTATCATCTACTTTCCCATCAAAGTATTTCTGCAGCAGTCCCTTAAGAAAATTCTGCTGGCTCCTAAATTTTAAGGAAGCCAAAACATCTGAGAAGAAAGTAAGTTTGGCAATCCCTCAGCCATCTGTAAGTGTGTCCTGCCTGAAGCCCTGATGGGAGAAGCTGTCCACTGCCTTCTGAGTCCGTTCTTTCTGTGGGGTGTTAGCAAAGGATAATGGTTAGTTAAAAATCAATCAGCTAAATTCAGATGGAGGTCTAGTACCAGTTTGTGTAGTTCATCTGCTTGTCTTTCATTTGTGTTATCACTTTAGGCTAAGCCTTTTTTCCTGAGTCTCTAAGCCCATCAGTTCATGGAATTAACACAATGTTCCTTTACTGTGAGGGTGAGGGTCTGACAAAAGCACAGCAAACCCAAACTGCAAAATAAGCTGTGTTGTCAGTTATACTTCCCCAGCCCTGGTAGTTGATGCAATTTTCTGGCAGTTAATAGGGTCTAAATCAAGAAACTAGTCAGAAATAGGCCTGAAAATTGTACCAGCTCTTATTTACTTTCTTTTATCTTGATACAACTTCTTAAAAGAATATTTTTAACAGATCCTTTAAACATTTGTAGTAAGAGGAAATAGATAAAATGTCATAATTTCCATATGAAGGAGTGCAATTCCTATACAAAAAAGCCATTTTATCCTAATATGGTCTCAGAGTCTAAGTAACGTAGTCTGTCACAAGAACTTTTGCATCAAAACAATTTTTCTGTTTCATATCCAAGGAGGAATGCTGAATATTTTAATTCCACATTCTTTTTGATCTTAATTCCCTTCACAGAAGAGCTCTTTAGGTCTCATCAATGTGCTCTAGGTGCAATATCTGAGTATATTTTTTATATTACGGGATCTAACCCAAATTAAGAAACCAAAGGGGAAGAAGCCAACATGCCTGTAAGGGAAAATGATTCTGCTCAGAGCACGTAGCAGGGTAAAGCATCAAACAGAAACATAACAAAAGTCTAAAATAAGGGGTTTCATGCCTTGGTGCAAAGTGCTTGCTGAAAATCTAGCATTTGGCTCACTTCTGATTTAAGAACTTTGCATTCCTGCTGACTTCCATGGTGTTTATGTTCAAATAAGTAAAGGCACCATGAGGCCATATAGTACAACTGCAATTTGCAATAAATTATAGCAGATTAAACAGCCAACTAATGAAATACAAAGAGGTGTTTAAAATTCTCCCTTGTAAGCATTTATGTTTCAGATGTATTAACTGCATGAAAAATAAACATTGTCCAGAAAATAAATGCATATTATGTTGTTTATGAATTTATACTCTAATGGCACAAGTCCTGAACCACCAAGGCCCCACTAAATGTCTTGCCAAAGCCAGGGGTAGATTTTACTTGGGTATTCTCTGAGTCATATCCAACCCTAAAAATACAGGGGCTTTGAGCATCAAAACGCAGGATTGCTTTCCTCCTGCTTATGTTCAAATGGGTTTTGTGGTGGTGGCCATGTCTCCACTGCTGGATGAGCCCAGCCCAACCACCCCTTACCCCTCAAAAGCCACCCTGACCTTGTGCAGGCTGAGGCAGAGAAATCAATACGTTTTCCCATTTGAGAAATGGTGTAGAATGTGAGGAAAGTTATTTTAAAATAGCTTAAAATTTGTATTGATCTTCTGGATCAATATTTCAGGATTTTTGAATTCCCAAGGAGTCATACATCCACCCTGTGTTCTGTTCCCATCTCTCTGCATCTGTAAATGATAGTCTGAGCACATCACATGCTGTAGAGAGAGAGCAGCTATGCACCCAACAACCCCCATACTGTACTAGTGAGGAGGAAAATAATATTTTAATAGTAGTACCAAAAATCCAGCTGTACTGGCACTAGCTACTATTTAAAGCAATTCTGCCATGCAAGTCAATGAAATAATTTCATCTGGCCAATGCAGAGTAATAATGGCCCCTGTGCAACTCCCACTCTTTGGAGCTGGAAGGAAAGAGGAAGTGAGGGCTGCACCTTCTTTGTTGGCATCTTTTGTGTATTAGCACACCCTGAGGAATGGATGAGCACACAACCCAAAAGTGACTCTTGCTGCTGTCAGTGCTCACATGCCACCTGGGCACCCCTCTGCCATGGATGAACAGACCACACCTTTTATTTGGACAAATGAAAATGAAAATGAAAATGAAAATGAAAACTAAAATGAAAATAATAAATGGAAACTCCGTAGACACAGCTGCCTATTAATCTCCAAAGTGGAATGTAGTAACATTTACACCCAACATGGTTCCAGTCATTAAATTACTGAAGGATTAACAATCCCAAGTGTTCAATAAACAGAAATGACACCATACAAATGAAATGTTTTAGTCGAGGGAAATTTTTGCTTTAATGTGACTAATCCAGTTACTTGTTTCTTGAGCCACAAGTCACAGTAACTGGAGGATGAGAACCTAATGGGGTCTGAGTTTCATTTCGAGGACCCTTTTTAATATTTATTGCTGCACTGATAATTTTAGTTTGCAATTAACAAAAATATCTACTGTTTCACAGATACTTCTCCCTTTAATGCCTTGGGTGGTTAACATAGAAAGTGTTTTGAACTCTTGTATTTTGTTTCTTAGGTGAAATAGCTCAATATGCTATTTAAATTTTAAAAAATCCTGAATTTATCTTTAAACACATCAACTTGTTTAAAGCATTGATGCGGCTGTGCTTTGAAAAGGGAGGGAGCCACAATACCTTACCCTCTTCGGGAAGATGAAGACAGCTATCTAAGTGCAGCACAAAATATGTTAATATGAAAGTCCTGAAGGGCAGGAGAGCCAGAAGAACTATTTAATGTTTACACATGCTTTGCATTCCCAAGGATTTCTGCGTACCCAAGGAGGATCCCTCCTGCCAGTTCCTGGCCAGAGTGGGACCCTGGGGGTGGTGGGCACCTCGGAACAGCTACAGGCCCTGGTGCCAAACACCATCTTCAGCCTCCCAGCCCCAGCTGCTTGCTTTAGATCTCTTATCACCCATCACCCTCCAGGCAATGTCGCTGAGCTGCTGCACCTGGCAAATGGAGTGCTTGAGCCCGATGTCGGAGGAGATTTTAGTTGCTTAAATAGAAACAAACTACAAAAGAGCATTCACAGGGCCTGGGATTGGGGGCTTGGACCTGGGATTTTGGGGCTTGCTTATTTTAGCACACACTCAAATAAGTTCTCCAAAGTTATGCACTGAGGAGGGTTTGCTAAGGCATATACCTATTCTGATAAAATGCCTGGCTAAGTTTATAAACCCCCTGGAATCGGATCCCTTTAAATATTAAAAATAATCCACTATATTGCATCTAACTGAAACCCACTGAATACTTAGAGGAAAGGAGAGATGAGTCAATCCCAACACCTTTCACCCACAAGTGCACCAACAGTTTTCTGATCTTCTTTAATCATAGAGCTCCAATGGCCTGATTCGTCACAGGAGTGCATCTCTAGCCATCTATTCTTTCCACACTTGGCTCAGGTTTCCACCATCTAAGGAATCACACACAACCTCTTTGGGGAAGAGAGGATTTTCTTTTCTGTTCCCATCTCTGCTGCTCCCTCAGAGCCTGCATTTTTGCTGGTGTTGTACCATGCCCTTTTCTGTCTGCTGTGCTGGAGCCCTGGCTGAGCTGTCAGCAGGAAGGTCAGGGGTGAGTGAGGAAGGCTCAGGCTCCATATGCCAGACACCTGGTACACTGGATACTCCCAGACACAACCCAGATACTTTCCTCTTTGCTCTGTGCTCAGGTGGTGGGTGTTTAATGCCTCCAAAACAACAGCAGTAAGGCAGAGACGCTCAGGAGATGAATTGCCAGTTTTAGTGAATGTCAAAGCATCAGGAAATGACAAACCAAACTTTTAATGTTTCTGCTGGGTTGGATTCATTCTCCTTACTTTTTTTTCCCTCATTCTCACCTTCTTTTCTGTGTCATCATCCTCAACAGCTGCCCTGCACCCCACAGTGTGGGGCAAGCCTGGCATGGCTGGACACTGGCCATGCGGCCGGGTGTCAAAAGGAAGGGTGAATTATCCTCCTGGCTTCCCCCAGCCCTTCAGCACAGGGAAGAGGGACTTCATGGGTGGTTGAGGAGTGCCACTGTCCAAGCAGTGCATGGAGCTCGTGCAAAACCCCAAAAGAAAAGCCTAGAGATTTGGATGGGAAGGACTGTGTGTGTGTGCACATCACTGCGTGTGGCAATTGCCCCATATCACACATTCTACTCCTACAACACTTGATGCCAGTACAGACAGATGTATGAGTGGTGGCAAGGAACAAACCCAGAATTGGTGTGCTCACCAAAAATTATGAAAAGCATGCTCATGAGCAGCCTAATAGATGTCTGTGTAACAGACATGCATTTCCTAGTTTGCAAAAGGCTAATCTGCACCTACCATAGAACTCTGTCAGAGAAGCAGTTTCATGCACATAAAGTGTGCTGAAATCCCTGATTGGAAGGCATGGGACAAGACTGAGGGTACAAACCCTGCCATGTGATGGAAAGCTGGCATACCTCTAGCAGACATGAGAAGAAAACAATTATTTTAATTGTTTGTTAGAGTTTTAAACTCACTTTTGCTGTAGCTGCAGGGTGACAATTCTGAGCTATTAAGTGGTATTTTCTTCAGGAAAAATGTTGTGGTTTCAGTTCCTGTGATTCAAAGAGTAGGTTTGCCTGTGCGTGCAGCTTACAAACCATGTCTAATGAAAGATCTTTGGGTTTGTATTCCTATCTTTGCTATTTCACTTAATACTTTCCCTGCTAAAATGGGGCTGGAAGGCCTCTCAAAAAATGTTGTTCACTGAAGGTGAAATTATGCTTGAAGTTAAGAGCAGCTCCAGTGCACTATTTAAGGCACAGGGTCTGTTCTAGTCACCCAGCAAGCTGCTTGCAGACCAGAAGGACAGCAACTCTGTAGGCTGAAGGCCATGTAAACCTCGAGGCTGTGAGACCCAAGAACCACCAACGCTAGGGCAGTAACACACTGATGCCTGGGAGGGGCTGTGGCCACGGTTTGGCCAACTCCTGAATGCAAGGGGCAAGCTGGGAAGTGATCATCAGCACCTTTCTGTCATCATCTCCAAGTCAAAGCCTCTACAATACAAAGATCTTACAAAGTTAAGCAGAATTTGGCTTTGGACCTCCGAGATGCTAAAGTTTTTCTAGCGCACTGGTGTTAGTGTGGAGCATGAGGGGCTCCCTTGTGTGTGCTGCAACCACTGAATCTTTGTAGAGTGGCTTCATAGCCCACTCATCTTACAAATGCACCATGTCTGCAACCCTGGTTGTGTATATTAGTTGTGTATATAGTCCATTGCGATTTTTAGCATCACTTGAGTTGGAAAAGTTTATTTCCATGAATCTTCTGTCCCTTTAATGTGAAAAAAATAGCAAATAAAGGTAACTAGGAAACATGAATAAACATAATTAAACATAAAATGCTTGTAATGATAGAAGAAATTACTTCAGCCAATTAAAATTTTTAACAGAAAAAACCCTGTAGCATCAAAACCCGAGTACATCAATAGCAGTGTCCTTTTTGTAAGCAGGATTAGTTTATATTTCCTGACAGCCAAGTGGGAAGAATTCCAAATTGTAGCTTCTTGACCTTTTTCTCATTCAAAAACAGGTCAAGATACTACATGAATAAAATGGGGAGTGTAAAGACAGTTTGGGGGAGGGGAGACTCAACCACCCGTTACCTTTTGTCCAATTATGTACCTTTTAAGAATGTTACACTTTTCAAATATTGACTTTTTTATTGCATCTCCTAAAATTGCAATGGGGGAATTTAAGAGCCCCACAAACTGCTTTATCATATAATTAGTTTATCAGTAAATTTGGACCTCATACATCAATCACTATAATGCATAATCTCCACTGAGACAGAAACCAGGTATGCGTGCTTCTGCTTTCTTCTTTATAGTATCAACAGCATCTTTAGTGCCTATGCTACAGTTCAAATTGAATTCAGCAAAAAGCAATGATCTTACCCTCCTGCAAGCAATATTACTGCAGGGATAAATCAACATTTTGTTGATTGACAACTCATACTCTTTCCCTGTTGCTGTTTGGAAAATGGTAAAGGATGATTTGTGTATGCAAAAAATTAATTTGTCATGAATAGAAAAAACACTTGGTTTCAAGGTAAATGCTGTAAAGTGGGCATAGTGTGACAACACCAAGAGGCTTGATACACTGAATTATCTGAAACCACCAGAAAAGGGTCTGCCTGCCCTTTTCTTCCCTATACAATTGTGGTATGATTTTCTTTTCAAGTCCCTCTTACTTGTGACATCTGTACAACCCAAAGAGGGGAAACATAGCTGCTCCTGAGACAGGCTGGAAGGCATCTTCTTTCAGACACAACAAGACAGGACTCCTTTTGGCTCTACCAAGAAAATATCAGGACACCTGATCTTTGCATCCTATGTATCCCACAAATCTCAAAGGCGATGTTTATGTAACCTCCAAATTTATAGTGCATCTTATGGACAGAGGAGTGGAGGTCCAACCAGAGCAGAGTCCCCATGTCAGGGCTATCAGTTGCTTCACAAACTAATACCTTGAAGACCCAATTTTTGGGAGGTCATTCATAAAAATTCTCTTGGAAGTCAGAGTCTGACTGAAAAATGTGGAACTCAGCTTGCATGTGCATTAAAAATCCAAAGAAGTAATTTTTTACACTACTTTTTCATTTTTCGAGTAATCAAGCACTGGCTGGTAATAATGCTCAAAGGGCTGATTATACCAGCAAGAAACAGCAGCTCCTCTGACCACACCTCTTCCCCAGGAAAATCTCTACACCCATGCAAAAGGCAGCATGTTTGTAGCACAGAAAAATGGGAATTTCATGGTTGCATGGAATTAATGGTTCTAATGTTCTTAGCAGTGCTGAGCTGAAGCACTTACCACAGAGTGAGGACTTGTCAGGCTGGCTGTAACATGCTTCCTTTCCAAAATTAAAAAAGATTGTTCTGTTTGCAAGCAGATTTTTTCAGAGTATATCCCTTCTCCTTCACTCCTGAGAAAGAGCCAGCAGTGTTCCTAAAGCATAATACTTGCTGCTGCTCATCTGCATGTCTAGTGCACTAGCAGAAGAGTCTTTCCTCCAGGAATAACAAGTGTGTTATGTCTTACATTACTGCTGATTAAAGTAACCTCTCCTGCTGCTGTTTAACTTGTCTGGTGGATCATCCAAATACTTGCAGGCACCATCTTATAAACACAGAATACTGAAACTGTGCTGTTTTATGACTGGGCAAAAAGGCTGCTGAAAACATGCTGCCTCAGTGAAATCAGGTACACACACTAATACTGTTAAGTTAAACGGTATTGTGGAGTCAAGTCTAAAACAGATAAATAAAATGCACACATTAACTTAGCAAATTCCAGGTACAATGATGTGTTTGGAATACCTCTGGAAAACCCACCTGGCATTACTGCTGAGAGATATAGGCTTATATTGGTATATCAGAGTGCGAAAAGGAATGGTTGATATATCCCTAATGGCGGAACTTGAATAATACAGAAATAGCAGAGCAGGACTTGGCCTGAAGAGCTACCTGTTATTAGTGACTTAATTAGTGTATTATCTATCAGCCAACAAGAGCTGGACATGATTCCTCAGGCCCAGGCTGTTAGTGAAGGCTTTGAAAATGTCTCCTTTCTCATAAATTGGAGAGATTTGGACTGGAAAACACTGAGACAAAAGAGGTAGAACTGTCTTCATGCTCACTGACATTTTTAGTTCAAACACGCCAGACTAAACCCACAAGTGCAAGAAAGATGGTGATGCGGCACTTAATGATTTTTTAAAAAGTTCTTAAAGCTATAAAGGTTATTAACAACCAGGAATCTTTCCTTTAATATATAATAAAAGCTTATTTATATGGAAGGCCTTAGGTGTACTTGAATTCCAAACACCTGGGTGATTTTCTTTACTTTATTGATCAATGCAAGTGTTTCACAGCAAAAGTACACAGGCAATCAGATTGTCTGAGGGCGGCAATGAGTTGCACACACTTCTCCTAGTATAATTAAATTTTCACAAGTGTGTGGAGTGAATGGGCCTTTGGCATTAATTGAAATTAGATGGCAGTCAGGCTTTGAGGTGTAGAAAAATACATGTTTCAGCCGATTCATAAACGAGTTGAGCTATCTTCTTCTGAAAATCAACTGCTTCCAATTTTGCCTGCAAGGGAAGAGCGGAGGAAAGAGGCAAGGCTAGCCCAGCCCATGCGGGCAGGGCGCAGCTCGCTCCTGCCGTGGGATGTGGCACAGGCGTGCGCTCCCGCCAGCCGCGGCCAGCCCAGCCAGGGAGCGTGCCATCCCTCTGTCCTTACCAAGATCAAATGGAGCTAGTCAATCAGGGGATACCATTATTGCCTCCGCCATTCAATTTCCACTATCAATAATTTACTGGATTTGCTGCACGTGCAGGAGGAAGGAGGAGGAGATGGAAAAGCAGATTTTTTTTTTTGTCAGGGGGTACAGAATCCACCCGCGGGCAGAGCCGAGCGAGGCGTTTCACTCGAGATCCCCGGGCTCCGCGGTCGCCCTTATCTCCGCTGATGCGACGGGCGGCCCCGCTGCCGGTCTCGGTCCCGGTCCCGGTCCTGGTCCTGGTCCTGGTCCCGGTCCCGGTCGCGGGCTAGGCAAAGCCGCCTCGGGACCGCTGGAACTGAGCTCCCGCTGGGCGCCTGCAGAAAGTCACCGGTGTAACGTTACCTGGGGCTCTCATTAATAAGCAATGCCCGATGATATTATCTTGATTGCATTCTTAATAGGCGGACTACGGAGAGGTCAGCGCGGGAGCGATATTTAAATGGATTGGGCTTGCTTAATACCCGGCGGAGTAAACCAATATCCCGCCGCGGGCGGACCGGCACCCCCCTCGGGAAGCGCCGGGGGAGCGGGGCTGAGCGGAGCGGAGCGGGGTTGAGGAGAGCGGAGCTGAGGGGAGCGGAGCGGAGCTGAGGAGAGCGGGGCTGAGGGGAGAGGAGCGGGGCTGAGGGGAGAGGAGCGGGGTTGAGGAGA
>JANRGV010000094.1:60230079-60251715 GCA_024734035.1 Alethe castanea
CGGCGGTGTCGCGGCCATGGCGGCGGTGGCGGCGCTGCGGCGGCTCGTGCCGGCCGTGGGGCGGGCGGCGTGAGGGGGCCGGGTGCGGGGAGGGCCGGGCGCCGTCAGGGAGGGGCGCGATGCACTTGTTGAAGCTGGACGGTCGGTGGAATGTGAAGCATGCCGGGCACCGTCACCGGGATCCGGTGCCACGGGCGCCTTCTCCTGTGCCCGTCCCGCTTCCAGCGCCCGCCGGGTGCCGCCGGCAGGGAAGGGCAGGGAAGGCAGGGCGGCGCAAAGAGCGGCTGAATGTGTCGGTGCTCGGGAAAGAGCAGCGGCTGCCCTCGACCCACCGGCTGTGGATTCACATCGGGGGGTCAGACACGTCTTCACCCAGAAAAAAAATCCTGGGGTTAAATGGTAAATTTGTTTAGCAGAGGTTTAATTAATACTGTGGAAATCGTGTGCTGTCCCACAGATTTTTTTTTTTTTTTTTTCCCTAGGATTAAAAGCATGAGGTGTTACAGCTGTGGGCCATGCTTCCTTTGCTTGGTTGTTTTTAAGAGGTGCTGTTGGTGTCTTGGTTTGTACATTCCAGTTAAGATATGTCCTTTTCCGCTCAGTTTATTGTAGTTTGCTGTTCTGACGTTATGCAAGATCAATAGTCATTACTTATTTATGTTTCTAGTAACACAGTTCTAATGAATGCAAAGAATCTATCCTGGCAATATATTTTTCTTCAGCCAGTATTTCTGTAATCTTTAATTCATGGTGATAAATAGGTAAATGAATTTCCTTACTTGCCTATAGATATGAGCAAAGGTCTGGATAATGAGCCGCCTGCTTGTGGGCAGGAAGAACTTTCACAGCACCAAGTTTTAATGGCTTTTTGGTCACAAAAGTGAAGACTTTGCTCTGTTTACATGAGTGGCTGTCCCAAGTAAGAAGATCATCATATTGTCTGCTCTTCGGTGTTGAGTAGTGCATTTGTGTAAATCCCAGGCTCTGCTTACCAAGCTGGATTGCTGTCTGAAGCCCTCAAGTGAAAACTCAACCCCAGTGATGGCCCAGAGTTCGTGTGGGTACAGAAGAACGTAAGCAGAGGGGATGCTCTTGGCTTCATGCATGCTGCACATGCTGTAGTTTGGCACGTGAGAGGAGGGAGCAGCTGTTAGGGGGATGCTACAGCTTCCAGTGTGCAGAGTTCCAGGGCTCTGGCTGTGTAAACAGACCCGGGGAAAGGGAGAAGACAGATAGTGATGTTCTGCAGGAATGAGTGCCGTCCCTCAGCTGGGTCTCAGAGCAAAGCAGCGACTCTGTTTCCACTCTAAAATATCTGTTTTCTGCTGTAGTACTACCACTAACGTTCAGCTTCACTGAGCCTTGTCTGGGAAAACCCATTTGTAAGCAGTGCGCCTTCTGTTCATGTTGCAAGTGCTCTCTGCTTTCAGGAACTGCAGGGTAGATCCTGTTGTTATATGGCTGTGAAATCGGGGTAAACCAGGTGAGAAAGATGAAGAAAATTTTATCTGAATAGATATAATGGTGGAGGAAGGTGGGAAAGGACTTTTATCTTGGACAGAGTAACCCTTTTTTCAGTTTAGTCTAACTTCAAGCAGCATGCTGTTAAGCACCAAGGCATTATGTTGTAACAGTAGTGCTTGGGAAGTACTGCAGTGTGCTGGAATACTACAAAATGTAGTGCATGGATGCAAAGGTTTTTAAAGGCTCATTAATGGGAAAAAAATATAGGGGAAAATAAGGTTCTGTGCCTTTGCTTAAAAGCTTTGTATTTGTGATGGTGCTGAGCTGAGAGTGGCTGCACTTAAGAAGTCTGTGCAGTAGCTGTAACATTTGTGCAACTCTTACTCTTCTGTTGCTATAAGGTAAACACAAAAGCTGCACATTTTGCTCAGATAATAATTCTCTCAGGGAGTGCATGTATAAAAGCAGGTCACAAGCAACTTGAAAGTAAGAGACCCTCTCAACCCTTCTGCTGGTAAGCACTGCATAAAAAGGAGAAGCAAGTCACTCTACTGAGTGACTTGTGTAATAAGTATGGTTCTATTAAAGAAAAAGGGTATTTCTCATACCTGCCTTCCTGGTTTGTATAAAAGGCTGAAAAGTTCTTCTAACAATGTGCCCCGTGCCTACACTAGAAACCTCGCATTAGGCATTGTGTGAATTGTTGGAGGCTCCACTAGAGAAGGATATGTGCTTTTAATAGGTTAATTGCTAACTTGTCTTGACCTGTCAAGCATATGTTGTGAGCACTTGGTTTCTGCTAAATAGCTGAAATGCTGCTTAATTGGGAAACTCTCCATCATTTCTTAGATCAGTTCATGCACTGGCATTCTTGGTAATCCTTAGTTGTAAACACCCTTTAAAAGGAAGCTTTTAAAGGCACTGAAGCTGAGGCTATTTTTGTGTGTTGCTGAAATGAAGTGCTAACCAATAACCTGCTGTCTTCAGTTCCAGCTGGGAAGGTTCTGTAGCAACTCTTGTATGCTGTGATGCACCATTAGGAAGCAGCACAGGTGTGTACTGAGTGCACTGCCTGATAAATGAGTTGTGATGGGGCTGGCAGGCTGTGTCCCCTGTCAACTCACAAATCTGACTGTTTCCTTATCCATCTATTATTCAGTCTTATCTTTGACTGCAGGTTCTTTGAGGCAGAGATAGTCTTGCCTGTCTTCTCTTTCTGGTACCCAGCAAGAAATCACCAATGCTCTTGTAATATAAGCAGTAAATACTAGATTTTGCTATGCAGTGCATACAGGCAGCTCTGCCATGGTACCTTAAACTTGTGTGCTGTCAATTCCAGGGGCTGAGCAGTCCAGTGAGGAACACTGTTTGTAGGAGTTGTCCATGCAGAACAGGGCAAACAGTCTGATGTGTAAAGTGTAGGTGATCTGTAGGGGCAGGCTCAGCCTTTCCTTCTCAACATTCAGGACATCACTATCAGGCAGCTGTAGACTGGTGGGGTTCAACTGCTATGCCCAACAGCAACAATGAACATGAAACAGTCTGAAATACTGGAAATGCCATGGACATGACTGACCAGGAAACAGTCTTACCAAAAAAGAAAAAAAAAGGACAACCTCGTCTTAGGTACAATGTCCACCCTTTACAACTGGTGAACAGAGGGTTGGCTGGATGGTACTGACCTGATGTGACTGCAGTTCTTGGTAACACTGGTACCAGCAGTGGTGGAATGTCCCCTTACAGCATAATTTAGGCACCATGAATAGATGCAGCTGTCTAAAGATGAGTGCCAGTGCACAACCAGAGGAAGCAAAAGGAAACTTCATTTAGTGATTTTTCATGCCCTGCTGACAGCTGCCGTAAGGCTGTAGCAGTTACATACTTTCCTTGGTAAGAATATTGTATTTTTCAGGGAAGTCAGTTTCTGAAACCAGTTAATTAGGACAGTTATTTCTGGCCCTGGCATTTGTAGAGAACAGAAGGCATGATTGTTCTTATAGTTGTTTCTCTGAGTCCTTTGATCGACTAGAAGCTCTCAATGCTTTACGCTATAAATTACCTCAATCCTTTGGCAGTTCATTTCTTTTCTTGTGTACTTGGTTAGGAAAATGCAGAAATCCTTGTGAGTCAGCTACAGACTGCTATAAATTATGAAGAAATGGGGGAGGGGGTCACATTTCACGTTAAAAAGTCAATTCTAGGAGGATGGGAGGATACTGGTTGCTGAATTTGAGATAAGCATCTTAGAGTATCTCAAAATCTGAGCAGCTACTGCCACCTAGAGATGCACATAGGGTGCTCGGGCTGTCTCCAGCAAGGGAGCCTGCACCTTTAAAATGAGCTAATCCTTACTCCACAGTAGCAATTTAGTGTATGAGTGCCGACTTCTTTTAGCCCTATAATTGATGATTACCTGTGAATCCTGTTCTAGTGATGCAGGTAACTAAATTTTATAGAGTCTTTTTTTGGTAAGCAAAGAAGCACCACTTTCAGTGATCATTTGCTGATTTAATTTAGACTACACTTAAAGAAGTATTGCAGGTTAGATTTATCAGGGTTTGGTACAGCTGTTGCTGAGGCTTCATAGCCTTTGTAAAGCTACACCAATAATGCAATGCAGAATTAGTCCCTTAAAGATTTGAGTTCATTTGAAGTTTGATTTCTTCCCTATCCCAGCTTTGAAGTCTACTTGTTGGGTACTGTCCTTTAGTATGTATTTGCTGGAATAGAAAAAATTCTGATTTTCCCAAATGTATCAACTCAGCAGCCTTCAGATTGGTTTCACTAGATTCAGAATTTTCTCAGTTTAAAAATTAAGTATCAAAGTTAAGTTGAATCTGTAGCTATTTGTTGCTACCTTAAATCTAACATCTTGGAATACTCTAGTATCTGCTCCTTTTTTGGTGTGTTTGTTTTGTGCATCAACCTGCTATAGCAGTTTCTTCCTCTGCATTTGAGAGAAAAGCAGTGTTCCCTACTTAATTTGTTTCCTGATTAGAGAGGGAAACAATGAGCCTATTTTACCTCCTGAACTCATAATCTCATGTTCAATTATTTCTGTCTGACTCTTAGAGACACAGCATGTTTTAGGGCTTTTATAATAACTGCTGGCTCTCAGCTATCAAATGCCTACTGGAATAAGCAAACCAACACAACTAAACCTGGAGCTGATAATACCATCTCACAGAGCCCTGAAAATGCAACCCTTACAAAATTGCATGTGCTATATAACTTTCCAGGTGGTAGGTTTTGAAATTTCTTAAGATATTTGAAGTCTGACAGTGTAAATTATATTGCGATAAGAGCTTAATCCAAAACTTTGGAGGGAACAGTATTTTCCTGTGGGGAAACTGAGAAACTATGATATAGGGATACTTGCCACAAGTCAGGAGGCAACTGTAAACTGCTTATGCCCTATCAGGGTGCATGAGAGTTGTAATACCAAACTAGAGTTTTAAAAACTATCCTTGGCTCACTGGAGTTGCACATCAGCCTCAACCTTTCCGATATGTGCACTGAGTTACAAGTAGACTTTGCATGAATGCAGGAGGAATCTGGAAAAAAAAACTGAACTAGGCAAAACCTTGAGCAAAATGCTGTTATATGCTCTTTATTAATTCAGCATGTAAAGGACTCAACCCGGAATCCTGTACTATATGTATTTTAAAATTGAGTTAAGCTTAATCTTGTGCCAATTCTAGTGCATATTGTGCCTTATCTAGTGTGATCTAAACACTGTTTTTTTTTAAACACTGCTCCTGGAGAAATGCTGTTCCATCAAGATCAAGAAATTAAAGGTTATGGTGTCTGGATTCCTTAGTCTGTTATACCATTTTCTTTTTCAGCTTGGTGCAACATCTAGTATCCATATGGTTTAGTTTATCCATCTTTACCCTAGCCATGGTGCTCTTCTTGGGTTTTTAGTACATGATACACAGAGAAGAAAAGAAATGAAATCTAAACTTTATTGTAAGGCTGGATTAGTAAAGCCAACCTCTCCCCTTAGTTATAGCTGTCACTGTACCACAGAAGTGTATGGATACTGTTGGGATGAGTGACAGGACTTGCTTTGTAGTATTTCTAGGTAATTCTGCCTGCTGGCTGCCTCCATTAAGGCTTGGATCTTCACTTGCTATTTACATTCCTTCTGAGTTGATTATCCAGTTTGACTGAGCCGTAAATGCTGAGAGACAAATGCTTTTTGATAGAATTTGTACTGAGAGCCAGTGTGAGAAGGAAGCAAATTCAATAACAAGTTCAAGCTGGCAGGAGTGATTTAACCAGAGCCCGTGCCAGGAAACTGTGGTGAGCTATGAATGTCCTTCTGAACATCATGACCACCCTTTATCGTTATAATGGGCTGAACCAAAACTAGAAATAAACACATCTGAAGTTCTGCATTTTTGCTTTTCCAGATAGAAACACTACTGTTTATGTCAATGTCATGATTTTTGTTGTTGTTGTTGTCAGCTCGTGCCTTGTAGACTGGTGAAGGACTGCTCTTATTTTATGTGAGGCAAAGAAGGATGCTCCACATGTCATTACAGCAGCAGAGTATTTACTGGTGTGGCATTGGCAAATTCATGCCAATGAAATGGTGCAAAGAGAAGAAGCACGTGCTTCTTTGTCTTCTCACAGATGTACAGATTTTTTGACTAGCAAGAGATGTCTGAAAATGAGTTTTGCCCTTAAAGCTAATGATTGGCATGTGAATTTAAAACAAGGAATAAAGCTGCCTTCCTTGAAAGACTCATTTAAGTCCTTTTCTCTCTTTGCATTGCACTAATGATAAATTTCTGCTGTCTGCTGTACAAAACTTTTTTTGCCATTGCAACTGGAAAAGTAGGAGGAATGTCACCAATGAACAAGGTTGTTGCAAAAGAATAAGTGAGTCATTCCACATGCCTCCATTTAAAAAAAAGGCAGAAATAACGTTTAAGAATAAATTAGTTAGAAGTCTAAGCCTCCAAAGAAGTCTGCCTTTGACAATGACAAACCTGTAGGCAACATCTTGAAGTCCATAAACCTCAAGCATGAAGTCATATCACCTAGTTCTTAGTCAATTTTGTTCAACATGGAAATGGTTGTATATTTTTTAACCTGCTCTGATTCCTGTAACTTATGAAACTTACAGACTCTCATGCTTGGAAATACTATAAATCATTTCCCCTGCCTTTAGTTAATGGAAGGACAGGTATGCAGTGAGACCTAGAAAACACAATAAATAACTTCCATGTCTGCTTTAAGTTAAACACTTTGCAGCAAGTCTTCAGTCTCAAAGCACCACCAGACCTTTTATTATTCAAATTGTGCCCACTGGAAAACGGCTCCAGGGGAGCTGCTGATACTCTACATATCTTGTCATTTGTCATGTTCAGGCATACGTCAAAACATGACCTGTAGTTTTTTTAAGGACAGTCTTGAGCCATTGGTATTTTAACATAAAGATGGATCTGTGCATGTGCATTGGGAAAAAAAAGGATGACTGGAACTCAGTCATCTTCTTTCCTTTTATTGTTTTGATGGTGATGGTGCTGCTACCCATATTACAAGTAGGCATAGCCTTGCTCTTCTCCATTTTATCCAAATCAAGTATGACCCTTGGTACCTTGAAAGCTGCCTGGTTTGTGTTTGTAGGGTTGGTAAATACCTGCTTGTGCAACAGTACTTCTTTATGGGAATAGGCCTTTCCTGTGTTTCATAATAAGTTTGCTGGAGGTAAAAGCAGTCTCTGGTCTGGATGAGATAGGAACTTGTGTTGCATTTCAAATCAAACTTTGAGGTTTTAATGGTGAAGAATATTTATATTTTAACACTAGTTTTGTTTTTCTTGTTACCCTTTGTTATGTAGTGTTTGAGCCCCCAGATTGGAGGTGTGAGGCTGGAAGTTGGAAAATGAAAGAGCAATAACAGGAGTTTCTGCCACCT
Organism: Alethe castanea; assembly: GCA_024734035.1. NCBI lineage: Eukaryota > Metazoa > Chordata > Aves > Passeriformes > Muscicapidae > Alethe > Alethe castanea. The sequence continues at coordinate 60,237,472 of JANRGV010000094.1, forward strand.
CACCTTAGGCTCATGACAACATGCCCTATAGTTAACCTACAGTCTGGAACTAATAATGACACAGATGGAAGTGAGCTAGCATATGTATTCAAAGTAATACCCTGAAGGTTTTAATCAGCATCTTTCTGTGTTAGCCATCTAAACTGCCATGGAGAGATTAGCAAAATATGCGTGTGGTACCCAGGCTAAAGGCAGCTTTGTGTAGTGGCTGAACTGAGGGATTTTGAGCAAGAACTCCCCTATTCTCCTCTGGTTCAGCCGTGACTTGCTGTGCAGTCTGGGGTAAAATGTTTAAAATACTTGTGGGCTTTAGGCTACCCAGAGGGAAAACATGGTTTCTGATGTGGTTCCTTCTCACCTAAGTATGTTGAGATTCAATGTTTGCAGTGCTCTTTGGAGGCTTTGATAGCATGTTCTCCAAAAAGTGTTGTACAATTGGAGAGTCCCAACAGCTTAAGTACCAGATTTCTTAGCTTTTGCAACCTCTTTTCTACTACTGATAATCTCTGGTCTGACAGTTTTGCTTTTGACTTTGAATAGGATGGTGACTTCTATAGCTAGTCTATTATGTAGTGGAGATGCTTGGGAGAGGGAGAATACTTAGCTGCTCCCAAGACTAATTGTGTAATTTATTGTTTCTTGCTTTAACTTTCTCTTCCCCCACGGCCATCCCCAGCTATTGGAAGAGCAGCTGTCCTTCCCTGCAGCATAGTGGATCTGCTTACATGAAGGGACAGGTATTGAAGTTTTTCTAGAGACATGTTTATTTAATCACTGAAATCTCATATACAAACCTACCCTTTGGAGCTTAAGGGCTCTTAGAGTGAGAACAGTGCTTTGCTGGCAGCAAAGCCACTTTCTTCAGTGGGGGGTTGTGCATGAAACAGGACACCCAAGTGAGGAACATTAGGTGGTGCTGGGCTGGATTTTGCATACTTCTCTTTATAGACATGTCTAGGCTATTTATCTGCTTAAATCAGTGAGGGAAGAGAAGAGCCAGCCTGCACACCTAGAAAAGCTTTTTCCTTTCTCTTTAAATTGTGTTACCAAATATGTGTGTATCCCTTAGGAGTTCTGAGGAAGCTGCATTGCTGAAACCTGTCACATTTTGTTCTGATACAGCTATTAGCTGTAGTTTAGGTTGTGACCATCTGATTTTCTGACCACATAAATACTGGGCCACCTTTGCAACTGGTATAAATCTATGAATGGAACACTGTGGAATTATACCAGCCAGGGACTGTGTCCACCAGAATTAGGTCCACTGGAACTTATCACTTGAAGGAACTCCAAGAATTTTTGTGGAAATAATTCCCCGTGATGCCACAATCAGTTATATCTGGTGGCAAGTATGAAAAGTCAGGAACCATCTAACTTCATTTTTAATTAGGGAAGGGAAGGTCCCAATGTCCATGCAATTTACAGAAATCACAGTGCAACACTCCTTGGTGAAAGAAGTTACACCATTACACAGCTGGGAGAAGGCAGGAGCTGGATAAATTAATTTTTCCTGTAAGACTGCAGGGTTGTTTTTTTTCCCTATATGTTCCATTAACTGTTTGTACCTTGATCAGTACAACTAATGAAGCTTGTTTTCAAACCCTTGCATCTTTGCCAGATGTATCTCCTCCCCTCTTCTAGTGATTCCAAACCCTTTCCCTCTATGGAGCTTGTGAAATGAAAGGAAAAATACAGTGTTGTAAGTCCATAAGCCTATACACTGGTGTTTGCCTAAGGATGGAGGAGGAAAAGAGCTTATTTGGGTCAGTCTCAGGTGCTGGCATACTGGTTATACAACGTGACCCTGTGTACCCTCTATTGAATCTGCTGGAAGATGGCCCCCAGATTTTTGAAATAGATTAGGGATAGAGTACCAGCCATAGCAAGTGCAAAAGTCTTGTTTCAATGTGAAACCACTTAGAAGGTGGGGGGAAAAAAAGCTGAAAACTATAATGCTTTGAAATCTGTGGTAAGTTGCATTGTCATTGTAAAATTGGTGAAAGAGCACTTCTTGCCAAAATGCTCTCAATACAGTTATGTTAACATACTGACATAATTTTCCAATAGTGTTATCTCCAAAGATAAAGCTGTTGTCACAGCAAGACATGCAGGGCTGGCTGCCCAGTGAAGTGGATTAGATTCCCAATGAGCAGATCCTTATATTGTTATACAAGTCCTTCTTATTCTGTTAAAATTGATTGAGGTGACTTTGCAAACCTACAGATTTCTGCTTCTGCTCTGGTTCTGCTCCCATGTAACTTTGGACTTGAACTCTCCCAGAAACTGCTCTGGTACCTCAGTGTCAGCTTTTATTCCTTGCCCTGTGCACGGAAATGATTTCCATAGAGATGCTGTGCTGACAGCTGGACTGAGCATGTGTCAAGAAAAATCCACACACAAGGGCAGACAGCCAAAAGATGGCTGAAACACCACTAGCAAATGCAGGAGTCCTGCTAATACCTGTCAGGGCTCTCACAGCAAGCCCTTCTGGTTTCTGTTCATGCACATCACAGCGTACTGATCAGCTGCATTTCAATACTGGCTATGGCTAAAAGTAAGGTGTTCTCTTACAGCAATGCCACACACCTCAGAGTCTTACAACAAGCAGGTATGGCCCTTGCTCTCCTCCCCTCAGCCTAGTGAAAGCACTGCCTTCCCAAACCACTGGTAACTGCACCATCTGATGATTATGCTTTTTAACAATTTCCTTTCCTCAGCAAATCTTCCCTTATGTTCCTGTTGGGTGCATGTTGTTCTGTAGGTCCTAGGAAGCTTCCACTTGCAGCAGAACTGCTGTGTGTGTGGGATGCCTTGCATGCTGTTCAATCATTTATAGGCACTGTGTGAGATCCAACCTCAACTGGTGCAGGAACTTCTGGGTTGTTCCAGGGCTGCTGGACACATGTCACCATTCAAGGGATCCAACTCATGCTAGATTGCACGCAACGTGATCGTTCTGTTCCTGCTTTGGGGTGCCAATTATCCTTGACTTCTGTGTGAGCCTCATGTGTGTACTTGGCAGAATAGCTTAGTCCTCTGATGATTCAGTGCAGTGTTTCATACCAAAGAACCCTAGTGAAATAGAAGACAAACTACAGATGCTGCTCAAAGGTCTGAGGTTCTGCCTTAATGTTGTTTTGCCCACAGGTTGCATTAGCATTGTATAAAGCTCTAGTGGCTATTGAAGCAAATTGTTTCAGAGAACTGTAATTATCTGCCTCCATGAGGAACCAGATAGTATCTTGGCATGGAGTAATTACTTAATGGATTGGTTTCATGTTGGGGAGGGTATGTGCCCTATTCTATAGGTGAACCTTCCTTTCACGGAAATTGCTTTAATGTTACTTCTGAATGACCACAGTAATGGCATGAACATACTTTGATGTATACTCTGAAGAGATAAATGCAGTTTTCTGAAGTCAGTTTTGAAAGTGGAATTTGCTAATGCACAAGTTTTGGGCTTAGAAGTATCATTGCTGCTGCACAGTTTTTGTGACATAGTAATAGAAGTGTAGCATGTTACTCTAACCATGATCCTCTCAAAAACAGAAATAAATCTGTTGGTAGTGCTTTTATTTGTGGAGTACATTCATTGCATACCTTGGGATCTCAACATGAAATTTTGGCAAAAATTGCTGTGGTGAACCATATTGTGTTTGATATGAATAGTGGCACACAGATTCCTTTGGGAGCTAAGTTTCTTTGTGTGCAGTTGGAATCACAACTGTGCAGTTTGAGTGCCCCAAATATGATATGCTGTACAAACAGCTGGAAAGGCAGGAAATGTGTTGTTGGCTCAATAACCTGTTCCCATTATCAAAGTATAAAAAAAGTGCACATCTCTTCTAAAGATGTCATCTCTCTGAAAACCTATAACATCTGTGAATCTGGTCTGCTATTTCTCCACTTGTACATACTGTCAAAATTCATCCTTCCTGTTTACTGGTATGGGCAGACTGGGTCTGATACCTGTCTGACAGAGATCCTGCTGGGAACACCTTGTAGACCTGCACTTAGCCAATTTAAGTGTAATTAACTGTGTTAGCAAAGATTCTGCTCTGCACTCGTTAAAGCAACGGAATTGTCCCTGAGAGCGTTGAGCGAGCTGTCTGAGTGTCTGGAAAGGTGCGAGCAGGGTTTGTAGGCAGCTCTGGTACATGGCTCTGTGAAAGATCAGGACTGTGATGTCATGGCATTATTACTTTGCCATTGTTTTCTTTGGGTTCTTTCTTACCTCTGGTTATCAGAAGTTGTGATTTCTGTATGTACTGAGGAGAGTCCAATAAAACCTTGGAACTCCACAAAAAATGCCTTGTAGCGCTTTAGACAGATGCATGCTTTCCCAGGGCCAATATAGACATCGCTGGAGTTTCTTTGCTCTCAGAAGCTGTACCACAGACAGTAGATAAAAGCAAATTTCTCATTCTAAAAGTCGTAGCTAACACTACTTGTAAATTTACTTGCTGTTTATTTTGGACTTCAAAATACTTCACAGTCTCTGCTATCTCTGGCATTAAGACTAAGTAGATATCATTACCTCAGGGAAAACCAACATGAGAATAAAAATAAAATAGGTTTATTCTTCCTGGTGAGAAGCACCAACTTACAAGAATACAAATTGGATATGGGTGTGCATCTATATGTATTGGGTGGTAGGTGCTTTATTTGCAGTAATAAAATATTATTATATAGTTTGCTGCATAAATAGCCTCAAGGATAAGTAGAGTGTGTCAGACATCCAGTTATGCATGTGATAAAGGTTAATACTATTTGTTCTCAGTACATTTAGTCTTTGCAAATCATGTGCTGACATGCATCCCATTTTGATATCTGTTCACACACTGTGGTAATGATGCAAAAAGCAGAAACTCATGCCTGTGGCATTCAGTAGGACTTAGTAAATTGAACTTTTGTGTAAAGATCTTAGAAAATGGCAAGGCACAAAACGAATGTCACTTGCTAATTTTATCTTCCTCCACACACTCCTTTCTGGAGATTAAAGCATGGATCTATTCACTACTGAAAGTTATTTCAACTCACATGGCACATATTGGGATGCAGAAAGGCAAGTACATGTTCACAGTTATTCCTGAGGTCTCTCTGCTGGAAAGATAACCTATTAAACTACTGGATTTCTGCTTAAAATAACTAAAAATAATGAAATAAAACAATTAACTGGTGTCTTCATTAAATACAAATACCGAAATAAATCGTACGGCAAGGTAATTGACTGCATATGTAAAGTAGCTGTAGATAATTGACATGACCTTCATTTAATGAGTCTGCTTCCCATTAGTGGAGATGACTGCCACAGTTACAAGTCCTTACTCCAGCTGTAATTGTGTGGAATGCAGTGGGGTATGAATAGGTGGCATCTTCCCGAGGTGTGGTCTGGTGGGTGAGCCCTTTTCATTTCACTGCGCTGCATGAAGGCAGAAGGGACGTTCTGGTGGCCGTGAGGATGGGTGGTGTTCACAGAGCTGCTCTCAGGTGACATTTCTGATGGACACACCTCATGTCCTGGGGGGGCAGGGCAAGGCTTGCTCTCAGGGGGCTGGTATATATCTATATTGTGCAGGTGAGTGGGGGCACAGTCTATGGGACAGCAACTGGAGCAAGACTTCCTCTCCTAGAGAGGTCTTCCATCTTTTATGTGGCTCAACAGGAGTGCAAGAGGGTTGCAGCCTTTACTTGTTGTTCCTAGAAGGTGAGGAGTAGAGACTCGAGCCTCCTACACCTGAGAAGGGAGGGAAAATGAGTGTATTGTAGAACTACAGAGTGATGTTGTAACACCAGTAATTTTTTTTATTGTATGTTTCTGGGTGCACATCTTGCAACACGTAGTCATGGCTACACTGTTTGTCTGGCGTTCAGTTGTACTGATGCCCTCAGAACATGCATTACCAGCCAGGTTGCTCCTGTTAAGGAAAATGTTTATTGGGATGTTAGTCCAACCTCATTAAAAAAGAGAGGAACCATGCTGTCGTGGTTTGATGCTAAATGCCAGGCACCCATGAAAAAACTCGTCACCTTTTCTCCTCTGCTATAGTTGAGCAGAGGAGGGGGAAAGAAAACCCAAAGAGGCTCATGAGTTGAGGTAAGAATTGGGAAGAAACACTTTAAGGGCAAAATAGGCCCAAAACTTAAAAGGTACCAGAAAACTTTATTAACAGAATTAAAAAAGGATAGTGAGAATTAAAATAAACCTTTAGAACACCTTTTTCCTCCCCCACCCCACCCCCTCAGCCCTTCTTTCCTTCCCACTGACAATGCAGTCCTGCCTGGCCTGCTTGTGACGTGAGTCCCTTCCACAGGCAAAACAATCTTCCCAAACTACATGGTGTGGGTCATTTCAGTCCACGGGATGTTGTGTTTTTAAGGATGGGTTTTTCTAGTTTGGAAGCAAGGGTTCTCTTTCTCTACGTTCTTTCTCTCTGAGTTTCTCACTAGATTACAGCTTTCCAGCATGAGCACCTTTTTCTCACGGGCTGTGAGTGGACCTCTGCATCCCCCCAGGCACTTCTTGAATTACAGGGAAACAGTTTGTTGTGTTACAGTCCCAACCATGGCTTGCAGAAGAATCTCAGCTCTGACACCTGGAGCCTCTCCTTGTGCCCCTCCCTCCTTTCACCAACCTTAGTGTCACCATCTTCTTCTCCTCACGTGGCTTCAGCTTTTCCTTTTCTCTGACTCAGGAGAGAACTGGTGTCTGGAGATTCCTTTGGTCTCAAGTTCTGTCCATTGAAAAGTTTTTACAGGGTTCTGCAGTGCTGAAAGGTAGATCCCATCCAGGCTCCACGTCAGGGAATTGCTCGTCATGCCCCTCGCTGTCTGCCACGTGGTCCCAGCCCCTCAGAGGAAGAAAGAGTAATTGCATGCATTTTTTTTCCTTCTTAAATAAGTCATCATAGAGGCATTACCAGCTACTTCAGTTGCCTTAGTAGATGTCTGTTTTGAGAGCCAGCCTGCGATTGGCTTTGCCAGGCATGGAGGAAGCTTATGGCAGCTTTGCACACACAAAAGGATCACTTCCGTGCCTGGCTTCTTCCCTCCTCACGGAAAAGTCAGGCTAGGCTAAACCAACTTGTCAGTACAACAATGGCTGGAAGGTTGTGTAATTCCACCCGTTAAGTGAGATATCTTATTCTGCTAAAGCATGTTAAACTAGCTGATTTTTAGCAACTGCTAATACATGGTCTCTAAAATGAAGATATTTCCCAGGTGATAAAATATTATTCCCAGGTGATATTATGCCCTTGTATTAATTAAACCATTTGATGTAATTTTGCTATAAGATAAGGACTCAGCATAGTGCTCAAGGCACTGTCAAGATAGAAGAATCTTTTTACATTTTGCTTCTGGAGCTCGGCTTAGTCTGGGACTCATCTGCAGAGTAGCAGGTGTTTGATCTGTGGTTGCTTGCTGGTAATATTCCTTGTATCTGTGCTGCTAAAGCTTACTTTGGCATGTTCTTCTACAGTTTTAAATGGGAGGAAGAGGATTGGCTTTTAAGCAGATATGTTTTCTTGTGTATCAACAGTATGTTATGTGGGTAATGCCTGTCTAAAAGCTATTGGTTTTCAGAGTATAGCTGTATACAATTTCTGGCCATTCTAGATAATAGTGGTGGTGGTATCATCAGATGGGATGTAAATTGATCAAACTTGACACCAGTTTTCTTGCTAAATGGAAGGCATAATTGATTAAGGAAAATTTAATGTGATATATAAAGTACTGTTAGATGTGGTGACCAACCAGCTATCAGTGGAGGATGCTGAGGGCTTATTGAAGTCAATTTGTCCTCCATTGCCTTCCTTTTAAGAGAAGTGTCCATGTGAGTGAAGTTGCACAGCCACTGTTCTGTTTTGACATCTGTGCAAGGTGAACAGCCCAGCGACAGTAGTGAACAATGTGGCCTGGTCCAGGGATTCTTCTCTCCTTTGTTCACCTATCTGACTTGAAAAGCAACTGATCAACTCCAGCTGCTGTGCTTACCTGAGGAGTGCAAACTTCCTTCTGCCCTGTGCTTGGCTTGCTGCCTCTTTTGCCCTCTCTCTTTTGCTCTGGAAAGCTTTTTGGGAGGCCTGCATGCTCAGAGAGATCTGTCCTACAGAGACAAGAACTAGCCAGGACCTCTGGGCACTACTTCGAAAAAAACAACAGGAACTTGGTTAGGAGCCAGAAGATCTGCTTTCTGTTCATTGCTCTGGTGGCCACAAAGTGTGATGTGAGTGTTTGGGGTTCTTTTCATTTTAGGTTTTGTATTAAACAACTCTCTGAAGAGAGAGTGTAGAAATATTTTTTTTTGTTCCACTGGCTCTGCATTTGTATGTTAGCTGAGCCACTCATTTTCAAGACAAGAAGAATTGTCTTGTCTCTCATTTGATAAAGGAAGACTAGCAATCTTTGTCCTTCTTTTGTGAATTACCTTTGTAAGGCCTCTTTTCTTCCCCTTTGAGGAAGAAATATGATACCACCTGTCGAATGTTTTAAACGTCCCAACATGAAAAAACTGCAAAATATTAATGTTCTGCATGGTTAGAGCAAACACTATGTTCCTGTGAGTCACAGATGTCAGGTTTGTTTCATCTTAATAAATCTATGCCACAACAACACTATTAAACAGGAAAAGAGATGGAGAGATGAAGGAAGAGTTATGGTGGGTTAGAAAGGATTCTTGGCCAAAATCGTGTTTAGTGGGGGCCTGGAGATGAGGTGGCATGGAGATAAACCTGAACACTTCCCACCCTGCCTTCATTAAGTACTTCAGGACCTACATTTTGGGCACTGCGTTTCTAGTGCACGTTTCATTTTGTTTGTATGTTTTATGATAAATTCCCTTTCCATTTTAAGTCATAAGAGTACTCATTTCCCACAGCATATTTGCTGGAGATAAAGTGAGTCTTTTTGCATAGCACCCTGTTGGCAAACAGAAATAGCATTTACTCCAATGACTGTTGCCAAGTATGAGGTACTTCCAAATGAACTTCAAGCCTAATATACTCTAAAACATGCATTAGCTGCTTTTTCAAAAATGTGAACAATGCCGTTGCTTTCTAGCAAACAGAACTGGTGAGAAGAGGGATCAGAAGGTAAAAAATAACAACAGGATATGATAGATGTTGCAGTAGTGCTTGGGATCAGACAGAAGGCATAGCTCTCTGTCACTGCTGGATTTGGGGGTGTTTCTTGTAACAGTATCTAAAGTATCTACTCTGCACTTGAGGAGGAAACAATTTCTACCCTAAGGATACCTAGCAGAGCACTTGGGAAGGAGTTCCTGTGAGCTTCACGCGGCTGGGAGTCCTGATAGGAGTGAGTTGTGCTGTCCGAGCCTGGTGGGGAATTTCCTTACCAGCACTCCTTTCTGGTGCTGCCTCTGCTCTCAGTGAGGACAGCGATGAGCATACACGTGAACATCAAAGCACAACCCTTAACACGTGCCAGATTTTGAGGCAGAAAGCGAGAGAAACAGGCAAACTGCTGTGTTTCAGTATGGCACTAGGGCTGGTTATGCTGGGTGTCATTATGGCCTCTGGCTCTAACTAGGCATAAAGAAATGCTTTGCCCACCTGAGAACAGGCCCTGGAAAAGTACAGAACAGTGGTTCTGCTACTGTCACTTCAGTATAGCTCTTACCAGCTCTGTAGTCCAGCATGCCCTTTCCATGCTGTTCACATGATGCAAGCTATCTGTCTAGCTCAAGCCTAATATACTGCTCCAGTCCATTTTCTTGTTCTATATTTATGTATATATACCTTCTACATTTAGATGAGAAATTGACCTGCTGAGACCTCAGAACTGTATGGCTTCTCCCTGTGTTTTGAAGAATGCTTTCAAAACACAAATGCAGTTTATCCTGGTGCTGCTCAGTTGTTGGTTTTGGGTTTTTTTGGTGGGCAGAATGATGAACTATTTTCTGCCGTAGGGTGATCCTCAAAATCGAGTATTTACATTTGTGCTTGAAATGGAAGTCTTGCCTTTCACAGCTGTGAAGCTATATTTTATTGCTGAAATGTTGCATTGCTAGATAGCATTCTGCTTTTGCTGTTACTTGAAATAGGTATGATTGGTCAATAAATAAAGAGTCTGCATAGTACTAATCTAATACTTTCTACAGAGAGGTTTTTAGCATGTAAGAACCAAGTTGCTGGGATCGGTGTTGCCCGTGATGCAGCATACGCTTTTTCTGAAACTCTGAATTAAAAAACACTCTTTTACAAGAGTATGCTTTATCACTGGTAATGAGTTGCAACTGCATGGAGAACATCTCTGTGGAAAATGCACAGTCTTGTGACTACTTGGGTGAATTTTTATTACTCCAGACCTTGTAAGTTAATTTATTTTTCTTGGTTTTAACAGTTCCACCAAGTGAGAAGAGTGATGACCATCCTTTTCTTTACTATGGTTATCTCCTACTTCACTTGCATGAAAGCTGCCCCAATGAAAGAAGCTAGTCTGAGAGGACAAGGCAGCTTGCCTTACCCAGGTCTGCGGAGCCACGGGACTCTGGAGAGCATCAACGGGCCCAGCGGCGGTGCGAGAGGACTGACGTCGTTGGCAGACACCTTTGAACACGTCCTAGAGGAGCTCCTGGACGAGGAGCAGGACATCCCGCCCCGCGAGGGAAGCAAGGATGCAGACTTGTACACGTCCCGAGTCATGCTGAGCAGCCAAGTGCCTTTGGAACCCCCGCTGCTCTTCCTGCTCGAGGAGTACAAAAACTACCTGGATGCTGCGAACATGTCCATGCGGGTGCGGCGCCACTCGGACCCCGCGCGCCGCGGGGAGCTGAGCGTGTGCGACAGCACCAGCGAGTGGGTGACGGCGGCAGAGAAAAAGACTGCGGTGGACATGTCCGGGGCCACCGTCACCGTCCTGGAAAAGGTTCCAGTGCCCAAAGGCCAGCTGAAGCAATACTTCTACGAGACCAAATGCAACCCCAAGGGGTACACAAAGGAGGGCTGCAGGGGCATTGACAAGAGGCACTGGAACTCGCAGTGCCGAACTACCCAGTCTTACGTGAGAGCTCTCACCATGGATAACAAAAAGAGAGTTGGCTGGCGCTTTATAAGGATAGACACTTCTTGTGTATGTACATTGACCATTAAAAGGGGAAGATAGTGGATTCGTGTTGTAGAGATTATATTGAGACAAAATTATCTATTTGTATATATACATAACAGGGTAAATTATTCGGTAAAAAATAATTTTATGGACTGCATGTATGACTGAAGTTTATACAGTACAGTGGTTACACAATCTATTTATTGAACATATCCATGACCTGAAGGGGAACAATAGTCACTTGCGCACAAGTTTAAACAAACAGAAAAAAGGAGAAAAAAAAAAAAAAAAAAAAAAAGAGAAAAGCAAACAAAAAAGTCTGCATTACATTCCTCCATAACATTGTGGTTTGTTGCCGTTGCCAAGAATTGAAAATATGAAAAATTTTTTAAAAAAAGAATAAAATTGCATGCTGCTTCAATTGTGAATTAATGATAAACGGTCCTCTTTCAGAAAAATAAATTGAACCAAAACATTCTGTTTACATTTTAGACAGTAAGTATCTTTAGTCTGTTAGTATATATGTTTATTGCTTCTAACTTCTGATAGCGTTGAAATTAAAACAATGTCAAGGTGCTGTTGTCATAGTTTTACTGTTTCTCTTTTACTTTTCAATTCCCATCAGATTGAAAAAGAAAGAAATCATTACCTTATTCTGGATTAGAAAAAAATTTGGTTTTTGTATGTTGTGAAGGTGTTTGCAATAGCAGTCCGACTACTGACAAAAAATAATAAAAAGAGGCAACTGAAAAAGAATGGTGATTTTCCACTTCACGTTGTTGAACTTCAGGCTTAAAGACAACACTTATTTAACTGTATGGCAACATGCTTTTTTGGTTGTTGGGGGGGTGGTTTGTTGTTGTTGGGTTTTTTTTGTTGTTTGTTTTTCTTTTTCAATTTTCAGTCTTTAGAGACATGCATTTGCTTATACCATGTTTGCTTGTGTTTGAGAATTTTTTTTCCCCTTTTCTCCCTCTGGAGGGACATTGGTTGTGATCTTTAAGTATTTCACTTACCATAGAACTGGAGCTTGTCATATAGAAAATATTCTATAGTGTTCAGAGCAATTATTTTCATATAATAAAAGACTGTGCTTGGATCAAATGTCTTGGTGAAGCACGGTGGGAGTGTCACTAGAAAAAGGGCCCAGAAAAGATGATGGTGGGTCTGAAATCAGGTTGATTGTGGGACTTTATAGCTTAGCCAGTTGGGAAGGAATGCCAGTGAGTTGGGTTGACTGAGGCTATCCCAGTTGCAGTCATTGCTGAATGTGGCCTGTGCATTGTGTCAGAGAGCAAGAGCTTGGCCATGCACAGGGATGCCCTTCCCCTCCAGAGCATGCCAGCAGCCCCAGGCCTGCAAAGCTGCTGGGCAAACTGCCTGAAGGAGCCCTGGGAATTAGCTTGGGAATGAGACAGAAAGGAGCCTGCTTCTAGTAGAAAGCAGTTAGCATTGTGTTGGTGTGGCTCCACCTCTGCTGCCACACTTATTCTATGGAACAAAGATTGGCACTGAAAACCACTCTTGAACTAAATGAAGAGCAAGTGCTGGAGGAGTTAGGTTAACTCTCTCAGAGTTAACATCTCTGAGAGATGTGTTTAGCTCTGCTTTTCCCCTCTCTGACAGAAGTACTGCTAAAAAGGTGGGTTGTAAGGCTGAGAGCTGTGCATACCACTTGCACTGGCTCACAGTGGGCTGAGAACAGAAATAGCTGTTAGTAAGCTCACTGAAGGCTGATGCTATATTTGTAATTCCTGTAGATTAAAAAAAAATAGCTGAACAAGTAGGAAAATACTGCAAAATATAATCTGCTTCTGAATGCTGTAGAATCTGTGTGTATTAAGGCTTTGACTAGGCAAAGCTTACGGAAATATGTTGGCCCCAGTAATGCTCTTTGAAGAGCACATTTGACATTGATTTTATGTCATCACTGGTAGAAACCCATGCTGAAAGCTAACAGACCCTTTCACATCAGTGGTTTCTTCTGCTTCAGGTAGAAGGGCAGCCCCTTCCTGAGGAGAACTGGCTGTTGCATTGGCTGTGTGCACAGCAGACTGTGAGTGAGGAGAAAGGGTTGTGTGGCCCACCTGAACTTCAAACTTCAGCCTTCCCCACCAGCTGCTGATGGGGATTTCCTACACAGAAAAAAAAAACCCCAAACAAACCAAAACCTTACTGAAATTCTCAAAACTTCATCCAAGATATTCTTCATGCAAATTAAATCATAGAATCAAAGAATGTTTTGTGTTGGAAGGGACCTTAAAGATCATTTATATCATGGGCAAGTACACCTTCCACTAGACCATTTCATTCCCCTGGGACCAGTAGCTGTGTGCATACTGTAATTTGCATTTAGTAAACCCAGCATCACTCAGGAGCTGTTCTCAGCAGTAGTCCTAATCTGCAGCAGAGAAGTGGTGTAATGCTGGCTTCTCTCAAAACAGGGGTTGGTTGCTTTTAAGGCAAGGATGATGCTGATATGTGACTAACAAACAAATCACTCATCGAGACTGGAAAAAAAAGGATAGCTAGGTTCTGATAGTAGTCTAAGTCAGATACAGGAATAAAACAACTACTAGTGCAAAGAAATTGCATTTCCGAAAGAGAAGTGTTAACGCATAGATCATGCTAGAAATAAAGTTCCTTACTTCCCAAAGTTAACTATGGCTATATCCTTTACTTGTTAGCCCTCACGTGGCACAGTAAAGGTGGTGCAGAATTAGAGCAGTAGGTTCAGAGGGGTAAAGGACAGCCTGAGTAGCTGGGGAGGAGTAAGGGATGGAGCTGGGGACCTGGAGCACTGTTCTAGCAGCTACACCCAGAGTGCTTTCCCCATAACAACTCTCTATTTACTGCCACAAGGTTAAACTGGCAATTAACCTGCAGTGCCATGCCTGACCTCACACACCCATGGTCCCAGGCTGGGCAGTTCCAGCTGGCACAGAGACAGAGAGGGGAGCGCTGGTTTCTCTTCATATCACTTAATTAAACTCTTGCCGTGGTCTGTTTGTGACAGAAGTATAATCATGCATGTCAGCAGGCCTAGTGCTGTGTTAAAGACTCTTGCAACTGTAAGTTCATGTCTGTGGCCTTGTTCTCTATTATTCATCTTGTGTAACATAAATATTTATTGTATATTTATATAATTTTATGGTTTTTTGGGAAAATACTGAAATT
>JANRGV010000094.1:60251730-60290086 GCA_024734035.1 Alethe castanea
AAGCAACTGCGTCATATTGTAAATATAATTAAGCTATATTTAAGTGTACTGATTAACATAATATATGTTTAACTAGAGTTTTTTACATTTTTAAATATATTTTCGAAATACATATATATATAAAAGCGGGGGTTTTGGGGGGACCATGTGACTTTTCTCTAATTGTAAAACAAACTTGAGTTTTCCTATAAATATGCGTGTTCTTTGTTTTAAACCATTTTTTACTCTATTTTAGCAATAAAATCTCACTCGGAGGGCAGGTAGCCCCCTGTTTCATAGCTGGACAGTTAGCATCGGGAGGGGAGGGATAGCAAGGATTTACTTCACATAAAAGCTGGGGATACTTGCAGAATGATGTATTTCCATTCAATTCTAGCACAAAAGTCCTCATGAACTAAAAGCCCATGAATGACATATGTATGGTTTTACTCAAGTATAAAATAAAGAGTATAATGGATGTAAGGGGGTGGGAATTTCTACCCTTAGTAACTAAGGGATAAGTGAGACATAAACTCAATAGCTCTAGTCATGTACCTGATTTTAAATGGTGTCATTTATATTTATATCCCCTGCACTGATTTATGACCCTGCGGAGTACTAAGAGTGGAATTCCTTGGATTTAACATCTTGTTAACATTTCTAAAATAGAATTCTCCGCTACAGCTGCCAAGCCTGTATATTTAATTATCCCATAGACCTATAATAATCAATAAATCCTCATAATGAGTAGAACACTTTCATATAACTTAAGGAGGGAGGCGGGGGGACAAGCACAAACCCAAACTCTTACCAAAAAAAACTATTGCTGCAGATTTTTCAAGAGCCCAGTACCAGCAGTATCTCACAAAAACTGAGGAAATCACACTTCTGAAGATTGTCATTTATATTAAACACACCTACACTGCTTTCTTTATTGTCATCTTAACATGAGCTAACAGAAGTCGTAATGGAGACTAAAATCTTTGGGATGTAGCTGGCTCTGCTTGGACCCTGCCTCCTTCCTGAAGCAGGATAGAGAAGTTGCTTTAGCTTATTAAATACATGTTGATTATGTGAGATGGGTGCCCAGGGAATGAAATGCACGCACTCAAAACACACATTTGAGCCACAGAGGAAGATACAGGTGTGTCCAGCCTGCCACCCTACTGAGTCCTAGCTCTGAAGGGGAAAACTGAGGTATTTCCATGGCTTTTCTCACTTGGAGAGAAAAATAAAAAAAAATAAATAAAAAAACCCCATAGCTAGACTTCAAAATTACTCAGCAAAAAAACCCCAAATAATAGAAAGCAGTAAAAGATTCTTGAAGAGCAGGCTACATTGAAGTGTAATGAGAGGGGGAGGATGTTTATTTCAGTTTGTCCCAGGTGGATCTAATACACAGCTTCCACAGGCTCCTTCCCCTAATTATGTCCTCATTAAAAAGACACCTTTTGGCAGGTCAATTGAAATGAAAAAGTAATTGATGCACTTGTTTTGAGTAAATATAAAGAGCACTGATGTCTGATATTATGGAGGAATTGGAATTCTAAAGTGAGGAAGTTTCTGTAGGGGGTATTTTGGAAGAGGAGGAGTTGTTCTTTTCTCCCTGAACTTTTTTTATAGGTAGAGTTTGGTTTTTTAAAACAACTTGTTGCCATTTTGGGTTCCAAGAGACTGTGGTGTTGCTATAAAAAAGAGAATTTAAAGTGCCAGCTTTATTTTGATGCCTGTGGGAGATGGACTGGAGAAAGCACAAGTATCCTGCTTTTCCACACGACATCTGGATTCACGTGTGGAATTTGAAACGCTTCTGGAAATTCTTCCAAGTCTTTTAAACCCTGTCAGACAGTGGCAGAAAGCACTTGGAGGCAAACTGCTCTTTGCTCCACCAGCCCCTCTCTACTGAGACAAATGGCCCATAGCTGCTGGTTTTTGTTTTGCTGTGCCAGGGTGAGTCTGGAACCTGCCCGTGACCTGCTCCATTTTCCACACTGAAGTCACCACACGTACATGTATTTATCTAGCTGCAGGATCACTCCTGGTGCTGCTTGCTGTCTGTTGGCCAGGCTGCTGCTGTGCTGTGGGCTCCCTGCATTGCTGCAGCTCCCCCAGCTGCTGCTGCAGGTCCCTGCTCTGCAGGAGCAATGTGCTGAGGGAACAAGGAGTGGCAGTTCCAGTGACTGCCAGGGCCTGGGAGGACCTTGCAGCAGCGAGGGCTTCCCTGCTGCTGAGAGTCCCCCACTGCCTCAGCTTGCAGCAGACACTGCTGATCTCATCTGAGCAACAGCTGCCAGTTTGCTCACGCAGGGATTTCAGAGATGAGGAGGAGGATTTGGCACAGAGCTCTGAGGCTTCTTGCCTAAATCCTCTTTCCTGCCTCTGCCAGCAAAGGGATGGGTTACAAGGAGGGATATGTCCTGCTGGGAGTGCAGGGTTTTGCACTTCAGAAACAGCATCTCATAAGTCTACACTCTGAAAACATTTCCCTTTACCAGAAGAATCCTTTCTTTATCCTGTCCCTTCCCGCCCTTTAGTAAAAAAATCTGGTGTAGCTTAAGCCTATAAAGTTCAAACAGCAGTTCATGTGTGTAAACCAAGCTGTCTTCTCCTCCTGTGTTTTGTTAATTATAACAGCCTTTAAAACTGCTCAGACTCTAAACAGGGGTGCAGGTACCTGGTGGACTAAATATTCCTTCAACTGTCATCTACACCAAGGGTTTTAAATTACCTTAAGAAGGTTTCCAGTTGTAGTTTATTTGACCTTTGAAGACCATTCTGCTGGGAGACTCATTTTTTCTCTAACCCCAACATGGTCCTTCATAGAAGTTCTACTATATTTGGACTCCAACCTTGGGAATCTGTTATTTCAAGACAGTATAAAATATGTGTGACCATGTTTCTGTTACAAAAATAGTGCTGCCAGTGTCACCATTTACTTCCATGAAGCAGCCCAATGAGGCCCTTTCACTTCCTGACGTACACTCTGCTCTTACACAGGCATGGTACAGCTGTAAAATTGAATGGAAAAATGTACCCAAAAAAGCTTTGAGAAATATAAAAAGAACAAATCCAGTGAGCTTTGCTGAGAGCAAAGTGCAGGTGATGTACTGCTGTTCATAGCAGCTGGACATCCCCACCTTTGCCATTCACCAACAAATGCATACCTAAAGTCCTGTTTAGCTACAAGAAACTCAAACTGTGAACCTTTTTTGGTTTTTTTTTTTAGTCCTTCTGGTTTGCTTTATTCTTGGGCTCAGCAAAACTCTGTCCTTGATGTCCCCGTGTAACATAAGCCACCTGCTGAACAAGAACAGTCTCAGCAGCACAAGTATTTATATAAAAAATAAAATCACTGCATCACCTTGTAAATTAATACCTATTTTGTCTCGTGGGAGCTCCTGCTCCTGAGGGCAGAGCCAGAAGGATGTGCTGATACAGGGGCAGATCTCTGCTAACAGCTGATTGACAGTGCTGGGCTGCAGCAACAAGGTGACGTGTGGTTGTGTCACCTCATGTCAGATCACCTCCCAGCTTGTTACAGATTTTGACCACTATTCCCTTGTGTTTGAGTAAATCAGTCTTGGAGGTGCTACCATCTGCCTATTTAATTGTGAAGGCTACAGAGAAAGTCCCACCCAGCTTCAGCTGAACTATTGAAAACAGCCATATTACATTTATTTTCCTTTGAGCTCCCCCCTTGCTGCCAGCCGTGCTGGTGTGGATCACTCACCTCCCCATTTCATGTGAGTTCAGACATGCCCCTTCAGCCTCCTGCTGGTGCATTCCTCTGAGCTGCTCGGGTCAGAAGCAGGGAGGATCCTGCTGCCAGCTGCCGTGCCCTGCTGGGCATGAAGGTCTCAAACTACTCCTTGTTGGCTGACATGACCCTGTGCTTCAATACTGACAATGGCAGCCTCAGCTCAGCGCTTCAGGAGGATGAGCCGTGCCCTGTTTGCAGAAGGCTTGTTGCAAACAAGCTGTCTAGTGAAACAGAAATTCATCACCTGCTGTGCCAAACAGCAGCTTTGTTTTCCCAGGGGAAAATAGGGCAAGAGCCTGGAAGAGGCTAAGGGAAGAAAGGCATCAGTTTGTGTGTTCCCTTAAAACATGCATTACCCTTAGCTTCCCAAAAAGATAACAATCTTCATATGACTATGGATTGAGACCTTGATAGTCAGGTATTTTATTTCAGTGAGCATGACCAGCCCAGGGACCACACAACTCTTTTTGCCAGCTGTTAAATTCAGCTTGCACGGTGTGGGACGCAGAGAAAAGGCAGACAAACCCTTGAAATCCCTCTGTGAATCTGTCAGGTGGGCACCTGCAGTCAGCAGGAGCAGTGCTGCTCTTGTCTGTGCCTTCTCTAATTAAACCAGAGATTCCAGGCATAATTCTGCACGCCCTTACGGCTTTGTGATTGTTGCCTGCATGGAAAGTCAGAGGAGCAATGAAGATAAAATAGTGCAAACAATAGTTATATGAGCTAATTAGCCCTGGCTGTCACTGAAAATAGTGAATGGACTATTCAAGCCTTGCTTGAACTTCCAAGGCAATGTGTTAGTATGAAGTGATCCTGAAATCAGGGGTTCCTGTAGCCTGAGATTACGTTAGGGGTCTGCAACCCACTACCTATGCAACAGTCACTTCACAAATTCCCTTTAAGAAACACAATACTCTGTTCTGTGCTTCATAGTACAACAGATACCTATGGTTTCCAAGAATTGGTGCAATATCTCTAATAAAGCATGTATCAGGTACTGCACAGGGCTGTAATTATGGTGTAATTCACAGTTTGGTGCAAGGCTAATGAAATTGCCACCTATGCAGTAAGTTGGGGCATTGCAGAACAAAGCTGAAAGCCCAGAGACCTCTGCAAATATTCTTTCATGGAGCTTTTGTTTTTCTCTCCTTTAAATAGGACAATTTTTCCTTAATCACAGAGCCCAATTTTGCCTTTGAAAAGCACAGTGTCTACTGAATTTAGTTGGAGGATTAAAGAGCACTCAATAAACCAATAGAGAATAAATCTAGCAGAAGTCATTCTGGGCATAATCAGTTTTAGCTCAGGAAAAACTTGGGATGAAGACTGGCAGAGGAGTAGTCTGGGAGGCAATTGCCATAAAACTGCCCCATTTCCACCCCCATCCTGGGACTTTGGAAAACTGGGGACTTGGCACTGGCACAGGGGCCATGGGGTGTGTGCCTGTGGGGATTTCAGCCCCAGAGGAGGATTGTGTGGGGCCTGGTCTGCTCTGGGAGCTCTCAGAGAGCACAGGGGTTAGAGCCATCTCCTTTCCACTGCTTTGGTCTCCGTGCTCCTCAGCTGTGTGAGTTTGCCCTCCCAGTAAATTAAAGTCAGGCCAGTGGTTTGGTTTGGATTTACATAGCTGTGTTTGAGCTACAGCCAGCCAGGGGGATGCAGCAGGGATGAGAACCTGCCTTGTCCCCATGGTGCTGCAGACTTCACGTGGCCCCAGGCACAGCTGAGCTCCCTGGCTCCACCCTCCCATCAGATTTTGTCATTTTGTTGTTGCTGTTGCTCTGAATGTTATATTTTATATAGCTGATTATATTTTACCAGCTCCAAGCTCCATGCCTGGGCTCAGGGTCCTGCAGCTGCATGGCTGGCTGGGAATGCCATTTTGCTTTGCAGCAGATGGGTTTGTTCCACCCAAGAGGTCTCATCCTTCACCCCACAGAGCACAGACCCTCTGCTCTGGTTCAGGTCTGTGGCACCATCTATTTTTGCATCTTTGTGTCCATCCTTGTACCCAAAGTTTTCTGTCATCACCCAGGAGGAAGTTTTCCTACCTCTGTACCTAAGCACTGCCAGCTCCCAATAAAAAGTCACTCAAAGATTTACCTTTAGGGTCCTGCAGTGTTTTGCAAAGTGTTCTTGTTGAACTCTGTTGAACACATATATTTAAAAACAAAACAATACCAAAAAAAGCACAAACAGAAACGATTTTTTTCTGCCAAAGCAATGATTACTGTGAGTAGTAACTAGGAAATTACAAGAATTTGTATTCAAAATACAAAGTTTAAGCTGCAGATATAAAACTCTGCCTCTTCTCCTCACATGGCAGGCACACTGATCTGTCTTCTTGGCAGCAAGGCAGCAAACACAGTGTTATTCCTTAGGCCTAATCTAGGAATAAAAAGTGTACCTGGAAGAAAAACTTGGGCAAATGACACCATTTGGGTTAGGATTTGAATAAACACTAGTTTAATTAGGAAAAGTGTTTCTTTCAACTATTGCCACCATATTTCTGGCCTACAGTTTTCTGTCTTTTGAGATGAGCAATATATATTGTGCCAAAAACTTGTTAGTTTTGAGAGATGTATTTATGAAGTCTGCAGCACATCACAGGATGCAAAACTATTATTCTTTAATAAATTACATATTGCAAAATACCTGCTCATTGATGTTAAAATAGCTACAATGTAAATATTTGGTAATATAAATATAACTTACATGAAATAACTGAACAAAGCCTATGTGACAGGCTGTGTGAGTCACTAATGCAGATAAATGCTGTATTGATTACCAATGCAAAGGTCCACACTGTAGGCTGATTTTATTTATCAGAATACATGCACCACTCCAAAACTGGAAATACTCCTACCCACAAAGTATTTAAAGGATGTTCAAAATAAAATCCCCCTCTGCAAGTATAAAACCCTGTCAAACACTTCAGACTTCTCAAGTACACTGCAAACTTGAAATGATGGAAAATACGGGTTCCAGACTTTCTTTTTTTTTTTTTTTTTGGCCTGGCAAGCAACTGTGACATCTTTGAAGTCCCTGGATCCAGCCCACCCCTGCACAGAGCTGGGTGCACAAGGCAAATTGGTTCTTGCACTCTGTGTTTGGGCAGGTCCAGCTCTGGCAGGACCCAGTGCTGCCTGTGCTCACTTCCCACAGACACTCTAATCCAAAGCTGTGTGACCAGATGGACACACATGGGGATCCAAGTGTCTGACTCAGCAGCAGCTAACTGGGGACTTGGGAAACACACAGGGAGTTGATATCACCTGTCCAAAACTCCCCGTGGATAGTTAACTGGTGGTCACACCACCACTGGTCTCATTCTCTCAGTTCTGCTCCCTCCTTTTGTTTCTCAAACTCCTCACTTGGAGGGGAGCCCAGGGTGGGAGCCCAGGTTTGCTTCACAGCCAGGGCCACCACCAAAACTGATCCTAGGGACAGAGCAGGGCAAAGGTGCTCTCCCTGCACAAGAAACCACTGCAGAGCCCATCTGCATGGCTGAAGCAGTTTGCAGGACATTGGAGGGAGGCAGGGCAGACTGGTTAACAGCTCCCCACAAATTCAAAAATGGGACAAAGCCATTTCTGGCAGAGAGGACAGGATTTGCCCCAGAAAGGACAAACAGGGGAAGTGGGTAGAAAATCACCTTCCCTTGGCCTTGGGAAGAAAAGGCTAAGATGTAGCATGTTGAAAGTCAGAGAAATTGAGCAAGATGCTGTTGGCTGGGTGAGTGTGTTTGCAAGAAGAAGAAGAAGAAGAAATGTGAGCAGTGCAGCCAGCCAGGGGGCAAAAATGGAATATTGTATTGGCCAGGGGATGCTGCTGAGTACAGAGGGCTGGTTAGAGGCAGGGGGTGGGGGCCAGGGCAGCCAAACAGTGAGGTTTGAGGTGGGGATTTAGACAAGAGCAGCCTCTGCTCAGGGCCTGTTGGTGCTTGCGTGCTCTCAGTGTCTGACACGAGAGCTTTGCTGAGGAGCAGATGTTCTCCTGGTGTGGCTGGAGATGTGCAGCCAGCCCCTCCTCACCCACGCACCAGCCTTCACTCCAGGCTGGAACACACAATCATGCAAAGGCATTAGCTTCATGCTGCTCCTGACAGCCCAGCATATGTACAGAAATGAGCTGTTCAAATAAAAAATAATCCTGCTAGCGCTGCAGCAGTCTGCCTCACCCAGAAACTCAGATTTGGGGTTCCAAAGTGCCAGGTGCTGGCTTTGCAGTTAGCTGGCTCTGGACCTGCTTGGTAAGGTCACCAGAACTGAGAACAGGACACGTGGGGTATCAGGGCTGCAGCCCCATGCATCTCACCCAAAGTGGCCAGTGCTCAGCATCACACTCTGGCTGGCTCAGCTGTGGGCATGAAAGGGGTGTAAAAACACTGGGGCAGTGTAGAGTAACAACTGAAACGTTGGTCGTGTCAGCCATGAGCACTTGCTGCTCTCATCAGCACTATAATGAGATATCAAACACTTTCCAGAGGAAAACCCCAGCCACCTGCAGGCAGATAATCAATTAAAACCCGTCACAAACCCACAAAGGAAAATGTCTGTGCTGCAGCCAGCTGTAAGGCAAAAAACCCACACTTGTGGGGTTTAGATAGTGCAGACTATAATTGCTAGTTTGATTGTAGCATAACTGAGGCATAAGTCCCATCTCTTCCATTTTTCTGGAGAAGTCTCATTCCATTTATCATTTATTACCTCAAAATTAATGTCTCAGACACCAAAGAAGGTGGAAGAATAAGTGTTAAACACATTTTCATGAAAATGGAATAAATAATAAGTGCTTCTTTTTTTGTCTTAGTGGATTAGGTGATCTTCTAAGAAAGATTCCTCTTTTTTTACCAACTGTATCTCATTTAAATATGCAGCTGTGTGCCTCTCGTCTTTCTTTCCATGTTTGATTTCTGAACCTCCCTAATAGCTGCCAACTTTTGTGCCTGAGCAGGGATGGGTGAGGATGAAAATTCTGCTTTGATTTAGGCAGATGTGTTTGCATATTGTCTAGGTTACCGTTTGCATGGAAGGAAAAAAGATCACAACTGGGGTGTCTTCCGTGTTTCCTAGCTGAACCATGGCCTGTGGAAAATGTTAAATGCTGAAGAAATCATCAATAAATCACAATGTTCTGCCCTATTTGAGCGGTTTACCCTGGAGAATTTGAAATTGCAGTTCTTCTCAGAACACTTCTGTGAGGCCTGCATGTGTTTTATGGCTGGGTAAACTCAGTGCAGAGTGTTTAAGGAATTCACCAGAGATCTCACAGCAAAGCAGTGGCAGATTTGCCACACCTCCTTTCCTTAACAAACTGGCCCATCATCTGTCATTTGAAGGAAAATGAGAAAACCCACGTGTCTGCCCTCCCTGCACTGCAATGAGGAAACAAAGTGTTTCAGGGTTTTGAATGAGGAAGATAATGTGACACTTGAAATAAAAGCTCAAGATATTACACAGCCATATTTAGTGCATTTCCCACCTGAATGAGGAATTGCCATTATGCATTCAGTTTAAAGAACACTCACATTTATTCCAGGAATGCTCTAATGCAACCTTTTCCTATTAGCTAAATAGAAGATTAAGTTTATGCTGCCACTTACTTTAAAAATTACTGGAATAATTATCATGGGGGGGAAAAGAAGGCCAAGATTTTGAGATGAAGTGCTATAGAAATAAGCAATATTGGTAAAACTTTGCTTGGCACCATTTATTAGTATTCACAATAGGTTTGACCAATCCTTCCTCCTTTCATTTTTTTTACCTTTTCATCATTTCACAGAATTTCCTGTGTTGTTTTATTAGTGAGTATGCATGAGTCCTTCTTCTTGAAAGCAAGGGCAAGAGAAAGGTTTTTTTCCTGCATTCTAATGGATGGCAAGCTTTCTGTCCAAAGCATAGAGTGTGCAGGAGACAGAGGGGTTAAAATACACAATATTTTTTATAAAATTTTATATATATAATTATGACAAATATAATAATATTCTTCTAATTTTATTTTTATTTTAGCTAAACTGTGCCCTTTGTCCTGACAGGTTTTCAAGTCCTGCAAGTCCTTCAATGTAAAGGAAACCACACACTTCTTCTTTTTTTTTTTTAAAAAAAAAAAAGCAGAGAAATACGTAAAAATTGGTCAAGGATAAGATATGAAGATAATATTCAGTACTCTAAGTGGGAATACAAAACAATTTGTGGTCAAATTTGTTGTTTTAATTCATAAAGATTGTTTCAGAAAGGATGTTTTATTCCATTCTCCCTTATTTCACTACCAAAACCCAAGATTTTATTGCTTCTCCTACACCTGTGCTTTTTACCAGCACTGCTGATGGGTAGGCATGGCCCTGCTCCTTCCTTTTTGCTTGTTAATTAAACATGTCATACCTCTGATCAACTTTTGATGGATTCAGACTATTTTCCTGTATCCTGGAAATACACAAAGAAATGTTTCTGTCGAGGTCTGGCATTTGGGTAAGGAGCAGTTCCTGATCAGCAAGCATCTAGAGTAGAGGAGCACCTACTGGAAATTAAGTGAAATGACAGGTACAATCAACCCTTGGGGTACAATAAAATGCAGGGGGCACCCCCAGAGGTGACACACAGCTGGCATCTCTGGCAGCACTGCTTTGCATAGGTAGCTCAAACCATGCATCTGGTAAAAAAAGCAAAAGAGGGAAAGTACTTCCCCTAAGTGGGCTGGCATTGATTTTCATATGTTCATAGGTATTAGAGAGGAAAGAGACCTATTAAATCATCTGGTCAGTATAATCACAGCAGAACTACTCCCTGCTGGACATTTGCTGGTGGTTTGTCAACTCTAGTTCAGGAAACTGAGTTGTAGTGTTCAATATAATGGATCCTAAATTTCCATTTAATATCAGTTTTCTTTGGTTTCTGCTTTTGTATTAAGGCATTGATGGGCTTTATATTGATTGACTTTTCTTAGTGTAATGAGAACAAAATGCCACTTATCATTTAAGTCACTTAACTCAAACTAGCAAGCTATTAAGCTAGCTCCTCCCAGGGGAAAATCGTAATAGCTACGGCAGAGAGCTATGTCAATATAGAACTGTTGGTAAGGTAGACAATTCTTCAAACATTTTAATTTATTTCAAAACAATAGTAGAGAGTTACAGAGCTGAATATACCAATCAAGTCTCAAAATCACATGGAGCAAAGCAAACAGAACATTATTAACCTTTGAGCCAAATCCCTTCTTGGTTGTGATCACCCAACTATGGGGATCTGCTTGAGAAGGACTGAAGGAAGAGGAGACCCACTGCCTTCCCTCCCCTCAACTAATAAAACCTGATACTGCTTGTAGTGAGTTAGTTATAGATTTTCACATAGTAGCAGACCTAGCATGAGAATAAGTGACAGAGGAAGGTTTTGATCCTTATAAATATGTTGTGGAAAAGACACTGCAATTACAATCACATATATCATTATTTAATATGGAAAATGCCATACCCCTGTAGAACTAGCACCAGGCTCACAGAAACATGTTTGGAGTTTTAACACACCAACTGTTTCACAAATGTTGCCAAACTGCTGCTGGAAGACAGCTCCAGGATTAAACATCTGTAGAGTGTAGATGCAGTGCAGGGTGAAGTGTAACCTAAAACTGCTGGAAAGCAATTAAAATCTTATCCTTCTTAGTAATAAATCACTGGAATTATTTAGAGAATTAATTCTGAATATCGTGTAACAGCCTACCCTATAGGTTGGTGAGAAATTATTAAACTGAAAACATGTTCTTTGCACCAGATTTAATAACTTTAGTGTAAAGAAATAAGGCAGATGATACTAAATTTTTTCTTTGCAGAATGATGCAGTTGCTTTTAATTGTGAATTCATAGGAATGTATGAGGAAGAAAAAGGATCCTGTTCCTTTCTTCTCATTCTTGTGTTTTCTACTATCATATTTACTGCAGTGGCCAACATCTTCTCCAGAGCATGCAAAGGGTTCAGGTTTCATACAGTATTTCTCTGAGGTACTTAATCCAGCCTGAAAATAAAATCCCCTTATGAACACCTATGACCACCATGAGATCTCATTCTCTGCCAAGGAAAAGAAAAAAAAAAAAGTTAAATTACAAATAAATTATTTCAAGAGAATCCAAAGTATACTTAGCAGACTGCTATCAGTGATCCTCTGAAGGAGGTGAAGAATCAGAAAATTTCCCATGACTTCAGGCTGTTTCCCTGGAAAGGTGTCAAAGACTGAAGCTGAGAGACAGTCTTTGGGAGTTCAGCTAACTCACACTCCTTATTTTCAGAGCTAATTATTCTATTTACATATGGCTATTCTCCAAGGAAAATAAATCTTTCCATGCTTTTTCCATCCATCTTACCTCATTCCAGAAGCTGCTTTTGATTCATCCACAGTCTCATTCACAAAGATGGGAGGCAGCACAAAAACAGCCAGGATGAAGGTCCCAGCAGCCCAGCAGCCCTTCTCCAGTAATGGCATGAGCAGGCTGTGGAGAAATAAGAACCAAGCAAATAAATGCCATCCTTCCCCTAGTGATGTCCCTGAAAATGACTTCTTGCAGATGAGGCAACTTCTTGAGCCTCCTGTTGGCTACAGGCATTGCATTCTTGGGCCAGTAGTGCTGGAGACCTTCTTTCTCCCCTTCTTTTTTTGCTCTAACCTCTTTCATACTCAGATTATATCTCCTGTTCTTGTGGTTATGGGTTTTTCTTTGTCTTATGGATATTTTTTATGTTCCCCTCAGCTAAAGTTTGGCAAAGGCAAGTGAAACAGGCCCTTCTGACTGCTGCCTAGGATGAGCAAATCCTTCTGGTACAGCTCAAGATAATCACTGAAACTATGGGTCTCCCACTAATCATGATACTTTGGCTCAAGCAACTGTCCCAGAGTTTACCCTCCTTTTCATCTTTCAGAAATAACATTTAGTATTCAACATTTGAATTATTAGGTCAGGAATGCAATATCTGTGATAGACACAATCTCTCTTTTTATCTACTGTATCTTCTGGTGAGGTTATCTTAGGGGGTTGAGGATGTACCTTGGGAAAATCCATTGAGAAGAAATACATTCATAATTGTTTCAGAGAGTAATTTCTTTCCATCTTTAGATATGGGCTCTCCTGTTTGACTTGTCAATTATCATGAACCCTTATCTAATGTCTCAGTAATATTTCTTACAGTCCCAAAGCTTCTTAATCTTCTGTTTTTAGTCAGGCTGGTATGTTAAACACAGCATTGGGTTTTGTTCTGCTAGATGGTCAAAACCTTTGAAAGTGTGTCTGGAGTCATGAATGTGATTATAATATGGGTGCAATTTGCATATGTGTGTATCTTTGTTTTGGGGAGCTTGTAGACATGAAAAGCACTATTTTTCCAATGGCACTAACATCAGTTTAGGCTATGGTGATACTAAACTCTCAAAAGGTGATATTAAACTTCTTATACTCATGAGCAAAATCCAAAGTTGCCTCCTCTGAACAGACTCACTTTTAATATGTTCAGTACCCAAAAAGAAGATAACTAGGAATAATACCCCACAGCATTATTAGAAGGGTCCTGGGAGGAACAAGGGTGGAGAACTTTCCACTAATTGTGACCAATGAAGAAAGAGTAAATTTTGTAGAGGGCATAAAAGACAGTGCATGTTGTAATAAACAGATATGAGCCTTCTGAAGCACAGTGTGTGCCACACCTGCCTCTATAACAACATGGCACAACGTGTTCAATACTGAGAGAGGTTTGTTCTTCTGATGCCTGCTTGGTTAAACTGGTTTATTATCCTGTAAGGATGCTCTCCATGGACAACCTCTGAGGTGCACATTCCACAGCTGTGCCTTGCATAAAGTACATGTGAATCCTTCGGCTTGTGGAACAAAAGAGGAAAAATGAGGTGACTTCCAAACTAAAAACATTAACCACCTCAGAAAAACCCAGTAAGTTTATGCTCACTCCTTTGAAGCAATCCAATCAACTCATTTTAAGCCCAGGGTTGGTACAAACATGTCCTGTAGGACCATAAATCAGAGCAGCTGTCCCTTTGTCAGCATAAGATGGATGCCTGCCTCCTTGTAAGGACTATTCACACCATGCTCAGGCTCCAAAAAGCAGCATGGAAGGGCAGGGCTAACAGGGCACCGTGCTGAAGGTGGATCAGCTGGGTCTCTATCCCATGGAGCAGGAATTCACCAGCAGCTGCCTTGCTACCTGCTCCTGGAGGACTTTGAGGCTGTGGCAGTGCTGCTCCATGGCTTGTTTAGTGTCTCTTCTGGAGCATCTGCTCATCACTCACACACTAATTATTCCTTGGTGCTCTCCCTGCAATTTTCTTGGGCTCCTGGCCCCTGTGTGATCACTGGGATAAACACTTTAAAACTGTCTTTCCACAAAACTGAGCCTCTGCTGAGATGCCAGCTAAACTTTTCCTGGGGCTGTGAGAGTTCCCTGATAAGATCCCACAAAACATGCTGGGGAATTACGAGTGGCAGGCTCATTCCTCACCCATGAAATGAAATTAGTGGCTGTTTCACAATGTATGAAATAACAGGGAAAAGATGCCAGTGGGTGGCAGGGAATGCTGCTGAGTCACTGGATATTAAGCAATGCAGAACAAAGCAAACAAGGATTGCAGACTCTTTGGGGATGCCATATCAAGGAGCCATTTGGAAGCAAGCAGCAGCCCTTGCCTGACACATGCAGGCACAGGCATCCTTCACCACAGCCATGCTCTGGCCCAAGGCAGGCAGGGAAAAACCTCAGAGCCAGTGTGGCTAAATGCTCTCAGCAGGATCTTGTTACTCACCTGGGGAACGTAGCAGGAAAAGAGCAGAAAACTTCATCTTACAGCAGAGCTTTAAGGTAAAGAGAAGTGCAGCTGCTTATTACAACAAATCCTGATTTTAAATTTTTTTTTAGCTGGGCTTTTAAAAATAAATACATATGTCTTTTATTTAGCAAAATTAATATAGCCTGGTGCCCACCATTATGGAATTTTTTTATTTGTATTTTCTAAACCTGTAAATGGGTACTTAGTTGCTGTATTTCAGCTCAAATATTTAAACAAAATCTTTAGTACGTCTTCAGTTACATATTTTATTTTTTTTCTATTCACTTCCAGAAATGCTAATATATTCCAGCACAGTGTGGCCTCAGATGTCCTCATCAGAAAACATTAAAGGCTAAAGGTATGCAGTAATTAAATTGTGCTAAGGGAATTTCCTGGGAAGCTGTTGCACAAATCCATTGAAGAAAGGATGAAAAGAAATGAATGAAAAGGATAAGCGTGCTATTAACCAAATTTGGAATAGGCTTCTTATAAATATGTTTACCACTAAGTTGCTGGGCTCAAGCAAGAACATCTAGTTAAAATAAGACATACAAAAGAGATGGGAAATGATGGAGCAGTTTTAGAACAGGCAATATCCTCATGATTACTCTATTCACCTTGAAAGAGGTAGCTTACGATATTAATTGGGAACTAGAAGTAAGTGGGGGCTACAGATAGTTTTATGATTTCTGTGACTGATTATATACTCTCCTCTTTCTTTGAATGGAACTGTTTAATTTTGCATTCACGTGTGAATATACATTCATGCAAAGGCTGCAAATTATTGTTTTTACTGTAACAATTAATATAAACCTGTGATTTTTGAAGTTGGTTTTGATCTGGACTGAAACAAAAGCAAGCATTTAAAGGGGTAGGGACAAAATGCAAAAATGCAAAAGGGAAAAAGCCAATGGAAGGTAGAAAAATGTTAGAAAATACATTAACCTTGTGACAAGTGAGCTGACCTCAGACACTACATCTTTGGGTTTGACTCCCTGCTTTGTATCACATCTCCTAAAGAGCTTCCTAGCCACAAAACTCCTAGGTATTCTGCAGTCTTTCATCTCATTCCAGTTTATCATTAAAAATTTCAATCCTGGTTCCATCTTGCTGCAAGTAAAAATAAGTACTGAGCCTCTTTTTTTTTTTTTTTAAATTTAAAATAAATACCAGTTTTTCCAACCAAGTCTGCTCCTTTGCATTCACTTATAAACACACCAGGCTCTGGCTGGAGTGCCAGGTTTGGGATCCTGTTTTTCCAGTTTTTCCTCTTCTAGAAAATCTTTTACACCTGAAGCACAACAAACCTCTTAATCCTTCTCTTGATGTTTGAAACTTCTTATGTAACCTTTAATAAAAGCATGTCTAAAGAAATCTGCATCATTCTGCCCAGACTTGTGGGTGGTAGCTTGGAGTAGGACTGGTGCTCACCCACCAGCACATTTGGTAAGTGAGGAGGAGAATCTCACACTTTGGGACCTGCTAGGGTGTTCTTCACTAGCTCTCTAAACAGAAGGGATTTGCCCCAGGTGTTCTGTCAACAAAAGGACACTAACAAAGAAAAAGTCTATCACTGGATATTTTGAAGCTGGGTAAGGGTCCATACTGCCTTACCACATCCCAAGGGATTGAAAATCCAGCCATGAATGGACACTTACTCCTCTCAGACTTATCCGTCATAGACTGAAAATAAGTAGCAGTTGCAGGTACTTTGTGCCTTTCTAACTTAATTTCTTAACAAACTTTATTTCACTCCTTTGACTAAAATGTAAAACAAGGATGAATACTTGAAGAAAACTAAAACCCTATGTTTCTCAAATGTGCAAATGCAAACAAATTAATATGTTTCAAATGTCATTTTGTACTGATCATCAAAGTATAAATTCACAAATCATATTACAAATTGAATTGCTTCCTCCATTTTTAGCAAAATCAAAAAAGTCAGATCAGATGCAATTGTTCATTCTTTGAGCACAAAGAACACTTAATTCACCAAAATACCAAATATTTTTCCATTTACACCATGCTGCCCATACGTGTAACTGCAAAACAGATTGTAAGGAAACAAGAAAAGAAGAAAAAAAATCAGACAACAAAGATGTATTTCTTCCCTCAAAATATAGCCTAAATGCAGCATCTGGAATAATTAGGAGCCTTTTACGCTCAGAAACCATTTCAATGTAAATGAGATTGTCACCTGGGGCCCAAGCCTGCAAGCATTAAAGGTCATTTTATCCATGGCAGTAACTTCTCTTAAGAGCATTTGCAAGATTAGAAAGCAGGGTGATAAAGTGGAATGGTAAGACATTGTTAGATACCAGTTAGATACCATTAATTTAGCCAATTTCATATCAGTCAAACTCACTGGCTTCATGAAGATCAGCTATTTTAACAAAACAAGATTAATCTGTCTCTAGCACTATCAGCTGGCAGCTTTGCCAGGGAAAGTCAATCTAAAGACTCCATTTTGGGAAACAATTATTCTCGAATAAATAGAAAGTCAGCTCTGAACATCCTTGTTGATGTGAAAAAATGCACCATACACAACAGAAAGTCACATACCTCCTTGTCACCTGTGCAGTGGTCCAGCCCTGCTGCTACTGCAAATAACAGCAGAGCTCCTGGGACTGTAGGAGCCAAACCTTGCATAAATTGTCACTGCAGCAGTAAGACAGCAGCAGGAGACCGCAGGGCTGCATGCACTGCATCAGCAAGTAATCTGGCACTACCCATGTCTAGAGAAAGATAATGCTCACTTTCTTTCATTACTCAAATATTTTAAAGGAAATTTTACATATCGACT
The DNA here is from genome assembly GCA_024734035.1 of Alethe castanea. Lineage (NCBI taxonomy): Eukaryota > Metazoa > Chordata > Aves > Passeriformes > Muscicapidae > Alethe > Alethe castanea. The sequence continues at coordinate 60,269,088 of JANRGV010000094.1, forward strand.
TGAAATGTTTTCCCTGAGTTTTAAATGTGCAACAGAACACTTCCACAGGTCACTAAACTTCAGTGATATTGCTAAAAACACCATGTCCCTGAAATCATTATGTTCCTCCTTTCTGTATCAGAAGGCCTCATTATGTGGAGATTAAGAATCTGCTGGGGACCCTAAATAGTGGATATGGTTTTGAAAGCATAAACAGTTCCACAGTAATTCCACTTTAATGTTATGTTAGCAGTTTGTATCAATTTTTTTTACAACAAGGCCTTTGAGATACAATATATGTATAAATCATTTTGTCCAAAAATATTGGAGAAAAAGAGTGTCTTTACAAAGCCAGAAATGTGTGGCCTATCATACAGCCAAGTCCATCTGCTCTACAGTCCTAAATCCTAAATATATAACTTAATTGTATTCACCAGCAGAGAGCAAGAACCACCTTAGTGAAATTGGATGGTCTTCTGGGGTTTGGTCAACTTGTGCTCAGGTCAATGGCATACATTTAATGACTTAAGCAGAAATTAAACAGAACAGCTTCAGATATTGGGAGTCAAAGCAGAGTTTTCTAGAAAATTTTCTGATCCCAAAGAGCTTTTTTCTGAGACAGCTAATGTAAAGATACACAGAGAAATGGTTCATTGTAGGAGGACTAGCCAAGGAACACTGGCCAAGGAGTCAGTGTAAGACTCAAATACAGCCTGACACAGTGGAGAAATTGCCACAAAGCAGAGAAAAAAAGCCAAAAGGTGAAATTAAATCCCAGTCCAAATACTCACAAAGTCCTGAAAAACGCAGATGCTTATTTTCAGTGACCCTTGCTGATTGTAGCAGTTCATCTGCTCAGGAGAGCTATTCTCAAAAGCTGTGAAACAGCAAATTCTGTATTGTCTGATAAAGACATACAGTGTAAGATTTCATCTAATTCTGACGAGTTTTGGTTCTTGCTCTGATGTTTTCTTACGTAAAAAGTAGAATCTCTCATACATATCTGTCACGGTTTAGGAATGGTAAGCTGCCAGTATCTCTTCAGTTGGTGTGCAACAAGGCTCAGATCCTTTGTATCCCCAACTCCAGAACCTCAGGGCTCATCCTGGAGTGCCCCAGGGCACTTTTTCCCAGAGGCTCCAGGAAGACCCATTCTGCAGTGCAGAGCATGTTTTTTACACCTTGCCCTGTCCTGACTGGCCCAAGGGCTACTGTATGAGCAATCTCCTGTTTAATTTGTTATAAAGCTTGTTGTTAAGAAATTCACATGAAATTGTTTTTCTTCCACAACACATGTCCTGGTATGAAAGACAGGTGTCTGCCAAGAAAGGCAGGAACCTTCCTGGAATGGAAAAGATGAACCCCTTCCCTTCAAATTAAAATTATTATCACTTCAAAATTACTGGACTTTCAGGAAAAGATATGGGTAAAGGAATAACATTTCCCTACTAGATTATATATATGTATATATACATATACATATATATATATATATATATAAAAATGAGGCAGAATGACCCTGGCCCCTCTCAAAGTCTGCCAGTTAACTCTTCTTTGCCATCCATTGGTGAAAACTATTTTTTTGCAACTGGGTTGGAGGTCAGATGTTGTCATGCCATGCCTCCTAGTAACAAGCCTGCCCTCCTCCCAAATGCCCCAACTACCAAGGCTGTCTGTCCAGTGCCAACAATACAAGGGGAGGGGAAAGAGGACTATGGGGAGACCAAATCACAATAACATAATTACACATCAATAAAACTTCTCTTAACATATACATAATATTTAGGCCTGAATTATGAGAGCCAGCCATCGCTCATTACCCATATATAACGGCACCAGCCCTGGAAGAGGGCAGCAAACGGCAAAGGCAGGCAGGTCTGGTTTCATTTCCAGGTTATTTAAGGGACCAGTGATGCCATCAATGTATTGCAAGGGTTCTGCAGCCTCACCCTTTTCTGATGCAGCCTAGGTCAGTCCATGGCAAATAGTGGGATTGTGTTTCCACCCCTGGGGCAGTCTGTTCCAGGTGTACTGGACACCTCTCCAGGTGAAAGCAAACTGTGGCCTGCACTCTGCTGAAACTTTGGAACCCATTGCTAACTCATACCTGTATTTGAGCAGGACACACAGTGAATTTGCAGCTTTCACTCCTTTCCTAGTCAAAAAGCTCTGACAAGTTCAAGTAGGAAGTAGAGCATAGTGCAGAGGCAGTTTCTGCTTTTGATCAGCTTTCCCAGAGGCTGGGGCTTCTTCACTGGAACCATTGCTTCCAGTGATGAAAGCAGAAAGAGATTCAGCATGTTTATAGACTCCTAACAAAAGGCTATTCTGCCAAATCTATTTTGAGTAGCTTCAGTTCAACACTAGTTCTTTTTTAAACTCAAAGCTTTAAGAGTTCAAATAGCTTTTCATAAAGCAAAATACAGTATTTTTTTAAGTTGCCATGTTTCCACACTGCTTTGTCTTGTAGGCTACTTTAACAAGATACTAAGCAAAACATTTGAAAGACAGGTAAATGTTGCTAATACAATATGAACTTACCTCTGTGACTCTACAGAAAGACACAACTTACAAACAGTCCTTTCAAAAACATTCCTATCCATTCAAGGTGAAATGAAACCGTCCCTGTTTCTTCTGAAATTCACCAATTAATACAACATCATTCCCTAAATAATTTCAATTTTGTACCAAGGAAAATGTGCTTTTAGGTGAGAACTGTGCCAGCTTAATTATTGTATTATGACTTGCATGTAGAAAATGTTAAGTTCTGTAAAATTTATGTTGGAAAGTAGATTTTGGTTCTTTATGGAATTCTATACTATTTGATAATAGGATTAATGTATAATAATATATAATAGCATCCTGTCTTGTAAATAGAAGCTTGCTCTCCTTTAAAACTTAATAGTGAAGTGGCTCCTGCAGACCTTTCCTACAGTGTATGTTTACTACATCATACAAATCACCATAATCACAGAATCAGCTAGGTTGGAGAAGACCTTGCAGGTGATGCACCAAATCTCACATGTATGAGGTCTTTCATAGATACTGTGTATTTATTAAAAAAGAACATTTGCAAGATCAACTGTTTTCCTCTGAAATGAAGCAGATGCATTTAATTATTTCTCAGTATTAATTGTAATTAGCATCTAGATGCATCACTGACTTTACAGTTTGACTTTGCTGCTTCTGTCAGTCGCGTCATCAGTAAACAGCATTTTCATCTATAAAAAAGGGCAGAGCTTGACACTGACAAGATTAAAAAATATGTAATGGGCAGAGCTCTCTGTATATCTGCTCTCACATTCAACAGAAATGATTAGAAAAATTCAGAGGCAACTCACATAGTCAAATTTTATGTGGAAAAAATAATTCTCATGGAGTTTAGGTGACACTTATAAAATGCTGAACTCTTTCTACATATTAATCAATCAGTGTGAGAGAGATTTATCAAAATGCACATTCTGTAACAAGCAACGGAGCAAAAAGACCTTCTGTCATATGAAGACAGAAAAAATGGCTAGTATCTGCATGACCAAAAGGTACCAATTCTTATAGATACAAACACCTGAACTTTGACAGGGACAACAGCAATCAGTCACAGTGTGTGGCAGATCATGAAACTCACGCTGGACTAGGTCAGTGAATCCAAGTATTGCTAAAATTGAAAATACTAATTCAAGGGTTAATGATTTAAAGAGATTCGATTCGGCTGTATTAGCATAATAAAATTCTACTAACATCATAGTCCTGAGGAAAAGAGATGTCTTGATAACCTAAAAATTGAATTTGCACTCTCTTCTCTGACATGAATCATAAATAAAAGTCCTGTCATGGTTAATTCAGCCTTTCAGGTTTTCTGAAGAGACATTGTTGTTCATGGATAGTAAAGAGTCCTCTTCAGTTTTTATAAACACATATTCTGGTACCCATTACTAGCCAAATTTTTTTTTTTTTTCACATTGGTGTACTGTGTTACAAAATTGCCATTTCTTCCTAAGAGGTAACTGGGCACATACATACCTTCTACAGCAATTAGCAAGGTAATTATTTAAATAATAACATAAATAAAATTCCTTTTGGACTTAATACTTGCCTTAAAATGTTTAAAGCCCTTTGAATGCATGTGAAAACACACATGTAAATAAATGATCTGTACTATCTATGCATTAAATACCTACTAATACAAGAGATGCATCCCCCATTCTTTGGGAATCACCTCTGAGACCTTTTTTGCTTCCTAACGCTTGCCAGGACAGGGATTTTCTGACTAAAATGGTACAAAGGGTTTGTCATGTTAATACTTAATCTGTCAGCATCCATTTATGGATTGAATTTTTCTTGAGAAAAATATAGCACGAGATAGACTCAGCAGTTCATTCTCTTCCAGTGCATCAGGATAGACTTGTAACTTACACAGTGGCTATTTCTTTAAGTACATTTTTTTAATTTGAAGATAAAAACCACATTAAAATACTTCTGCCATAACAATGCCTACCTTTCTAACTTAAGACACCGCTGCAAAAATCAGGCAGTCCTGTAAAAATGCAGCAGCATGCTTAAATGTTACCTCAGAAAGGAAAAAGCAAGGGGGTATTGCATGGCTTTTTCTTTTTCTCTATAACCTGCAGCCCTATTTTTCTGCCCTCCATTGTGGTCCTGCACTGGCATTCCACTTCTTCTGGAATTTGAGGCCTGTCTCCTGCTAACTATTACATTATCAATAATCTTCACAGATCACAACTTAGAAACACAAACTTTGTTCTAGTTTGGGTTTCTTGGTTTGTTTTGCTAGTTTTTTCCCTGAAGGTATAAATCCGTGCAAACTGCTGGAGTGATATGGTTTAAGTTGGAGAGTGCTATCAAGTAGACACTGGCAGCATTACTTAAAATTTGCTTTTCAGATTTTCTTGTTCTTGTAATGTCATTGTCCAATTCACTGGGTCTACAGGAAATTTAAAACAGCCACTTTAACTTCTGAATCTTTAGTCTTTACTGAAGTCAGAATAATGGCACTTTAAAGATATAGTTAAATATGTATCCTTTCATGTATCCTTTGGAAAAGTCTTAGGATTTATGAAATATTGCTGAACACTCATTTTTCTCCATAGGCTGATCTGTCCAAAGTCTGAGCAGGTTATTCAAAATTTCAGTCACTTCTAACAGAATGGTAGTTCCTGCACCACTGACAGAAACATCTGGATTTTATTCCAGAAGCATTCTATAATTCCGGCTGCTAAAACACTTCTTCTCACCGGAAACTAGTCTGCGAGGACTTAATTTTGTTCACCTGCAAAATTCCATTTGTATGACCTTTTCATTGAAATGCACATACAGCAGCCCTCAAACTGAGAGGAACTGACATTCAAATAAATCACAGAAAGAAGTGAGTACATCACTGCCACATCGGCAGACACTTTGAGACCTGTTGAGAACTATTCTCTTTCAAAGCAAAAAATACAAAATGCAGACAAAATCAAAGCCAAATGGGAAGAGTTATACCCTCAGAATAAATTAAGAGCATATAAATACATGTTCTGAAGTAGTCTCCTACTCTTTTCCAGAAGAAACTCACACAGTAACTATGTCATGCTTGTACTTGCAGTGATTTAATACAGATGGTAAATTCAATACGTTACCCCCACAAAGAGATCAAACCGGTGCCAAACAGGAAATATAAAGCACGTCTCATATTTCACACACGCAGAACAATATTTATATGTGTATATATTTATAGATATAAAAATGTATATATTAGACATAATATATATACTGTTCACCATATATTATTAGACAATTTTATATTCTTTATGTCTATATTATTATATTTATTATATGACACAACATTGTAATATATAATCCAAAACATAAAGTATAATAATCACAGAATAACATCATATTTGAGGTTGGAAGGGGCAACTGGGAATCATCCAGTTCAAGCCCTGCATCAAAACAGGATCACCTAGAATAGGTTTACATAGGAACTGTGTAAACACAGCCTTCAGGTGTCTCAGCCACTCCCCCCAGGTTTGTATCCTCAGCAAACTTGTTTAAGGTGCATTCCATCCCTTCATGTGTCACATTTTTTGACATAGCGCCAAAAATCTTGCTGAAGCCTAGGTAGACATTTCTCTCCATACGAGTGTGTATTTGCACGTGTATTTCACATATGTATATATCCCATCTCCAGGGGCACTCCGCGGGCACAGAAAGACCTGCCCTCACAATGTGGTGTTTTTAGCGTGTAAATACTCCTCAGTCACGCTAAGGGATGGGGAGGACATTTCCCAGTGAACTTCCCATCAGAATATGGGCACGGCGGAGCCCAGAGGAATGAACTCCCGGTACACTGACAGCAGGCAGGCAGGCAGCTGCGGCCTGCGCTGCGGCCAGCCAGGCTGCGGGCAGTGCCAGGCTGAGGGCAGAGCCAGGCTGAGGGCAGTGCCCGGCAATGGCAGCGCCCCGCACGCCATTCCCGAGACACAGCCCCTCCACGGCCGCACGTCACGGCCACGCCCCTCGCGTCACTTCCGGCGACGGCGCGTCACTTCCGCCGGGCCGGGCAGGACGAGATGGCGGCGCTGGGCGAGCCGGTGCGGCTGGAGCGAGGTGAGCGCGGCCCGCACGGCGCTCCTGCTGCTGCGGGCGGGCAGGCAGGGCGGTGCAGCCCCTGCCCGGGCCTGTCACCCAGCCGCAGCCTGTCCCGAGCCCCTGGCCGCTCGGCCCCGCTGAGCAGGAGCCGCGCCGTCCTTCCCTTCCCTTCCCTTCCCTTGCCGTGCCGCCTCCCGGCCGGCCGCGGGAGCTGAGCCACTCCTCTCCGCCGCTGATTTGCATGTTTGAGTTGAACAGGCTTCCGTCGCCTCTTTCAGGCGTGTCGCTGGGCCCGGCCTCCTTCGGCTTTGCGTTATGCAGCCCCCGGAGGTTTTTGTCGCGTTTCAGTTTGCGGCGGGGTTTCCCCGGGTGCGCTCTGGAGCTGTGCCTGCTCTGCCTTCGCTGCTGTTAAACCCTTCAGACAGCTCGTACTCACCCTGTAGTCTCTTGGTTTCTGTTTCTTTCGTGGGAAAACTTTACCTTGAACGCAGCAGAATTCTTAGAATTCTGATTTCAGTTTGTTAGCCGTGTGTTAAGAATAATAATTTACTTCTTTTATAGAAAACAGCTGATGCAGCGGTCTCTCTACACTTGTTCATTATTGTCCTCTATTACCCTCTCATGTTAATGTTTTCAATCTATTTTTTCCAGTATATAGTCTTAATTTGTGTTGTTAATACGTGCAGTGTGTAACTGAAATTAAGAGCGAAACAGATAAAATATAGAACCTAGTTGGGTGTTTTTGTGTAGTATGTTTGTGATATTTATCCACAGTTTTTAAGAAACAATTATAAATTTCCTTCAATGTGATCATCTGGTACTGTGTAAGGTGCTTATATAACAATATAGATTGGTTTGTTGGTGTGTACTTAGGACAGTAGGGATCGGAAAATGAAATTTACATGGGAAATTATTACTCATAATTAAAAATCATGTGTTTGAAAAAGAAAACAAGTAGGTGAATGATAGATGATTGAACGATCTGACTTTTCTCACTACCATTCCTACTAGGACCACCACTTTTGCTCCCTGTGTTAGATGTGTTTTTGTAGGTGTGTAACAAACTGTACCTACCCACTTTATTTTCCTGGTACTATGGCATTACCCACTGAAGAACCCAGTTTTTCTTTTTTTGCCAGTCCTGCTTCCCATTCCACGAGGGAACCACTAGTAATGTGTGAGTTGGCTCATAAACAGTGAGTTATGTAAGGTCTTTGCTTCACCCTCGGCAGCTCATCTGCTCTCCACTCCAGAGCTAATTAGGACAGCTGCTCCAGCAGTGGATTAGTTGCCTTGGAAGGTCTGCAGACTTAAGACTCAGTCCCATCCTTCACCTCATTACCCTGCCACTATGTCCTGTCCATGAAAACAAACAAATCTGCGGAGTTACTTAGGGATCCGTGAAACAAATAGCTATATTGGTCTTTTTGAGAAAAGAAGAAAAAGAGAGCACCTTGTAATGGACCTACAAAAGCAAGGTCCTTATTTACAGAAATAAGTAACTATTAATGATTTGGGGTTGACTGCACATAACCTGATGATGGGTCATAATTATCTTGAACTTGAACGTCACTAATGTTGTTGGCATATAGCATAAGAAAAGAGGGAATAGAGTAGAAAATGAGCTGATTTAAAGTCATTACCTTATGCTTGCCACCAGGACAACTGGAAATTCTTGTGTCTGTTCTCCTCCAAGCTGCAGTGCAAACACCACCACCCAAATTCACTAGAGGGCAGGAATGACACAACAGCTAACATTTCAGTTATTCTTACAGTTTAGTGGTGACACGTGCTAACCCTACATACAGCTTAGGAATCTGGAATACTTGAACATAAGCAGTGGAGGTGGTTAATCAGGAATATCTGTGAGGATGCTGTGGTTTTTTCTCTTTCTGTGTTTTGGTCACACATGCTTGGAGTGGTAGCATCTCGCTGGCTTTTTTTCTCCCCCACATTCTTTTAGATTAAATATTTCTTTTTTTTTCGGGATTTCAAGCTAGTATTGATTTTTGAAGAGCAGCCAATTTGGTATAAAAAGGAAGAAAAGGTGAAAAGGAAAGCAGTTTTCCCATTGCGTATGGATTTGTTTTTACAGTTAGTTTTATGGGTTGGGTTTTTTTAATTGTCTACCTCTGGAGTTAATCCTTGTTGAAGTCCCTCATTGGAACACTTCTGTACTATTCATTTTGGTCTCTGGTGCTGAACAGTTGGCTAAGCTATAGTGTTTATGTTGTGAGCAAGACAGCTTTCAGCTGATCATATTCCAGCTGGTAATTCAGGAGGAAGCAAATTACATCAACACAGTAGTCAACAAGCTTTTCTTGAAAAATGAAAGGAGGTGTGTTTTGCCCCTTATTCCCAGCAAAACTTTTTCCTAAAGCAACATTGCTGTGATAAGATTGAATATTCAGCTTTTGACTTAAGGTGTGCAGTGCAGTTCAGTAGGAGAAAGTTGTGTTCAATTCCACACTGGTATGATGGGATCCTCTCAATAACATACAACAAAACAACTGCTGGGAACAGTGTGTCCTGCAGACAAGATCTGTTGTCTTTATCTGCCTGAGTAAGAAGTGTGGTGTGATAAAAGATCTGTTGAGTACTGGAGATCTAACTTTCATGCTGTATCTGACTGCTCTGGGTTTTTACTTTATAGCAATAGTTTGGTCCTTTGATCTGAAAACACTTTTTTATTAAAGTGTGTCCTCTGCTTTAGTTTCATCTAAAATGAACACAAGGGTTACTAGGAACGTTGGTGATTTTGCATCATCTAGACTGTCTCTACTTTCAACAACTATTTTGAATTTAAAAAAAACAACCAAATATGTATTAGGAAATAAGTTTTAAATGTGGTTGTTTTTTTTTAAATTTTGCAATTATACAAATAGCAAATACGCATGCCTGTGTAAAATGTGTTCTCTGTAGAACATGGGATTATTTGTAGATGATTTAGGATTTGATATTGCTTTGCTTTAGATAACTGATGCTTGGAAATGTTTGCCAGAAAACTCTAAGTTCTCATGGCACATGGAAACGTTAACTATCACCAGGAGTAATTTGAGTCTTATGGCTGTAGTACTTGGCTGGTTTTCCATGAAGGATTTGTTTCCAGTCTCTGGATGACCAGTCTGTGGAGTTAAGGTGTACCTTGTTTAATCAGCTGCATGACCTGGTCTCAGTCTAGCAGTTTGTAAGATGTGTCTTGTAATTCATGTGAGCGGACAGTGCATTGCCATGGGCTGTGTCCTGCCAGTGCACTTCACCCTCATTTCAGAACATGCACCCCTCTACCTTTTCATCCTGTTGCATAAGTACTCTCTTTTTGCAGTCATATGTTAGAAATTCATGGCTATTGCATGTCCTCTGTGCTGATGTGATACCAGTGAGTAGATGTGCATTCACATGAAAAATGAGCACCTAGAGGTTAATTACAGAAAAAAGGAAGTAATGTGTTTGGGACATAGCAGTATCCCAGACTTCATCCTGTTCTAAAATGATCTGTGCACTATTTTATACAGTAGACTAATCACTGCTTTTTGTCTTTGTGATAATGAAAGTAATCCTTTCTGTCTGCTTTTCTAAGAGACTGTTCCAGTTCTGTTCAAGAACTGTGTTTCAGAATAATCACTTATGTAACAGTTTGGGAATATGAGGGATGTGAATGCATTCTACTCTTCTGGCACTGTCAAGAGAATGTCACATTGCATTTGTTGCCTATTTTGAGTCACACTGGTCTGGAATCAAATCCTTCATGGAGTTCAATTTCACAAAGCAGCATTTATGAGAAAATGGGCAATGTGAACTCTTAGGAACAAATTTCAAGGAACTGAAAGAGGTTTGGGGTTCAGGATTCTAGACTATGGAGATACTGTCTCAGCTGAGACCATCAAAAGGAGTTCTGTGGGTTTTATAAGCACTTGAGGAGGGAAGAGAAACAGGCAAGATAGTTCTCAGCCCTCTTCTGTGGGAAATGTCGAGTTTACCTTATTGAACTAATTTTTGAATATAAAAGGAATGTTACACAGCATATTTGATAATATTATAGCTGGTGTTGACAAAATGCCACCCAAAAAGTATTATGAAATATACGGTACCAATACTTTAATACACATACTGATATTTCAGTCCTTTGAGGAAAAATTGGATTGTCTTTGCAATATGGATGTCTCAGTGATAGCTCCAGATATGTTACAGGGTTGCTGCTGTGGTTGATTCATAACAGGCTGAAAGTACAATGTTTTATTGTAGCATTTTGTAAATAGATAGTTTTATGGGTAATGAAACTTAAAGCATCATTTTAATATGCAAGTGCACACACACAGGCTGCTCCATTAACAACCCCCAAAGACACCTTGAGATTCCTCAGGCATTCCTCATTACAAGTACTTTATTTTTTTCATAGACATCTGCAGAGCAATTGAATTGCTGGAGAAATTGCAGAGAAGTGGAGAAGTGCCACCACAAAAGCTACAGGCATTGCAAAGGGTGCTTCAAAGTGAATTCTGTAATGCTGTGAGAGAGGTAAGTTAACTTGATGTAAACAGTTACCTTCAGTTAAAGACCAGTATGATTTACTTTTTCCTTTTTGTGCTCAGTGCAGTAAGCTGATTTTGAACTTCATACAGCTGTATTTAATTTACAAAGCTTATTAGAACAAGCCTTATTTTTAAGGCTTTTTTTTAAGGCTTTTTATTTTTTATTTTCAAAATAAAATAATTTGGGACACCATGGGTGTATAAAATAATGGCTTAGTAGCAAATCACTTCTGAAAGGTTATTTTGAGAGTCTGTCCTTACTGGGAGCTAACAGGATGTTATCCAGCTGGTATGTAAGAATAGACAAAGTACCAATTGCCTATGTTATTTTTAAGGCAAATCCATGCCATCTTTAGGTGGAGTCTTGTGCCACCTCATCTTCATTCCAGGTATTCCTTTGGAGACTTTAAGGTGATTGGATGTGCCTTGCTATTGCTGTTGCTTATGTTAATACTGATGATAACAGCTGGAATGGTTTTAAAATATCTGTTTGTAGACACAGGTGTCATCTTTATGTTTTCATCCTTTTGAGGATCCTGTACTTACTGCTTAGCAAGTACAATTGGTTGGCAGGGAGATGAGAAGATGTGGGTTAGCCTTCAGTGCAAGCACCTCCTTAGCATTAGTATTCTTATTGTCTCTGTGCTTTCAATCCTATTTTCCTTAAGATATTCAATCAATTGCTAAAGTTGAAGAAAAATTTGGGAGTTTGCGGGGAGGGATGGGTTGTCAGCAAAGCCTTGAAGAGCTGCCCTGAAGTGTTTTTGCATGCATCCACATTGAAGAGTTCCAGCCTGAATCAAGCAAGAGAAAACAGTCATCGTGCCTCGAGTCAGGTGTGCACACCTAGCCATAAGCATTTCCAAAGTCTGGTGAAGTCTGAGTACTGTGGAAGGAGGGAGGGCTTGGGACTGAGCAATAAAGATGCTGAGAGATTTGTTTCTTTGTAGAATGCTAGATTGCCTGTTCTTGTTGTGAATCAGGGAGTAACATTAGAGGTGTGTACTTTTAATTTACACAGTTTTGAGTTGCACATGGTATTTTGTTGTGTGTTTTAATCATACTGAAACTGTTTTGTCTCTAAAGGTGTATGAACATGTATATGAAACTGTGGATATCAGCAGTAGCCCAGAAGTTAGAGCTAATGCAACAGCAAAGGTAAAAGTCAAACTGTAACTTGCAAAAAATGCTGTAGTTCATTACTTCAGAAGCAGAAGCTTATGTGAAATTCAGAAGGATATTGTCTAGATGTCTGACAAAATGGATAAGATTGACAGTTTATTAAAAGGCATAACAAGACTTGTTTTTAAATTTCTTTCATTTCAGTTTTATTCTTGGAGTTCTGAATTTTTCATAATAGTGTTGGTATGTAGGGAATTAATTGTCTCATTTGTCTTAACGTTTAAGTACTCTGAAGTAAATTACATTTTCAGTCTGCTCACTGTGTCTAGCTAAAGGAGCTGTATTTAATTTCTTGTAAATGAGAAAATCTTGTTTCTCACAGGCCACAGTAGCTGCATTTGCTGCTAGTGAAGGTCATTCTCATCCCAGAGTGGTTGAACTACCCAAAACTGAAGAAGGTCTTGGCTTCAACATTATGGGAGGCAAAGAGCAGAATTCTCCAATTTACATCTCTCGGATTATCCCTGGAGGCATAGCTGACAGACATGGAGGCCTGAAACGTGGAGACCAGCTGCTTTCTGTCAACGGAGTGGTAGGAGCTGGTTCTCTTTTCTTTATGTAGCAGTAGCTGCTTGTTTCCACTTGAGGGAGCACAGACAACACACGTGGCACAAGCTCGTCTTGGCTTCTAATCTTGGCAAAATACTTCCTTCTTGTCCTCACAGAACATATTTGCTTAGGTTTCTGTAGAGTTGTGTGCATTGAGAGTTTTAGGATTGTGCTTTGGTTATCTGTCTCAAAAAGGAGCTGTACTATCCATATCAGTATTTCAGATTCTGAAGGGTTATATAAATGTAAACAAAGAATTTTGTAAAATACAAACTGCCTTCCTTTTTCACTGAAGTTCATGATGCAGTTTTTTACTAATAGAGTTTTCTGCACCTTCTAAGGTAGGTAGTAAATTATGCCATGTTGCTTTTGGCTGACCAGATTCTCATTTTTCTGAGTAAAAATGCTACTGCATGATGAAGACTGTAATGAGATGGAACTGCAAGGTGGTGTTACCTTGTATGGTACTTTTTCCTTCCACTTAACTATATGGAGCTTCAGATGCAGAATTTTTACTGTATTTTAAGAAATACATGTCTAAAGTGCCTATGTGGATTTTTTTTTTTTAGTAAGTGTCCTCTTCTGAAGAACTACCAATACAAAAAGTAAAACAAAGGGAGGCTGGAAAGAAAAAGTTATGGGTAGACTTTGACTTGAGACAGCTTTCAGTCAAATGCATGTAAATATCTCCCAAATACTTGTTCTTACTTACAGAGAGAGTCTCTATGCAGGCTTAAAACTAATATTTTCATGATTACATCTGTAAACCAAATTTTAAGACTTGGGGTCAAACAAGATTGTGGGGGTTTTTGACTCTTGAAAGGAGTAGTGAGTGGGTACAGATACTGGGTATCTGTACTCTAGGAACTCTTGGTTAGCACAAATCTCTGACATACTTGGCTCCTGACTGTTACCTGGGAGTCCAGCTGTCCTTTCCAAGAGACATAAGAGAAGTCATAGCTGTAGTGATGCACTATCTTTCCTTAGCCTTTTGTTATTAGGAAACATTGAGAGACTGGTGCAAAACAGTCTTCAGATGAGTCCTTACCCACAGACTCTCTTAAAGACAGCAGAACACCACTCCACCCAGAACTGAACCTGATCATCAGGCAGTTGGTACAGCTAACAATGACTCTATTGTGTGCATGCACATGTATAAATATATATAGCCATTGTAAGAATACAGTGAGTGCATAAATTGCTGTTAAGAACACTAATGTGTCTCAGAGAAGTCATTGTCATCTGGTATTTACAGATGGAATCATGTCATCATAACACGACAGGTATTTTCTTGTGATTGTAATTTGCACTTCAGTAATAGTAATAAAGAATGCCACTGCCAAGACTGCAGCAAATATGACTGAAAAACAAGTTTATTTCTTTTTCAGGTGGGAGATCTTGAGTGTACTCCAGAATTTTAGGTGTTTTGATAGAATTAACCAGAACTCTACAGACCTTTTATTACCAGTTTTGAACTGAACAGCCTAGACATCCACTTGAATAACAAAAATGAAAACATTCAAATGTGTGTGTTGTCTAAGTCTGATAGAAGAGAAATAACTTGGGGTTTTTTTTAACTGTTGTTTTTCTTTCTGTAAGTAACTTTATAGTTACGGGGAAACCCTCCAATCAACAGGTACATCACCTGCCTTCTAGCTTCTAATAGCACCAGTGGGAGGTAGGCTTGGAGCAGTCCTGTCATTGTGTTTAGTTGGGAGAAATAAGTCTTGCTGATAAAATATATGTGGACCAGGAATGTGTCATTGGGTGCAGTTTTTGAGAACCGCTGCTTAAAAATTGTAATTAGATGAATCTAATATAATTCTAAGAAATTCTGAGGGTTTTTTAGTAAAGCATTTTTATTCTAGTCTTCCTGAGCTGGGTTAGGCTATTGATAATCAGTTTGGAGGAAGTGAATGTTTTGGTTTTACTGAGAGATGTGAAGCACTAAGATAAGCAACACATTGCATGTTAGTTGCTCCCTTGCAAGCATCCAGTATGCACTGTTTTGCCTTGTTGTGATGCAAGGTAACATCAAGAAGGCAGCTGTCTTGCAGCTGTCTGTGGTGATTTCTTAATCAAATTGGGGGTAACTGCTAAATTTAAAATGGATGCAAAAGAAGAAAAATAATACTAAATTTTAAGTAAGTATTCTCCTGAAGCTTTTGATTTTTAAGTGTAATTTCGTAATTGACTAAGGTTAAAGTTATCATTGCAGAATTTAACTGTTCAGCATAAATCTAAACAAGATTTTTGTACTATTCTTTTACTAATACTAATTAGCATTTTTATCATCACCTCTCTTGGTTTGTTGAAACATAAGTTCTGAAATTGCGTCTTGAACATACAGTCTTGAAAATAGAGTACATATAAATAAATACATAAATATAAGTGTTTATATGGAACTGTACCAAAAAATGAAAAAATCTGTTTTCAGTTGATGTCTTTACTAATGCTGAATGGTTTATACTTCACAGAGTGTTGAAGGTGAGCACCATGAAAAGGCAGTAGAACTGCTGAAGGCAGCTCAAGGAAAGGTGAAGTTAGTTGTGCGATACACACCGAAAGTCCTCGAAGAAATGGAGTCGAGATTTGAAAAAATGAGATCGGCAAAACGAAGGCAGCAAAATTAACACTGTGTGCAATAACTTAAAGCGAAAATATATATTCCTTTTACATTGTATACTTTCTTTGTGACTCAGTTGATCCAATGCCTGTCATAAGACCTGTCCTTTTCATAGAATCATGGAGCAATTGAGGTTGGAGGGACTAGGTGTAGTCCATGCCCCATTACCCAGCTCAGAGGAGGGCCAGCTAGAGCAGGTTTCTCAGGAGTGTGACAGGCTGGCTTATTAGACATATCTGAGGATGGAGACTCCAGACCTCTGGACAGTCTGTTGTAGTGTTTTCCTCTCCCTTAGACTATGAAGATCCATTTCTATGTTTTAGTAGAGCTTCTGGTATTTCTACTTGCACCCACTTCCTCTTGTCCAATCACTAGATTTACTGGGAAGAGTTAGGCTCCTCCTTCACTCCTCCCTTTCAGGCATTTACACAGGTTGGTAAGATCACCTGAGCCTTCTCTTCTCCAGGTGAGAGAGACAATCCCAGTTCTTCCAACTTCTCCTTGTCTGTAAGATACTGCAATCACTTAATCACCTTTGTGGCCCTTAACTGGATTCACTCTTGTATGCCCATTTCTGTATTGGACTGGGGCTAAAACTGACCCAGCACTGGAGTTGTGTCTCACGAGGACTGAGCAGAGTGGAAGAATCCCCTCCCTCAGCTTGCTGGCAGTGCTCTTTTCAGTGTGGAGCAGGAGGCTGTTGGGCTGCTTTGCTGCAAGGGCACGTGGTGGCTCATGGCTTGCTGCTGTTCTCTGCAAGGCTGCTTTGCAGCTGCCCAGTGCCCCAGTCTGTACTGGAGGATGAGGTTGTTCCCCCAGTGTAAGACACTGCACCTCTCCTTGCTGAGCTTTACAAGGCTCCTGTTTGCCCATTTCCCCAGCCTGCTGAGGTCCCTTTGCACGGTTTGCTGAGAGTGTGGGCTGTCCCATCCCATGGGTTGTTAGTAAAATCTTGCAAGAGTGTGGCCCCAGTACGGGCCCTGGCGTGCACTGGTAGGGACTGGCATCCAGCAGGACATTTTGCCACTGATCACAGCAATCCTCAGCAGTTCAGCCAGTTTGAGTGTCTTCAGTCTCCTTGTGCTTCACAGTTTAGGAGGAATGTGTAGGTTTAGAGTGGCCTAAAATGCCCTGGAAAAACATGTATGGTGATATTTCTGTTGATTTTTTTTAATAAGTCTTGTGTCAGACTTTTGAGAGTGAATTTACAGATTTTTTCAAAGGTATTTAATAAGACATAGTTGTACAATCAGCATCCTTTTTTTTCTGTTTTCTTTTGACATTACTTAACATAGAATCTGCCAGGAGTTTTGCTAACTGATTTTTGGAAAAAAAAAAATTCTTATATAGCAGTATTTTGGCACTTTTCTTAAGAATATGTTGTATGTCAGCTACAAAACGCAGTCACAATCTACTGTGTAGCTGATAACAATACCAGATTTTGTAATATGTTTGGTAAGTACATTGTTTTTACACTTCTGCTAAATTATAATTCACTACTCTGGAAATTTTATTACCTCTCCTGTAAATAATTTACAGTTGGTGTTCTTATGTAATGATGTTGCAATAGCCAACATTTACAAATTTGCAACAATCATTCCTGTAATTTACATTATTTTGTACTAATTTTAAAGCAGTTATGGGAAAAACATGATTGCTGTATGCAGTTCTGGATTGACTCTAGATGTATTTTTATATTGAGAAACAGAAGATATATAAATGCAGTACAAAAGAAACCCAGATGTTTCCCTGACTTTCTGCTGTGTAAAAGAATTATTCATCTTAATTGTCATACCATTCTTGTCTTTCTAGTATCTTTTATTGTAGTCTTATTTGCATATTGAATGTATTGGTTCTGGAATTGTAAGTACCTAAATTACTGATTGTTATTGTTATAAGACTAAAATGTTCTGAGTCTTATATGCCAGGTTACTGTGACATGAACGTGATTGGGGCTTTATTACTGACTGCTTTTGACTTGGGGGATTCTTGTTTGTACTACAGAAGTACTACATCATGATAGCTAAATAAGGACATCTCCATCTGTAAACAATTACTGTCTTATCTCATGTGTTCTTGATGGTGGCATGGGTTTTGTGTACCATTTTTAAAACTTCTGGACAGAGATCCACCTTTTGGAATCTACCAGGTTTGATGCTGTACTTACATAGTTTAAGGTTTGGGCTTGGTTTGGGTTTTTTTAAGCTTCATCTTTTGAAGAATTAACTTCATTTTCTACTGGGTATCAGTTCACTTGTATGGCAGCTATGAGTACATCCTAATTGACTGTTAGCAATTTGATTTTTAGAGGCTTGAGCTGAAAAGTACAATTCTTGCTATGTGGCTAATCCCTAGTCTTATTTCACATGGACCAATATGTGGAAGACAGGAAAAGGGTAGTAATCTAAAAATGACAGCTTAAAGCTTGTGCTTTGGCAGTTGATCGATTTGGGAAAAAAAAGTGGTTGCTGTGGGCAAGTGAGAAATGTGATTGTTTTCTGCATGTTTGTAAGCATGGTAAGCCTGCAAAGAGAAGTTTGGGAGATACTGGTAATTTGAAAATGCAGTATAAATATTTATCAGTTTGATGACATTGAGCACTGAATTGCATGGTTGGTTTTATGTCATAGGCCTCTTTCAAAAGGCCTCATGTTACTGATACAACCATGTTGTTGAATTGTATATTTTTATGGAACAACTAATGTTTAAAATATTGAGACCAAAATCACTAGTTAGGCCAATTGTGGATGTGTTTTAATTTAATTGTTAATTGGTAGAGATATGTTATAGAGCCATATATAAATATATATATTACAGAAAGGTATGGATACAAGATAGGAATGTTCATTTTACAAACTGTATGCTTTGTATTACTGAGCAAGAAGTACGTTTTGTTACCCTAATGAAATATTTACTGCAGCTAGAGCTGCTAAATGCAGTAGCATTTTCATTCTGAATTGTAGCATTTGGTTATGGTTTTGTCGACTACTACTAAATGTGGAGAGGTATCTGGGTATATAAGTAGTACACGTAGAATTTGATAAAATGTTTTTAAATTGCAGTAACAAAAAAATCAGTAACAGACAACTAATTAATAATCATCTTTGATACTATGAGAACCCTTTAATAATAAGGAAAGGGTCAATTAAAATACTCCAAGAAACTTGATCTCTTACTACTGAGCAGTGCCTGTACTGTGTTAATATGCAGTCCCTACACACTACTCATACTTGGGTATGCAAATTAAGGAGAGGTATCATTTCTGCAAGTAATTTCTGCATCTGATGCTGCTGTGAGTTTTATCAACAAAAAAATAAAAATTCAGTTTCACACATGTGTTTGTGTGTTTTTCTTCTGACTTTCCATTTTGAGTACAGGTTACAGACTGCTTTAATTGGCTGTTTATAGTCTTTAGGGCATAATGTAAACACTTGCATGTGTGGGCATCCAAAGAGAGAAACTTCAAATCTGTGATTAGTTCATCTGATTGCTTTTGAATCTCCCCTTTTCCACCCAGTGTTTTGTGATTTGCTGGAGAAAAACAGTGCTATGATATACCTATAGTAGTTTGAACATTTTTGCATTTTTGAGAAGTCAGCTGCATGAACTCGAAGGTTTTTTCTGCTTAAAAACATCTTAGCATGTAGATCTTTGTTACATAAATAAGCCAGCTTCACAGAAAATGTTAGGGTTTTATTTTTAAAGGAAAATAAAAAAATGCTCACAAGCAGGTGTCTACCTAAGCAGAAAGTGAGAGAAATGGGAGTTGTTGATGGAGAGGGAAGAGCAGTGATCTGTCAGTACTAGCAAGGGAGAGGCAGAGGCTGAAAAACTAAGGAAAGTATTAATTTGCCAGGACAAGCTATGGACTAACTGGAAGCAGCAAAGCAGTATTGATGACAAAAAGGGGAAGTGGATTGTTCCTAGGACAGGAGTTTCAAATATGGAGACTTCAGAGAGCTGCACTAAGGAAAAGACATCTGAAGTGATGCTGGTTAAAAGAAACAGAAAGACTGGAATCAGGGAAGGATTGAGAGGAAAAGCTAGGCTATTCCAGTGTCTCAAAGCATGCAGAAAAAGAAAAAACAAAACAGAGCTCTGCTATTCTGCTTTTACTAGGGTCCTTTTATCCTGAGAACTTCTGGGCACGTTGTGGGGTACTATTGCTGCCGTACAAAGTAATCTCCATGCTACTGTTTGTCTTCCAAAATCCAAGCAGGCACTGAGGGCCATTTCTGCTCCCATTATCTTTGGTTAGTGAAGTGACACTATTTGCAGAGTGAGTGTAACTGCTTTGTTATTGTTCTTTGCCAGCAGTAGAAGGTAAAGGTCATTTTTTCTTATGGGGATTGTTTTGGATCTGTTCTGTCGAAGTAAGTTGAGAGAACTCCTTTAAATTTTTCCCCTTCTATTCTGGTTGCTGCCCTTCCACTGCTGTCCCTGAGCACAGGCATGAAAAGTGACATGAATGGATGGTGTCTTTGACCCTGACATTTCTCAGAACAACATGGCTTTGACAACAGCATTTCTCTGCCAAGATCAGCAGGGGAGGACAGAAGATAACCATGTGTCTGTACTTTTACAGCAAAGTTTTAGCATACACTGGTAGATTCAACTTTGAGAACTTCATATTTCTAACAAGGTACAGGACAAGCACATAGCCTGTTATTAAAATGACCTTACTTTTTCACTGATAAGTGATGATGTTCATATAAAATCAGTGCATCAGGAACAGGATTCCTAAATGCAAGAAAATAATAACTTTTTGCAGCAAGATAAAATCATGTTAACACTTTTAGAAGGCAGTTAGAAGTTGAAAAATGATGAGGAGGAATGTCCAAGATGGAGGTGGTGGTGGCTGGAGGATCTGTATTTCTAGGGTCCTCACTGTGCACTCTACTTTCTTGGGCACAGTGATTTTACATCTTCAGGTCTCCACTATTTACACACCTGATTTTTAATTTTCACCAAGTGACCATTTTTAAAGCAAAGACTTTTGCTTTCCCCCCCCCCCCCCATTTCAGTCATCTCAAGAATTAGCATAGACCTCAGCCCTGCATGGGGTGTCCTCTGGGATGTCAGCATTGTTACAGGCACTCCTTGGAAGGTGCAGTGTAAGGTATGAGCTCCTCAACTCCCAGCACATGATCAGAGCACCAGAGCCAGGCCAGGGGTGCTGTGAACACGGTCCCTTCACTGTGTGTCTGCTGGAAGCAGGCCTGCCTCATCCCTGACCTGTTTGCCTCAGCACGTATTTGCAGGTATTTAGAATTTTTCATATGCAATGGCAGGAACTTGAAGTAACTGTGTAATGGTTTGAAAGCAAAACCAGTGAGAGACTTCCATCGGAAGTACAATTTAATACGGGAAAAAAAAAAGAAAAAAAAAAGAAAAGAGAAAAATAAAATACATGCAGTAGTACAAAAGAAAAAGCACTGACAGAGTCAGAATACAGCCTGGCACCCTGCTGGTCAGGGTGGTGGCAGCAGCCCAGATGAAGGGCTCTTGTTGAAGCAGTGATCCTGTAGGAAGGTCTGGTAGCT
>JANRGV010000094.1:60292659-60307064 GCA_024734035.1 Alethe castanea
GGCAGGGCCCGCGGCGGCGCCGCCTCGGGGGCTCCGCTGCGCGGGCGTCAGCGCGGAGCGATCGGCCTCGGCTGTTTAAGGGCTGCGGGGAAGCTGCTCGGATCCAGAGCGGGGGTTCGGAGGGGCCCGGGTCGGTCCCGGAGCCGCGGGGGGAGCGGCTGCCCTCGCGTGTGTGCGCCTCGGCCCGAGTCGCCTTTCTCCCAGTTCTTCTCGAGAAACCAGTTGCTAGGCTAGCCGGTTTCCTCACGAAGGTTACGGCGTTTTCAGTCCGATGAACGCGTAAGTCTGGGTAAATACGGTGCCTCCGCTTTTACAAATTCTTCCCTATGGTGAAGTACAGGGGAGCCTTGAAAAAAACCAGCGTAACTAAACATCGAAGTTCATCGAGTTTTGCTCGGGAATGAAGATAAACATAAACGCTTGAAACATTTTATCCCATATTCTATGATAATGTTGTAAAGCAGGCAGAAACTTGCAGATCTTGTGTGGAGTTTTGGTAACTTTAATAATAAAATTTTAATTGAGGAACGAGCGCTGTTCTGTAGAGACATGACCGAGGAGGGATTTGCAGCTTTCAATACGTTAGCTTTGCTAATCCACAAACCTGTTAAGTTTCACAATAAAACCTGTCAGTCTTGCCCCACTTCTCAGCGCAGATTTCACAGGGTGGAGCAAGGTCTAGTATGGGCCAGTGGTCAAGTCTGGTATTACTAAAGCTTTGCCGTGTTTACAGCATATAATGCAGCACACTACAGCAAGTGATGGTGCATAGTTTCAGGTCGGTACTGAATTGCTGTTTTGTCAGAATACAACAGTGGTGTATGCCTTCGAAAATTGCACTTTTTTCTTTTTGTTTGCCTACACTTACTATGCAAAGTGTTTTCTTAATTACTGGATGTTTAGTTTACTGAGGGGGTTTCCAATTTCTCCTGCGTATTTGGATTGGTTCTTTTAGTTGTTCAGGCTGGGTGGAGAAAGATTACTGGGCCTTTTTTCTTATGTAGTATTTGATGAATGGTAGAAGTTGCAGGTCTCAGTTCTTACCTGTGCTTAAATATTTTGTTCCTATTTTTGTGCTCATAAGGTTAAAGTGGGACTTCACTTTGTGGTGGTTTTCCTGTGGCAGAAATGGTGGTTTCTGAGTGTTTGGGTTAGAGAGTTAGATGCTGCCATCATGAACTCTTGGACTTACTCTTGAACAGTCTTCTCTTTCCTCCAGAGATAAAACAGGGAAGTTACTCACATTAATAAAGTGCTTGAAGTCTCTCTGGTAAAAGCTGCATTTAAGCATAAGATTTTATGGCTTCTAGATTGTCTGGCTGTCTTATAAAATGGACTGGTACATCTCTGAGTGTCTGCAACAAGACATAAGTTGTCTAATGGGCACAAGTTACCAACACCCGTTAGAGATCAGACTACCAAAGAGTTTCAGTTTGTAAGTTTCTCCTTGCTGTGCATGTAAATTTCACACAGCCAATGTGACACAATGTGACACACAAAAGTGAGAGGAGACCTGCACATGCTTCAGTGTATTTTGGAATGAGTTTTTGTAGGTTTTGATTTTACGCTCTTTAAACTTGAAACTTTCTTGAGCTCGAGAAGAATCCATCTGATGCTGTGGCAGTGGAGGATACTCCTGATCCCCGTTTGTGTATAGTTCCTGCTTCCTTATTTACAGAAGGAAAAGAAATTGATGACTTCTTGGTACTTCTGGGCTTAACTAGTATCTCATGTAGGGAGGCCACTAGAATTTTATGGTATGTAGAATGGACAGTTTTGGAGGCAATAAAAAACTCACTTCTGACCTGCTTGAACTGCACAGCATATAGTTTTGCCAGAGATGCTGAGCTGGTTAGTGTGGAAGAAGACATGGAAATAAAATCACACCCCTACATGACATGTTTGTCTCATGGCAAAGCCCCTTAGCTGTGTGAAGAGAAGAAAACTTTCCTGTGCTGTATGATGTCAGGAAAGCCCCTTAGCATTGCTACAGGGCTAGTTTTTGATTATAGCCATGGCAGCAGAGAGCCTGTAGCATAGAGGTGGCTGGAAGTGTTACAGGTGATGTTCTGTGATACTAAAGCAAAGGTACGCCTAGATTTTTGATTTGGCCGTGAAAGAGTAACAGAAGAAAAGTTGCTCACTATTAATGTTGGCAGTGAATGAGTTCCAAGGCCGTTGAGAATTATGGAAGGAATCTGGTATTTAATTTTCACTGAAGTCTCAATTTCTTTGTGTTGAGTCTAATCATTTAGCCTAGCTTCCCAGATGCTGCCACGAATGGCCAGGCAGGGGTTTCTGTAGAGCCTTAAAGGCATATCCTTACAGAATACCCTTCACATTCCTTATTTCTGTTTATTCAGCTCTTGACTGATCCCCTGCTCGTTTCTTGCTTACTGTGGTGGTTTGAAAGCAGAGAGAGAGGGGCTGGTGTGATAGTGGGGGGTTATATGATTACCAGAGTACGACAAAGTCTCTTGAGGATCATTCTATCAGGCTGAGCAGCTTGAAAAGATGGAGTACCTGGTCACTACTTTGGAGTCACTGGAGAACTTTGAGAGGTGATATTTGAATAAAGCTGTCCCAACTGCAGACATCTCAGTGAAGAGACTGTTGGGAGATGTACAAGTGCTCAGAAAAGACAGGTAAATGATTGGATTGGAACTTTCTGAGGGGATGGGATGGATGGGGAGGAACTCAGAGGGAGTTGGGGTGACATGACCAAGGATAATTGCTTGATACTTTTACTGTAGGCAACTGTTTGTTCTGTGTAATTTAGGTAGGTGTTTATGTAACTCTTAATTACCATCTGCCAGGTTTTCTGTTTATGAAGGCTCAGTTTGCTTGGTTGCAAAATAACTGTTGTCTGTGCAAGTGGTGCATGTGCTAAAATATAAAAATGTTTTTTGGTTTTTTTTTCAATGCTGTATGCTTCTGATTTTTGCTGTGATATTTCACGTGCTATGCTCTAGGAAACTTTATGCTAGTGGGTGGAAATTGTGGTAAGGCATACATGTGCTTGTGCTTCTCATGGATGTCAGTTTGAGAACTCAGATTCCAGTTTGGAGGGTTTAATACTTGTGTGAGTCTCGTGCAGGAGATTAAAAGCAAATAATTCTAATAATTACTTTTGGAGAGATCTTCTGTGGGCCTAGTTGACTTAGGTCTTGCCTGACAACCATGAGGAATATAGTCCCTTCTCAGTGCCTGCTATTATATTTTAGGCACTTGAAATAACAAAACAATAGATAGTTTCCATTCTAGTGCTTCTTGTGTGTATTTTCAGGGTGGGATCCCTTGCTTTAATTTTACTTTCTCTGAGTTGTGAAAAGTGAGGGGCGGGGAGCATGGGAGCTGTCTGCCCTGGACTAGGGCATAGACCTTGAGGATGAAACTGACATCTTGATCTTTTGGGTTTTATTGCTCATTTAACCTGATAGTGCTGTATTTCTGTGTGCTTTTATGCACTAGCTTTATGAGGCCGAGATATGGCAGTTGAAATCCTTTTTTCACTTGTTTTTTACGACAGGTTGCTTCAGCAATCACAGAGAGTTGGCAATCTGTGTTTTGGTATACATGCTATCTAGAAGTACCTGCATGCTTTTACGATTGAGTGAGATGCCTTGCTCTGTTTATGTATAAATGGCAAAATGATCTGGTTCTGTTTGGACTGAGTAGAGCTTGCCCGTTTTTTATTTTTTTTGTCTTTTTATCTATCACTGTCAATTTTTTGTAGAATGGTGATAAAATGTAGTAGGGAAGTGTGAGGTGTCTTCTTCTGATATGCCTGGTACAAAGAGAGAGATATTTAGTGTGCTGCTATGGTCAGATATCTAAGTATAGTAAGGACCTGGCTGAGTTTTATTAATGATGTCTGGTAGAGTTGTTATGGTGAAAAGTGAAGATGTCCAGATGTGACCTTGAGTCTGGAAAGTGTAGCATAATTGCAATCTCTCCTGAGATAGAAAAGCCTTATCTAATTAGAGGTTTGAAGGTTTTACAGGTAAACTATTTAGTTTTTCACTTGCCTGTGCTACATACTGGTGATGTGATGGCAAGTAGTAATTCCATACTTCTTTTAGAAAGACACGGTCATGTCATTTCAATTTGAATATTCCTATAAGTCAGCAGAAATGTTGTTATATTTGTATAGGCCCATGAAGTCCCACAGCCAGGAGTATTTCAGTTTGCTGAGCATTCAGTGATTCCAGCAACAGTCTTTCCAGCATGTATCACCCAAGGATTGTGGTCTTTACCTTCATTTTAAGCAGGTCAATTTTTCTGTCAGTCTTGTAAAAAAGTAGATGCTTTTATTTAGTGTACGTAAAGTGCAGCTGATGGTGTTTCAGAGCTGGTATCAAATTTTGTGTTTTCCTCTTTACCTTTTATCCCTCCCCCCAAAATCCCCAATCTTCTGCCATAGCATGTAATTCTCAGGTATTTGGCATTTATTTTGTACACTGAGCTCATTTGTATCAGCAATATGTAATTTCTTGTTTGATGCTTACTAGCAGAGGCTTGTAAGTGTGATTTTTGGGGAATTAATACTAAGATAAGTCTGCAGCATGGAATAAATTTGGACTTTAGTGTAAACAAGTTTATGCTAGTAAATAATTACTGTTTCAGTTCTTGAGAGGAATTTGCTAGTAACTGTCTACTTCAGAGGCAAAAAATATGGAAGCTGTAATATAAGGACTGAAAACCAAAACAAAACTAAAAAAAAACCTCCTCTGCAAGGATCTTTGTTTTGAATTCTACATCTAAGCCGGCAATTTTTGCAGAACACAAGCTCTTATTTACCCAGAGAAAATTACTGGCCTAAATTTCGGAAGGGCTGAGCACCCCTATCACATTTTAGAGAGCATGGTAGCTGCAGGGCTCTGGGAGTATCTGTGAATGTCAGAGACACTCCTCTCAGCCACTCTCGTGTCTCCCTAAAGCTTGTTCAGAAAGATGAGCCTTTTGTTGGGAATGGGTAGGAGCTGATGTTCTGTTTATGTTCCAGGGGATTTGCCAACAGCCCGGGTTTGCCTGCTCCTTGTTTCACAAAAAGCGAGGGAGTGAAATGGACGGGACTGGTTTGTTTCAGCGAGCTGCATGAAACTTCATGGCCAGCAGTTACTCTGTTAAGGGGCGAATGGGTTTCCAGACTGTTCTTTTGGGTCTCCTTATGGAAGGAGCAGAAAGTCAAAAATAGCTTGAGGAAGAATTAGAGAGATTTGTATGATCCTAGAAATAGGAGACAAAGGTAGGAGAAGGTACCTAAGAGAAGAAGCAGCCATTCCCTATTTGAAGAAACTTGTAAATTGAAGCAACAGAATTTTAAATGTTACATTTAAATGTACCTTTGCTTACAGAGATATCAATAGTATGTCATGGATTAGAGGTCCCTGGCCATCCTCTTCCTAGGATTTTGCTGCAGAGAAACACTCTTCTGTACATTTCATATCTACCTTTCAGGTACTGTTGCAGTTTGTTGCAGTTTCTTGTAAGATGTTTTCAAACTTTGGCCTGAAAGGAGATTTCTGGTCATGTGGTGTTGGTTCTCGCTGCACTCACAGCACTAGCCGGCCCTGCACGACTCTAGAGAGAGCTACTGATGTTTCCTTTGCTGATATTTCCTTTGCTGATGGGTGGGCAGCTGGTTTCATTGATGCAGACTTGCATGCAGTGGTGGTTGTCACAGGAGCTCACACAGAGAAGAGGAATATCTTGGTGTTACTATATAAATACTGTTCTCACTATAAGTATGTTTGAGAGCTTTTCTTTCAGAGTCAGGCCCAGATTTATTTTGTTCCAGATAAAGCTGGTATGTCCAAATTTGAAACATACAACAGTAGGTATAAGGGTAACTGGAAAGTATAATTAAATAATGAAAAAATGGCCTGTGATATACTTGCAAAACAGTTGACCTTTTTGCCTTTTTTTTTTTTAACTTCATGTTCCTGTCAGTGAGTTTCACTGGAGTTGAATGTTTCCAGTATTTTCAAATCGTATGTCATTTGTTTTAAAATACATACTTAGCAGAACCCATTTTATTTTACTCTTGAATTTTTAAACTGTTACAGGATTGTGACAAGGTCAGCACTTTCCACTTCCCAGAAACATACTCCTGTTTCTGAAGGAGTAAGGGAAATCTGTATTTCAGCTTCACCACGAATTTGAAGGCACAATGATATTACACATCTCCTACAAAACCACAGAGAGGACTGTAGTGATCTCAAAAATAACAGTTTAAAGTTGGTGTCTGAAAACTGCTGTTGAATTTGAATGGATAACAGCCAACTGATGGCATTCTGCACAATGGCAGCCAATATGATAACATGTTTTAAAAAATACAGATAGCTGTTTTTGAACAGGTGATGTTGATATATATTCCCTAGTGGACTGTAGTCTGACATCTGTGAGGGGTATGTTTGATTTTGGGAAATAAGAATATCACTTCAGGAATTTTTATCAGCTTCTTTTTCTTCCTGTGTTTTTTTTTATATTTGGTATTTGCCAAGTTAAAAGGAAGTCATATTTTTCTTTGGTGACTGGTTTAGTCATACAGTATATTTTGGAGTTAGTAAAACTTCGGCTAAGTTTTGAACTTTTTTTTTAAACCTGCTAAAAGGTATACTATTAAATATATTTTGTTTGATTTGATGTCTTCTCAAAGGAAGAATGGTCTCCATAGCATGGCAGAAATAAACATTAATTCCTTAGGTTTCCTTTGTGTGTTTTTTGCATATGTATCTGATGAGTGCAATTCATTAAGGATACATATGAAGTAATGAATGTGTGGAAGATAAGAATGGTATCTTCTTCACAATTGAAAAAGTTTCTCATGTTTCTCAAGTCATAGCTGTTTTAAATGTATTCAGATGTTCGTTGGTATAATGTCAGGTAACTCTAAAACATTTAAGATTTGTTGCTGAAATTTGAATTTAGTGTGCATCACTACTGAGGTTTTTTGTTCAGATGTTCAAATCTAATATTGATTAATACATGTAATTAAAAATCTTTGTTTATAACTTGGTCAACTTCAGGTAATTGAGACAGTGGTTAGTGACTTTTGAGGACTCAGTCTCAAGATTTTGCAGGGTAAAGATATATGTGAAATAATTTCTGAGTCTTTTTTTTGTTTTGTTTTTGATCTGAAATCAAAATTGAAATATTAAAGTTAAATTTTTCCTTAGGACTAGAAAATATGTTGCAAAAACTAGGAGCACCATCAATTTTTTTCAAATGTAGTAACTAATTCCTGCATGCTTTGCATTAAAAAAGGAGGAGCCTCAAATCATTATGGTCTGGAAGATGGGATTGAAGTCGCACAGAAGGTTCTGTCTATGGGGCAGATTCTGAGAGAGCAAGTGCTAATTATTTACTGTGGAAAAAACCCACCAAAATGAAGAAAAATCCAAAGTCAGGTGAAGTTGTTGAGAGGACTGTGGAGTCAGGTCCTTGGAGAGTAAACAGCTATCTTTGCAGCTCTCATTTGAGCATTTTCTTACTGAAATATGAAGGCTTTTTTTTTTTTCTTTTAAAGTGATGTGCCTTCTCCTTTTCTCTGCAACCAATTGTGGTGAAATGCTAGGTCTTACAAGGTCTTTTTTCACCCTAAAACTTTTAAGCAAATATGTCTGGACTTTTAAACGGTTACATGATTAGTAGTGAATCATAAATAAATGTGCAATTTCAGAGGTACACAGGGAGGGCCTGAACCTGTTTAATTTAGCTTAATAATGCTGCAGATGTAGCTGTATATTTTATAAGGCTGCTCTCCGAAAATGTGTTTTAATTTGGGAGTTTTGCCATTGCCTTCTTGACATGTGCACACAGATTAATGGCCTGACCCGGTGCCCCAGTGGGGAGAGCAGCATGGCTGTGCTTTCAATAGGCATGTCACTGACAATGGAAACATATGGACTGTTTCACTGCCATCCTTGAAAGCCATCTGTGGGGCTGTGAGGGCAGGGGGCTGGGGGCTTCAGCCTTCACAGCTGATGGTAAGCTGGCCGTAAGGTTTGCTGGGAGCAATCAAAATGCTTTTGCTGAAGCTGTTGTGCTTTGCCTGGCACTGTTTTGTGGTGGCACAAGAACCCCAGATGTAGAACAATGCTGTTTTGGCATTGCAGGAATGCAATGTATTGCAAATATATTGCAGGGCCATGCAGTACAGTTCACTGTGGCTGTGTTTCATTCTTTTGTATGTGATGCTGTACCGTGGTTTTTCTCAGTCATTTGGGCACTGTGGTGGTTGGTATTTGGTGTTCAGTAGATGCAAAAGACATGAGTGCAGGTGTGGGTCCTGCTGGGATGTACCTGGGGGTTGGTTTCTCCATTCTTCCCCTTTCACAGACAAAATGGCACTGCTGTTCCTATCCAAAACAGGACATGGCAGTGTGTGTTAGCTTGTAAAGTGAGAATTTGTTTTTCCTGCTCTCAGGGCTTTAGGCTTGTGGCAGGAAAGCAGGACAGTTTGCTCCTTTTGCTGGAGGAGGAGATGGTGCAAGTCAGGAAAGGATTTTTGGGGAAGCTTGCTGCCCCTTGGCTGGCAGAAGGAGTCTGTGGTGTATAGCATCAGTCCTTTCTTTGTTACTAGAATTTGATGTACAGGATGAACTGACTGTCCTTTTTAAAACTTCGTCTCATGTTATTTTAAAAATAACTCTTACTTGAGGAGTTTCTTTACTGTTTTCTAAATGCTGATCCAGGTTAGTAGCAGATGTAATTTCTTCATCTGGATAAGTGAAGCGATTGAAACCTGTGACTTTGGAGTGCAGGCCTCTCTCTCTGGTGCAGTGAGTGGGTCATTCTGTCTGGAAACATGCATGGTGTCTTTCATCTGGCAGAACTGGTGGATCTGACCTTCACTGCACTTGTGCATGTAGAAGCTGTGAAGAGGTTGTCATTTTTTCAGGTGCCATACTTGGAAGCCCTAGAAATATATTGGTTTTCTGACACTGGGGGACGCCTTTCTGAGACTGGGGGACATGCCTGTGGTCGTGCTCTGAGCAGTTCTGTGAGCTGCTCCTGCAAATTAGGAGTCCTTTAACCTACTGAAAGGAGCCCTGCACTGTTTGGAAGATAGTAGCCAGACTTACATGTTCTTTAGGGAATTTTGCAAAGCCATTGTCAGCAGCAACCTACATGTTTCTTGTTCATCTCCTTTATTTAGAGTTTCACTCAAGTACCTGTTCTCTTCAGACATGAAATGCTCACCATGCTGGGTGTCCTCTTGGGGTCTTGGTGGCCTTCCTGGAATTAGCTGGGGAGAGAAAAGGAAATGGTCTTTACAAAGAGTCCTACTCTGAGAATATAGTTACTGGTGATTTGGGCTTGCACAGGCTTTTGCCTTTTGGTAGTGTTCTGCTGCTGTTGGTTTTAACATTTGGGTTAAAAAAAAAACAAAAAAAACAATGGAAGTGGATGGGCTAATATTGACCAAACTGTTAATATTTTACAGAACCTAGTGTGAGTCTTGCTGGGTGTAGAAAATCCATGTCTTTTGCAAGGGCAAATCTACTGTCTCTGTGTTACTATTGCTAAATGTTTACTGGAGTCATTATATCTTTTCAATATCAGCTCAGTCATTTATTTAACATTTACTTGCTCTTGCTTGACATTTTTTTCAAAAATTTCAGCTGGCTTGTTTACATGTTATTTTTCTTTAACTTGCTTACTGCAAAGGCAGGTCTCTAGTTTTCAGACCAAAAACGTACAATATCTCAGTGCACAAGAGGATTAAGCAGGGATTTAATTTGTTTTTGGGATAATAAGTGGCAGTTGTTTACTTCTTCAGCAGAATACTTTGCAGTATTGCAGCAAGACCGGTTTTTCCTCCTTAAAACTGTTCAACACTTCTGAGCAACTACGCCAGTAAAGCAGGTCTGTGTATTCAAAAAAACATGAAAACAATAATATATCTGAAATCCTGCTTAAGAATAGGACTGCTTGCACGGTGATTGTATCTTCACTTGCACAAAATAATTTTTTTTCCCCTTGTAGCATGATTGGGAGAAATTCTGTAGCAAACATCAGATAAATACTCAAATACCCTTGGTGTTTGTCTCACCAGATGTATTCCTGCTGTCCTTCAGGCAAAGTGCATCGCCTGGTCTGGGTTCATTCAGTGCCATCAAGAGCAGAGAATAACGGAATAATAATGTAAACATTAAAAGAAATTGTCCCTCATGCCATTTTTCATTGAACTTGCCTCAGTGAATTTGGTGCCCAGTCAGATTAATTTTATTATTAAAAGGTCAAGATTGATATTGTTGGCCACTTTACTGTGCAAATTGACTTCCCCACCACTTTGTCTTTGGCATCTTCAATGGGAATAGGCAGCTTCTGTTTCATCTCTGGCCTCCAAATGCCCATCACTTTAGAGGTACTGGAGAAATGGAGGATTCTACAGTGTTTATGATATCTGTGCATATTTCAGAAAAATCCCCTTCTTTCAAAAGATGATATGTTAGTTACATTGTGCTGTTAGTGAGAAAAAGAACAAGAATTATGTAGTGCCTGCTGTCATCCCGTGTGCTAAGTAAGTTTTAATTGTTGGTGCCTTCCTTGAACTGTCAAATTGAGAAGTAGTTTCTTAAGAGGACTTAGAACTCTGTGTGAATCAACAGGCAAAGTGTAGAGGTAGTTTGCATATGACCATTTTCAGTCTTACAAGTCTTTTGCATCTCTAATTTAAAGAAAGAAAAACTGTTGGGTAGTAGCACCTGCCTTGGGATTTGAGTGTTGAAGTGGAAGCTTTATGTATGATGGGGTGAATTCTTTTTAGCTCTATTGTGCATCAATGGGAATCAGCAGGAACATATAGATATCTGGCTTAGCAACTTAATCTGAGGGCTTTGCTAAAAGAGTTGAGTGACTTACAAAATTTTAAAGTTTGGTAGAAGAGACAGGTTCTTGCAGCAGAACAGTGCTAGCAGATGATTCTTTGGAAGCTTTTGAGGCAGCAAATGTCTTAACTATTCATCTCCGCAAAACTATTGGGAAAGCCTTAAGATCTGTCAGTGTTAGTGATGTTGCTTAACTCCTTTGGGACCTCAAACATATAGCCTTAAGTGGGATTACTTCTAAACCTGTCACTGTGAAATAGCCTGTCTTTGGTTTAGGTCTCCCTGAAGTGCATAGGTTATTAGAAATACAGGATATTGCTGCATATTTGCTTTGTATTTTAAAAGAAGTTAACACATAGTATAATTTCAGAGGCTATATGCAGATCACCCAAGGAGCTTCAGCAAATCTCTGCATGTGCAGTTGAACACAAGCAGGCCCTCTGGTGCTGCCATCCCTCATTGGGACAGCTCTTTTCTCCAGGTGTGCAGCTTGCAAGGGGGAGATTCAGGTCCAGCTTTTCTTCACCAGCTTTGCAGTGCAAATAGCTTTCATTAGCTTTCACACAATAGCCCAAGGCTTTTGGGGAAGGACTAGGCTGGAAGCTCACCACTCTTACTGCCATATGTTGCATGCATTTAGACAAGGTGGTGAATGAAGCACAAGAGGCATCTCAAACATTGAAAATCTTGGTCATATTTTAAGCTTCTTTAGTTGTTACAAAGATAACATCTGTGGGGAGATTAATGAGCAGTAAGTAAACTGTGTTGAATCCAGGGTTGCAGAATGCAGTTTAACTGCTTTAGGTTTCAGCACACTCATTTAATTACTGGGTTACTGAAGGTTTTCTCTGCTGTGAGGAGTGTGTGTGTGTGTAAGGGAAAATGTGAACATTTATACAAAGAACTGTGAATGAAGTTTAGGGATACTGCCTTCATGTTGCCTACACAATCCCACTTATATTATCACTGCCTTAATTTCTTTCTAGAAGATTGTGGATAGGTCTTGCTATCACTTAAACTCAAATAATTCTTTCAGTGTTCACTTCCCCATGTGATTTAACACACACAAATTTAGTTATTCTTTTCTGGCCTAGGGAGAGATTTCCTTCCAATAATTACCTTTACTGCCCTTTGCACTTCTGCACATTAGTTTGTTTGGAGACACATAGGTGCTTGGTAAGCAACTCCAAACAAGGCAGTGCCTGGAGCCGTCTTGGAAACATAAATTGTACCTTTTAAATATCATGGTAAGCTTCAGTTTGCAGAAAGTAAACTACCAGATGTACTGAACAAGCAAGCTCTAAACATTTCTCCCTTAACTTAAGGCCCCATGAGTTCAGCAGGAAAGCACCAGTTCACACTGCCCTTCAATACTCTATTGGGGCAATACAGGTACAAAGGAAAAGCATTTAAGTTACCTAATAACATCCATTAATTCAACCATTTCTTTCTACTGGCAGCTGTTTAGTCATACACTATTAAAATGTATTTGTAAGATGAATGTGATGCAATGCTGCCAGACAGATTGCTCCTATGGTAGCAAAGAAATCCATATTTAATCTTGTGGAAATTTTACAGGATTATATCCTTCTGTTTGCCTTCCATGATGACCTACTTAATACATAATATGGATGAAAGAAAAGAAAATACAAATAGTAAAGACCAGCAGGGATAAAGTGCATACATTCTTTGTTAAAACCATTTTTATTTGAATTCAGTGGTAGTTAGAAGAGAGAATTTCTTGAACTGTGTGGACAGAATTAGTTCTAAAAGCTGTTTTATTTGCAACATTTATTAATCTATATGCTGCAAAAAATACAGTCTGATATGTCCAGGATGGGTTGCTTCACTCTACTATGTTTACTATAAATTGTGCTTATATCTAACTATTTTGTGGTAAATATAATGAAAAGTAGAAAAAGATTCCATTTGTTTTGAACCTTTGGATATTTAGTATTCTTATTAAGATGGAATAATTAATTAACTTTGCTGTTAATGACAGTAAGTATTTGTAAAGTTGACTGTTACTGTGTATGTGGAAAAAATTAACTATTTTAACTTGAGAAAGCTATGCATGTTTTAAAATAAAATTTTCTTTTTCATTATACCCTGGTGTTTGTTCACAAACAGAGAAAAATTGATCATGTTTTGCAAGTTTCCTCACCTTTTCCCCTAGGGTAGTCTCTTAGGCCTCTATTCTGATCACCTGTCCCTCAGCTAAAATGTAAAATAAATCACTGCATCTGCTTTACATTTTTCAGATAGGGTAGTGAATATAAAATATTTTGCTATTTATTGTGGAATCTGGCATTGTAATTGCAGAGCATTATTTCATTTGTTGCATTAAAAATAGCTTGCCAGTTTCAATAGTAACCTTTTCATGCTGTAAACTTTCAGGGCATTAATTTTTTTTTTTAATGTTATCTTCGTAGTTTTGCTGGTGATAAATTGGAAAAATGAGTGTGTTAATGGAAGTAAATTGTTAAATTGGTAATGAGGAAACAGGCTGTCAATAGCTTAAAGGTGTCTGTGTTAGGAGCAGGTTTCAAGCTGCATGGCAAGTTTTACTGGCCTTGGTTTACTGATCCAGTAAAATTCATGGTCTTTCAAGGTAGAAGGAACCAGACGTCTTCGAAACAAGCAAGAACAAGACAAACCAGATCATGTTATTAATGGAGCTTGGGAAGGATACATTTTGTCCACTTTGTAAACATTATAGTTGTCTTAATCAAAATTTACATTGGTCAGTGGCCTTTAGGTAAGATGTAGAGTGTATTTCCTTGCCTGTAGAATAGCTGTGATGATGTAAAAATATGCCCATGTTTGTCATGTGGAGATAACCAAGGAGGCAAGTGTTCATAAGCCAAGTTCTTTTGTTGGAGTTCATCTGTAAAATGCATATTGCTGGGAAGATGATTGTACTATTTCTGCCTATAAGCAAGCTAGAAATACATGCAGATTACTTGAGTGCCTTCTCTGGGTTGCTTGCTTTTAGATCACACGTGAATTAGATGTGTTTGTATAAAAATTAATTCTGTGTACATGATCAAAGCTGTCAAGCATTAATATCTGTTGCAGAGTGTGGACCAGCTAGTTAATGTGGTAGGTCTTCGTTTTTCATGTGGAATACTTGAAATGTTCTGTTAGCATTAAATGAGCTGTCTTTTCTTGGCAGTTTAATGATTAAAATCTGATCACTTTAAATAGCTGTAGTCATTTAAATACTGAGAACAAAGTTAAACTGAAGAGAACCTTTTCAAGAAAATCACTAGTAATAAGAGCTTCTTTGACCTCTTTTTTATAGTTGCAGATGATGGCTATCAGTGTTTTTGGTAGAGGGTTTCTATGAAACATTTCATATCTTTGTATACATTTTACTTAAAAATTAGAAAATATGCTAAGTTTTTATTGGCTCATATTGTTGGGTCAGCAATAGTAAATATTACTAATTTTTTTCATGTTAGGGCAGAATCCAGAAGTCCAGAGCTGTCCTATTAAATTTGATTAGCACAGCTGTCCAGTTGTTGTTTCCTGTGTTTTAGTTTATGGCTGTATTTGCTTGGTTAG
>JANRGV010000094.1:60307365-60336589 GCA_024734035.1 Alethe castanea
TTTTGTTTGTTTGAGGGTTTTTGTTGGTTTGTTGTTGTTTGACTGGGGGGTATGTTTGTTTTTTGACAGCAGCAGATTAGACACTGAGCCATGCAACTGGTGAGTGGCAAAGCCTCACCCTCATGTGGGCCTTGGGTTGCACAGGATGGATGGAGTCTTGTCATGCTTTTTTATATTACATTGCAGTGGCATATTCTCACATTATATTGCAGTTTTATCAGATATTCTAGCAGTATTTTCACCAGCTTGATACGAATTTGGATTGTAACTGATGTATTGGATGTGCTTAGAATGGGCTTTCATGCTTGGTTTTAGAATGTAAATTACTTTTCTTGCTCTTTGCTGCTAGAGAAGAGTTCCTCCTGAACTGCTGTGGTGAATAATCACAGAAATTGTCAATAATGTAACAGAACTGGAGTGTAAATTCCTCTTTTATCAATATTCAACTCTGTTAAGGTCAGTGATATGAGACATTTTGATAAAGGTTTGTGAATAGGCTTTCCAAAAATGTGCTTGGAGTTAGGCCTTCAAACCAAGCCATGCTGACATTGCTGTGGTTTTTTCCTCCTTATTTTTTGTTGTACAGTTACATCGTCTTTTCTTGTAGGAGCAGGAAACGGGAACACCATGTAGGACAGGTGGTCATCATGTATTATTTATTGTGGCCTTAATTCTGTGGTCTAAGGTAGGACTAGAAAGATTTTGGTGTATAATCCCTAAGCAGGCCATCTTATCTCTGAAAAGCAAAATCACTGAGTACCATTAGATTGCCATTGCTGAAAGGAAAGTTGCTTCTTTGATTATGTGAACCGAGTTACAAGCAGCTGACTCTCTGGTGTATTTAAAGATATACAAAAGGGGTTTTTATTATTTTAAAAAAAATAATGAAAAGGTCTGTGTTGGTTTGTACCCAGCTGTGTTTTAATAAAATCATGGAATGGTTTGGATTGGAAGGGACTAAAGATCACCTGGTTCCAACCCCCTGCCATGGGTAGGGACACCTTTCCCTAGACCATGTTGCTCAGACTCCCATCCAGCCTGGCCTTGAGCAAGGAATGTTCCAGGGATGAGGCATGCACATCTTCTCTGGGAGCTTGTTCCAGTGTCCCACCACCCCTACACTAGTGAAATGTCTTCCTGCTGTCCACTGTAACCTACTGGCTTTCAGTTTGATGCTGTTCCCTGTTGTTCTGCCACTGCATGCTCTTGTAAATAGTCTCTCTCCATTTCTTTTTTAGGCTCCCTTCAGGTATTGGGAGGCTGCAATTAGGTCACCCCAAAGCCTTCTCTTTTCCAAGCTGAACAATCCCAGGTTTTGCCTAGACAGTTTTCTTTATAGCATGGGGTACTTGTTAAAGAGTGCCTGCCTGATATGTAGGTGGTGTAGAGAGGATTTTAAAATACTGCTTTTTGCATTTGCTCAGATTGGTGTTTGTATAAAAAATGTTTTTGTCTGTTCTTCATGTTTTGGATGGTTTCTGTCAATCATAAAAAGGCTATCCCAGTTTTCTTTTGGGAGAGAGGGTGTTCTAGAGATTACCAGAGCCTCAGCCTGTGGTTCTTTGATGTGAAAAATATCCTCTGGTAATGATTCTGGTGTTTTTTGGCTGGATTGGCTGGGCAGTCTCTCGCGGGGAAGCTGCTTGTATTCACAGGGCAAGGGCATTACAGGACAATGGAGTAGGGCAGCAGCAGGCTGGAGGGCTTGGACCATGGCTGGGCAGGTGATGGCTTTAGGTGGTGGTTGTACCTGGTAATCCCTGCCCACCCCTCTGCCCTGCACCACGTGCACTGGATGCCTCCCAAAAAACAGTGACCACATTAGTCTGCTGCTTCCCCTGGTTTGGAGTGGAAAGGCATTAGATGATTAGGTTTCCTCCAGTCAGCCTGCATCTATGGTATTTCAATGGTGTTTTCTTAAAACTGTTTTGTGTTTCTGTCAAACAGAACCTGCCTACCCTGCTGAAAAGCAGATGTAATCCTCAAGTGTCCTGTATAATACAGAGTCATCAGTATGACATCAGTTTGGTCCGAAATAGTGGAGTGCAGATTGCTTTCATTCTGTTACATGCAAGTAGATATTTAATTGTATGAGAGGCCAATTACATAGCAGGGTTTACACCTTAGCCTTCACCAGCTCTATTTTCAGACAATGCTGTTGCATCATGTGCAGTGTCAGTGGTACCCGGTCCTTTCTCAGCTGTCTGCTTCAGGATGACCAGGGATGCTTCATCAACATGCGTTGTTCCTCATGCTTTCATTTTGGGAGCTGCTGTCTTGTGAAAGGTTTGAGGGAGCTGTTGCAGATAGGCTAGTTTTATGGCTACCTGTGTAGGTAGCAAGGGATACATACAGCAAAGAATGAGCTTAGTAAGCTTGAACTTCTTAAATATTGATGATAATATTTAAAAGCTAAAATATAACAGTATTTCAGTTGTGAATGTGTGGAAATTGTGTGTACTGCTTAATGTGTTTCAGAAATCCCTGTTACTTTTCTTCTTTCAATACAAGAAAACAGGCGTGTAATGCTTCATTGAAGGAAGCCTGTAGGGGTGCTTTGTGAGGGACTTAATTAAGGGCTTTGAAAGACTAAACAAAAGGAAAAAGAAAACGCTACAGGGTTATTGTTATTCCAGCCCATTGGCTCAGGGAGCTGACCATCTATTGGTGCCTTCTATCCTTTTGGGGGCTGAATGACACTTTTGTTCATGGTTAACAGAGGTGAAAGAAGCCAATTATTGGCTGTCTTTTCCACAGGGCAGCTGCAGAAGGATTTCACTGCAGGCAAATACGGACTTTTCTACCACAAGGATGGTTGTGATGACAGTTATTTTTGTGTAATTGTATGAAAGAAAACAGATCTTTTTTTTGCCTTCCAGTGACTTGTCTAGATGTTTATTGAAAACTACTGTGAATGTGCTGGCAGGGAATGGGAACGTGTGAGGGACTGGATTCCCCATGCGAACAGTGTACTCAACTTTTTCTGTGAGTGTGTGAACGAGTGAGGTTTTTAAAATTTATTTTTCTTCTCTTGCTTTCTTTTTTACCTTGAAACTGCAGTTGATTTTTAACAGTACTTTTCTAATCGGTGTACAGTGTGCATTTTATGGCTTGCCAGCTCAGGCTGTGCTGGCTCCTTTGCGTGCAGTAATGATAGAGGGATAACTCTGCAGGTTAGTGGGAAGCCCTACAACAGCAGAGCACATCAGCATACCATTAAGGACCCCAGAAAGCGTCTCTGTGCCTGAAACCTGTCACCCCTTCTCCCACATCTCATATTGCTCCGTCCAGTACATTATAAAAATCTTTCCCCCAAACTGTTTCTTTTATAATTAAGAAGGTATTCTTTTCCCTGCAAGTTTTCTTTGTTTCAGTAGTTGTAGTTTAAATGTGTAAAGAGACTCAGTTGACTGAAAACCAGGTTCTGTAACTATTTGGATTCTGGTGAGGTCTCCTCCAGTTAGGGGAAAATTTTGAGTGAGGGCCAATGTCTCAGAATTGAGCCATCTTTGTTGTACTAGAAGACTTATTGTCATGTTAGCTGCTCATTAGGCTTGTCAGTTGCTGAGGTGGGCTGCTTGTAGCCTTTTTGCATATGTGCATATATATTTAGGCATAGTTCACAGTAATACTATAAAACAAAAGGACAAAGGTGATGTTCCTCAACTTATGTGGCTTTCTGCTGCAGGTCAGAGGAGAGTCTGCCTTTTGTCCTCAGACCTTTGGAAGTGGAAATGCTGAGTACATTAGTCCTTCATCTCTTGGTGAATAAACAGGAGTCTTGATGCTTTCATTTGGTTTCTCTTCATCCAGACTGATTATTTTCTCTTGAATCCTTAGAGGATGTAACTTTGAGGCACTTGTCCTTTGTGGGCCAGTGTCAGTTGTAGGGCTGTG
This sequence comes from Alethe castanea, assembly GCA_024734035.1. Classification (NCBI taxonomy): domain Eukaryota; kingdom Metazoa; phylum Chordata; class Aves; order Passeriformes; family Muscicapidae; genus Alethe; species Alethe castanea. The sequence continues at coordinate 60,311,263 of JANRGV010000094.1, forward strand.
CCTCTGCCACATTCCTGGGAATGAGAGATGTGTACAAGTGTGGGGCTGTGCAGTGGTCTGTATGGTGCCAGCAGCAATTGGCAGTGATCAGGGTGACTCTCCTGAGCCTGGAGCCTGTCTGAGGGAATGGGCAAGCAGCCTGGCTCCCAGGGAAGTAACCAACAAGGGTTGTGTGTTTCTTCACAAGGCAAAAAGCATACGTGAATGAATTTGGCTTCCTGAAATGAAGTAATTAGCTGTGTGATAAGTCAGATAATAACAAGATAATTCCTGGCACTCTGTATGAGAAGAAATAAAATTGGGTTTGAATACTCCCTTGATGTCCCTTGTTCAGTCCTGTACTATTGAAATAGAAGCTGAACCTGTAGCTCTTCTCTAAGAGTGTCCTGGCAGATAACTTTGGCAGTTTTCATTTTAATTTATGTCTAAGGTTCACTGGAAGCTAAGGTGGATGCTTAACCCATGTCTTCATGGACTTGGTCATTGATTTCAAATCAAAAAGAGAAATGTAGATGAAACTGTCATAACTACAGATCGGGAAGGCTGATGAGGCTGTTTGGATTCTTGTATTCAGCTACACTCCTTGTCAATAGGCAGCAACTTTGCCATTATTGAAGGCACAGTTTCCTGAGAGAAACACAAGGGTTGTGTGTCAGCACTCATGAACTCTGCCACATGGGGAACTTTAGGCAGACTTTAATCTTTCAAATGTGTAAAGTAGAAATTACTCATGCTAAAATGCTGTACAATAATTGATGACCAAAAATTTTCAAAACTCGTTTTACATCCTATCAAATTTGGTTGTTCTTCATCAGCTTATTTAGGATACCTTGAAAATTGCTACATAGAAGCATGTTTGGTTCTAAAAAGGCACTTCCCGGTGCTGCCATGAAGTCTATTTTGGCACTAGGAAGTTGTACTATGTGCTTTTAGTTTTCCCACAGTATAGATATTTTGAGTGCTTTTTGCCAGAAATAGTTTTTAGTTACATCCAAGTTACATGTTATATGTGACTGAAAAAGATTCCTAAATGCTAAAGCTGTTGTATATAGGTTTGGACTAAGCATGACATTTAGATTTTGTCTTCTGACTTCATTGTATCAGAGGCTTTGTCTATTCACCAGTATTGTTTTGCTATTTTTTTGTTTTAACCTTCTAAAAATGTAGGTCTTTCCTAGACTTTTGAGGCTCTGGTTGCTTTCTAAACATTGGGTGGGACAGACTAGAAGACCAAAATAAACCAGAAGAAAGTGAATAAAATTCAAAGTACTTAGAGTTACTAAAGTTGGCATTCTTATGAAATTGGATTTGTAGCTGGTTTTGTTCTCTTTTTGCAGCAGAGCAAAAACACAGAGTGAAAATGCAACAGAAGGTTTTTATATGAACATATGTGTGAATTGATACTACTGCTTTTTTATCAGCCAGCAGGTTTAAGGCTCTGCCCGGACAGCTCAGACACATGGGTCGCCTTAGCCTCCTTCTACCTCACAGAGATGCAGAAATACTCTCTTTTGAGGCCAAGACTTGAGAAGGAAAGCAAGCTGTCTAAATCCATGAAATGTATCTCTGCTGGAGCAAGGCAAGGCGCTGAACCTCGCTAGGTCTGTGTCCGGAGGTGTCACCGGGAGTTTACGGTGTGAAACATTTGTTGTTTTAAATACAGGGTTGCTAGGTGGAGAGGGATATAATGTCCTTGGAGTCCAAAGGGTGAGTGTGACTGCCGGCGCTCCTGTTGAGGCGGTTCAAGTTTTATGGAATTGCCCTTGAAGCTCTTGAATGGAATGAAACGTGCCTTGTAGGTGTTGGTGGTTATGCAGCAGAAACCTGACACCGGAGCGGCAGTGGGGGGGCGGGAACCAGATCTCATTAAACTGGTTAGGTTACATACTTTGGTGATGGTCGTGGTGTTTCAGCAATGGTTGTTCCTGAAGGTTTTTGATAAGGGAAAAGTGCTTGAGAACTTCCTCAGTAGTACTGAACAAAACTGTGGCTTAGTTATGTGTGGAGTGTTGGAGTTTTGCAATATGTTTTAACGTAAAACACACATACATATTAGACCTGGAACTGACAACTCAAAGAAAATTCAGAGTTGTCTAAAAATTACATAGTTAACCTCAGTGACTGATAAGTCAGTGTGATTCCATTATGGTAAAAGATAGTTGATGCAGCTGGCAATACTACCCTATTTTAACTTAGCTGCAGGTATAGTGTTAAACTTTATTTACTTTAAACATAACAAATACCCTTCCATAAAACTCCTTTGGTTACCTGGTTTGATTTTATTACCGGCATGAGCTGCATGTGACATTTTTTCTTAGTATGAAGTTCCCAGTGTCTTCTTCATTGCTTTTCTCTCCTACTACCATAGGAGCCTGCTGCTCCATTAAAGACAGCCAGCACAATCTGATTACAAAAAAAAAAAAAAAAAAAAAAAAGGCACAGAAATATGCCACCAGGGTATAGTTGGTGTGTCACCTGTTGCTGCATTCCCCTTTTCCCTCTGTATGGAGACTTACAGGTTAGAAGAAATAGAAATATTTCTGCTTTCCTTTACTGACTTTTACAAATAATCTCAAGTCTTGCCAAAAATAATGGTTGTAATGTATGATGTTAGATGCATATGTTTTGAGCTAAGATGATCTTACTTTGTATAGACGTCTCAAGGCAGAGGGTAGCTGTGATGTAACCATGCTGGAAGCTTTCCTATCAGGGTGATAGCAGGACGTGCAAATTGGTCACAGATGAGGGATGTGGATGAGCTGAGTTCCCACCTGCTTTGGTCTGTGGACCTCTTTGTGGTCTTACTGGTTATTCACGTTTGTGATTAATATTCAGAGGTACAGGAGAAGTATTTTGGTACAGACTTGCCCTCAGATTGCTTGATTAGTGTGCCTGTCACATGATTTTTTTTTTTTTTTGTACTCAATTCCCTGGCACCACTGTATTCCATAAAGTAAATAATTATGAAACTGTGAATTTTACTCTCTGCTATAAATAATCTCTAACTGTGTAAATCTCTGTGTAAAGGGAATACTCCTGCACTGAAAGACATTTTGTTTCCTTCTCCAGTTTACAATAAGCCTTTCCTTTAGGCTGTAATCTGCACCCAAAGTGTGGCTCTTAAACATTAACTGATGAGCATGTTAATTTGCACTATATTCCTATTCCGGGATGGGATCGCTTTCATAATAATGGAGTGGAATTTTTTTCTAGGTTAATTCCCTACCGTGTATCAACGTAAGCCATTAAATGTATGTGTGATTGCTTAATGGCTGGCCTGCAGTGACTCAAATACCAGTTCAAAATAGGGCTTTGCATACAGGTATTGTTCTCTCTAAGATCTTGATGATGGCTTGACTGGCACATGAATAGGGTACATCAGAGCTAGTTACTGTGTCTGAATGAAAGCTAAAACACCATGTTGGAAGGAAAAAACCAACAGGTTGATGTGACACGGGAAGGAGGAGATACGGTGGAGGAAAGGGAGATTTTATTTCTCTTGCAGGAACAGACCTGCCTGAAGTTCTGCAAGATTTTGGTTGCTGCCAGTGAAAATGTTGTAGGTCCTGCTTCAGCAAAACGCTAAAAGCTTACTGAAATCTACAGGATTTATATGCTGCTGTAAAAAAAAAAAAATTAAAAGGCCTCTGTGTGCCACTATTTACTAAAATTCTGATAATCAAAATACTCTTTAACAGCCAGGGTCAGTGGGTGATCCGAAGTTTGATTATTTCCGTGAAAAAAATCAGGTGAAGTGCTTAATCCCCAAGTGAGCTGTCACATAGTCTCCAGTTAGAGCCACAGAGAAATTAATGGAAATGTTGCATGTAAGAGCATAATTTCTTTATGCTGCTAGCAAATGGAGAGGACCTAGATATCTAACAAACAAATTGTCAGAACATTCTCCGGTCGTGTTTTCCTGCTAAACAAAGAGAAGGGGCAGGGGAAGAAAGGTAACTAATTGGTTTTGGGAAGGAAGTAATAGGTGGTAGCTGGGCATAGAACGTGGGAGCAGCCTTGGTCAGCTGGAGGGGGCTTGAGGCTCTGCTGGTGATTTTGGACAGCTTATTCACTGCCTCTGCATGCTGCTTTGCTTGCCATGCTGTTTGTTGAGTGCATTTAGGCAGCAAGCTGCTCCAGGTGAGGAGTGTGTGTTTGTACAGCGCCAGCCCATGGACGTGTGGAACAGGGCCCTTAGCTTCTCCTTGCAGTACAAACAACAGATGATAAGACCTTGTGCTCATTAGTGAGATAGCATGGGTACTTAGGAAATGGCAAGTGTATTTACTGGGTGGGAGTGCAACCTGTGTCTTACTTAGCCAGTCACAGCAGGTACTGATGAGGGCTTGAAATATTTGGGTTATTTCCTTTCTTGTCAGAGTGTTTTCCTGGAAGAATTGGAAAATGAAGCGTGCTTGTAGATGAAAAAATGCCATGTCTCATAGGCTTTCTGTTACTCCAGAATGGATTGTGAGTACAGAACAGGTTTCTGTACTTTTAAGTTTGGAGGTCTCTGTGATCATGTCAGAGGCAGTAGAAGCATGCTTAGGATTGCTGGGGAAAGATGGAATAACCAGAAGAAAATATCTATATTAATGCAAAAGCTTTGAATTCTTCCCTTTTGTCATTAACAGCTTTGTGTGTAGGTAAGTATCAGGAGGAAAAAATGTGTTGGGACATGGCAGTAAGGATTGGAGATAAGGGATGGTTCATACTGTAGAGTTCTGGCTGTTGGAATACCCAGTGGGCCCTTCCCACTGGAAGATGGGCACTAGTAGTTGTGACTGTCAGAAATGGAGAGAAGGCAAACTTTAAATTCAACACCAGTCTGACATTGGGGTCCTATCACCATAGAAATGTTAGCTAATAGTATAGGTATTATACTATAATATTACACCTTCCAGTAATATATGTAGGTAATACAAAAAGGTAAGAAATTAATTTCTCAGCAAGTTATTGAAACTTTATTTTGAACTCAAAAATCATTGCAAACTCAAACATTTTCCAAGTGTAGGTTCCTCTGTAAACATCATCTTTGCCTGGTATTTATTTTCTTCCTATTCATGATTTCTCACTGTTGGGATTGGCACATCTGCATGTAACATATATCCTTGGATTTTAGCTGCACTCTTTGGATTCATAGAGCAGTTACCATTCCAAGCAGTAGTTGTGATGTGGTGCTTCTGGAAGAGAATTGTTTGCTTCTTGACATCAGGAAGATACAATAAAACAAAACTCTACTACTAAATTTGTTTCTTTTTAATTTAATTGAAAATTTCTTGCCAATCCTCTAGGCTGTCCATACCTTCATTACATACTGAATACAGTTAAGATATGGGACAGTATTGATGCAAATTCATTTATTCTGTCCCTTCAGTGGTTTTATCGCCATCCTGAAGGAACTGGCTAAATGGGAAAAAAGATTTAAAGCAGGGATGTAATTCAGTTCCTTCTCTTCTATGAGATTGGCTGCTGAGGGGTGTGATTTGGATGAAAATCACATTTGTTTTCATCATGTAAACATGTTCCTATGTAGACTTGGGCACTGGATGTATTTCTTCAAAACTGTAGCATTGCAGTATAACTTAGTATTAGTCTGACCTTGAGTTTCTCTGATTTCTTGTCTCTTCCTGCCCACTTGTCTTGGCTCCAGTGTCTCTGCCTCTCCCTGCTGCCAAAACACCAGAAAGTTCTCATGGTTAACACAGATATGACCTGGGCAAAACTTGAAGTAGTGACCATTGCCATGCAGCTGTATAATTGGTCCTTTTTGTTTGTTTGTGGGTTTTTTGTTCTTGTTGAGTTTTTAATTTTGTTTTTGGCAATTGGTGAAGAACTGTTGGTCTTGTATGCTAATAAGAATATATATTTCTTTGTCTTTATCCTCACCAGTGTTAATGTAATCAGGTCATTATCCATGTTACCAATGGCCCAAATGGTAATGGATGGCTGATTTTTGCTGGGTACTTCCCAGCATTATGTTGAGGTGCATTTGCAGTATCTTGGCTTATTTAATGTAGTTTCTAAAAATACAAACAGCCTCAGATTTTCCTAGTACTACTGAAACTGGATCATGGTTACTACCTGGGGAGTTTTATATAAGATTAGGACCTATTACCTAATGGTTTTGTACAAGTAGGTAGGAGGGCTTTATTCAAATATAGACAGCTCTGCCTAAGTAATTTTCTACATGTTATAATTAAATAACTCAGTGGCAGATGGCCCAGACATTTGAAAAGACTGAATGGAGCCTACAGTATTACATGCTATTATCTATCAACAAACAGGTTAAGCTTGCTCAGAGGCAGTATTTTATAGGAATTTAAAAGTGCCTTGTTGAAACATGATCTTCTTTCCTTCAACTAACACTCCCCTCTCTTTTTCTATCTCACTCCTTCCCCTTCTCTCTTATTTTTTATTAAACAGAGTCAAAAAGCCAAAAATTAGATAGCTATTAATAAAGTGCTGGGAAGCACAGGGGTGGGGTGTATTTTGATCTTATTTGTTTTGAACAGCCAATCTCAATTTGGTTTGGTTGAGATTTAATTTTGCTTTTCTGTAGCTAGGTATTTAATGGTTTATTTGGCTTAAGACTGTTTTTACAAGGTGGTGTGTTTTAGGTCATTAGCATGTGTTTGGATGCAGTGTGTGAATGTGGTGGGAAGATTTGTGTGATCCCAGTGCAGATCCAAGTGTTGAGAGAGGAGACTGGTCCCTTTTCGTTGTTGCAGCTTTTCTTCTCATGCAAGAATTATTGTCCCACTGTTCCCTTTCCATCATCTAGTCATCTGTTCTTTCTAGCCAGAATCGTGCTCTGGCAGTTGGTAAGAGAGAAATCTAAAAAGGGTCAGGCTCCTTTATGGTAGAGGCAGTACTTTAAAATGGTAGAGAAAGCTACCTGTGCCTGCAGGAGACACTGTAACATGCTGTGCATTGCATCTACTTCTCTTTTGTGTGATGCCACTTGTGAAAGCTGTGATTGAAGCCACTATTTAAATATGAGTTTCTGTTCTTAAAATATGAGAGAATTAGTAAGTTGCCATCCAAGAGACTAAGTATTCCTGCTCATCCTGAAGCCTGGGGATGTTGATTTTACCACTAACCAGAATCAAACAGTCCTTGAAAAAAAAATCCAAATAACTGAAACCTCGCATCAGGAGCTGGAATTCTTGAAGGAGGAGTATAATAAAAAGTTTAAGTGTATTGTGTTTTCTAGTTCACTTTCCTGAAGTCTCCACTGCTGGTTGATTTAAAAGGGCTTAAGTATCTGGCATGATGCAAGATGAGATGTGGTGCTGTGTTTTTTTTACTGTGTCCAGCAAAGCTGCTTTCCTCTTCCAAGGAAAATGGACACAACAGCTTTAAATGGGGAAAACCCAACTGTTTCATATTTACAAGAAAACAGAAAGCTGATTTGATGCCTGTTTTCAACAGAGAGGTTTTCATTGCTTTTACTGTTGTTGCCAGTTAGTATAAGTATTTTTAATGACTTTAAGGTGTTTCTGTCTTAGGTGAAGGCAGGAAACTTTGCTAAAGTCAGCTGGAAATGAATATTCAAGTTGTTGTCAGAATAAGCTGAAATGATCTACTTGAGCAGGCTGGAGACAGCAGATGAGTGCTGGAGTACTGTGGCTTTTCACCTTTTGCCTGTAAAAAATTAATCTCTGCATTACCTGGGATGACGAAACAACATTTACAGTTACAAGCCACTAATTTTAGTTACTTTTATTCTTTTCTGTAGTACCTTCTTGGAAGAAGGGCAAAGCTTCTGGCAAAGTGTAAGAAGTCTTATTTATCATTCAAAACTGCAGCCATGGCACTGTAGGGAGGGAGTGCTGTTGTGTTTATTTTGTGTTACATCTCTCCTACCTGAAATGGTGAAACTAACTGTAATTATAAGGCTGTGATTCATGTTATCCCCCAAGATGCAGCCTCTTGTTAGAGGTTACCACCTTTGGCAGGTCATATTTTAGTTTCAATGCCAGTTTCTTAGCCATCATTTTAGTTTTAATGCTAGCTTCTTGCCCCATCATGCCCTTCAATGTTTCCAGGAATGGGGCATCTGCCACCTGTGTCCTGGTTAATGTTGGTGAATGAGTGAATAGTTTGCCTGGCTGTTTAGTACAGATAAACCCAGTTAATGGCTGCCTGCTGAAAGGTGCAGGCCTACCCTGGCTTCTGCTTGTTCCTGATGTATCTGCAGTGTAGACCCAGTGTAAATCCATGGCATTACCATAATCTTATATCTCTCAGAGCTGTTGTGTCTGTTTTGCACTTTCTGGGAAAAACATCCCAAATATAAATGTGGGTCTGAACTTAAAATTAAGTCAGAGGTGTGGTTTTCTGGGCTGACAGACCATACTGAGGACTTGTTGGAAGAACAAGAAAACTATTATAAGCCTTTTAGATACTGAGTCTGAACTTGAGTTTGCCAGTAAAATTTAGGGCAAACATATAGAGGTTTTGGTGTTTTGTTTGTTGGGAGTTCTGTGTGCACATGGGTTTGGTGGCAATTCAAAGGTTTGCAGGTGTTGTGCTGTTTTTAGGGAATTTATATCTGGGTGTAATCAATCCAATCCATTGTAGGTCTTCTAGCTTAGTCCTGCTGAAAAAGTGCTTTAGGCAGCTGCTGACATGATCCTCCTGTTGTGTGATAGCATCATTCCCATGAACACTACTAGAGGTTGGGATAGAACTATTAATATTCTTTTATTCATTATTAGGAGCTTGTTTAGTATGTTAGGGTCCTAAATGATTTCTGGGCTTATAGACCTGAGGGCTTTTTAGTAGACGAACAGGTGGTGTATTGACAGCTTCTCAGTGGAGATTTCTTTGACATGTCAAGGGGCATACTAATACGTATCTTTATTAACTAGATGGCCTTCTAGATACTGCATGGACTGATCCCTTTTTTTTTTAAGTTTAGGAGTAGTAAAATGACTATTTCTAAAATATAGTAGAAACTTAGTAAGGGCTGTTTTTGTTTAGGATTGTGGTTTTGGGGATTATTTGTCATTATTTTGTCACAGTATATTGTGCTCCACCATTTTTGTTGCAATTCTTCTATTAATTATGTGTTATTAAGAGTATCTTCCCAAATCAACTTGGTAAACTTTATAGAGACTGGTTATTAAGTCATCTAATTTTAGTGTCATGGGTGTTCCTAATATTGTTTGTAAATTCTTGCTCATGAAGTACTTAATATTTTATTACCAGCGTATAGCCTGTGAACTTACTCTTTAAGGATACTCTGCAGAGTGAAGTGAAAAGAAAAAAGTCTTTTATATGTATACACACGTGTATATATATGTATCAGCAAAGCTGCTTTTACATAATGTTCTTAATTAAACAAGAATTGTTTTAATACTTGTATAATTATCATTAGGAAACCTTCAGAGTTGGTGCTCTGATATTCCCAAAAGTTTGCAAATCAGTGCTATAAAGATTGACTTATTTATTTAGTAAGAGTTGCTTTCACATGCAATGAAAGCAAATGCAGATACTTTGTAAAAAATTCAGCTTTTTAGTAAGACATCATGATAAGCAGTCCCTGAAGAATCACATGATAAAGACGATCACAGTTTATATTTCTGTCTATTTTTTTTACAAATTCAGCTTCACTGAAAATAGATTTCAGTAGAATTTGAGGATATTGATGGTGGTTCTTAAGTTCTCCATATTAAGGTGATCTGCTTCATCCTTGCATCCAAAAATCTACTTCCCAAATTAAAATTGAAGGGCCTAACACTTGAAGCTACATGGAAAAATGGTTTTGGTTAATTTCAGATCCCAGAGAAAACCAAAATTGCTTTGAATTTGGATGTCATCCATTCTATGTGTCTGCATGGTTTCCATTGACTTTGTTTGGGGTTGCATAGGGCACTTCTGAAATTGGGCATTTATAGCTCTGGAAATTTCAAGACCATTGCTTTCATGTGGATGTGATTTCCTTAGCTGTCAAAAAGAGCTACCATGTGATGCAACAAATGTGGGTGCAGCCAAAATCTTTGCCAAAATGGTGTGTAAGCATTCATACAGTGCTTTCTGAAGCTAGGTACTGTTGACTTATTTTTACTGCCACTATTTATTATGGTGCATATGACAGTAAGGTTTAATATCACCTGGACAGTTTTTTGACAGTTGTGTTTTTCTTGCACAGGTTACTGTTTCTTAAGATTAGGGTCTCCACTCTCTTCTTAATCTTGTATTTATAAATGCTTCCCAGCTGATAATAAAAGTGGGTTTGCAGTCCTCTAGAAAGGAGAGGATAAGCCTGGATGTGTGAAATGTGTGTATTTATGACACTTTGAAAAACGTGTGAGAGTAGAAGTTGCAGTCTCCCATGGAGCAGACGGATGACAGTTCCTGTACCTGATACATTTATTTACTTTTCAGCACAAGAAGAAAAATGTCCTCAACAGCAGCATTGAACTGTGACCAGGCTGCTGCCGAGGCACAAAGCACAGCTGAAAGCATGCAGGCAGGAGAGTCTGGGGATAAAGCATCTCGAGTTCAGCTCCTTCTGGAGCTTAGTGGAGGCAGTCTTTTGTACCATAGTGGATCTTTTTGGGCTCTTGCCACAGCTGGGTTTGTTTTGTATATGCTGAACCTTATTTTGATGTCACTGCTCTTGAGTTAGGTTAGTGTAATATTAGCAGCTGCTGAGGAGTAGCCTTCTTAGTTTATGCTGGGAAATGAGAAATGAAGTTTTTGGACTGTTGTTTAATTAACATTTATTTTAGGGAAATGGTTGCCTCTAGCTTTGTATAAGAGTGCAGTTCTGACATTGGCAGTGCCTGAGGGTCTCTGCTGCACAGGTGGTTCAGAGGTCAGTTGCCAGTTACTTGTTAATGTCACAGAGGAGCTTCAGTGGTACTTGTTGGCCAGCAGTGAGATAAAAGGAGAGTTTGGCTTTGTTTGCTTTTTTTAATGTGAATTATGTAGGGAGGTGGCATACAGACAGTAGAGAACAACATGTGGAAGGCAGCAAGCAGGAAAGGCTCTGCTAACAAGTGTTACTGAATTGCTTATTAACTGCATACTAAAAAAACCCAAACCAGCAACCAAGTGGAAAGTAAGAACTTGGATTATGTCATGAATTGTTACGCAGTTAGTTTAATTATCAAACCAAATTGTTTTCATGCTGCTTTTATTCACACTGAGTAATAACTTGCTTTGGGACTGGATTATCTGTGATCACTGTGTAGGTGTGAGCTGAAGTGATGTCACCAAGTTTGCCACTTACTGCTGCTTTGTAAAGAAAAAAGCTGAGCAGGTCTGCATACCTATCATGTAAGCACTTGCTGCCAGCTTCCCTCTGCCCATGGATTGAGAATGAAATCTGCTTAAAACTATTACCTCGAGGACTTTATAGGTTTTGTAGAAGGAAAACAAAACAAGACAAAAAGTCTGTGGTAGAGCTAGGACGTGTTTCTGCTATTCCTGCCAGTTGTTCCAGAAGCCTTGATTGCCAGAAGCTATTTATTAAGTCCTAACGCATGTATTTTTTTTCTTTAAAGACACTGTGGGATGAAAATTTGCGTGGTGGGTGGTCACAATATTTTTTTTTTCATATGCTTGTGGTTTTAGAGTAGTCTTAATCATCTGAGTTAAAACTGTAAGTTGGTAAAAATTAGTACTGGAGATAACAGTACTGTAGAGCCTCCATGCATGCCTTCCCTGTAGTTTCACAGTAATTATTTTTGTTAAGAGGTGTTGGAAAACTTTATTTTGTCAACTTCCCATTTTATAGGTCTTTGCTGCAACCTGATTCCCAAATTACAGTGACTTGGAAGTTTAGCATGCAAATTTCTAGAAAGATACCTTACTGTGTGATACTATAATAGGTTTTTTTCTGTTACCATACTTATCTCATGAGGCTTTCTTTTTCTTATACTTTTCATAGAGTGTAAAAATCCTTTCCTGGTTATTGATAAATCTGTATTTGTTCTTTTCCAGAGATATCAGCATGAATAACATCACAAGACTACCAGAAGATGCCTTCAAGAACTTTCCCTACTTGGAAGAGCTGTAAGTATTTTACACATGTTAAAGTTTTGCCACAACATCATATGTCTGTATAAAGTGAAGGTGGGTAGAGAAACACTGTTAAGTGGAACTGTGAACAGAAAAAGCAATTATACTTTAAAAATGAAATCTTGTACATGTTTGGAAACCAGGACAGTAAATGCTACTTACAAGGGACTTTTTGCAGTAATTATTTTAATCATGGCGAGAGTGATGACACATACTAATTACAGTGTTATCCAAAGATAACACAAGAGTTGTGTAATTACCATTGTTTCTGAAGGAGCTACAGTATAGCTGTTGCATAAGTTCCATAAAATAGGTGTTGCTTCATGTACTGAGCAGCTGACTTCCGTTGTCCTTGTAGGCTGCAGATGCAAGGCTCACAAGCCCTGACCTATATCAGGAATATATCCTATGTCCTGACCTAGATCAGAAGTTGTGTGGTACAGGGCTTCTTTTTCTCAATTTCTCTGGCAGAAATTTTCTCCCCACTTTCCACCTCCCTTTTGTCCTACTCTCATTTTAGTTTTATTTTTTTATGTTTTACTTAACTGATTTACTTCAGTCTCATGTGCTCAGTATTTTGCTGCAGTCTTTACTAAGATGCATTTGCAAAGCTGAAGCATGCTTTCAACAGTGTAGTCCTTAATGAGGTTGGGTTTCAGAGGTAGTAAACAGGGAGGCAGGTTTGACATTCACTTTACTGCTTTAAGTACTTTACGTGACTGGCACTTTCTGTGCCTTATAGTTTCCTTATCAGTGATGAGAGGGCAAGGGTAATGGTTCAACCTTTGCAAGAGAACTTTGAGAACTTCCATTGCTAAGCAATAGATAAGACAAAACCCCTGCAATTTGCTTTGCCTCTCTTATATTTTCAGTGACAAAGTAGGTTTTCTCATATTAGAGAGCATTTAAAGTACAAATTAAAGTTGCCTCTATTTGTGACCTTGGCAAGACCAGGACTATGAATGCTGCAGTGAGAGGTTTTTCAGTAAATCACCTTAGGGAAAGAACAGCTCGTTTCCCCAAAGAGACCACCCTTATGAGGTAGGGAAGTGTTCTTCTGACTTTACCAACGAGGAAACAAGCAAAGAATGAAAACCATTTGTAGAGGCCAAAAGGATAAATTAACCCTGTAGCAAAACTGCAGATTAAGCCCTGAACCCTTTGACTCTGGTTATCTGTTATAACCTGTACAACCACCGCACCTCACTGGAACAAAGATACTGAGAAATTGATAAGAGATGGATTGCTTGCTTCTGAAGAAAGACTTGTGTTCCTGAAAGCTTCTTCTTTGCACCTCAGCCTCACTGGTTGCTCTAATAAGGTGTTCTACCTCCCCTTACAATTTTGATCTTTCTTATATCCTGATAATGTAGCAGCAAACATTACGGATGCACTTAAATAACACTATTTTACCTGGCTCTTAAATAGTTTTGACTCACATCAGTACAACTGTGAAGTGCAGTTAAGTTGATTTATGTCAGATAAATTGTGTGAGATGTCCTATTTCATGTTTAACAGATTCTGGTTTATTGCCTCTGATTTTAGGTATTGCTTTAGTATGTGATATAGTCAGGAATGCTTTATGAAGAAAAATAGGTTTTCAGATGGTGCATTTGTGTTGACAAATGCAGAAATTGACAGAATTTAAGAAAGGCTCTATGGCATGAGTAGTCAGTTGGGAAAAGTGGCCTAGGAAGGCTTGTTTGGCTTCAGAGTATATACTAGCCAGCATTCTATATGTGCTCTCTAACATGTGCTTCTGTATGTCTGTATGTTTTGTTAGACTAGATTTGTAACCCCCTTTTTAAATTTTAATTCTTTGCAGGCATATTTCACAGCCAAACAATTCTGTTTATCCAACTTAGATGACTGTGGGAGACTTCACTTTTTTTCTCCAAAAAGTAATTAAGCAATAAAACTAATGGGTGGGTGTGCATATTGTGTAACTTCATAAACCTTAAGGTGTGTCAGGAGATAAAGAGGAAAGGCAGAGCCTTCAGCCATCACCTGTTGCGCTTATTGCCGAAGAGCTGTTTGCTACATGTACCTCATTGTCCCCCTAAATTCCAGGTTTTTCAGTTTGGGAAAAAAGAATAGGCTAGCATTAAGCTCAGGATTATATGTGAACACCTAGAAGCTTTAAAAAGTTCTTAGCACGCTTACTTGATATGTTAAAGCAACTTCTGGGGAAAAAAACCCCAAAACAAAAACACAACTCAACTCTAGATTCTCTTGTTTCAGTTCAAGTTATTAAAGGGAGATATAATAAAGTAGATTCAAATAAAAACAGCTTTCCTCCTTAATAAAAATGGCCAGCACCAGATATGACACTTTTCTGCTTTGTTCTCCCTGTTCCTTTTTCTCTATGGGACAAGGTACAAAAATATTTCATTCTTTATTTTTGTTAGTTATGAACAAGGCCAACTGAACTCTCATACTTCCTACTGTACAACCACAAGTTTTCCTTTCTATGATTGTCAAAATTTTTTCCTGGCTTTTATTTATAGTTTAACAGATCCAAATTCTGACTGCCGAGCCCTTGCAAAGCTGCTTTTTCAGCACGCAAAACTGGGAGTTAGTGTCCATGCCAAAGAAAAGTAATCTAAAGAAAAGACTTAAAGTGGTGTTGGAATCTGTGCTAGAAGTGACTTTTCATTGAGAAGTTCTCCCAAGAATTATGCTCAAGAAAATTAAAACCTGCAAACTGATGGGAGTGCAGGAAGTGCCCACAGCAGCATGCAGTCTAGGGGGTCTCCATCAAGGAGGCAGCTCCAGACAGTTTATCCTCATACCATGCCATAGCCCTGCCATTGTCAAGTTCTGTGTTCGATTAGCCCTTGGCAGAGTTTGCTAATTATTGTTGCAAACTAGTATCATAGAGTTTAATTGGATGGAAATGGCAGACAATTAGAATGTATTATTTAGGCAGCTGAGTTGCATGTGTGAGGAGGCTGAGATAAAAAAGTGCAGTAGGAGGCATTTGAAATGGGGGTTGTCATTTCTTCAGTGAAATTATTTATTTGGTAGTTTGCAGAGACTTCAGAGGATCATTTTCCAAATCCTAAAATGAACATTAGTGGAAGAGGCAGAGTACCAGATTTGGAAAAGCTGGCTGCTCAATTCACAAGTGCCTTCTGTGCCAACAAAGAGGAAGCAACTTAGGTGCTTCAGTTATGCATCTCGGGCTGTTTTCAGATGTTCTGGATCATCTGAGACACCTGCACCAGACTGACAGGTCTGACACAGATGGGAAACCTGTGGGTGCTGTGAATGGCAATTTTGGGACCAGGTGGAAGAGGACATCTGAAATGGCACTAAGTGGCCATGTCTGCACAACTGACTGCCAGCAAAGAATCAAATTTGCAGGAATAATCTGGGATTTTGTAGCTTTGAGATAATGTCCTATTGGAGTATTACTCACAGGTCCAAGGAAATGGGTTTTGACTTGTCCATTGGGCTGAGTGCTCAGTGTACCCTCCTTCACAGCCTCGTCATGCACGTTGCTGTATAGCACACTTACCATATGTCAGCAGGATTCTAGCATTATTTATAAAAGTTATAAAAATTCTCCATGCCTGTGTAACTGATACCCATCTGGAAGTAATTTGCAAACTATTAAAATGGCAATGGTCAGAGTCAGGGAGAAGCAGACCACCAAGGGTTTTGCCTTAGCAGTTAATGATGTGTATTCTTCAGAAAATGCTAACATAAATATGCTGCAGCCTTAAACGTGATATGGAAACTAAAAATTCTTGAAGAACTTGGCCATGATTTTCTAACCACGCCTAAAGTATTTATAGAAAGTTAGAAGAGGAAAATATAACAAGATAATGCAGTGTTTTTAGAAAGTAGAAACCAGTCTCCAGTGCGAATTTTTAACTCGAATATCCATGCTGTGTTATGTTTCGTTGGCCTTTTTAAAAAGTGGCAGTCCTTTCCAATATGTAAAGTTATGTAAAGTAGTTTAAGGATTTTACACTGCATTTGTGAATGATCTGCTAGATTAATTAAAAAGGCAGTCTCTTATTGAGGAAGGCAAAAATCAATATTATTCTTACTCTTGGCCAGTTTTCCAGTTTGTCATCAGAAACTTGAACCATTCCAATAAAGCAGAAGTCTCTTAGAATTAATGACCTTTTTAGCTTGTTTTGATTTCCACTCTTAACTCTTTAGAATGTTGTCATCTTATTTGCCCTGCACTCATGGGCAAAATTTCGATGATAAGCTTTTAGCTGTCTAGTCCATGTGAGAAGCAGAGGGCTGCAGTCTGTTCCATGTCTGTCTGTAGCTGTGACAGAAGGATGTGATTGTCTGAAGGACAGCACAGGTAGTCTCCCAACCAGTCAGCCTTAGGGTAGGGCCCTGACCTTCTCCAGCAAGGGTTAGAGAGGTGTTCTCCACTCTGGCTGTTGGGTATAAAAACCATAACACACCCAGTAATACTGCAAGGAAAATAATCCTTCCTGAAAGCACCAACAGACACCAGTGCTCGATTAACTTCCAGATGTGTACTGATACCAAGACCTGTTGTTGTGTTTGTGTTTTTTGCTCATACATGGTATGAAATAGTCTCTCTCCGGTGACACTACCTCGTTTGTTTTATCCAGCAAGGGCAAAACCTTCTTATTTAATGGCTGGTTGAAAATGGCTGGGGAGATAAAGTAATAAAATGAAGAGTTAGATCCATAAAAGTTTTCTATTTTCTGAAACACAATGCTAATCTGCTTTTTGAGACATGAATAAACAGTGAACAAGAGACCACACATGTGCAACTAATTTTTGCAAGAAAATAAATAGTGCAACTGAGTATTTGCTTGACTATTTAATTATATCCATGTTGATTATAAGTCTTAAGAGGTCTTGCTTAAGTATCTCCTCACCTCCCTTCCCTGGCCAGAGTTTTTGATCATGGTTTTTAATTGACAGAGTATAGTTTAGGAACATAAGGAATAATTAAGATGTATACCATCAGTGAAAATGAGGTGGGGTTTTGCCATAAGGTTGTAATCAGGAAGTGTCTGCAAGGGAGATGTCTAGAGTTGTTTTTCCTCTTGACTGCAGCTGAAGATGACCACCTGGCTGAAATGCCACAGCTGCTTGTTTTTGTAGTATGTGTTTCAGTGTGTAATTTAGATGGTACACTTCCTCCTAATTTCTCCATCAGCGCCAAGTTGTATTATCCTTGGGCAGGGAGAGGGAGTGTAGTGTATTTTTATGACCTGAGTTTTATGAATAAGACATGTCTTGGAGTTATGCCAAGGCTGGGCTGTTAGTTTAGGATGCTGTGTCTTTCCTCACCTGGCTGTGGAACACTTGATGGAAAGACTTGCCATGTCCTTCATGCTAGATCTTTCAAGAGTAGTATTTTCAAGGTAGTATGCGAATGTTGGTGAGGTGGTGCAATTCTTTTCTCTTTCATCTATGTGAAAAATCCCAAGGTTTCTAGTTAGAAACTGGAGATGAAGGACTTAGTTTTGAGTAGAAAAGGTATGAATGAATCTTCATGTTGTCCTGATGCCTTGTATTAACATATGGTAACTAAAACTGTGGTTAAATATCCTTTTCTAAAACAGGCTGGCACAAGTGGTGACATTACTGCCCCATCTCTGTCCATTCAGCCTCACAGCAGACTCTGAGGAGCAGGCAGTGATCTTTCTTGAGTTCCTTTTTTACAAAGGTAGCTAGTGTAGATACCAGCTGTTGGTTCCTCAAAAATAGCAATATGATATAGGGTTGGAAGCCAATGAGTGCCCTTCATCGATCTACCAGCTCTGAATATTTGAACAGCTGGAGGAGGTGATTTCCTTAGTTGATCCAGCCTGAATTCCAAGAGGTAAAACTTTAATGAAAAAAAATGCAAGGAGTAGGTTTCTCGTGTGGTAGCAAGTTAAAAGCCTAACAACTTGACCAGCCAGCTCACATTACTGCCTTGTGTGCACTGGAGCTTTAAAAGTCATCAGCGTGTTGTAACTTGCACCTTCAAATTCTAGTCAAGACAAACCTTTAGGCAAAGACTCCCAAGTAGAATTAACCACAGTCAGCTAAGATATTTTTAAACATCATTTACTTGGTCTGCATTAAATGCTAAATGATGTTTCAAAACATGTTGGCCAACCTGTGTTTAATTAGTGCTTTCTTATCTCTGTGAGTCCTAAATCAATTTGATTCTGGATGAGTTTTAGTCATGCTGATACAAGAATATTTCTGTAGCTTAGAAGGTTCTTACTCTGCTTGACAGCTGCATGTTTTTTCCTGTTTGTGGGGATAGGTGCTAGTAGGTTGAGTAAATTCCATTGTTTTTTAGAAGATGTGAAAGGTTTTTTTCTTTCCAGGTTCTGTTTCTACATGTTAATTTCCAAAGTTGACAGTCCCAAGACTGGTTATTCTGCTGCAAGTACTTTTAGAGGACAACAAAACTTTTTCCTTATCTGTCAGGTTTTTTTGAGTTTCAGTGTTCTGCTCACATGCACACACATAGAAGCTGGCTTAGCTAAATGGCCTGAAGGCTGGGCTTTCCCATGTTGCACTTCAAGGCCAGTCTTAAAGCCTTATTATGCTGCCAGGTTGGGGCTGTCTGAAGGTATAAACCAGATAAGAAATTTCTGGAGGCTGAGCAGTAACTTGAGAAGCCCTTAAGCTGTGTCTCTCCAAGTACTGGTCTCCAAATGGTGCGTGTACCATGCAGTCCTCCCTCCTCCTTTCAGTTCCAGAAATTGGAGTGTGGAACAAAAGATGTGTGTGTGTGAGTGATCAGGTAGCCAACTCAAGGCTGGGGTCTCAAGAATCATCACAGGAGCTCTATGAAAACCTTAGATGAAGAAGGAGAAGAAATAAATCCTGTATGTTGAAGGTAAAGGCCTTATACTCTGAGAAGGTAATTGAGTATATGCTATCATCACAGTTTCATAATATGATGCTATATGTTACCATAAGAAGACATGGTGATGTCATTCTTTTCCCTCCTTTCCTCCCCTCTGCTTGGATGTTTGTATTCTTGTATATTTTGTTAGTACAGAGGTACTCTGGGCTAATTAGCCTTGGCACAGAAATAGTAACCAGACTCCTATGAAGTTCTTTTTCCTGCCCTGCTTACATAAAAGTAAAATTTTAGATGATGCTGTTAAAATATTTGTTTTTATTCCAGCTCAAAAAAAGCTAACAGTCAACCTAAACTGAATCAAAGAATCATACTGAAAATTACCTCCATTTCTTTAGGGTCATTCATTGTGAAGGTGTCTGCAGAACCTGGGTCTTACCTTTACCCAGTATGCATCTGGAGTGGTCAGAAAACCAGTAACAGAAGTTTAATTGCTGAATATATGTACACTTAATCCACTTCCCCGTTCTGCAGTGTCACTTGCTAGATGCATGGTCATGTGAAGATGCCATGCCTAGATTGCCAATAAATGCCAAGACAAGAGACAAGGCTGTATAACAGACCAGGGCAACTTTGAGGATTTACTATAACAGCAGCAGTTTTTTCACACTCTCATGTCTGACCATTAACATATTTCATGATCTTGGAAACCATCTGAGCATCCAAGTATCACTCTCTGCTAAAAGCACAAATCTGTAGTTAAGGGATTTGTTTCATCCCAGTTGATCAAAACCAAACTTGGTGGCTTTCATCTCTGTCTCTGCTGTGCAGACTAGGCAAGTGAAATGCATTATTACCTGAGTGTTTAGATAGCTACCAAGAGAAAGGTCTGTCTGGCCTACAGAAAAGCAGAGTAACCACAGCATAGACAAAATGTGCAAAGGCAAGTAGGGAGAAGAAAATTTATTTTATAAAATATATTCTGCATTTTGCTTTGGAGGTGAGAGGAATCAAAATTGTTTTCTGCAGCAACTCAGCATTTCTGCTGTAGAATAGGTGTTAACCAGTTTAAAAGACACCATGGTATTGTTGCTTATGTTTATGACATATATGTCCATGTTAAAAAATTTATGCAAACTTCTGAGATTTTTTGCTGCAGAATACTAGTTGAGATTACAAAGCTTGTCTCAACAACTCATAGTGTATAATAATTTTTTTATATTACAATATTTCTTTTGGTGCATGTGTTGCAGCCTATGGGTTCTACTTTGAGATCTTGCCCACATACAGATACTGCTTGAAAATGAAAGGCTAGAGTATATTTTGCATGATTGTAAATGCTTGCTTTCCTGAAGATCCATTGTAATTTATTTTGCTGGTTTTGATAGTCCATGAAAAGCGTTACCATAGAGCATATTTTGGCTTGTGGTAGATGCTGGTGACTCTTGCTGGCAATTTAACCATAGAACTTCTGAACAAGCTTTAGACTTTTTAATCAGTCACTTTAGTTTACTTAGATATTTTAGCTTTTTAGATCAGAAATGCATTTTGAAAACAAGCAATTATTTTAAAGCTCAGTATAACTTTGAGAAAGCTGTAAATGCTGGAAAGGGAAAGATTATGACAAGAAGTGGAGTTGAAGCAGTTTCAGTGCTGTTGTAGTTACAATACTCTTTCTTCAGTCATGATGTGTCTTGGTGTAGGTACACACAATTTTATAAATAATGGTTGAGGTTGTGTAATGCTAAAACTACTGCAAGAAAAGGAAGAGACAAATGCATTTTCTGTTAGCAGCAGCAAAATGAAGTATCCATTCAGTTTTGTTAAACTGGTGTGGAGGGATTTGGAGTAGCCTGTAGGGAATAGGTTGGATTCCCAGCAGTTCAGCAGGCTGCAGCTGACAGAAGTCCCAAAGGGGCTGTTTGCTACTCACAGCTAAGCAGAGCTGAGTTTAGACTGGAGACACAGCTTCCATTTACCAGCTCCTCCCTTTCTGCAGCTGCCCATCTTGGGTGGGAGCTGTCTCCACAGGCAGGGCATCCACCTGCATAAGGGATGCAGTGAAACCCTGTATTCTCCTGCAAACGACTGTACCTCTCCTGTAGAGCTTTAAACCTTGATTTATAAATTGTAGCACATAAATAAGCATCAGCCATTAAGAAAAACAGATTTATGTTCCAGAGTGACTGCTGTTTTGGCACAGCTGGAGACTAAAGCTCTTTTCTGGAGCAAACACTTGCTGTGCATCATGGATTAAGTTATCTATGAGACATTTTCAAAGATTACTTCTGTTGTGGGAGAACTTCAAGTAAAATTCAAGTTTGTGTTTGGAAAACACAGAGAAAAGGTGGAAGTTAGGGACAGGCATGTAGAGATAGCAGAATAGTTCAATGTAAGACAGCACAAAATGTAGCGTTTGCAAAAATTCAGGTGGAGAAGCAGTGTAATGTTTTTCAATAGGATGAAAATAAGTAGGTAAAAGTTGGATAGCTGAAAGTGAATGTTGGCCAAGCAGAGGAACAGTGATGGATATTGAAGGGTCAGGCTTGACCAAACCTTGAAATAGGAGTCTTGGGTCTTACCACGAAGCAGCTAATATAGAAATAAAAATAATAAATCAGGTGTTTTATTATGACATATCAGGATTGCAGTCTGTGTCACTATTTGAGTTTGATCTGTGGAGAAAGCAGCATGCATATATATGTATATATATATGTAATCAGAGACAAGATAAAGAAAAGGTTAGGAGCATTCCACCAGGAGGAAAAGAAAAACCAACCCAAATTCCACAGAAAAAAACATTTTCTGTATGAGCATAAGACCTTTGGATGGACGGAAGGAGATGAAACTCTTTGCTGGAGTTCTCTACTAAGGTAACCACTATCAGGGATGCAAGACAAGGAGAGAGGTTTCCAAGAAATTTTATTGCATACTGTCATAATAAGAGAGATGGTTTTAATTGTTACGGGCAAAAATGTATCCTTGGAACACCCTCCCTGACTTTTGGAGCAACACCAGTGATTAACTTGGCTTGGTTAACATGCAGCTGGGTTGCCAGACTCATAATTGCAGAAGTTTTAATTTCCCAAAAGAGGGAAAACAGTATTAGCTGCAGTTCAAGGGCAAGAAACTAGGCTTGCTGTGTTCTCTGGGAATGAGACACCATGAAATGTTAGGCTTCAACTACACTGTATCCTGATGTCTGTAATAACAGTAAGGTGTCCTCCACATCTGGAGATTATTTATTGTGTCACTTTAAATAATGATTACAGGGTATTGCTCACCTCTGTATGACAGGCTAGAAGTGTTTTGTTCTCCATGTGTCCTACTCTGTAATCCTGCTATGCTGAAATTGAGTCTGTAAATTTGAATTTGTCCAAATTTACCAATAAAACACTTAATATTTATTTTTAGAGTAAAAATAGAAGACTACAACATTCAGTGCTAAGCAATTACAGGAAAGATACCTACTGTGGCCATACATTACAGCTGTGACTCCACTGGAGCAACATCCAAGGTTTAACTCAGATGCTCTAATTCCAGATTCCTGCAGTCATGGGCAAAGTCTCCAAACAAGGGGAGTCAGGATTGAGTTAGCAGAAAAACTCATGGTCAGTGTGATACACATTTCTATCTCACTTCAGATGCTTCTGTGTTTGTGCCTTGAGAAGTAAGAGATAGCAAATAAAGTTTTTTGTGGCCTTATGGCATGGCAGGACACTTTACAATTGTCTGTTTAATTAAAATTTTGCTGTCTTTGTGGGTGAATCTGTTTTGCAGCCCACTGCCTTTTGGAGAAAGAACTCTATTTAATGGTGATGTACTATGGTTCAGTGGCAACAGATGGACTGTCAGACTAGGTCTCTGTAACCATTTCCACTCGGAATGAAGGGAAGGATAGGTGCTCAGCCCTTGATAGTGGAAATGTAGGGCTGCCTTGAGGTGCTGCTTTGTGGCAATGTGAAGTTGTCCCAGCATAGAGCAGAGATTTCCAGAGCTGCTCTCAAGCAGGATAGTGAACCTTGCTGCCAGGAGATCCAAGTTGTGTCTTTTCTATTGTGTTAGAGTTTTGGCCTTGGTAAAACTGTGATTTCCCTTAGCCCGTTTACCATGTGTGTGAGAGAGAGAAACAGAGATGCTTTAAAATTATTTAATAATCAATGCTTTTAAGACTTGCTGAAGGAAGGTAACATGGAAAATCTGACTGGATGATTTCAATGACATCCTAATTTATAATGCTGTATGTGTGCTATGCTGTATGCTATCAGATTTTCAATTATCTCTTTAAAATGAACCTGGTTATGTAAAGAGAAACATTTCCATCCTTCCAGCTGCTGCATGGGAAAAGTGTTGAGAGCAGAGTGTGATTCACTCATCTTTGCCTGCTTGAGAGCTGCAGCTGGAACCTCCTCACGAGCAGCTCCCCAAGGCTAGGATGTGAACGATAAACGGATATTTGGCAAACTGATTAGCAAAGCCTTTCCACACTTCCTGGGACACTGCCAGATAGTGGAGAAATGGAAATGTAATTGATCACAAGGGTTGGTTTTTTTCTGTTGGTTGGAAAAAGGCTGAAGAAGCAGGAGTTGCCTTGAGGGATGCAAAGCCCTAGCATTTGAAGTCAGACAAGTCTTGCTCTGGCTCAGCTGTAATTTGTTTCCAGTGCTCTTTAAGGTGTTGTTAGTGACATTCAGGTTAAGGGATACTATTGAACTGTATTTAGTTTAGCTTTTTTAAAGCTGCAGTAATAATCCCCAGTCTCTTTGGGAGAGGGAACAGATGCCTGGCAAGGCTCACACGCACCAGATTAATGGCAGACCTTGGCTGAGATGCAGCCAGAGCTGCCTGACAAATTTACCAGGGCTGCCACTCATTGAATTGGGTAATATGTAATCATAGTAATGTTTGTATGCAAAATGATTGGGTGCTACGGCCTCAGCTGAATTTTGTTTGATTTAAGGATTTGTATTATGCTGTTTCAAACGCATTTTAACAGAAACGTGTTTTGCAGATTACTGGCTCTCTGCTGTAGAGACCCAGCATGTTTCATCAGTTCTTCTTACTGTTTACAGTGAACTTCTTAAGAAATTATTAAAAAGAAAGACATGAAATATTGCAGACCTCCCTCCACATCCCCCCAGATAAGTTAATCAAGTTGATTTGGACAGCTACTGACAACAAAATGAATTTTAGGGGAATGTTTAGTTGCCATCTGGAAGGTTCCATTAATGTTAAAAATTCTAAGTATTTTGAAAAATCATGTCCCAGCTTTGAAATTCTGAGGTTGCATGCAGAGAGGAGATTTCAAGAATAAGCATACATAGATTCTTCTTATTTTCCTTCTAGTTTCAGAGCTGTTTGATTATACTCAAGCCATGCAGACAAACTTTTCTCAGCAGTTAGCAGATGTGGGGTTATTTTAAACATGCTTGTAGTGATGTCAGAACCATAGCAATTGGGGTGTGTGTGAAAATACCAGGACTAAAAACCAACATCTGCCTTAACATGCAGGAGGAACAGTTTTCTAAGAGCAAGTAGGATCTTCTGCTGTCATCTTCTTGTTCATGAAGGTGGTGTCCTCTTCTCCTTTGGTTTATAAATATAACTATCCACATTTGAGAAATGGATGTAATAAAGATAACTAGTATCCTCTCTATCAGGCAGCATTTTATTGAGTCACTAATTCTGTTGCAAGCAGATTTATATAAGCATTATGTGCTTTAGTAACCTCTTTTATGTAGTTAGAGAAGAAGACAAAAATGTAATAACATTGCTATGTTCTGGCAAGGTGCTACTTTAGATGTTGCTCTTGTTATTTCCTTTGATTGCCTCTTTGAAATAATATTTTTCCCTTTACTGTGTCTGGCTTGCTGCACACTGCCTTTTAACAGTGGAAGTGGGTTTTGATATCCTGTAACCTTTGTTAAAGCACATTGATTGTTTTTTAATTATTAACACTTATTGGATTGTACTGTATTTCCACAGGCAATTTCATTGCACAACCTTGTTTAACATTGCTTTTGCTTAGCTTGGATATGAAACCCAAGTCTAAAAGCAAATACTTTGGCTGAAACTTTTGCATCTTTTGTCAGTTGTGGATTACCAGGTGTTTTACATTGTTGTCTTCACCCTTGATAAAATACAGCTATTAGCAGCTCAGCCAAGGCTGGACTGCACAGGATCTGCTGGTCAGGGGAGAGGTAAAATGTTAGAAGAAAAAAAAAGAGTGGGGGGTGGGGGAATGAGTTGTTTGGAAGCCACTGTTTTGACTGCTGTTTCTGCTTTCCTGCTTTATATTCTGCAGCATCTCCTGTCTTCATTACTCCTAATATCATGGTGACTTTCATAATTTCCTTTGTGTTAATGTCTAGCAGTCCAAATTTGAAACCATCCACATTTTGAGAATGTTTATGGCTGAGAATCCTATTCCATTTCTCCCTGCCCCAAAAGTGTTCCCTTTCTTGAAAAGTTCTT
>JANRGV010000094.1:60341379-60356369 GCA_024734035.1 Alethe castanea
TTTGGCAGTTTCCCAGTTTGCTCTGAAGTTTTGTTCAGGAGTATTTTTTTCTTGGTGAAGGCACAAGTTACTTCCTCATAAAACTTCATAGTATATTGATAATAATTTTATTTGAAACACCTTTACAGGTGTTTTCTGTCTTAATGTGCTCCAGTTTTTAGCTTCATAGGAGTGTGGTATGTATTAACAAACTCAGTAAACATACCAGGGTGGAAATAAAGAGGATAGTTTTAGGAGCTTCATGATCTGTAGTGTTTATATTACAGCTGATGAGTAGCCAGCCTGGTTCAGAATACTAAATGACAGCTCTTTCTTTTCTGTTTGCATTGAATATTTTTCCCAGCTCTGGCCTCCAAAAGAGAGTTATAATTGGGTTCTTTATATGGAGGTGAAATTTAGCAAAATTAAGGAGTTTTCTTGAGTGGAAGCTTGCTGTGTAGCACCCCAGAGAAGTTTATCTGGCAGGATGTATGCTGACATTGCAAGATGCTGTGATGGGTGTGACTGTGGGACAGCTCTACCAAGGGAGAAGCCACTGGTTGTCCAGCTTGTGCCTGCCTCTTTCAGTGGCAGAAAAACCTCACAGAGAGCTTCACAAGTGCAAACAATAGTCTTGATGCATTTTGATTACTGCAAAGCATCCACAGCATGTTTTTGTTATGACAAAGCCATGAAGTGGTATACTTTGTATGTTAGGTCTGGAAATGGTATTGGTGAGGTTTATGGGCAATCCAAGGGTCAGACAGAGAGCAGGAGGTGCAGCTCAGCAGTGTGTGAAGCTGCTTCCTGAGAAGGACCTGGAAGCCATTAAAAAAAGTCCTTTAAGTGCCTTGGCATATTTGACTGTGGTGACTTATTTTGGTAACACTATTTATTCTGAGCTTTGACCCAGAATGTGGGGATTTGTAAAATGGGTCTGTAAACTGCAACCATTTTTAGGCTTGCTCTGCTTTACCACAGAAACCCAGCTACGCAGGACTAGTAGGAGTATTCTAGTACAATTCCCAGTGTGTGACGAATATTGGAGCTACACTGTTTAAACAAAGACTTTCAGGTGCTTTACAAAGAAAAACTTTATTCCACTTGAATAATAAGCTCACAAACCTAATTGCCACTGTGCATTTGCCATCGAATCCAGGAGTCTTTTGAAAGCCTGTCAATATCTGCTAATGTGTTGGGTATGATTTATTATAATTGCAGTTCTACTGTCCCAGCACATGTGCACACTTGTCCACATGCAGGGACTATCAGAGCATTCTGCAGCAACAGTTCAAGGCACTGCAGCCTAGCTGTTCTGCCAGATTCCCAAACTGGGATTTGGGATGGTGCCAGTGCAGTACTCAACTGTGATAGCTCCTGCCTTCCTTGTTGTGTGGGTGTCCTCTGAGCTGCACGGGTGAGGGTGAATGTGAGCAGAATCATTCTTTGCAGGGTAAAAATGTTATGGCAAAAGCATGGGGACAGAGAATGGAAGCATATTTCAGTCAGGACACATTTAAAATATGTTCTGTAGCACATATCAGCTGCAGTCTTGCATTTCTAGCTTTTTTGTATTTTAGGAAGGATTTCTTATACAGATCAACTTAACATCTGTATTTTTTTAAAAAGTCAAATCTAGAAACATTCTGCTGGTAATGAAACTGCCCAATTTTAAGCCATAGTTCATACTGCTGACAATTTCAGTAATGTAAACCATAAATGCAAAATGTGTCAGAAGGGAAGATTCCTGAATTTGGCGAGAACAATGCAAACATAATCTTATGTAAAAAAATACACAGTTCTGTTCTAATTCTGCTATTTTCTTCTCAGAGAGTGCCTTAAGGCTCTTGTTTAGATAATTTTGTGATTCTGCATTATAGAGTTTGGAAGGATAAGATGTGTCTGTAGGGACAGTATTATCTAGGAGGAGGCTGTGGAAGGTGTTCTTCAACAGCAATGACTAGATGAAGTTAAGAAGCTTTAAGTGGTTTTATATGTAGTATCCACCCCTAACTGAGGCAGGTGTCTTTTCAGCTAAGCAACTTTTAATGGCTTGTCTTCAGAGGTTTTCTAGTTTCCTGCTTTGTGATTATTAAGGGGTTAAAGGGCATCAGCCCTTAGATTTAGTCTGTGTTAAGATATGGGATTAATCAGAATGGGAATGGAAGAAATTGACACATTTTCTCTTTAACCTGTAAAACCAATACAGTCTTAAATATACTGAATACGTTTTTCTTCCTTAACTGTTTGGAGTTAAGAATATATGAGAGCTCTTCTGAGCATATCTGATAGTGCTGAAAAATTTTAAATATATTGCTTTATATACTTCCCATTTTTCTATGCCATCTCTACCTGTAAAAAGTGTTCTGATTTTCTTGAAAGTGAGACAAAAACAAATGGTTTTTTGTGAACTTCAGGAATTTCTGGGATTATTGTAGTGCCTTTTTTTTTTTTTTTAAACTGCCAGGGCTTGCTTAAGGAATTTCTAAGTTTAAATTAAATCAGGGAATTGTTTAGAAATTGAATGATCAAAAACTTAAATGAGATGGTGAAAGTTAAATAGCATGTAGGCAAAATTAGCTGAATCCTCTGTGGGTGTTTTGCAGCAAACTGACCTCTGACTGGTACCATCAACATTCAGATGGAAGAAACAGATATGCTGGCACATCATTACTAGTGGCTGAAATAGCTTTGGCATGTACCATTAGCTTCTGAGGGCTGCTGTAAATTTGTCTTTGAATAAAGCAAGTCCTTGTATTGATGTTCTCAACGTATAATGCACAGAGAGCCACTGCTTGATAGAGTGAGCAAACTCTCTAGAGTGTTTTAAAGTACCTGTGTTAACATGGGTTATTGCCTCTGTTGCAGCAGGATTTCCAAGGTACCAGGCTTATCAGTACTCAACTTCAAGACCTCAAAATCTACTCCACTGTTACTGGAGTGATTTCTTTGTAGTTTTTGAAGGAGCACTTTAAAGAGCAATGTTCTTTAATGATTGCCATTGAGCAGAAGTGGTTTAACACAAGAGCTGGGAGTGATTTGCCTTTTATTAACATCAGCAGTAAACTCCTGCTGTACAGGGCTGTTAATTATGCTATTAGTTAAAAGTTAGGCTGTTAAAATTTCCTAATCACTGAAGCCTGGAGGACTGCCTGTGGTCCTAGATGAGAGCTGGTGAGGCTGGGAGGCCTCTCAGGTGTTCCCTATAGGGGATGCAGGCCGTAGGGCAGTTGCCCTAAGCAGTGTGTGTACATTTGTATGTGCAATTTCATTTATATGTGTGTGTTAGATTGGCAACTTCTGTTCATTTGAACCCAGGTAGGCGTTCTCACTAGTTCTGGTTTCCTTAAAGCAGAGTCAGTTGTTTGAAAACCTTGCTATGCCCTGTTTTAACAATATCTCAAATACTGATGTAAGAGCTGTTGAATGTTTAGGTTTGTCATCCTCCTGCTCTTTTCTTCTTCTGGAGTTAGTGCTTGTGTGAGGAGGGAGCATGAGAGGAATAAAAGGACTATGACAGCTCCACAACTGAACTCTTAATTTATAGACTAAAATCTAAAGGTCTCTCACAAGCCAGTGCCTATAAGAAAGCTGGAATTGGAATAGCTTCTGAAAGATTAAGGTGGATGCTGCAAGCTCTAATTTAAAGAATATATTTGTGCCTTTAAAATATAATGGAAAAAGACAGTCTTCCTACTAGTCCAGTCCAGAAGAAAAAAATAACCATGGTATATTAGGCTCTTAGGAGAAATGAAGGAACACAAAAAAATTGTCTGAGGCCAAATAACTTAAAAATACCTCTTTCACTTTCCTAACATCCCTGCTCATTGCTGGTGGTGTTCTTTCCCCCCTTATCTTCCTTGGTGTGGGCTGGAACAAATAAATCCAACAGCTTGGATGGCTGTGGACAGTCACCAGTTTAAAGCACAGTAACTTGGGTGCTCAATCCACCTCTTCTGGGGGACAGAGGCCTTGGCAAAGCAGACTGAAAATTCAGGGTCTGACATCATCTCCATGACCATCTTTGTTCTCCCTGGCTGAGTTCAACTTCCCCGTGTGTCTGCTCGCCTCCTTCTTTAAGGGTGGGAGAGGAGGAGCAGGGTGTGTGGCCTTTTGGTGTGCTTTTGTTTTCCAAAGTCTCCTAGAATAAATGGAATTTAGCAAGGCACCAGGGGAAGTACAAGTGCACTAGATGAGTAGGCACAATGGTTGAGGCCTGTCTCTTGAGTATGCTGCTTCTCTTAAAAAAACCCAAACCAGCCCCTTCCCCCAGCAAAAAAAAAAACCTCAGAAAAAATAGAGGGGAGGGGTAGAGAGAAATTAGAAGACTCAGATATGTTTATTCCTTTGGGAAGTAATTATTTGATCTTCAGGAAGCTGTGTCAATTTAGAAGAGAAGAAAGAGGTAATTTCTAGTTGCTTTTTTTTCTGAGGAAGAGCTTCAGGCTTTTTTCCTCTCTCCCTCCAGCCTCTTAATTTTCTTTCTTTATTATCATCAGACTTCAGTTTCTCTGAAATGTTCTAGTCTCCATGCAGCCTAAGAGCATTCAAATAGAGTATCATACACACCTGTTAGACATGGGGCAAATGATAAGGGGATGACTGTATATGAACCATCAGATTTAACTCCTTGACACACAGCTTTAGAGCTAACGGCACCTCACTCATTTTAGGAGAGAGCTTTGACTGCAGACCATTTTGTAAGTACCCACTTAATAGTAATAGTATATTTTTCACTTGATTGGATGTATTTTTTAACTATTTATTACATGGAAATTTAGCTGTTTACTTTTTTAATAGTAATTTGAAATATGAAAACCTTGTGCATCACAACAACAAACCTCTGTTTTAAGGAAAAAGATTAGTGTGTTAAATTTGTGATCAGACTTGTCTTCTGCATTAGTTCTTAGTTAGGGTTGTCTTCTCCCTTTGAATTCTGCATGTCCTTTAAGTGTTGGGATCCAGATCTGTTGTGGCTTTGCCTGGGGACAAATGCAGTAAAATCACTTGGTCCACACTGCCTGCCAGAGAAGGACAGCATGAATGGCTGGAGGAAATTACTTCTGAAACTAACCCAGCTAGACTTTCAAGAGCATATCTGATCATGGCTTTAGAAACCAGTGCTAATGAGTGCTAATGTGATTCCAGAGCTGTGCTGATTTGTGCCTTAATGAGCACCCATGTTAATGGAGGAGGGTGTATGTGTTCTGTCTCCCTGCATGGCAGCACGATGCTCCATAGCTGGTATAGCAGGCATTTCAGATCAGTTGTTCAAGGTGCCTTCTGTGTGGGCAGCCAAGTTCAGCTGTGTGTTGACCTAGAGAAGGCAGCCTTTAGTCAGAGGGCCATCAAATATTGCCCAGTGCTCTCTGCTCTGTGCTTTCTCAGAACTGTTAAGGTGCATGGACTATGGATGTTTTACTTCTTCCCAGGACATTGAATAATCTCTGGGTATTAGATATGCCCCCTTGTCCTCTCTTAGTTACTGCAAAAACTGTTGTGGCTGGAACCAGAACAGTTACTATGTCTAATTTTGCAATTGGCATTCATTTAGGGAAAAAGTATGATGGCAAATCCAGTGATGTATGATAGTTAATAATGCTGACATGCTATTTTGTGTTTTGTTGTGGAGAATATTAGAAAAGATCAGGTTGCAAGACAGCAATCACTTTCAGTTGAGATGTTTTATTTGTTGGGATAATTCATAACTCTGACTTTGTTCACAAACAGTTTTTAATAATCTTGTTCTCTAAAGTAGTTGCTTTGTTACTGTATAGCAGTACCACAAAACAAAGCATACAACAGTAAACAATGCTATAAACAAGGTAGATGTAGGGGTAATCCATTCAAATGAGTAAATGCCTCTGCAATCTCAGATATGATATGAAGCTACTGTTTTAAGGATTTGTTTGCAGTGTTAGATGCTGGGAGTTTTTTGGGAGATGCCTTATAGAGTTATGAATTCATTTTCATTAGCTGATTATAAGCATATGAATTTGTTCAAATGCTTTATTAAAAATGTTTGAGAAGTTTATTATGAAACTATTTTATGGGCTCTTAATCTGTCTTGGAAGTGCTTTCATGCATCAATAAAATGTCAAACTTTGCAGTATTGAATTATTTCAGTGGAATATACATGAGCTTGAAAGAAGCCGTTGATGAGTAGCAGGACTGGAGCTGCTGTTTCTGCTGTCTGTAGTTGGTGGCTTGTTGATGAGCTTTGTTTCACTGCAGGCGTTTGGATGCCAACCACATCAGTGCCATCCCCGAGGCCAGCTTCGAGGGGCTGGTGCAGCTGCGCCACCTCTGGCTGGATGACAACAGCTTGACAGAGGTTCCCATCTCCCCCCTCAGCAACCTGCCCTCCCTGCAGGCTTTAACGCTGGCTCTCAACAAAATCACCCACATTCCTGACCGTGCCTTCACAAACCTCTCGAGCCTGGTTGTTCTGTGAGTAGTTCTATTTCACAGATCACTTCGCTTTTCTCCTCACAGCTTTGATTAATCTAGGGTGGCACTGAAAATGGTTATCTGCTATGTTTTAGCTCAGTTGGCTAGTAACAGCCTATACTGCCAGTGTGAGATGGTACCATCTATGTTAGAGAACCTGCTGAAGGTTGATGAAGACTTTCTCCTAAACAAAAAGTCACACAGGCTATGGGTAGTGAGATTTTATTTTGGACATCTCATTATAGAATCAATATATCAAAACAATGGCTATCAGAGAAAGCTTCCAGAGATTCTAATAGAAGAAAATTTTATCTATTTTATCTGAAACCTGTTTCTTTGTAGTCTTAAAATCTCCATGGAATAATATGAAAAATTAGTTTGATTTCTGTGTTTGTTATATTTTTATCACATTTCTGAATAGTGATTAAAGATTTAAAATAGGTTGTCTTGACTGCAAGCAATCTGTTCTTTTTCCATATGAAGATGAAATATTCTGTCTGGAAGTGAAATATAGTCTTCTGGGTTATCCACCACATGCAATACTTTTTTTTCCTTAACTATTTAACTCTTTTGATTTCATAGAAATATCTGCTAATTTGTTAACTTATATGAAATCATTCACTTGTTTTGGTTTTGTTTTTCAGGCATCTTCATAATAATAAAATAAAATCTATAGGAAAACACTGTTTTGATGGATTAGACAACCTTGAAACCTTGTAAGTATGTTTCTTAAAATAGTTTGTGGTCAGTGTTTGTCTCAATCTCAGCTTAATCAAGGTTGCCATACTGATATGATGAATGTTTTGCAAATCAGGTGTATGTGCATTATGCAGCATATGCCATGACACTTTGGTCCAGCTCAGGTTTTGGGCCTGAAGGCTGCTATCAGTGCACTGCTCCACCAAAAGCTAATTCACTGTGTTGAGAAGCAGGTAAATCTTAGCCTGGGTGGAATGTCATGCTGGATAATGTGGCTCTAATGTTCCTAGCCCTGGTCTAGCTGGTGTATCTTTGCATAGCACTCTGCTGAGTCAGGTAGATAGATCACAAGTGTTTGAGTGGCCCCATGAGTGATAAGGGACAAATATTTGTATCTCAGATTTCCTGTAGGGTTAAACATATATAGGATACATTGCCAAAGCTGTTGTGTGACAATAGGAGGTTTCTGAGAGGGTCTCAGAGGGCTGTTGCTCCACTGCTCCTTGTCCAAAACCTCCCTAGTGCCTCACTGGCAAGGAATGGCTTTCAGCTGCTTGGGTTACATTTCCCATTTCCCTTCAGCTCACTCAGTGAATGTCTAATAAGCAATATCTCCCTCAGCAGTGCCTTTTTTTAATGCTTTGGAGAATGCTAAGTAAGTGAAACTCATGAAGGAGGGCAAGGGCAAGCCAGTGACAATATTTGCTAACATGAGAAGCTTGCATGAGTCCAGAAATGCTGCTTACTTCATCTTGTCATCATCTTACAACCTCAGTTAAGTAATGATGTGCTGTGTAAATAATACAGCTGATATAAGACTCTGAAAATGTTTTTGCCATTTACAAGGAATCCCTTTTGCAGAGATCCTGACATTATTGCTAGAATAGTTAACTGACTACTCAACAGATCCCCATCACCAATCTGTCATGAGGTTTTTCTGTGCTTCTAATCAGTATTTATAATTTGTTTTGCTGCACAATCTGCTTTTACATAATGGCTTATTTACTGGTTGTTTTACAAAACCTTGACAAAAAGTATTCTTAGTAAGATGATGATAAAGATTTGTCGTTTGTATCTACTTATTTTTAAATCTTTGAAATTGTGGTTCATTTCTATGTAAATTCTGTTGAGGAAAAATCTGTGAGGTATTGAAAAATACTGAGCTTTGCTGTAAGGAAATATTATTTGACTTAATATGAATAATCCTCTGGGTACTATTAAATATCTTATTTAAGTTATTAGCTGGTTATAAAACATCTAAAACATCAGCAGACTAAATCTAAGTTGAAGTTATTCTATGGTCTGGTTAAAGGAGTTCTGAGAACTTTTTTCTTTCATTGGACTGTCTTGAACAAAAATTTTGACAATTCATGGCTACTGTTAAAAATTTTATAATGTTCTTGCTTTGTTTCTTCTAGGGATTTAAATTATAATAACATGGTAGAGTTCCCTGAAGCCATAAAAGCACTTCCAAGTCTAAAGGAGTTGTGAGTATTACGTATTCTCTCTTTTTACCACTTTTCTTTCTCCTTTCCATAAATAAAAAGGTAAAGAAATTCCTGGATTTAAGAATGCTTGTGTCATTGTGCAGGAGCCTAAATTAGATTAAGTTAAGCTAAGTGAAGCTATAATTGAAAGAAAATATAATCATCACCTGGAGAGGGCATGTGTTGAAAATTATTTTGGAGTTACATAAGCAGGCAATTTATTCAGGAGAACCATTAGTATAGATCCTAATCACAAAAGGGTTTTGGCCTCCAGTAGCAGATTAGGTACTCATTGATGTTTTCCTTGTCCCCTCCTTAAGAGATGAGTAAGAAAAGTGAAAATTCAGCATCATATTTGGTCCAAATAATTTCTTTCTAATGAAATGTTTTCATTTTAATGTTTAATGATGTTTAGTAGACAGAAATCATGCCTTTAAAGTTATTCCTAGAGTAACTTAGTCCTATTGCAGTCCTTGTTATGGCAGAATTGGGAATTGAGTAGATACAATGAAAATGACTACTGGTTGAATCTCCTGGCAGCATAGTTTTAAATGCTGGGTTTTTCTTTGCTAATATCTTTAGGGGATTTCACAGTAACTACATTTCCATAATTCCTGATGGTGCATTTGCAGGAAACCCTCTTCTAAGAACGATGTAAGTAATTTTTATCCATCCGTTTTTAGCCTTTAATGGACAGTGACTGTAAGAACAAACACTGAAACATTTTTTCATTTCCCAGACATTTGTATGATAATCCTTTGTCTTTTGTGGGGAACTCAGCATTTCAGAATCTGTCAGATCTGCATTCTCTGTAAGTACCTTCTTAACAATACCATGCAATAAATAAGTATGAAATGTTGTGGCTAAGAACTCTAAATAAATACATTTTCTTACTCTCTCTTATATTAGAGCATTTTTCAGTACGTTAATAAATATTGTTATTGTTGGGAATATCTAGTTTCTTAAGAAGCTCTATTAAATATGCTCTGCAACTTTTTTTTTTATTACCTTTCTTAAGATACATAACCCAAGGCCAAATGCTCAGATTCTTAGTTAAATAATCTGCAATATGTCCTTGGTGGTTTTTTGAGCAGGGATGTACATTGTGAGAATGTTTTGCAGGTTAGTGCATGTATGCTCTTAAAAGATACCACTTCTGGGGGTGATGAATAAGCAAAATGGAGTGAGACTTTGAACTACAAACTATACCTTTCATAGCACTCTTTCGAGTTTGATGAATTCCAGTTGTTTGCTCATGGAGGAGTAATTTATTAAGCAAATGAGTAGCATAAGAAGCAGTGAAAAGACTATCTTTCACACATTATTCAAGTGTAAAATTTTAAAGCAGTAAGAATGTTAGAGTGTCTCATTGGTGTATATATCTAGCTGATAATAAGACTGATTGTCATAATTCAATTTCATAATAGTTCACAGCTAATTTTCATGGGGATTTTTTTTAGGGTCATTCGAGGTGCCAGCATGGTGCAGTGGTTTCCTAATTTGACAGGAACCATAAATCTGGAGAGCTTGTAAGTGTCTTCTGCAGAAATAAATTCTAGGGTTTGCCTCTTGTGAAGTAATTGAAATACAGTTAGTGGATCTGGAGAGCAGCTGCATATATGTTCTCTTCCAGTCAATAAATGTATTGATACAGTTTCCCTCACTGTGATACCTGGGTGCCACTTAATGGTTGTTTGGTTTTTTTTTTAGTAGTAGGGGAAGCTGAGAAAAGCCTATGAAAAAGGCCATTGATTCTAGCCCCCTCTCCCAGAAATGAAAAACAGAAAAAATTGTCCTCTTCCAAAAAAAAATAAAAAAAAATAAATAAAAAAATAAAAAAATATCAAAAACAAGAAAAAAATTTGGTTGGTGAATCTAGCGCCCAGATAGCATTCTATTCTTATATATCCTTGTTATGCCATCTGTCATAAACAAAACAAGCATTTATATGTGTGGGTTTGTTGGGTTTTTTCTCCCACAGAACTCTTACAGGGACCAAGATAAACAGTATTCCTGTTAATTTATGCCAAGAGCAAAAGGTGCTTCGAACTTTGTAAGTATACATATTGTGCCTCACTTCATGCATCAGAATGTTTTGAAAGAAACTTAAATCTAATTTAAAGTGTTGCTTTAAATTTTTCATCCTAGTAGTTCTACCTAAGTTGGAAATGTGGTTTTTTAATTGTTCAAATCAAGATTTTTGGCAGATTTGATATAATGCCTTACATTCCTTAAACAGAATCCCCTTTACAGGGATATGTTACATTTCTTTCATGTTTTACGAGAGATATGTAAGGTGGTGCTGCAGAGACCAATCTTTAAATTTGTTCTGCCACCATTCATTCTTAACACAACAGTAGTCATTTATTTTCAGAGGTTAAAGAAGAGTTTAGTTATAGTGCTTTGACTTCTTGTGTTCAGGAACAGAGGAGAGAGCATCAGGAACCAAAAGAAATGGGGATGAGAATTAGGAGGAAGATAGCAATACAAAGGCCAGACATAAAAAGCAGTGATGATGTGTTAAGATTAATGCAAAAACACCTCAACTGGTAACTGAAACCATTAGGAGGATGGGAACAAACCATGTTTGCAAAGGATGCATGCAGGAAAATGTGGAACAAAAGCAAATCCTGAAAAAGAGAGGAGAAAGAACACATTCTGTTTGATAGAATAAAAACTGGGGAGGAAGAAATGATAAGTTGGGATTTATTTTCTAACAGTCATTCACCTTTCAAATAGAAATTTTAAGATTGTTTGCTTGTTTCTAGTCTGTTTTTGCTACATTGTTTCACAGAACATTCTGAGCTTTCCTAGCTTTGCTTAAGCAATTACCAGCACACTAAAGAAAATTGGCCCCAAATTGGTGCTTTGCATACAATTTACCTAGTTTATTCTAAAAAAGCTGGTTATGAATACATTTTTAGATTATAACTCTCAGAATTCAGGGAGTATGTCCTAAGTGTTTTTAGGATATGTGTATACTGAGACGTAGAGTTCACCCTTGTGATTCCCTCTGTGATTTTATCTAAATTGCCCTTAGTTTTTCAGCAGAATGGTACTAATAGGATGATTTTTCTGTCAGTCTATTTTATAGTTACAAGTGATGAAATGTTTCAAGTAGAAAGGAGTTGAACTAAGCACCCTTCTCCCATTTTCTGTTTTGAAGGGACTTGTCTTATAACAATATAAAGGACCTCCCAAGTTTTAAGGGCTGCCACACCTTGGAAGAAATGTAAGTGGAAATAAGTGTTGTTTATTTTTATAAACTCCTTAGTATTCTGAGTCCACATCTCTAGAGACTTTTTTGCTTCATGTTTGATCTTAATTTTCAAAAATTAAGGACAGAGAGAGATAATATGGTGATCTCATATAAGAAGTGTGCTGGACAGAATTCAACCATTTGAGCTTTCCTTAGTTAGCTAATGTTTAATTATTCCTGTGGCACAAAAGACATGAAAGACACATCTTAATCCTGCACTTCATAGTAGTATTGCTATGCACATAAATGGAATGGTTAGAATATGCCTAAAAGACTCCATGCAGAATGGAGTGTTGTTTTAAATTCCACTATGACTCTTCAGTGTTCACACAGTGTTATTTTTAGCTTGAAAGTAATTCAGTCCACACTTAATAGTCTCTTCAAAATTAAATGAGTTGTGAATTGGGATTGGGCAGAGGTGCCGCAAAAGTGCTTCATGATTATATTAACATAGCTGATGCAAAATACTTAAGTCTGTCTACAAGGGAAAATGAGTAAAATCTTGTCATTGATAAGGCTAAACCCATCCCTTAGCCGACAGCAAGCTATCTCTTTGTTTGAAATCAGCTAATAAAGTTCTATTTCTGCTTCTTCCCTTTGCAGTTCCTTACAGCATAATCAAATCCATGAAATTGCGGAGGACACCTTTCAAGGACTATCCTCCCTGCGTGTCCTGTAAGTCCAGACAGAGCTGCATGCTGAGTGAAACAAGATCATGTGCTTGATTCCCGTCGAAACTGATGTCAGGTTTTGGTGTTAAAAATTTGACTAATGGCAGAATGCCAGCAGCCAGTTTCAGCCCTGTTCCTTCTATTCTCCATTTTATTTGTCTAGCCTATAAAAATATTTTTATAAGTATGAAGTCTAAAAAATGAGATTTTTTTCCAGTGGTCCAGTATTTTGCATTGTAACCATTATTATTTCATTATATAGTATTTGTTGGAGAAATCCTATCTGTTTTCCTCAGGAAAATTAGATAAGTAAACAAAATTATCCTCTCCACTTACAACTCAATCTTTATAAAGTTTGCAGGAAAAACAATCCAGAAATAGACAGGTATTTTAAGAAGAATGTTTTAAGTCATGATGGTCCAGCAAAAGCTGGAAATCCAGCAAAGCAGATGCTCTTCTGCTTGTTCTTTTGTTGCCTTCCCCCATCTCTGCCAACACGTCCTGCTACAGGTGCAGTTGTTACCAAAGGGGTCATCCTGGCACCTTCACTCCTGGCTGGGAGTAGGTGATGCCAGAGCCAGCCTCTGCCTTGGGAGCTCAGGTTGTGCTGGTAGTGTCAGAAAGAAAGGGAAAGGGAGAGGAATGGGAGAGGGATTCTACTTCAGTGGTGAGGTGAAGCAGGATACAGCTGCCTTACCAAGGAATTTGGCTGCTATTGCACCTGGCTGAATAGGAAGAGAGAGAGAGGGTTTTTTCTGATAAAAGCATGATATATTTGTCACCTTAGCTTTTTTTTCTCAGTACAATGGCTGTTAACATTTGGTGAAACTGCCAAAATAATCTCTGGCATTCATTGCAGGGACCTCAGTAGAAATCGGATCCATCAGATCCACAAGGGAGCTTTCATCACTGTTGGAGCTCTTCTTAACCTGTGAGTAGGCTGTTCTGTGCAGTCACCTCCTCTCCATCATTAAACTGCTGAGATAATAAATATTTTTAACTTAAAGCATTCATCATTTGTTTAGTATCTGTGAATCAGAAAGGTTCTTGCTAGCTGAATATATGCAGGGCACACTGCCTTAGAGTGCCTGCTGCACTGACAGGCATTTCTAGACCACAGCCTCGTATGATAAAGTCCCTCCCTACTTTAATGAAATGCATGCCAGAGGATCTTCAAACTTACTTTGTAACGCAGTCTTAATATTCACATTCCAGAGACCTAAGTTTCAATGACCTCAGTTCAGTTCCAGTTGAAGGATTGAGTGGACTGAACCAGCTTAAACTCACAGGCAATTCTGAGCTGAAAGAAGCTTTGACAGCAAAGAACTTCGCAAAACTCCGGTATGTAATCGCCGTGCTTTATATATATTGTCTTGGAGGAAAATTATAAGAATAAAAAAAAAAATCATTCAAATGAAAACCTGTAATTGATTTTTGTGAGAGATGGATCAGACAGTAATGAACTATTCTCCATTTTACAAAGATCTTCCTGCACATTAAGAAGAAGCAGTCTGATGTTCCTGCTAAATATTTTCAAGAAGAGAATTCAGGACAGTTGATATTGTAGTCTTGAGTGAAAAAAATTAGATTCTGGTTTGCTATTCCCTCACTGTTTATGTGGTTTATTTAGAACTCTGTGTGAAGATGTACTGCTTCTCTGCCAGAATAACAGTATGTACCATTTCTGCCAAACACACAAAAAATAGAAATCTTACTTTGGTATCACAGAATGAAGAGGGAGAAGGAAAGATGTAACACAAGGTTGTGCTCATCTGGGAATTAACTTTCATACAAAACAGTTATTCTTCAATTAGCTCACTTGATTAGTTGTCAGTTTAATTTTTACAGCAATGCCACAAACTAACCCTGATCAGAATTTGGTTTGTATATGAGGTAGAAAGAATAGTAGAGAGTTAAAAATCATAACATCATCTTTGTACCTCTCACTTGTATACATCACCTGTCCTTAATCTCAGTGCAAGAGTTCATTAGAAATGGTTATACCTGATCCAATTTGCAATAGGTTTTATCAGCCACCATGAGAAAAAGAAGATTTGAGTTTAGCACTGAAGTCTGCTATTTCAATATTTTTAATAGGTGGTAATCTTAACTTTGGTTATAAAGTTTGATGGTCCTCCTTGTTCTGCCTGTATTTCAGGTCACTCTCTGTGCCATATGCTTATCAGTGCTGTGCATTTTGGGGTTGTGATTCTTATCTGAACTCTAATGCTGAAGATTCCAGTCACCAAGATCAAGGTGCCCTGATGGATCCTGAGAAGGGTAAATGTTTAATCGTACTTAACCAGCAGTATTTTTTTTGTACCAGACTAGAAAAACAGTGTATGTTGCCTTTGAATAAGGGCATATGGTGTAGATCCTTGAATATGCTTACCTCAAGTAATATAATTCGCTTAATGACCACAGAGGAGTTATATTTTAATATAA
>JANRGV010000094.1:60363613-60393093 GCA_024734035.1 Alethe castanea
TCCAATATAAAGTAACATTGTTTAGGTTTTACTTTAGAAATACTAGTTAGCAGTCACTGTGGTATTTGCTTATAGGGAACTAATTTTGATTTGAGGATAACAAAATATGAAGTGTCTCACTGGTTTCCAGTAACAAAAGCATAACCTGTGTTCTGAAAATGCCAGCCCAAAAATGAGCAAGTAAATCTGTTACTAACTGATGCTTTAAAAGAAAGACTTTATGCAGAACTGTAAGCTAGCTAAAGAAGTGAAGGCTGTTCAAAAGCAGGAGGGCTGTGATCTCCAACTAACATAAAACACCTGGGTTGAGTGGGAATCCTGCTAGTGATTCACAAAGATGTGGTTTTGAACTAAATGTGTTACAGAGAGTTGCTGCACATTTCCCCAGATGAGAGAAATTCTCATGCCAAGGCCCTATCCCTTTAAAGCAGATGGTTCCACATCTGCAGTCAGCAGAATCTAGCAGTGTGTGCAGTACATGCAAGGATGAGAATACATCATACCGTGAAGGAAAGGGAAGCACCAGGGCCTCTCAGGTTTCACAGCCTCTAATCAAGCAGAACTATACATTCAGGCACAAAAATAACCAGCAGACAAGTACAGGCAGTGTTCCTAGAGCTCTGACATGGAGTGTGAGTCAAGCAGCTTTCTCCCTTGCTCCCGTGCCTGCCACACTATTTTTCCTTGGAAAAATTTTCCTGGAATTTTCCTGGAAAATCTGGAGACTTAAGAAAACTTGAACTCAACTATATTTGTTTCAAATTTTCTACTTTTTTCAAGGTTGCAAGTAAAACAATCTTCAAGCTTAAAACTTGATGTCTAAGCCTCTGTTTCTCCCGAAATTTAGTAATTTTTTTCCCCATGTGATTATTTTTATGCTTCTGTGTTCCTTAATGTCTAGTGAGAATTAGACATGACATCTGCAAGCAATCTGATCTCATTCTTTTCATTAAATCTGGCTAGTATTCATCAAGTTGAACTGAGAAGTTTCCTTCTGCTGGCTCTTGTGTTTTCAGAGACTGAATTCATCAGATTACAGTTGAATTTCTAAAACTGAACGCTTTCATAAACAAGAGTTGGCAAATCAAGGTGATTAGTGATTCAGAGTAGTTGATTTGTGTCTAGAATATAAATCTTTTCTCTGTCCATTACCTAAGGAATTGCTTTCTTGATATTTTATGTGTAAAATGTTTTTTTTTTTTTAAAATACTGTGTGTGGCTATTAGGGAATACTTCTGAGAAATTTGTCACGAGCATTTGGCTGTTCAGACACGCTGATTGGCATGACCATGCAGACAGAAAGTATAGGTCTGTGAACACATCATGCTATTTTTACTCTGAATTTTTCTCTCTCTTGCTAGATAGCTCTAAGTGCTTATTCTATAGTCTACGACAGTGAGCTAGCACTGAAAGACTGAATGTAATTTTTGTAGTTTCTTTAGTGAGAAATTAGGATGATTTTTCACACTGGTATCAACCATAGGGGTGTGTGCATATATTTATTCACTACATTAAGTTGTTTGCAGACTTCTGTGCTTCATTGTGGCAGTCTGATTTTGCCTATGGGTTTTAGCAGTGTTGGCAT
Organism: Alethe castanea; assembly: GCA_024734035.1. Classification (NCBI taxonomy): domain Eukaryota; kingdom Metazoa; phylum Chordata; class Aves; order Passeriformes; family Muscicapidae; genus Alethe; species Alethe castanea. The sequence goes on from JANRGV010000094.1 coordinate 60,365,199, forward strand.
GTAATTCTTGCCAGGGCAGCTGCTTCTGGCATTCAGTTCACAGAATTAAGGTTTTGCTGTCCTTGCAACATGCCATTTATCTTGTCAGTCCTTCTGTGGCCATAGAAGTTGTGTATCTGAACCTGCGGGATTGTTGTTACAATGGTTTTTTACAAAATTGCATTGTTTACATTACAAGGCTCATACCTTTCCTGTGTTAACTAGGGCGCAGTGGCTGTGGAGCTGGCTTGGCAAGTTGGGCAGAATGGTCAGAGGGATAGTAACAATATTATTTTGTGTTTTCACATCTCTTCAGAGTTGGAATGCTTCTGCCATTCTAGCAGCAATGCTTTAATTTCCCAAAGGGTGAACTGGCTTTTGCCACCTTCTCTGTGGGCAGTCTTGATGCATAAACTCTACCAGCTTGTCCCAAAGCTAAGGTTTGTTAATGTAAGTTATTTGCCCAATATCTGCTCCTGTATGCAGAGAAATTCTCATATTCTGTATAATAGGATAGGACGGGAATAGACTAGCTCAAATGTTTGTGTTTGGCAGAATTGCTGCTACCTCACCTTGAGACATCCATTTCGTAGTTCCTGGCCATTCCAGGTGATGCAGGCCTCCGTGAGAAGTGAGAGATGCCCAGTGCAGGGAATTCCAGAATTCCTCAGTTTGCTGAGACAACATGGGGCTTTTAGTTTTTCCTATTCATTTATGATTGTTGCCAGTCTTCATTATGAGATGATCTTTAAGGTCAGGGAAGGTTTTCAAGCCTTCCTCAGATGTTTTGAAATTACCTTGGTCTGCAGCTTGTTGAAATACTTGAAGTTTTCCTGCTTGCCATAACATGGAGCTTTGCTCACAGTGCTTGGGTACCATGGAGTGAACAACTTTTATGCTGCTTTTATTTCTTAGCTGAATGCAGCACGTATACAAAAGTTCCCGTAAAACCATAGGTGGTTTGTGTTGAACAAAGCTGAGGCACTGGATTGTGTAACTTGTATCCTAAGAATTCAGACCAATTTGAAATTTTCTTCTTCTTGTAAATTTACTTGGCATGAAATTTAGATTGTAGTGATACTCTGTTGCTCCAATGCTTGATTCATCAACTTCAATTATTTCAACAGGCGTAACTTGTTTGTTAGATACTGTGGCTAATCATACTTGATTCTTTATTTTAAGATAATCAGCTCAACAATCTACCACAACTGGATGGAGTTACTGAAGCAGCATGAGCATCAATTTGGTGCATAATGATGTATTCAATATTCTGGGTGTGCTTAGATGAGAGATGTATTCAGGCCTTTTTTTGTGTTTTTCAGCTTGCTGGAAAACAGTTCTGTATGATTATCTGGTGATCAGCGATGCAGTAACATTCGTTTTTTTCTTACAGGAACCATAATGTTATTTCTCCAACCTGTCAAAACTGCAGTTCCTTGTGAAATGGTAAGCCAAATGCAGAAGCTCCACCACTGCAAGGGGGAAATCCCCTTACACTTCACCTCTGCCTCTCCCTCTGAGTTGGTGGCTGTGTATTCCTGTCGCTCATATGGTTTTGGCCTCAGCAGTTGTTTGATATATCCCTGAGCTTTAGCTTGCTCAGACCACAACTTGTTTGGCCAAATATTTTTCTACCACTTTAGTAAGGTTTTGTGGGTCCAGTGAGCAAGAGGGAAGGAGAAGTATGTGCTCCTGAGAGACAGAGATGCAGCCTGTTTGTCAGAGAAATTACAGATTTGGGTGCCTGTCAGTCTGCACCCCAAGCACCAAACATCCCATCTTGAAATTTTCAAATGTGATCATTTTAGGCATCTTTTAGGACTGTTAATGAAGGCATTGAGATATCTCCTGCCTCATGGCATTCATTTTTGGTGGTGTCTAGGTGTACATAATGGTATAGATTTGATGACCTTTTTGTATCATTTAGCTACTGAAATTGAATTTTTATGGCAAATCAATTGCCTTAGATGTCACAATTGATGTTCCTGGTTAAAACAAAGCATATTAAATAGTTTCTTATTTTTCAACTTGCTTATCCAATTAAAAATACATTTCTTGTTAAAGTCACCTGAAGAATCTTCACAAGAACAATTAATGCAGCAGCCAAATTTACAATAATTTTCAAACGTCTGTATCTCATGTTAATACCTGTAATGCTTCTGCATTACAGCAAAATTATTCAAAGTTTTGTAAAAATTTACCAACCGCTGATCAGCAGTTATCTCCTTGGTTGATGAAATTTGAAGGTAAGGAAAAACTATGGTAATGCAAATGTTTGTTGCTGATCCTGCTTGAGATTTGGCTAACAGAGGGCGGGGAAATCAGGGTGGCCCAGCATAAGCAATGAAGGGGGACTGTTCCAGGGATTTGGAACCCAAATAAAGCTGACAACGAATGTTGTGGTAAGCAAGGATATAGGGATATATAGATCTATAATCTGATCTATTTATTAGAGATAGTTGTCTACTCAGCAGAGAATCAACTGATAGAGAAGAAAAAGGACACCTTTTTCCTAGCAGAGGTGTATGAAAACCAAGTCTTTAGAACTTTTAATCAGAAACAAGATACTAACTGTGAGGACTGAAATGGGATTCTGCAATTTAACACAAACATGGATTACAAATTTTGGCTTGACTGAAAAATGTTAAGATGTCTTTTGCTCTCATGTGTTGGGATTGTCACTTGCAGACGAGGTTACTGGTTCCTGTTTATTGGACTGGTACGCGTGCAAAAACATTGAGCAAGCGAGAACAAATGTGAAGAGTGAAATGTGAAGAGTTGCTATGGATTATACGCGTCAGCGATCAGGCTGGAGATGCAGGCGGTGCCGGGCCTGCAGCCTCTCCTGGGCCGGGGTGTCTCCGTCAGCCCCCTGTGCCGACAGGACTCGCGCTGTTGTCAGCGAGTCACCGGGGCCGCCGGCTCTGGCGCCGTCTGTTCGCGGTGTCTGTCCGCAGGCACGGCCCCGGCCCCGGCCGCAGCAGGCCCGGGCGCTCCCGGCGCGGCTGGGCCCGGCCGGCAGGGAGGGCGGCCGAGGGAGGCGGGATCGCCGCGGGCCGGCCGTGAGGGAGGGAGGCGGGATCGCCGCGGCCAGGCCCGGCCCTGCCGGTAACGGCCACCGCCTCCCGCCGGGGCCCCGCGCCATGAGCGGGATCGGCACCAGCCTCCTGAGCCCGCCGCCCGCGGAGGGCGAGCGCTCCCCCAGCCCCTCCGAAGGCTCGCCGCTCTCCCTCGCGTCCCGCTCCAGCTCCCCGGGCTGCGAGGAAGAGGAGCGGGCGGCGGCCGCTCGGAGCCCGCCAGGCCATAGGTAACCCCTGCGGCGGGGACCGGGCTCGGGCAGGGCCCCTGCGCTCGCTTCCCTCCGCTGGACACCTCGGGGACAGAAGATTATTTTACATAAATATGGGCTTGTTTGCATCGATAAGGGTTTAAACCTTTTTTTTTTTTTTTTTTTTGGTGTCTTAATTTACTTGCAGGCTAAAGGGCTGCCTTGCATAGTTCATATAGCTGGATCCAGAGCCAGGTTTTGTATGTGTGCGTTGAGCAACTCCTGCTCCGGTGGCTTAATATTATTCTATTTTAATTACATGCGAACATAATATGCATTCTTTTTATTTGGGATCTTGCCGGCTTGACAGGAGAATAAGCAATTCCTATTCTTCAAAACAGAAGTGGGAAGAGCAGAGAGAGCCTATCCTATTCTGGAATACAACTTCATAATGGAAACTTCACAGACTTGTGCATCAACTGATGGTGAATGTAACTAGCAAGGCTGAACTGAGCTAAAAGTGCGAGTGGAGTAAAGGAAGGACAGCAGTGTTTCACGGGGTGCAGGTTTCCAGCATGGTTCTTAAACTTCCACGCAGTGCAGTGAAGGAATATGTACCACACTGAACTTTACTTAAAAGCCTTTCTTGAAAAAGGTGCTAAAAGTCCAGGGAAAGAGTGTTCAAATGTAGCTTCAGAGTGAAGAGATCAGCCAGTTCATGGTCCCTTCTCTTTCAGTTTTTCTGTTACCTCTCTGTATACTACTTCCCAATAAGCAATTTTGTTCTTGCACCTTGAAGTTCTGTTGCAGTTTGTTCAAGCTACAGCATGTCTTTGCAGCTTCAGAGGCTGTTTGAAACAGCTCCCAACTCTTGGGCCTGTTGCTGCAGTGTTCTCTGGCAGCAGGAAGATGCAGCTGAAGACAACCTCTTTTAGGGCCTGAGTTGGCAGTCTTATTAAACCATGGGCAGGATACATGGTTCTCTGGTTCTCAGACACTGCTTCTGAGTGACACTGGTGCTGTGTTGTACTAAGTGCCTACCAAGTGTTCATATAGCAGCTTCTGTGTATAACTGCCAACATCTCAGAAGTATGACAATAACAGAACACTTCTTATGTAGCCTCCCCTGTATGCATGCACTCTGAATCCTTTTGGTGGCGTTGTCCTCTTAAAACTACACAAAAATTAGCTGGAGGCAGATACTCAGTGTGGGAAATGCAATATTTGCAAAAGAGAAAAGGGTAAAAACAAGGCCTTGTTAATGGTGTTAGGCATTTTCGTACTTTCTTTGTGGATCCAGTGCTATGTTTGATGGTGTGACCTTAGTGAATATCTGGCAAATGATAATCACTGTTTTCTATTAATCAGACTCAGTTCTAATGCCAAATGTGTCTAGTTTGATTTAAGATACTTATTTAGAAATAAATGTGCACTTGAGAATGGGGTATTTAAAGAAGTCTATTATTTTAATTATTTTGAAGTAGTTTATAACTGCTAGAATTTCAGAAAATGGTCCTGTGAAATTCAGGGTCTGTGTGTTTTAAAATGTGTGGTTGGTGTGCCAGGGAGGGTGTGACTGGTGGCTGTGATGCACATCAAGACTGGGTTCTGGTGCAATCAGAGAGCTTTAGATGCAGTATTGAAGTGTTTCTCCTAACAGGTCTTAGTACTGAGCTTGTCTTTTCCTCTGTTTAAGCTTCATTTTCTGTTACTTCTTACTTGTCTACAGTAAGTTTTTAATCTTTTACTGTACTATAAATTTTTTGAGAAGTTGACAGCTTGAATTTCATGAGTACTAATAGAGAAAAAAACATAATAAATAATTTTTTTCTTAATTTATTAATTCTCCTAGTGCTTTTTCTAAGGTTGGCTTAGTTTGCCAGTCATGTTTCACTAGGTGCCATCAATGCAAATCATGCAAAGCAAAAGGATGTATTGAGGAAGTATCCCTGCCCAAAATGTCAAGTCTGTACAAAGTTATGGGGTTTTTTCCTAAATGTGAATGTATAATACTTTTATCCTTTAATAAACTTTCAGAGACTTATTTTCTTACAAAATGTGTTAGTAGGCATCCTTAAGTGGCATCTCTTATTATATGTATGTGTTTAAAAGCTGTCTCTGTTAAAATTTTTGGTCTTTATTAATGCTGTAGCATTGAAGGCCTAGAGTGCAGCAGAATGTGTTTGGTCTGTGCTGCTGCTGTCCTTGCATTGTCTGTGTGTCAGGGTGTCCCTGTCAGTTCTGTTATTCTGCATTTCACACTGTAGAAGTGGGTTTGTCTTGGGAAGTAAACCTGTTCCAGGTAGGTTTCTGTGTAATCAGTTACCCTGACTTTACCAGCAAACAGTGCAAGCACACATGGATAAAACAACAGGGAAAAGCAGGACAAAGCTCCGTAGCACTGACATGGTCTCCAAATGCTTTCTGCCACAGAAGTGTATTCTAAAGATGACTGGGACAGAAAATGTGCAATTGAGTGTTGGACTACTGCTGTGTCCAGTGAATATGTTGTACTTTTATACTGATAAAATCCAGATATCTTGAATTTGAAAAATTGATTTCTGGAGCATTAGCATAATAGGCGTGTTGGATGCTTCTTCTGGAGCTTGGATTCAGCAAACAGAATTCCTCACTGTAGTGAAGTATGTAGGTAGGTATTTCCACAGCCTGTACATCCATATGAAATAGCAAAGTGAAGTCTAGTTTCATTGCTTTGTTCTCAAAAAAAAAAAAAATTCTGTGACAGAGAAATTTTTTAAAGAAATCTCTTGGCATGTTTTCACATTTTGCTGACTTGGACCCTAATATACTGTGTTACTTTTGAAACAGTACATCTACAGAATATTATAAAAGATATTTCTGACCTGGGGCTAGGCTTGCTGCATTATTCATGAGTAAAGAAGTTATGAGTGACTTATGTAAGGCATCCTATTAAATGTCTAATAGAACCTTGTATAATACCATCAAGTATTGTATGCTAGCTCTGTTTCTTAAACACATATCCTGTGAAAGTGTTTTAAGGTGGGAAACTTACTGGATTGAATGGATGGATTAATAATGAATGGATTGGTAATGCTGAGGTTGCTTGGTACTGTGAATCTACTTGTATAAGATTTGAACAAAGAAAATAATATTTTTGCTTTTGCTTTGCTTTTGCTAAAGACCATTTGATACATAGAGTGTCTTGTGACCAAGGATAGGATGCTAATATTAAATGTTTTTCCTTGGCTTCCATGTGTGAGAAGGAAAGTGACACTTTGATGTTACGGGTATTCTTTTTGTTTAGTTCCTATCTGTTCCACAGTTTAGAATCATTAACAAGCTAGAATTTAGTAAATAAAATGTAGACTGTAAGGGGGATGGTCAGAGGTGTAATATAAATGCCATTTATCCATTGGGGAGATTACTGAGCAAGTAGAAAAATTATGTCATTGTTGTCCCATTATGCCATGAAAGAAAAGTACTTTTTCAGACAGTAACACTGTTAAACACAGTTTAACTTCTCAGTCAAATACATTATAGATAATATTCTCTTATTTTTCTTGTTTTTAATTCAGGAGGGCTGAACATTCTGAAATAGCAAGGGGAAGAAAAGTGTCATTTTTGAAAGATAACCTTTCACCATGGGAAGAATGGTTCATTAGCAAAGAGAAGGAGTTGCGTGCCTGCTTACAGGCTAGAGCTGCAGAGGTGATTACATCCAGTTATTTTGATTCTAAGTGTAATAGAAGATAGCAAATTCAGGATTTTCTTTTCCTTGGTTGTAGAAACACGAGTAGTGGGGTTTTTGTTTTTTTTTAGTGTCTTAGGCCTCCATAATGTTTGTGTTTGTCAGTGCTGGCGTGATTCACGTTATATGTATTTTCTTTTGCTACATGTTATGCTTCATTGAGCTGGTGCTGTATAATATTTTGTTTATCCAACTGTCAGGTAATGGTTCGATGTTAGAAGATTGAAACATTTATATAATTACTACCTTGATTTTCATCATGGGCATGTACCCCTGCATGTAGGTTGTAGAAGAAAATGGGGTGTGTGCTGATTGTATGCCCAGCTGCCAGGTTCGTTTTGAGGCACAGTGCTGTTACTCACTTAGCACGTAACTTTACTTTGATACCTTCCACAGTGCAGAGCAGTACACTGTGTAGATTTTAAATATTGTAGGAAAGCATTGCTGCAAATTAAGAGTCTGGTGACTAAAAAGGCATTTCAATAAACTGAGGAGTGATTTGATACATTTAATTGCTTCCAAAGCCTAATTAAAATATGTATTTCCAGGTAATATCCTAAAACTTATACATTTTCATTGGTTGTATTTCATGTGTTTTTGTGTATTTCTGTGTTGACTGCCATTCTTCTTCTCCAAAATCTTAATGAAGGAAAAATATGTATGATATGATAAATATGAAGGAAAATGTAATGCTTACATTATTTTAACTGCAGCACTCTTGCCAGTATTGCTGTAAATGGACACCACAGATTTGAAATGTATGCTTTTTCTGTAATTAGGAAATGAATAAAGAGCTTGAGAAAATGAAGGAAAATCAAGAATATGAAAGAAGAAAAAGGATAGCTGAAGAGAAACACAAGGAATGGGTCCAAAAAAAAAGAGAAGAGGTAAATATTGCTTTGGCTGGAAATGTTCTAGTACATGCCATGCTTGAGTAAGCCTATGTAAAATTTACTCAATCTGTTTGGACATCCATGTTTTCAGTTTGCTGAGTAAGTGGCTGCTTTAGTTGAAAATTATAAAAACATGCCAAGGCAGCTACACATTTTTTCAAGACTGATTTTTTTTTTCTGTAGAGTACAAAGGAATTTGTTTTCTGAGTAGTCGGATAACTGACAATTGGTGTGCTTCTTGTGCAGTAGCTCTCTGCTGATTACAGCTGGGGTTTTGGCCTTTAATGTACCCAAACTTCCCAGGTTCAGTGCCCAAACATTTTTGGTTAAGTGTCCATCTTGACTGTGCTCAATGTTTTGTACACCAAGTAGAGTCAGAGGAAGGATTTAGTCAAATATCACCATGGACACGCAAAGAGTATTTACCATAGGATATGGTTTAGAAGGGATAATTCAGGTGTGGGGCCAGAGTGATGGAATTCTCAGTAGACCACAGTTAGTAGCTGGGAATTCCTTCAGTCAGTAATTAACTAGCTAGGTTGGATGGGTTGGATACATTTGTTTTCACAATTTTAGAACTCCTTGAGGTTCAGCCTAGAACCACAAGAATAACATATATTTGGGTTGAACCTAATTAATCTTAGTCTTAATGCTGGTTGGATATTTGGCAGCAACTCACTGCAGAACCGATCCTTCTCTATTAATTTATTATGATTTAAATTCCTAATTAAAGTACCCAGGAAAAAGTAGATTTATTATTCAGCAAATACAATTCCATTTTCCTCTTCCAAAATGAAATTTAAATGAAAATTCAATTCTGACTGTCTTTAACTATTCATTGGCTTGAAGGAGTTGGTCTGCCTCTTAAAATATTTCCAGTTCAAAACCAGAAGTTTTCCTTTTGTGTCTTCCTCACTACCCCTACCACCTCCTTCAACTTCCTTAAATTTCTAATTATTTGGGTTTTCCTTGGACCCTTGTGGATTTACTGATTAACAATTTATATTCTGTTGTCAATGGGATTAGGAGGTCTTTTTTATGGTAATCACACCAGTCCAGAGGACAGGAGAAAAAACGTGCTTGTGTCTGGGCTTAATCACATTATGTTTTGGAAGCATAGGGTTATCCTTAGAGCATGTCCCAAGTGTTAGAAAAGTAAGCTGATTTTCATTTAAATCAGATGATTCATTGGCTAGTCTTTCCTATATACCACACTCAAATCAAGGATAAACTGAATTTAAAAGCTTAGCTGTCCACAGAATATTAACATTTGTACTGCATAGATTGTCCCACTTCAAGTTTCCACAAGATTATTTGTGGATCTGGGCACAGACTAAAGGATAAATATGTCAGTTCAGAGACTGAGGTGTTTAAAGTTGCATCATGTTTTCACCTGCATTTAAGGTAATAGTCATGAGCACTGACAGTTGATATCATTTTCTTGGGGAGTGTGTATATATCTCCTATTTGGAAAACATTTCATTTCCCCATAGAAGGAACTATATGCTTCTAATCATTTTACAGAAACTATTCTTGAAAGTAAAGGAATCCTTGCTATTTAGTATTCTTCTATGTAAATCACTTTTGTGGTTTTTCAAGGTTGTAAATGAGCTAGAAGTAGTATTTAGAAATATGAGCCATCAAAGTACATTCTAAGCCATGAAATATGTTTTTACAAATATTTGTTCATGACAAAATTTTTCAGCTCACTAGGAATTAAAAGCTTAATAGAATCAATTTTTAGGTGATAACATGGACCTAATAATGCCTTTACAATTTTCAGTAAGATACTGGATTGCTCTTGGATAAAAATAGTCTTACTTTCTCTCCCTCCTAAAGTTGAACCATTTGTGGGCAAACAGTAAATTGTCTGTTGATTTTTTAGCAAGTATCAATTGAAATATTTTAACTCTAAAATAACTCTAAGCATGCTTTTGATTCCAGAAGAAAAAATGAACGTAACACGATGTTTTATGTAACTAAAACTTCTTTTTCTGAGTTACTGTTAGATTCATTAATAAAAATGAGGTGACTATGGTTATAAATGCTGACCAAGTAAGTCTGGTGTTCAGTTCCTGTTTTATGTGAACTTATGATCCTGTAATGAAGTCTCTTTCATTCCTATCATCATGGGATTGAGCACTTTAGTAAGGTACCTGTATTTGTGGAATTACTGATCAAATCAAAGTATGAAAAGGTTTTGAGAAATGCATTGTGAATGCATAAACTGTGAAGAGCCTGTAAACTGCCATGACTGTTTAATTCTTAAACATTGTCATCACAGTCAGAATGTCTTAAGAATTATTGCTGAATAAAATATTAGGATTAAAGGTGAGGCCTGATGACAACAGCTTTTTGATCGCATATTAAAAAATCAACTCTGTTGCAGTGCACTCTACCTTCTACAATCTAATATGGTATCTTCGAATCATATTTAATTCACTTTACTGACTCTGCAAAGCTGCTTCATTTTTACAACGTCAATAGAACATGGACTTAAAAATATCTAGAGTATTCAATTCATATGTATACATGTGTGTACATATAAGTATTTATGTTATATACTGTTGTGGGTTAGCCCCAGGAGGCAGCTGAGACCCCACTTGCTCCCACCAGCTTTTATTACTGAGCTTGGCTGGCTCAGTTGTTCTGGCTGTGCCCCCTCCCAGCTCTTTGAGCACCCCCACACTGTACACTGGTGGGATGGGGTGAGAACCAGAAAAGATCTTGAAACTTTGTAAGCACTGCCTAGTGAGAACTTGTTGTGTTATCAACAAACACTGTTTTGTTCACCAATCCAAACATAGCATAACAGGAGCTGCTATGAAGAAAATTAACTCCATCCAAGCCAAAACCCACTACATGTGTTATACATATGTTTGCAACAGTAACAGAAATCCCCAAAGAGGAATACTTGCATTCCAGAATAACTGTAATTCTGAAACTCATTTTGCTAACATGCTTGTATTTAGTCTTGAGTAGGTTCTGACTTCAGAGAGCTTACAGTATCACATATTTTTTCAGGTTTATGATAATTCTCTTTGTAATTGTGTAATAAAATTAACGATTCCTCAGAAGACTCACTCATTGAAATATAGTAAAAAATTTCTATTCTATTTCTTTGATATGTTTCGTGTAGGAAAGAAGAGAAAGGAAACGAGAGGTGAGCAAAGAAATGGCGGAAAAAGCCACAAGGGAACTAGAAAAAATGCAGTTACAAGAAAAGGCTGACATAAAGTATAAAGAGTGGTTAAAGAAGAAGAGAGCTGAAGAGGCAGAAAAAAAGAAAAAAGAGAAGGTATTAATGAACTGATTGTTCCTTAATCTGTAATTTATTACAGATTAAGATTTGATCTATTCAACTCTTACATTGAATATATTGACATCAAATGGCAGTGTTGTACATGAAGAAAACTCTTTCAAGAGTTGCAGTGTTAGTGCATTAAAGACACTGTGGTATGGTCAGCTAAGTAAGATGCATATTAATGCATTTTTGTTACCAGCCTTTGATCTTTTCTCAGGGAAACACTGGAGTAACATGGAGGTTGGGATTGGTTGGGCTATTTTCAGACTTAAGCCAAAAAAAAGCATCTTTTCCATTGTTAGAAAAGGTGCTTGTATTTGAAGAAATATTTGGAATGTATTCAGCAGTTTGGAAATCTGCAAAAAATTATTTACTGTTTTGTGTATATTGTACAGGGGTTTGTCAGGAGTACCTTAATTTTCTTTTATTTTTAGGAAAAAGAAAAAGAACGGGAGGCTGAGCTACAGGAGAAGAGAGCAAGATCAGAGAAAATCTTTAAGGAATGGCTGCAAAATGCTAGGAATAAACCACAACCTGCTTTAAATGGTTATGGTTTCCCACATGGGAAGTCTACAGGTTTGTACATATAGTACACAAATATGTAGTGACTTTGGTTTGGGGTTCCTTCCTTTTAATATTTTAATGTGAAATGAAGGCTGTTTAAGACATTCATCTAGTATCTAATTTTGGCACGTAGGAATGGTTACTTATACTATGGTATAAGTCAGAGAAACAGATTGAGACCTTTTGTGTATTTTCTTAGCCTTTTTTGTATTTGGGGGGGAAAATTACATTATTTGAGATAATTATGTGGCATACCGAATTATGATTTTATCTGATTTTTTCTTAATTATTATTATTAATTATTTATGTCAGCATCCTTGTAAAATTAGTTTTCATTGTTACAGAAGGTATGTGTCACCTTAGCACACCTGAATCCCCCTTAGAAAAGAGGTGGGGTTTTGAGGCACAGGAATGATTAGAAGCTGGCAGAAGTCCTGGCTGGAAAAGGAGACAGGGGCATCAACCTGTATTCTGAGCTAAAATTTCCCTTCTGCTTTGCTTTTCACCTGCATCACACCTCCGTGGTTTCTGTAATCCTAGTCCTTTTTTTGTTTAAAAACACAGGATTTTTCTATGCAACTAAAATAATTGCTTCTATTTGACTTTGCAACAGAAGTAGTTTTGAGACCAAAATTCTGGTCTCTGAATGTTTAAGAAACATGTATAAAGCAGGTGAACAACTTTTACTCTTCTGCTTACATTTATTTGTAAATAGTGATATACCTTGCCTTCATGTTTTGATTGGACCTGCATTACATACTGACAGATGCAATCATTTCTTTAAATGATTTTTTTAAAAATATTTGTCTACTCACTTGTGTCATTCAGTATAATGTATTACAAACTCTGAAATGTATCTGTCATGTGGTTGGGTAAAACCAAGTAGCCGATTTTAAGACATTTACAATTTTTAAGAACACAAAGGACTGAGCATTCAACCTGCATACTATTTTAAGTAGAGGTGAAGAATATGCCAGTTACTCTTTAAAAAACAAAAAGATGGGATATTTATTACTTTAGATCACTTAAATTTTGTGGTATGCCTGTGCTGTCTTTCTCTGAAGACGTTGTGTTGTATTTAGTCCAGATAATTATTTTAACTGCTTGCATTGGAAAACTTGTAGTGTAAATATTCCTTTCTTAGTTATGTTTGTTTTCTAAATGTTTTAGGGAGTGCTAATAGAAATTTGTATCCAGCTCCAGCGTATTGTAACCCCATTCCTTGGAAACCGGTACATGTGCCTCCCCCACAGGAAGACAGTGTTCTTACCATGAAGAAGGGTAAGAGGCCTGTATCCTGTCAGCCACATGCATCTTTACCAATGGTGATTTCCAAGCCCAAGATTAAACCTTGTGTTGGATCTCTGTGCAGAAAGAAGTTATAGTCCAGAAAAAATGTTCTTACCATCTTGAGCAAACTAGGCCATGAAGGTGAAGTTCTGTGTAGTTATAGGTCCAAAGCAAATTGCTTTGTGCCTTTCTTTTTTTTTTCCATTTTTGTAAGCAGGTTTTTGTGTTTACTGCTAGTTGACCAGACTTTTTATGTTTTTTCTATATTGCATTTTAGTGAAAAAAAAAGGAAAAGATAAATTCTAATGGGACTGTACCTCAATACCAATAAAATGCACAAGATTGTTTCTTCCTTTCTCTCTTGTTGTTGAAGTTCTTTTGTATATGTAATTATTCTTTTGGACAACAGTATTAACTAGGTTATTTTAAAGATGCTATTTGTAACAAATTTTAAAACAATTCTTGGCTTAATGCGGAAGGAATTCAAGGCCAACATCGGTTCCAGGGTTATCAGAGATATAGTGGGATAGCTTGCATGGCTGGAGTACTGCAGCAAATGGATACAGGCTCTTTAGGGAAGCCCAGGCTCCTTGCTGGACCTGATTTGTACAAACCAGGGAGAACTGCTCAGGGGTGTGAAGTCTGGGGCTAGTAATGACATATGTGAGTCTGTGAGATTTGGTAGGGTGCACCTGAGAATGCTGAGAAGTGGATGATATTGTAAGGATTAGTTAAGTTAGACCAGTGATTTGTTGTTCGTTTACTGTACTTGTCAATAAATTTACAGAATTTGACCTCTCCCCTCTTGAAACATTTGGTATTCCTCTTGAAGTGGTTGTGGTTTTTCTAAAATAGCTTACAGATAATAGTAATTCCAGAGCTAGTGGCCTAGAAAATGTGATATGTGAGTTTCAGTCTCTAATCCAAGAACTTTTACTTATGTGTACACAATAAAATGCTTTCAGCAGAAGGATTAAACAGCTCGAGTAATATATTCTCCCACCTGAGTACCCATGGGAGAAATTAATGAAAATAACAAGTTGACTATTGAGAAATAATGTTCTGGGTTTTTTTTCCAGTATGTCTGTGAAAAATCTTTTAATTATATTTATGATTTTTAAAAATTGTATGTTAAATGATGAGTGAATAATATTTTAGTCTTTTGCTCTCTATGGGAAGTTCTAGGTTGGGTTTGGATGCAGTTTGAATGGTATTTCAGGGAAAGGACTGAGGTGGGAAAATGTACTTCCTCTACTGATGCTAAACCCTTATTATTTTTACAATAGTATCCATTAGTGTCTGAGTTAAGCTTTTGCTGCACACTGCTGGTTGGCAGGATATGAATGTGTGGATGGTAACTCATATTTGTGCACTGCAACTTGTGTTTCCCTGTGTACTCAACAAGAGGCTGGCTAGGAAGAGAAACATTTAATTGGCATTTTGACTTTACAAGTATTGCAATACTGTGCTACTGTTTCCTTTTAATGTTGTATGTGTTCAGTTGTAATTTTTGTGTCATATACAAGAAGGATTTGCAATCCAGACTTTCTAGACCATATCACTGTAAGCAAAAGACACACCTCATGAGCTAATGATAGGATCTACAAAGTCTGTCTGGGGATTGGCTTGTTAGTACTATGAAGCATTTTTGTTCTGTTTTGTCTTGGGACTTTTTCATGAGTAGAAACATACATGAAATTATGTTTTCATTTGCATAAAGATTTCATATGTACTTCTCTCATAGTCTTAGTATATATGTGTGTTTTTAAATATATGAAAAACATTTGGCTAAGCTTTAGTATTGCTTCAGTTTCTTAACACAAAAGGGAAGTAAATTGAATAGTCATGAGGTTTTGGATCATGTTCTCAAAAAAGAATTCTTGTCTAGCTGTGTATAGAATTGCACAGTATGCTCTTTAATTAACATTGAGACAATATATAATGGGTCAAAAATGTTGCCTTGTAATGAAATCAAAGAACTTCATTTAAAATTCACAAGTTATGTATCCGAATCTTTGCTAGATCAAGGACATGTTAAGTAACTTCTCTCTGCCAAAGTTATAGCATGTCTGAAAGGTGCTAGCTTTCATAAATTAGCACTTTTGATTGCCAGGTGAAAAACACATACAGGAAACAGGGTGCAGGAGGCTGGGTTACACTGCATAGCTGAGTGGTATTGGAGACTTCCAATTATCTGGGTTTTTGGTAATGGCTGGCATGTAAAGGAGTACTTGAACTACACCTGTGATACATCACTATAAAAGGCACTGTCTCAAGCAGATGCAATTAAATATTATCTAGAAACCAGATCATGACATGTTTTCTATGACTTTGTTTTAATTTTGTTTACTTTGCTGCCATGTTGTTGTTGTTGTTGATTATGATTAAAGGCATGCTCTTCTAGGCAACTAAATCCACTTTGGAAATGTGAACTTTTAAAAATAATAAACTAAGAACTTACCGGTAGAGCATAAACCAAGTTCAAACAATGTCTGGAACTAACATTAAAAGGCAGAAGTGATTGCCCTTTCAAAAACAAAACCCCAGGAAAACCTTGGCAGTAAATTATAACTAATTACATGTGTGCAATACCACACAAATAAATGCTATGTACAGAGAAGTTATTACTTGGTTAAAGTTTTCCTCTCTTCCCAGTTATAAAAGGTAACTTTCAGATTACTTTTCTGCACTTTAAGTCCACCCCTCAGTAGTAGGGTAGTAGTAGATTCCCTCAGTATTTTTTTAGGGGCATAAAAAAAAACTACTGTAAGACAAAAAAGCAACAGCATCTCAACCAATCTAAGGTGAAACCTTGACTCACTGCAGCTTGAGGCATAGTTTATAATCCAGCTTTCTGGATAAACGAGTTCTCCCTGTTGCTGGAGGAGGGAGGGTAGAGATGAGAGTCTGTGTCATAGATTTCAAATGTACCTTGATTTGTAACATCAAGCACTGGTTACAGTGCTCTGTACTTCCAAGAGTAGTTTTAAAGGCTGGGTTGGTTTTTTTTTCTCAGGTAATAAGTTTGTGATATGTGTCTAAGCAGGTAGATTTTTGAGAAATTTATCATCAGTGTAAATCTGATAAGCCTTTCCTAAAATTTCTCTCAAGTAATTGGAGGCAAAGGAAAAATGAGTTACTTGTGTTTGCTTTGATCTCACCTAAATTCAGACCCCTGCCTTGTAAACTACTCCCACTATTTTGTTTTATATCTTTTTATACTATGGTTTTTATTTATATTATATTCTTATTTATATTATGCTTTATATTGGCATGCTCAGAGTGGAGCAAAGGTCTTTGAGAAAGGCAGATTATACTATAGATGTGGGTTTTTTTCCATGGTGTGCAAATACTGTTTTGGAGGGAATCTTCTGTACAGGGATCTGCTGCTTCTTCAGATCTACATGTCCAACCTGTGCCTCTTCAGCCCACAGCTTCTCTAGCATGAGCTGTGTCTTGAGATAATCTGTGTCTATTATTAGTCACTGTTACAACTTTATTCTGAGTCTTATGTTTGGTATTTTTCCTTACAATCCTGGATTGAATCCCACTTTCATTAAAAACAAGCAAACAACAAAATCTCAAGATGCCGTGAAAATTAAGGAAGTTTGTTGTTGATTTGTAAACTAATGTTCCAGCAATTCACTGAGAATCAACTCATGCATGTTGTGCTTTTTGGTAAGCAACACTACTGGCCAATCAAAACTAAATTTCCATTTGTTTGGACTCCAGTTCCTCCCAGACATAAGTTGCCTCTGTCTGTCAGATTTTAATTGTGGGTGTCTCATAGTTAACTTAATTCAAAGTCAGATGAAGAAAACTGAGAAGCAGGTCTTAGAAGTTAAAAAGACAGATTTTGTCCATGTGGTTGTGTAGGTTTTGGGTAGGACAGAAGAGTCACTAAGAGCATGAATATCCTTAGTTCTTGAGGAGTTTCCAGAATCACTTAAGCAGGACCAAAATGGATCACAAATCAATGGACAGTATGATTGTGCATCTGGTCCCTGGCATCATTGTCTGTTGTAACGAAAGTATCAAAACGAAGAAAAGCTAAAAATAATACTCCTAAATTTTTACTCTGTTAAATTAAACTCCCTGCAAATTGTCTGGAAGATGATTTATGTGAAGAAACCTGTATGAGACTTCTGAAGTTTGTGCAGTTGAGATAATGATGAGGTAGGTAGTTGATGATATGCATAAATTTTCAGAGTACGGTGTAGTAATGATATTGCAGTATTGGAGATTGTGGTATGTGAAAAAAACAGAATCTTCTAAATTAAATCCAATTAATGTGCTTCAAAAATAAATTCTTTCTTTACAGTGAAATATCCAGTATATAAAACAAGAGGCAATGGGTAATGTAAGGTCTACCTACATGTCAGCAGACAGGGAAAGTGCATATTTTCCCCTGTAGTTCTTTGAAGGAAAAAATAAATCCTGATACTATTGCTCCTATTTTAAAGAATATATTTTCCTTAGTGAAGGATAGAGAAAGAAATATAGATGTGGTGTGTATACAGTATATGCTATGTATTGTGTAAAAAAAGTGAATACTGGTTTTTTAGGTTGTAAAAAGATAAATTGATAAAGAAAATTACATAAATCAGGGAATCTGACCTAAATTTTCAATTTCAAGGAATGATTTCTAAACCTTGCAACTTATAATGAACCTGATACAATACATTGATCAATTTCTTTTTACCCTCCAATTCTTTGTTGTGATCATTTGATAATTTCAACTTCAGTTGGAAGGAATAAATTTCTGTTTCTCAAAGCTATTCTTGTGTTGGTGTTACATCTTTCCTATGTATTTTTCCACGTTTTCCTGGCCAAACATGAAGGGATCTGCTCTGAACTAATGTTCTTTATTTTATGAGCCCCAAGAAGCAGTTCTGATGTATTTGAAGCTGATGATGGCAAATTTTTTTTAACAGTTTTTTTTAACAAATTGAAACAAATTTTTGTGTTTGCCAGGGCTTTAGGGAAAATAATTAGTTTCATCTTTTTATTAATCAGGAATTAAGTCATTCCAGGTTTTTGTTATATTTTATGTAAACTAAGTGGTAAGCTTGTTTCCTTTCCAAAGGATGGTTTAGGCATCCTGTGCCATGTGATTCATCCCAGTTTCTGAATTGTAACTTAAATACCCATGGTCTCTAGTGATAAGTACGTCAGGTTTGTGTTTAATGGGTAGCACTTAATGCCAGATCTGCACTATTGGCAAAACCAGTAAACACGATTTCTCTGAGTTCATGTTGTTCTCGGTCTTTACTAAAGCAAGAACCTGATAAAGGACCAGAGCATTGCATTGAGATCCCATACCAGGTAGGTTTTGATGTAGTCATTTCTTTCCCTGGGAACTGTAAGAGTTGTAAATGTACAGTGGAAAAAGTCATGTGGTAATAACTAACCTGCAGCAATGATCCCATAGACTTCTTACTCTCATAACTAAACCAAACACTGCTTAGTTTACACAATATACAGTTATTCTGCTTGCAATATATTTTTCACTCACTAGATGTCCTACTGCTCTGTAATATTCTGGACATGGTATGATTCTTGGTAAACTAAGTCTTGAAAAAGAACTGGAGTCATGACATTAACTGGATTCTTCAATATTTTTGAAATTATAATTAGCAAACCTCCAATTCCTCCAGCCCTGCATTTAAGAACCTTCTCTGGATTGAGGTATCTAAACTGTGCTTTCCTTGTTGCCTTCTGTGGTGAGGATATAATTATAGTCTCTAGCACTAATTTTGCTCTTTTAGAAGGGATGGGCACTTTTGTATCTGAAAACAATTCTGTCAAGCAAAACTATCCTAGCATCAATTAAAGCTCTGTGATGTTTGTCCAGTTATTGACTTATGCATGGTTATGCAAGGGGCTGCTACCCAACATTGCCAAAGCTTTGTTGCCTGAAGTTACAGTTTATTGACATGTCACAGGGTCTTCATTGTCACAAAAATTACTATTTCTTGTTAGTAAGTATACTGGTGGCATAATGCTCTGCATATATTGATCTAAGTGAAGGGCTCTGATATCTTGGTCAGCAGCAGCATATTCTGTGTTTTTGGTTAGTCTGACTAAAAGAGCTCAGTTTCTGCAGGGATGGTGGGAGTGTAACTGATAGACATTATTTGAGTTAAAGGCTGGATGCAGATCTGAGCAAACTGATAACACCTCTGTAAGAAACTTCTTGTTGAATTTGTGTTGTCGGCATACTTTAAATAAGAATTTTTGAACTGCTAGTTTCAGGTCAGCCTGAGTAACTCCATATTTAGAGAGAAAACAGAAAATCCACTCATGCTCCTTCCTTTTTGAGGTGGAAACATGGTAGGAGATATAGGGAATGTCTGCAGCCATTGAAACTGCCTGCTTAACTGGCTTTGACCATATAAAAATAAAATAATAATAGAGTTTTAATAATAATAGTTTCAACTGTGACCTTTTTAAAGCTTGTTCCGGATGTAAAGTAGATTCTGGCATTCGAAGCAAGTCCATGAAGTTTCAAAATCATGGCTCTGTAAACAGATCTTTTGAACTACAAACAAACTAGTAGTATGCACCATTTAGGATGTGATTAGGAGCGTTGTGCTTCAGTCCATATGCACAGTTCAGAAGGTCAGACATTGCCACACCATCTCTCCTGGTATTTTCAGGTTCTCCTGTCTTATTTGGTTTCAGTTCTTTTTCCACGGGTTTGGCTTTTAAGAATGCACACATTTCAAGAAAAATCCAACAATTTGTAAAATCCAACAAAGGCTGAGGACAGTGATTGCTTTTAAAAAGACTGGAGTAATTGAAATGACCTAAGCATCTTGTTCCAAGAACTGGGATTGCTTAATCTAAATATAGTGTGTCTAAGTTATGGGCAATGGAAAGAGCAGAGCTTGGTGGTGATCGTTGGGTAAAAGAGCCACAAAGAAAATAGAGGCATCTAAGGTCATAATAGCCCTTAGTTACTTTCTTGCTTAGACCAGCTGTTGCTAAACTACTCAGAATTTAGAGGCAAACAAAACCCAAAGTGGAGAAATGGTACTCTTGTTTAAGCGAAGTCCAGTAATTAGTTTGATAAATAATATAAGGAGCAGAAGAGGGGTTCCTTTCTGCTGAAGATGCTGGCCAGCATCTTTCTGATTGCCAGCTGTGGCTCAAAATTTAAACTGGTGTTTTTCTTGTTTCTGTGGTTTTCACTGTAAGAAGGTTTTCCTAACATCTTTTCACTCAGTAAATGTAGGCACCCTTTGTTTAAAGAGTGCCTGAGGATAGAGTAAAAATTTCAAGGACTTAATTTCATAATGTATCTGGCTGTTTAAACTATCAAATGCTGGTGGTGCTGAAAGGAGTGTGTGTCTCCCTTGTTTCACAGTACTGAAAATTTGCCTAGGGGCTCATAGATGGCCATCTAAGTAACATGGTAAGATTTCCAAAATCAGAAACTGCTCAATATTTGAGAAAATTTATTTTTCTTGGACTCATTCCTAAAAGCATTTTTGAGAATAGAATGAAATGCCAGAATGAAAGAAGTACATTTTGTGTAGCTGTGGACTGGTAAAAGCTCAGGCTACTGATGTAGAAACATGAGAAGGCAAGGGAGACCTGAGGCAATGTGTGCTGAGCCCTTGCAAGTCATAAAGAATAGTGCTGTATACATGAATGCAGAGAATGTGCAACTGTTCAAGGAACTGTGGGTGTGGAGGCCTGGAACTCTGGTGGATGTGACAGGATTTAATTAAACTTTTCAGACCCTGCAAATAAACTGCTCAGCACTAGTTTGGTGCTGCAGTCCCTACACTGGTGGTTGGTTTTGGTTTGTATCTCAGCGGGATGCACTTCCAAGGTCGGTGGAAGACTGAAATAGTGAGAAGCTCCAGAATAAGACTTTAGGGAGGATCCCTCTCTGCCTCCTACATGTCCTGGGCTGCTCGTTGCTTATGCTATAGGAAAGGTGTAGTCTTAACTTAGTTGCTCTTTTGGCAACTAATTTTGTTTAAATATGCATGGAAATAGAAAAAGCTGAGATTTGCCCATCTTTTTCACAAAACTCTCCTCTTTTGTTACTATTACTCTAATTCAAGTTAAACTTTGATTAAAGGATGCATTAATTTGGTAAGGTGGGTTTATCATACTTGCAGGAGTTTGGATGTGTGATGATCGATGTTTACCTAAGCTAACATAAGCTTTTTAGGACATTTCACTTCCTTGGTATTTTTTCTGTGTATTAATCTTCAAATTTCTTGAGTACAATTAAACACAATGCAGTTCTGCTCCAGAGCAAAGCCCAACAGAGATGATGTAATACATACTGTTATAGCTCTGGCTTTTCTCATTACAGTACCAGTTTGAAATGAGATACAAAAAAAGTTGATGTTCTGGTGGAATATAGATATATTTTTCACTTTCTTTTTACAGTAAAGCCAACTTTTGTGTGTCCCTTTACAATGGGGCTTCCTTTATAATTTAGCCAGGTATCAATAGTCATCAGAAGATCTAATTTGCAGGTAGTTACAGAAATACTCTCTTTTTCCAGTACACTAAAGTATCAGGCAAAGGAATTTAGAATTAAAACCTCTGATATAGAAAGTAGCTGGATTCTAGAAGTTGAGCAGAGGGTTTTCAGGCACAAGCATTAAGTTTTGATTTGCATTCTGTTTGTGTGGGTAGTCTGACCCTTTTCCAGTTTAACTGGATATTCTGCTCATTGAGGCATTACAGGAATTAGATTTTTTTACTTGTGCAGGACTTCATGTTTCCACTGATGAACAGTTTTTACCATTATTTGTACTCCATTCTGTTCAAAGCTGTGGGTTTAGTTATATTTTATCTGTATGTTAAGTATACAGGACAAACGTGAATGGATCCAGGTCTAATAATATCTACAAATATTTGTAACTAATAATAATGAATTCATATCTGTGTGCAAGATGTTATGTGTGAGTTAGATACAGGCCCAAACCAGCAATCAGTTCCATAACAGTTTTTAATAAAAAGAAATTTGAATGAAAGTGTTCAGAAAAGTACAGAATACAAGTGGAAAATATCTCTTCCCTATTAATGACTGGTATAAATCACAAGATGTCTTAATAGTTATAAATTGCAACATTCACTCCATTTTTATATGGAAAATATCACATTTAATTCAGAGTATTGCTGGAATACAAGAATATAGGTATTAATCTTTCTCAGCTTTTCCCACTTTTATAGAAAAGACAATGCAATATTTTCCTCATGTTTCCAGAATTAAAGGAGGCACTGAAAGATTTAATTAGCCCTAAACCCCAATTTTCTTAGACTATTTCATGGGGTCATAACTTTGAAAATAACATTTCACTGTTTAATAAAGAGGACTTGATCCAAACTGCCCTACGACAAAAAGGCCTAAAATTGAGTTTTATCTGATTATACAGCTGATATCTGTTGTTAAATGATGAGTAGAAGCTTTGGAAGTGTTTGCAAACTGATTTTAGGTTATGGAATCATAGAGTGGTCTGGGTTGAAGGGACCTTAAATATCATCTGGTTCCAGTTCCCCTGCCATGGGCACTGTCTACAAAATCGAGTTGCTCAAAGCTCCATCTAACCTGGCCTTATTTTAATTCTGTGGTTATTTAATTCTGTAGTTGTAGTTCTATTGTGTTACCCTTCTAAGAAGAGACTAGAATTTGTTTGACTTGGAAGGAACAGTTTGAAAACACACCGTTGAACAGAATGATTTGGGGGTGGAAGAGTGGTTATTTTGTCCAGCTCACAGCATGGTGAGGGGCATCCTGTTAACTCTGCAGCTGTAAGAACAGTGAAAAATAAACTCAGTGACATGTTGTTGAGTATGAAAACAAGTGCTTTGAAATTTTTCCATTTGGCATCTGAATATAGGGAAAGAACTCCACTACTTACTGGCTGCAGTAATTTCTAGATAGCATAATTTTAATTCAGAATCCAGAGTAGATGAAAACATCCTAAAGACTTACATGAGGTGTAACAAAAATGGATTTGGGTTCAGTTGCCGCATTTCTGTCACATGCAAAGTCAATAGCCACTTTTGCTTTGTTCCTAGCCACGAAGCATCATCAGCATTCCTCCTCCTGACTGCTCAGAAGTGTGCTGTACAGGTCTGAGTCTGTGCATGGCATCTGATAGGAATTCTGACCCTGTCTGTGACCTCTGCACTGAGGGTGATTTATCTTCCTAATGCAGAGGAACATTAATATGATGCATTCTTTGGTAAGTTTATGGTTTCTGAGCTTATGGACTTGGAAATATAAGAAAAATTATTTGTGGCTGTGATAGTCAGAACACGGACAGTGGGATACAGAGAATACAGTCTCTGTTCAATGACATCATGTCTTACAGCAGAGTCCTACCTAGAAAGGTGTGCATTTAAAAATAACACCACAGCAGGGGTTTTTTTAATTTTTATAGTGAATTTTAGTTATGATTTATGCAATAACGAATGCTTCCCTGAAAACAGAAGAAGGTGACATTTATATTAGTTTAAAAAAATTTAGTTAACAGCACTTTTTTCATTTTACCTTTCAAGGTTTCTAGGGAGGGTAGGTAGGTATGTAGAGGCAAAGGAAGGCCTTGTCATCCCCAGTCAGTCCTGTAAAGTGATAATCTTTCAAGCCACTTTGGACACTGATTTTAGAAAAGCACGTAAACTTACAGGGCACAGATAAATCTTAAATTGTTATGAACAAAATGTCTCTTAGCTTATAGAAATCAAGATATATTTATGACAGACTCATAGAATGGTTTGGGTTGAAAGGGACCTCAAAGACCATCTCATTCCACCCCCTGTGCCATTAGCAAGGACACCTTTCACTATCCCAGGCTGCTCCAGGCCCAACCTGGCCTCGAACACTTCCAGGAACTGGGCAGCCATAGCTGCTCTGAGCACCCTCACAGTAAAGAATGCCTTCCTAATAATATCTAATAATATCTAATCAAAACCTACCCTCTGTCAGATTAAAGCCACTACCTTCATTCTATGACAAGCCCTTGTCAGAAGTGATGTTAGTTTCTGAAAAGGAGACTCATTTTTTTTTAATGTTGCTGCTGTCATTGAGGTGAGATAACGTACATTTTGCTCATTCTAGTTAGAAGAAGTCTCAGTCCCTGCTCAGGACCTTTTTCCTGAGGAGCTGGAGCCTGGACAGGAGCACATCCCAGTCTGCATAGGCCCCCTCCAGGTGCCGTGTCACCTCCGGGCCGGGCGCGACGCCTTGGCGCCCGTGCAGCACGCGCCAGCTGTCAAACGTCAGCATGTCACCTGCAGAGAGAGTGCACACAGCTCAGGGCTTGCCATGGCAGAGTTTACATGAATAACCTTCGGGAAAATACAGAGGCACGTGCGTATCAACAGTTAGGGAGCAGCAATTTTAAGGAGCCCAGCTGGAGAGACACAGCAGCAGCACACTGTCTCAGCCAGAGAGGCCAGTTCCCTTTGGACATTTCTTTCATTTTTTGTGTGATGAGGAGTTAAAAAGCAGAGTGGTAGAGGAGTCCATGCTGAGAAAATCGAGCCTTGAGAAGGAAGGCAACTACAGTAAACCCATAGAGGTGAAATAAATGAAATGTGTGAAAGCCACTGGATACTTTTTATTTGACCAGTCTAGTACTATTTCTACTATACACATATATACTATCCTTGTTAAGAGAATTTCATGAGAACAAAGTCAAGACATTGAAAATTAGGAAATCACATAATTAATGCTAGAATACCAATTTAATTTTTCTCCCTTGTGTGCCACCATTATGGTAAATCTTGAATTCAATAAACTCAGTCTTTCTTATCTTCTCCCCATTCCTTCTACCACCATTTCAATGCCTTAATCAACAAAATGGATGTCACTAATATAATGTAAGGCACTTTGATTTTTCATTAATGTGATTTTACACATTATTTTATTGCGTGTTTCCAATGCAGAGAGATCAATTTCCTCACAGACATTTTAGACACAGTATATGAGGATGTCAGGTACACTGATAAATTTACTTTTTTAATATCTCCTGAGAGCTCCATATCTTTATTTTAATGCTGGGGAATAAAAGAACTGAGATTAAGGCCACACATGATATCACACATGGTATTTCTTATCTATGTGCTATTGGTACATCAATTTCCAATATGGCATGTAGCATAAAATGCTGTTTTGGATCTAGTATAAAGATACATTCAACTGATCTATAGGTAGACTATTCCTCCCCTGCCATTTTTTTCTCTTTATAGTGTAACAATGGCAAAATAGATCTATGAGATGAACATAAGAATGCATAATATTTATGAAATAAAATAGATTATAGACTCAAAGTTCCTCTCAGTACTAGTGCTAGCAGTGTTCAAGTATTTTGACTCTCAGAAAAACATGTGAAAAAAAATGTTAAAGGTGTGAGCAACTTACTGACCTGGTTTCAGCATGAAAGTAAACTTGTGTTCTGCACTGTTTAATAAATCGTTAAATTCCTTTAGAGCTGCATAAAATGGCCTCACTTTTTCAGCTGGTATATCAAGCACTGTGTCTCTCGTGGCATTGTTATAATTGATGCGGATTTCTTGGCCCCTGGAATCCACGCTGTGAAACGAAGGAAAGGGAAAAAAAGGAAAGGAAAAAAGAAAACCAAATGTATTTGTTGTTATTGAAACCGTTCAAGATGATTAAACAATTACTGAATTCTGCAGGAATATTGGTATGTTTCTATAGTAAAATTCAGATTGATATTGGATAGGATTTCTCTAATTAAACCTAACTAGGAAAAGGGATAATCAGGAGAAAGTGTAGGCACTCAATTTGCTCAAAAATCTGTATTATACACTCTTTAATTGTAAACTCCTTTTTAATAAATCATAAACTTTTTTTAAATCAGAAAAGAATATGATTATTTGCATTTCATCTTTTGATAATATATAATTTTTAATCTAAATGTTTCAAATTATGACCTCTCCTTTGGCATGATATATATGTACATTGACTGGCATTTAGTAACAGATCTGGCTGTTGCTAACCCATGCCTGTGCCTGTGCCTAGGAGTTACTCCAATTACCACCATCTCTTTTTTATGTGTGGCAAAACAAATAAGTGCTACAATTCACAGAACAAGTCACACATTCCCCAAAAAAACTGACCAAAGACCCCAACCAACCGACCCAAAAACCCCACCGAAACCTCAGACCAAGTTAAACCAGTGTTTTTCCACAAGGTGGCAGGAGCAGACCTCATCCTACCAACATGGAATCTACCAGATGACAGAGGTTTTCTTTTTAGGTGTTGAAACTACTCACTCTATAATCCTTTGTTTACAGTGCACAGCAAAATCACAGTAATCCACCCCAACATCAACATAGTTTACAGCAGTAGAGGACAGGATCTGATATGCCTCAGGATTTTGTTTCTTCAGCTTGTTGGATACATGAAATCCATCTACAACTTCACTTTCACCTCCTGCAGCTGTTTGCTTTATACAGTGAAGAAATTGAACCTGGAATGAATTAACAGCTCTTTAATAAAAATAATTAGCTGCATATTTAACAGTTTATTAGTATCAATTCTCTCACATCTTTGGTTCTTTTATTCTAGTTGTTTGGGTTTTTTTTCCCCAGTGGCAGACTGAGTTCTCATTTACTGCAGCTTCACAACACCCTGCCACCAGTATCACAAAGGCAGAAAATTCAAATAGCACATTCATAAATCCATCCCATTTGGGATATCTTCTAATGCTTGCAACCTGTGAGTCAGTGACAAAGAGGTCTTGCTTCTTTCCTTTGAGTTTCTCTTTTGGCAGTCACATAATTTTAAATGTATTTCAGTCATATCTCAACAAAGCATATTAGCTTTGTCCTGCAGAAACAAAGCCTGATGTGAATTATCCACTCATAGAAGGGAAGAAGTGGCTATCAGAAAGGCCTGTCTCTGTGATAAAGTATCACTAAGACAGTTTCATTTCACTTTAGATTGAATTTGCCAAGGTGTAAGATGGACAAAAAGCCTAAGCTGGGCTCTAGGTTGCACTGGTCTAAATCTGAGCTGCTGACACAGCAGCTGTGGCTCTTGGTATCACACAAACTGTAATTGCTCATCCTGCAATTGACAAATGACACAAAATACACTTATATCAAATGTTACCTTTGTCACTTGGCCTGTCCATGATGGTGAATTATTTCTGAGATGACTTGGAGAATAAAATAACCAAACCAAAGAAGAAAACCTTCAACACCAACAACTGAAACAAGCAAACAAACAAAACAACAAAAAACCCAAACAACCAAAAAACCCCATACAACCCCCAAATAAACAAACAAATACCCTCAACCAAACAAAAAAAAAAGCCACAAAGCCAAAACCCCCCAAAATAACAACAACAAAAAACACCCCACAAACACAAGAAGCTCAAAGAAATAAACAAGAAAACCAAAAAGCCAAACAACTCACCAACCAAAATCTCACCCCAAACCAAAACCCCCTCAGGATGGAAAAGAGGACTGGAACAGGGTTTATTTTCCTTACCAGATGGACCTGCAGACCTTGGTGATGGTAATGAAGGGGGAAACTGAAGCTGTGGGCAGGACAAAGGGCCCACTGAAGGGAGCACAAGGCAACAAGTTCTTTTTTTTGGTGGCCACAGCTGGCACTGTGCAAGGTAAGCACAGCTTGGCCCAGCCAAGGAGGGCTGCAGTAATGTAAGTTATGTTATGACCCTGGGAAATCCTAAGGGGATTTCCCCTAAATGAGACAGTTCTGAAATTAATCATCATCCTTTAAGAACATGTCTAAATATTTGTAATAAATCACAGAAACACAGAATGACTGGCTTGGAAGAGAATTTCAAGATCATGGAGTCCAACCCATGCCCTCACACCTCAATAGACCATGG
>JANRGV010000094.1:60403609-60413740 GCA_024734035.1 Alethe castanea
CACCGCGGGCAGCTCCGTCCGCATCGCCCCCGAGCCCCACGGACCGCGCCGGGTGTGACAGCGCAGCGAGCACCGCGGGCAGCTCCGTCCGCATCGCCCCCGAGCCCCACGGACCGCGCCGGGTGCGACAGCGCAGCGAGCACCGCGGGCAGCTCCGTCCGCATCGCCCCCGAGCCCCGCGGGTGCCGGAGTAGCTCCCACGGACCGTGCTGGGTGTGACGGGGCAGCCGAGGTGCAAAAAAAATTCCACTCGAAACATATGAAAATTGTTTAAAGTTCACCCAAAACCCAAGAAAAAAAAATCTGCAAAAATCTGCCCGAAATTTTCTCAAAATCTCCAAAAATACTCTGAAATGTTTCAAATATGTTTCCAGAAATCATCAGAAATTCACTTTACAGCCTTAAAACATAATAAAAATATTTGCTTCAAAATCCTCTAAAATCCCCCAAATTTTCCTTAAAATTCTCTGAAAATCACTTCAAAATCCTCCTAAATTAAAAAAAAGGCCCCAAAATTCCTCAAAATTGCTGAAAATTCTTTGAAATCCTTCTAAATTCTCCAAAAAACATTTCATAAAATCATCCAAAATTCACTTTATATACCCTTAAAAACCCCTAAATTTTTGCTCTAAATACACCTAAAAACTCTCA
Source organism: Alethe castanea (assembly GCA_024734035.1). Lineage (NCBI taxonomy): Eukaryota > Metazoa > Chordata > Aves > Passeriformes > Muscicapidae > Alethe > Alethe castanea. The sequence continues at coordinate 60,404,261 of JANRGV010000094.1, forward strand.
CAGCGAGCAGCTCTGTCCCCATCGCCCCCAAGCCCCACGGGTGCAGGAGGGCGTTGTGATAATTGATAAAAGATTCATGTTAATCATAAAAGTATTGGGCTTTATATAAACCAGAATACTTAGGTCTGAAATGAAGCATGACACTAAAGAAAGGAAAATATATGATTAAATCATTCTGTTTTACTAACGGTTTGCACAGCCCAGTAGATTCTGCAAAATCAGGTTTCCTGCCTTTATATAATCAATTGCAGCCTGAGACCAGACTTCTCGACTTCTGCCATTTCTTATTCTACCAAGACCAGATGGTTATCTATGGGACTTGACAAATAGAGACTCACGTCATCCAGCGATCCCACGGACCACCACTGCTTACCTGGCAAAATTATGACAACAACAACAAAAAAAACCAATTATTGATGACTACAAGGAAACCATGCTATAAAAGGGAGATGCAAACCAAAGTTTGGCGGAGCATGGAGTGGGCAGTGGCTCCCATGTATCCCCAGTGTGCTGCTTGCTCTGTCTATATAAAATAAAGGAATCTAAATTGAGACTTTTGTTTCTTATTTATAACACTACGCTTCAGGAATATTCATTATATGTTGTTCATAGAGGGCGTACTCAGACACAGCTATTACAAAATTTGATCCGTCTTCTTGACTGTCTTTTGCTGATACTTCTTCTGAGCAGAGATTATGCAGCAGCCCTAACTAAAACCTCCTCTCCCCGCTGTTGGAGTAACAGTGTGTGCAAATCCGGCCTCAGCAAAGACCTCCCCCACCCTGAACCCAGCCAGAGTGGAATTTCAGGACGCATGCTGAGTCTAGCTTTCTTGTGGATACATTCTTCTTCCTCACCCTTGTTTACTTCTCCCTAGACCTGAGGTAACTGGACAATAGTGTCACTATTACTGTATCTCATGTTCCCTCAGGTGGCTTAGCTCGCAGCCCAAAGTTCCAATCAGGAGGCTTATTCAGGAAGGGCTGGACTTAGGTGGTCACAGTTTTGCCATAAAGGGCAAGAAGTCCTTCATAACAATGTTTAAGCCCTTAGCTGTAACATTTCAGTCTCTCACAAAAAGATGCCTCAAAATGAATTCCACAAACCAAAAGCCGGAGCTACTACTAACCATGTTCAAAACCTAAGGCACGGAATAATACACACCATAATCCCTGCTGTGGATACTGTGGAAAAGAAAACAGAATCCACTTCCTTGCAAAGAAAAGCTTTGTAAACATGACTTTAGCTACAGCAACAGAGTTCTGTGAGAGTTCCTCTCTCCTTTCACAGCCAGACCGCTTTCTATAGATATACTCTTTTTATTTAAAGCCAGCTGCATACTGTATTGCAGAAAGACAGTCTGTCCATAACTTAGAATTAGAAAAGTTCTGACCTAATGTTTTTCTTATTCAGAAAAATTCAGGGAAAGCTCCTTGAATCAAGAAGTCATTACCTGTGTATTTTAATAGACTTTATCAATGTCAAATATTGCATATTTTGCCTATGCTGAATGTAGATTATTGCTTGAGAATCCACATTTCACCTTCCTGGCTAGTGCTATTGACTTTGCAACATAGCACCTTAACACTAGGTTTCTCAATCATTTTTTTCCTTCGTTTTCTTTTAGAAAAAGCACATATTAAGTACATAGTGGGTGAAAGAAAATATTTTATATTATATGCATTTATAATTTGTTTTGTTTTTACTAAATGAAGGAAAAATTAATCAATTTTGTTCAAGTGTCTAAGTAATACAATTATAGGCTTTTAATGAGTGAAATCTGTTATTAACAGAAGCTATGTATATAAGCACACATGTAAATCCTGGTCAAGCTGGAAAAAAAGAACCAAAAGTAATTTAGTTTGGACCTTAGGAAGGAAAGTTGTACATATAACAAGAATAGGGATTTCTTTTTCTCCAGTCAAAAGGGGAACATATTGAAGTATTATAAGCATGAGGGTGCAAGAAGTCTCATTTGGTAATAGGAGTGATCCAAAGTGTTTGCAAGGCTGGATCTCTATTTTTACAAAGAGTGCTACACAATATACAAATGGAAAAAGATCCTATCCAAGTGGAAGCAAAACAACTGCCTTTAAGATGGCATAACAGCAAAATAAATCATTAATGCTGTGCTTGTATTTGTTGTGTTTCTGTAAAGGAAAGAATTTTAAAAGAGGCATATCAGAATACATAATGAAAATCTTGACCTACAACATATTTATGTCTCTTTTTACTGTCTCAACATCATTTTGCTTGATCCTGTACTGAAAGATCAGTTCACTGATTCTCTTTGGGCTTTACTCTGCCACCATCATTTATGCAGGGATGTACCATGGAGGTTAAGCCACAGGTCTCCATGTGACTTTGCAGAAGGTTACTGACACAAATACCAGTATGGCAGCAATTAGGTAACAGGCATTGCAAAATTTTAAGTCACAGGGTAACATACAAAGCAAACATCTTAGGAAGCAAACTCTGCTTGCTACCCTGACATGACAGCAAAAGACTAGAACCTAGACCAGTATTCCCAGTGGAGTCAGACATAACCAACAATAACAATGCTTTCCTGGTTCTGTGAGCTGGGGCTCTGCACACATGCTAAGGGAGATAAAAACAGCAACTTAGAGCAGGCCTGGGATGTATGTGCAGTGGAGTGGGGCAGACTGACATGTAGCTTGGAAATGTTGAGGAATTACTGTTAAAGTCAGTGAGAGCTGCAAGTAAATAAATACCATGCAGCCTGCATATGGTTGCGGAATCAGACGCAATGGAAAAGTGATTTGGATAGGAGCTATAAATCAATATAAAAGTAGCACAGGGGGATGCCTGACTTTGTGAAAAACCTAACTGACAAGGAGATATAAATGTTAGAAATGAAAATTGGACCTGCCTGCAAATTAGCTTCTAGGGTAAATGAGCACACGGTGAACTTCTGTTCATTCCTATGTACATGGTCAGATTAATTCCTCTGCACTCATACAAGGAAAAAAAAAAATCTGAGGTTTACCTCTTGTTCATTCACTCTTTTTTTCGCAGGTAACACTTCTGAAATTAGAGAGTGAGATATTATTTAAAGTCACAAATCTGATAGCATCCTAATTTATATGCAGATTTTTATGAATTAGCTTGCATTTTGTTGTACCTCTGTTTGAATCCTGAGTAAAAAGTGCATTACTTTAATACAAATCTTTTAATACAAATTTAATACAAATCCAAAGATGGATTACATGAAAGTAGAAACAAAATCATATTAATTAAAAAAGGACAAAGCCTGCTACTAAGAAAAATTATCGGCTCTTCATTAACCAAGAAGCTGTCCACACAGAAAGTGTAAAGGAAATAATTCTTTATCATTACCCCAAAAAAGGCATAACAAGGTCTTAGATAAATTCAGCTGGGAAACTAAAAGTCCACTGAATAATTTTTGTGGATTAAAACCCAACACTAAACTGAAAATCATAGTCATATTATTTTTGAGAAGAGATAACAAGTAGACAGATGAAACCATCTCGCAATTTGGAGTGTGTCCAAATTTTTAGTATAAATAATAGTATTTACACTATATACCAAATATATAACACCAAACCATTAGTATTAATAACAGTAAGTCTCTCTTACAACAATAAAACTACTCTATGTTGGTAACTCCTGTCACAGGGAAAAATTTGCAGAGTGGAAAATGTATGGAAAATATGATGCAAGTATATAGCTTTTTTGGTCACCGTGCTTTCACAATATTCACACTATCCACTTCACTGGATAATGGACCAACCTTCTCTAATAACACTCCTCCTCCCCCCCACCCCAAAAAGGAAAGTTTAGACATGAATAATGACTGCTACACAGACGGTTTCTAAGCTCTCACAGTCTAAGGAAGGTTGTCATCTGAGAAAATACGATACTCTTGGCATTTTCTAACGAAAGAATGTTAATGGCATGCTGGAGACTGCCAGCAGTACCTCCCCAAGGTAAGGTACTTTTCGAGGAGGAATGACTACACAGACATGAATGACTCTGTCCAAGCCACATCATTAAAAATATAATGGTTATGGAGACCATATGTTTTCCTTGTTACAGAAGTAGTCATTAAATTCTGTGTTTTCCAGTTATAAATTGATCTTATAGGCAGGATGACAATTCAATGAAGAAAATAAAATAGGCAGTTTTAGTCTTTCTTTACACATATGTTCATATGAGCATATGAACATGTGTGTTCATAACAGCTTTTTAAAGAAGCATGTAGCACAGTCAGATTTCTTTGCCAGTTTCACATATTATAGGAATGAAATACAGACCCACAAATTCAACAAGTTTTTGCTAACGGATCACGATCACCAGAAAAACTTAGGTAATAAAAAACCAAATTCCCCAATGAACTGCAAACATAAAAATACATTTTAAAAGACAGAAAAATTACAGACTTTGAATCCAAAGGCTTACTTCAGGAATAGTGTCTGTGAAATGCACTTTACTCACAAAACTTCAGTGTTAGCTGAAAACTTCTTTAATCATCACAAAATTGATATTCAAGAAGCATGAGCAAGAAACTGATAAAGCAACATGAAGACCATCGAAATAAACAGCCACACCTACAGTAATAGACACATCCAATAGAATTTCTCCACAAAATACACATTTCCTAGACAAGATTATAACCAGAGCTCTGTAGCTCATAAGGCTGTTTCTAGTGAATAAGCCAGGTATATTTCTTGCTTATGAGGTTTATGTCTTGCCAAACTGCATCTGAGTACATGACAACCCATAGCAGCAACAATTTAGCTTCAGACAATTCGTACACCCCAGCTTGGCACACACAGGGTTTTTTAAAGGCTCACCAAATTTCTGAAAGATTCACTTGACTTCTCTGTGAGGATGGTCCTGGGTAAGTCAACCTGTGGAACTGGAAATTGCAGTTTTGAAATCCAGTTTGCACACTCCCCTCTGAATTCTCAGCCATTACCTTGGCATGAGGCAAGTGCACTTTTCTATCTCAAGCTTTTGTTAATGGTTTTGTGCATGCTCTGAGCTTCTTCTGTTCTGTGTATCAGTGGGTGTGAAAATGTCCACATCAGAGCACTGCCTTCAAAAGTGAGCTGCCTGGAGAAAAGTGGAGGTGAGTCCCTTGGTGCCTTGCTTTGACTCTAATCATAGAATGCTTTTGTAGAGATCATCTCATTCCAATCCACCTGCCATGGGTAGAGATAGCCTCCTCTAGACCAGGTTGCTCAGAGCTCCATCTAGCCTGGCCTTGAAAACTTTCAAGGATGGAGCATCCACGCCTTTTCTGGGCAACCTGTTCCTCCTGATGAAAAAACTTAAATAAGCTCTCTATAACTGTTCAGCTGCAGCATGGTTTTTTTGGGGGGGTTATTTCTTTTCAGAAAATAGTCTTTTGCTCTTCAGTACCATCAGCTCTTTAATAAAGTCAGAAATAATACACTTTGAAAATCATCAGAAAACAACAAAAAAACCACTGTCCACTCAATTTTAGCTCAAACTTCTGCATTCTGAAAAATAAAAAATAATCTAGTACCAATGCAATATTTTAACATAACAGAAGGACATAATGGGGATGATCGCTGCTACAATAATCCTTTTAAAGCTCTTGTTTAAAAATAATTACCAAATTTTTAATGATAAAAGGGCTTTTACTATTTAAAATAGTCTGTATGGAGATCCAGATACAGGGGATCTTCATACCTCCCAAACAAATAAGTTTTATCAGATAAAAAGCAAAAGCGGGACATTTATAAGATTGCAAAGAGTATTGCAATATAGTTTTCACATATATATAGATTTTTTAAAAGAAAAAATTTGAATTTAAAACTTTAAACAGCTGAATATTACTGAGGACTCAGTTCTTGCAGGCAGCTCTATAAAAACCATTTAATGTATCAGCTCTGACTCAAAAATTATACATTTAACATATGCATTTGCTTAGGCCATTTATTAAATGTGTGCACTTATACATAAACCAGACTCATATCTTCATTTTCTCCTTGAAAGGACCATTTAAAGACTTTCAAAATCAGTGCTACTGAAACAAAATCAGAATTCTGTCATATTTCAAATATAAAATAGTTTTATATTTTACTGAAACATAAAAAAGTGTCAAGAACTCATATTTATCATATGAAACATTAGTGTGGATTGTAAAGTATCACAGTCTTGTTTCACTAGATGACAATTTACAGGGCATTGAGTGAAATGAGTTACACTGTAAATACCCACACATCTCCTGCTCTGAAAAGTAAGCATTCTGCAAACATTTACTCTTTTGGGATGCTGTATACATTGGAATAGTGTCAGCTTGACCAAACATTTGCTACTGCAAATAGAATAGTCAAGCTGCTTAAAGTATGTTCAGGAAGCTGTGTTTGACACTACTAGTACTATTTTTCTATTAGGATTTGAATACTGCTCTCTGATACCTAAAACAAATAGCACGGTCATGCCATTTTTGTTCATTTACTGATGTTTACAATTCATGTTATAGCAAATGACTCAAAGTGTGTAAACAGAGACTGAAACTTTCTTTCAGAAGCCTCTGGGCACAAATGGAACTGCATGACATCTTCAGGGGAGACTGGTCTCAGGCACTTCTGGAGCTTGGTCCAGCCCAGAATTGCTATTATGTTTTGCTAAGACAGTGAGCACACAAGACTCAGTTACTCAGTCGCTCTTGTGTTGTGCCATCCATCTGCTGCAAGGAAAGCATCACAAATAAATTATTTTTTAAGAGCTAGAATTTGACATATACTTTCTAACTTGAGAACAGAAAAGTAACAGAGTGGTTCCACCAGTTCCAACCAATAAAATGCCTTTTTTTTTTTTTTTTTTTTTTTTTTTTTTTTTTTTAGCAAATCTTTAAAGATACCGAGGACTTAAAATTGCAAAGTGACATCTAAAGTACCTTGCTAGCTGGCTACACTTCACTGCCTTCAGCAAAATGAGCTGTGTGGTTCTGTAATCACCCACCCTCATGAGACTTTCCTGGTGCCTTCAGCACCCTACTCCAAGCTGACTATGCTGACCCACTGCACTGCTGAGTAACTTACCCACTGGATGGTTTGCAGACTGAAGTGCAACTGAATGGGAGCAGAGTTAACAAGAACAGACCTCAAAACTGCATCAGCTTCTCTTCCAGGGCCATGAGAGCTTTAAAAGGCTTAAAGACTTTTAAAAGTCTGCCCTACAAGCTCTTGTTACTGCTTTTAATGAACCTGCTTACCACCCGAGTCTGTAAATTTCATTTGTTGTAACTAAAAAGCAAGTTTTTTCGCTTGGCAGGGGCTACAAACTTTCAATTTTTTGCTAAAAAGACACATTGCAACAGAATGTTTTAAAATCAAGAGCATCTTGGAAACTAGTAACAAAAATGTACTTTAACACTCATTTATTGCAACAACCTATAAACTTTTTTCTTTCAAACAGGTATGCCTGCAGTGTCTGTAACCTAATAGCCACGTTACCCCAAAGTGTCAGTTAAACAGCAATGAGTCTAAAAACCCAAATAATCCCCACTCTCCTTCCCACCAGCCACTTCTGCTATTGTCTAGGACCACAAAGTTTTATTAATAATTTAGCTAGCAAAATATTAATTTAGCTAGCAAAAGTACAAAGTCACCAACAAGAAAAGTCAATGTGCTTGCACAGACAAAACCTTTTTGTCTGCTTTAGAAACAGGCTCCCGGCTCTTGAATCTGGGATCCAAAACTCTAATCACCACTAGGGCTCATTCTTTTTGCTATAAAAATCTCCACCAGCATTCTCAGGATCTGACATAAGCCTTTTTGGCTGCTTCTTAGGGTTATGATAGCTTAGAGTCACAGATAAGCAAGCCAGGAAGCACAATAAGCCAGAATAGTTCCCATCTTTCCAAACATAAACGAAAATCACAGCTTTATGTAGTGGAACAACGTTTAACGAGCATATAATACATATCATCAGAAAGGAAGTTAATAGAGGGCCAGAGGTTTCACCCTGAAGGACTAACAACAAAAGCAATTTAAGTATTTGCTACATAGGAGTCTGAAAGGAGCTAGCCAGCACCTTGCTTCAACTACACTTACGGCAGGTGAGCCACAGCAGAACAGGTGATACAAAAACAAACATCAGGGAATCAGAGATGAGAAAGCTTACTCCATTTTGCAACCAAAGATGAATGATATAACAGAGGGTAGATTTTTGAATACGGGATATTACTTAAACATACCTCGAACCTCGGGGTTTATAGAATTGTGCTATTTGTTTAGAAGGTAAAATAAATAAGGTTTTTCCATTAAGAAGAACGTGTTTTGTTTGAGTTACTATCCCTGGAAGTGTTCAAAAAAATGAGTTAATGTGGCACTTCTCAGTACTCAAAGGCAGGACTTGATGATCTCGGAGGTCTTTTCCCAACTTAATCAAGGGTTTGTCCAAGGAGGTGCTCCTTCCACGCTGGGGCTGGGGGTCCCTCTGGAAGGCGCTGGGGTTCCGCCGGGCAGGGGTCCCGTTCAGGCCCGCAGATAATCGTTCTTGAGGCGGCTGAGGGTGTCTCTGGAAGGCGCTGGGGTTCCGCCGGGCAGGGGTGCCGCTCAGGCCCGCAGATAATCGTTCTTGAGGCGGCTGAGGGTGTCTCTGGAAGGCGCTGGGGTTCCGCCGGGCAGGAGTGCCGCTCAGGCCCGCAGATAATCGTTCTTGAGGCGGCTGAGGCGGGCGCCGTGGCTGCGCACCGTGAGCGCCAGCAGGTCGTACTTGTCGCGCAGCCCGCTGGAGACGTGGCGGGTCTCCCGGAGCAGGGCGCGGGCGTGCAGCAGCAGCCCCAGGAAGCTGTCGCCCAGACGGGACTCCTCCCGGCCGCCCTGCTCCTGCCCCTGGCGGAATTTGCCCTCCAGCTCGCTCAGCGAGCGGTCCGAGCTGGAGTAGGCGTCGCTGATCTGGGCGGACTCGCGGCGCAGGTAGGCGCCGTAGCTCTCCTCGCCGTCCAGGTCGTAGGAGATGCTCCTGCCGATGCCTTCCAGCACCCGGCCCGCGTCCTCCACCTGCCGGCCCAGCACCGTCAGCTCCTCCCGCAGGCTGAGCCCGCCGCCCGCCGCCGCCGCCGCCGCGCCGCACCGCCGCTGCTCGCTCACCCGGAACAGCAGCTGGCACCGCTCGGGGTCGTCGTTCTCCTCGTAGTCCCCGTCGGGGACAAAGTAGTGGTGCAGGCTCCCGTTGGACATTTCGGGGTACAGCGGCCCCTCGAAGTACCCGCGGCAGAGGCTGCAGAGCCACAACAGCCCCACCAGGCGCAGAGGGGCCGGCATGGCGCGGCCCGCGGGCAGCCTAGGCCCGCCCGTGCCGCATGGGTCTCCCGGTGCCGCCGCCCTGGGCTCCGCTGCGGGCCGGCCGGGCTGCGGCAGCGCGGTGGGAGAGCTGGCGGCGCTCTGGAGCCGCCGGGCCGCGCCGCGCCGCTCTTTAAAGCCGCCAGCACCGCTGCGGGGGAAGCGGGCCCCGGGC
>JANRGV010000094.1:60438596-60472549 GCA_024734035.1 Alethe castanea
AAAGGTGTCTGGTAGCTGACAGCACTGTAGATTTAATTAGCACATGCAGTTTGATAACCAAGATGCCTTGGCAAGAGCAGAGCTTTGGAGATTACAAGAAGATTGGTTCAAGACTTGTGACAGGAAAGAAGATTGAACTGAGTAGAAATGTAAAGTTTGTCTGTGTGATGTTTAACCAAATGAATGTAGTAAAAAATTACTAGCCCTCCCAAAAATAGTATATAAATTCACAGTAAAATTCAGATTCTGATGGCGAATCAGTTGTCCTTAAGGTGGATGCATACCCATGAGAGATTTGGTATTTGCAGTGCAGTGGGAGTGGAGTCCAGGGCTGGTCACAATCTGCATTCACCTAAATCTGAGCCACATCCAGAGCCACAGACTCCGTGTGTGCAGTGACACCTGCCAGCACTGGGGGAGTGCTTTCCAAAGGTGCAAGGAGTGTGACATCACATGATGATAAAGATACCACAGGAGATGTTTTACATATTGAGAAGATGTTGCAGCTGAGCAGCTGGCTGTGCAGGATGCCAGGTCCCAGAGCAGAGAGGGCTTGCAGGGGCAGCCTGCAGGGCTCAGCTGGGGAGGGCACACAGGGCACACACAGAAAGTGCTGCCTGGGAAAGAAAGAAGCCAAGAGGGAGGCCTGGAGAAGAGGAGACACACCAGTGAGAAGCATCAGCACTGGTGGCAAGAGGTGAGAGCATGAAGGAAGCTCTGAGTGTCTCACCTGCATGCTGAGGGCAGGGGAAGATGGCTTGACCTAGAAGGGAGCAAACAGATGGGATCTGGGAAAGCTGCAGTCTTCCTAAATAGCTGTCTTGTACTGCAGCTGAGGTTGGCACAGCTCCCACCTGCAGCAGTTGCACACTGGCAGATGGCCAGGTTTTTTCAGCCTTACTGTCCATAAAAAGTTCTCTCACCATATTCAAACACAAGCCAGCTTCTGGCTGTCCAGGTAAGTGTTTTTCTGGGCAAGCACAGACCACAGAAAGACCTGCAGGAGTTTTGAGAAGATTTGAAGTGCTCACTCTCTTGTCCATGTCATCACCTGAGCAGTTTTTTCCCTTGGCAAAACCTTTAGACCTCTTGAAATGTGCACTCTGCTTTGGGACTGGGCACACAGGTCCAAAAAGCACTCATGACCTGACTATCTGCAGTGGCCAGGCTGTATCCACAGTCACCAAAAGGGACACAACTAGGGAAGTTAAACCCAAATCTCAGAAACATAGTGACAATATGTTATGAATTTATGTGTAATATATCATTGTATGTTATTATATATTACATAAAACCCATCTCAATATCAATTCCCCAGTTTCTCTGCCTTCCACAAATGATAGTAGCTTTAGACAGAGTTTCTTATCTTTCCTGAGAATGGCTGGACAATCCTGCATTGCTCCTTTTCTACTCTGACTTTTTCTCCTCAGGAAAAAACCTGTCCTTGGTTAAAATTATCAAATAAATTACATTGTTTTGATTTGATCTTGTGTGCTAATAATTAGGAATTTGGATTCTCTTGATAAAGTTTGTTTTGCAGCAATGAAAATGTAAGACTGCAACAATTAAGCTTTGGCTGCTGGTTACTTTCTGTAATAAATTGTGGACTCATTTTGCCTCTCTGGTAGGTTCAATTAATTGGTTGTTTAAAAAAACATATAATTATTACTAAAACTGTATGTAAGTTTTACCAATAAATCCAACTGGCTAAACATTTTTGGCTGTTCTGTTTGAACATCTAGTTAACATAGCTGGTTAGAAACTTCTCTATGCACAGTTGTGAAATTGTGTTTTTAGCTAATTTCTAGTTTGCATGACTTTAGTAGAAGTATGTTAATCTGTGGTGTCTAGACTTTCTTTCCCACACGACTCCAGTATGGATGGTTTTGACCAACACTATCCCAACCTGTGTAATTTATATATACATATATAAATTAGAATATTTTCTCTGTAAGCAGGCCAAGTTCCTGTGTAGATGGATCTTTGCCAAATAACTTTTCCAGTCTTTCCTGTTTGATCAGTCAAGCCATGATTCTAATGCTGATTCTCTTCTTACTACAAACCATCAGGAACCAAATACAAATTTGTTTAAAATTATATACTGAAAGTACATCAAAATCATGTTTCTTTTTATTGTCCTGGTTTTATGCTTTGTTAGTATTTTAAATTTACAATTAAATGTAATTTGTCAAACTATTTCTTGATGCAAGAAGAAGAAATATTTTCCATTTCTTTTTGATTTTCGTTTTGATTTCTTGCAAAGGGATTTATGGCTGTTGAAATAATTTAATTAAACCTGAATATATGGAATGTAAGATGGTCATTTGTTTCAGGCAATTCTGCAGAGACAGGTTTAAATGTACTGCCCAAAACAACCAGATCTAAAAGATTTCTTTTAAAATTGCTTTTAAAATAAAATATGAGTGATAATGCAAATCTAAACTTGAATGTCATCTCACCTGTAGATTTTGCCCATTTTGGAGAAAATTATAAGGGATTGACTTTTTGAAAAACAACAGAACTATTACCCTGGATTTGCTTTAGCCTGAGATTTTGTGTGCTTTGATTTTTCCTTGGGCCTACTTAAACAGTGTGGAGACAATTTTTATGACCAAAACACACAAAGAATTCTACAAAAATATAGTTGAAAAGGACATCAAATTACTTCAGCCTTAGGGCTTGGTCTTAACATATTTTACAGCAGTTTATTCAGAGGGACGTATTGCATTTAACGGGCTGAGTTAGAACCTTGGAGACAGGATTTAAATCCTTTTGGTGCCTACCTTTTTAGGATCCTCCAGTAACTCCCATAGTACTGGAATCAGTAGTTCACATTGAAGCTCATTTTCAAGGGTTGTAATATTTGTTGCTAATAGAGTAATCAAACCACTTAAAACTTCATGTTTCACCCACAAGAAAAAGAGAAAGGCAGCTAACATTATGCTGAGATCATGTTCCACTTCCAGGCTAGTGACCACTGGAATCATTGGACAGAGAGAGCTGATGTGTATCTGAAGAGAAGTATTTTCTAAGTGATCCCTTTCCCCACCTCCACAGCAAGCCCTGCATTCCAATCCTAATGTGCCTTGCTGCATTTTATCAACCCTTTTTGCCAAATCTCTGAAGCTCCTCTGGGGTTTCTTGAGTGGCTCGAGATGATGAGATACAGCAGATGCCTTCTCTGTGAGATTTCTGGTGTCTTTCAGCAGGCTCAGGAGCTCCAAACCCTACTAAACCTTTTTTGTTCATTGTGTCCCACCATCCTTTCAGCCTCTATGAAGGACCATACACAAGCATGTTTTGTCCCAAACTTTTGGATTTTAAGGCTATAGGAGCACCAGAAATGATAACACAACATAGTTCCTCATGCAATGAAGAAGAAAGAGAGAGCTTTATTTTAAGAAACACTACACACATATATAGGTAGTACATGAAAAACAGAATAGAAAAGACTCTTTGGTCAAAGAAGGAAACACCTCTCTAAAAACATACTTTTGCAAAGCATCACGTCTCTCACTCACCCTGCAGGTGCATAATCATTGTTATAATTCCTAGTCCTTGAGCAGCCTGAGAAAGGCAAAGCTCCAAGGCTGCTTTTCCCTGGTTCTCAGTAGTATCCAAATGTTCTGTTAGGACAGGAAAGGTGTGATGTGAAGAGGGGGTCCCAGGGCAGTGGGGCTACCTGGATCTTGATGTCTGAGAATGCTGTGTACTTATATATACGGACATGTACACATGCACAAATACATATATATATAATGTAAAACACAATCCAGTTGCCATCCCTAAATGGAAAATATTCTGATAGGTCACAATTACTTTATTAAAAAAACCCAAGTTATAAAATTTGTATATAATTTATAATCACAAAGAGCTTGATTCCCAGCAGAATTACAAGCCACATTTTTCATTATATGACATATGAAGAACGAGCCTTATGTCTGCAGAACAAGACATGCAAGTTGCTATGTAGAAGCAGATTCTTGGATTTTAAATATAATTCACAAGAACTTTTGTGTACTTAGTCATTTATATGCCTTTTGTACTTGGAAGCAAAACACACTGGGTTCAGATTCAGTCACAGCTCAAGATAATATAAATTGGATTAGTTCACTATGGTTACATTAGTGCGAACACGTTTTGAAATCTCAAGACAAAAGCTTGTAGTACAGATTATTTCAAGTGATAAAACCCCCAGTACTGCCGTGTGTGCTCCTTCTCTGCTGCAGCCACCCACCCTCAGCAACTTCTGCCTTGCTGGAGAGATCCCTGCAATTTCCCCATTCAGGTGGGAGTTTATCCCCCTTGGCAAGCCATAAAATCTTCCTCCTCTGGGGCAGTGAAGGTAGGCTGAAACAAGAGAATCCTTTATTTTCCTTTGCTCCAATGGTAATATATTCCTTTGGCACAAGAGGAAGGCAGTTTCCCTGTGGCCCCACTAGCACACAGCTTGTCCCACCAGCTACACACTGAGACAGGAGGAGACTTCTTCCCTCTCGACACAGCACTGGCTAAACACAAGCCTAAATACTATTAGAAAACTTCTCTTTTCCAGAGAACCTCTTTCACTGTTAAGCCCTCCCTGGGGTCTTACCAAGGACCATTCTGGAGTTACCAGTTTTTCGATAGAAAAGAATAAAATTGCATTTACAGAGACAACAGATATTCATATAAACACAGACCTCTAGATATCTTTGGATGTCACAGAAAATGGAATTCCTTCCTTTCTTGGCCTGCCTCCAAACTTGAAAATAGTTTCCAGAAATGAGGAAGTTTTTGTTTATTCTACAAACTCATAAGATACTACCACCAAAGCAAAATGAACAAAAACTCTACTTCAGAAAATGTTAGATAGTATTTTGAAAACATTACAGTAACAGTCATGGATGAGGGGTTTAGAATTGGTCACCTATGGAGAATAGCCTTCATATACTGAGCATGAAGGTTCACTTACACTAGGGTGCCAAAGCATGCCCTTGGAAATGATGTGCCAAGAAGCAGCCCAAGTTTCTAGGGCAGGCAGAGGGGACACCAAGGAACCATTTGCTCCCCTTGCTCCACTCTCAGTACATTGACCCTTCTGATTAATTCAGTGCAGTCAATACTAAAATGCAGCTCATACTTTCCTTGAGTGCTTGTGATGTGAAGTTCTAAATAATACATTCTCACCAGTGCCTAAATATATCTGATTTCCCAGTTTTTATTTTTTCTCTGCTCCTTTACAGCAGCAGCTGCATTTGCTACAAAAGCTCCAAGGAAAAGTCTGTCCATACAAAGTCTGGTCTTGCAGTGAGACCTACAGCAGTTCTAACACCCCACAGAGTCCCAGCATTGTCTGACCTGTGGATGGCTTTACTGGTGGGAAAATATCTTGGGTTAAGTTAAGCAATAGGCACTTCAGTTGATGTTAAACATGATGGGTACTGGATAAGTCTGTGGTTGCTGTAAGGGCAAAAACTTTACAATAACAATAATGAGCTACAACTACTAGATGTACAGTTTCCAAGTTTTCAAGGACATTCTTTATTCTTAATGATTTCTTCATTGTCTACAAGTTTTTTATGGTGATTGCAAGCAAAATTTAATTTATTTTAACAGAACCTGTACATTTCGCTATACATAGTGCTTAGTGATATTCGAAGACAGAATGTGCAGTGTATCCTCTCTGCTGCTCCTCTTTAGCATTGATAATATTATGCATAGTCTTTGGTTGAATACTAATGCAAAAAAAAAAAAGCCAAAATCTAACAAATATCTCTGATTATATGTTAAATAAACAGAATATGAAACTAAACTTCTCTATATTGACAATTTTAAGCAATGTCAGTTGTGGTGGTCTGGTGCAGAAGTAGATGTGAAATGCTTGAAGGCCTGATCTTTGCAACTGTAGTTTAATATTCGTGGTCAAATCTAAATTTTTGGGTCTAAAATTAAAATAACTTCTCTCAATCTTTAAAAGCTTTAGAAAAATACTGTGACTGGTAGTGAGAACAATGAAATTTCACTTTTTTTCATAGGGGAATCAGTTGGAAATTAATTTTTTTGTCTCTTTCAGGCTTCAATCTTTAGAGTTTTTTTTTTCATTCTGTTGCACAACTCTGCAGCATTTGGAAAAGATCATATGCCTGGTGGGAGATGTGTTGCCTTCTTTAAATATCAACCTGATTAAGGATACAGACCAATGTAATATTTTGCTCAAATTTTGCTTCAATCTTGGTCCTAAATTCTTTATAATAAAATCAAAATAATAGCACCTGTGTGTGCCAAGATGAGGTTCCAGAAAATGAGGTTTTTATCCTAAAAACCCAAGTGCAGATACATGCCTTGTTTTCTCATGCAATTACAGATTGAGTGCTTGGTGTGTAAAAGCCTGACAATCCCCCTTGGTTGTATTACTTTAAGTATTGAATTGACACATTATTTGTTTTCTGTTACAGAGAAGGACACTTCTTTCCATTTTGAACAGCAGAAGAAATCTGCCCACAGAGCCTTGAATTTGTGTCAGCCTTTAGAAAGGATTTATCACTCATGCTGATGGAACAGCCTCAGAGCCTGGATGCACAGAAATCTCAACGCCCATTGCAAATGTACCTTCTATTAAAACTAGTTTCACTTGCAAATTCTTGTTCTCAAGTAGGTTAATTGCACACAAACTGAGAAAACTTGCAGCTCAAGATAAAACAATGTCAAACACCAAACTGTTTGAATTGCACTGAGAGTGCCAGCAATCCAGTTTAGCAATCACCCAGAAGTGAAGAAATTAGGCTTTAATCCTGGTCTCAGCCTGTTGTCCTTCCGTGGACAGACCAGTGCCAGAACACTGGTCTTCTGGAAAGAGAAAATCAGTGTTATGCAGGTGGTTTTCATGCTCATTTCAAACAGGATATAGCTTTAAAAATAAAGAGTGTGCGATTCCAAAGTACTTTCTTTAAAACAGAAGGAAATTGGTTTTATTTTTGCCTTCTTCTTGCTTTGAAAGTTGAGCTGAACAAATAATTGGGAAACCTAAAGCAATTCCCCAAATTCCATATGCATATACATGTTTATACACATGTATGTGCATGATATTGTATTGACACTCCATAAAAATAATTCCTTGTTCCTTATATTGAGTAGAATAGATGAGACTTCAATACAGTACTTCCAGGCTTTAAAACAATATTCAAGGCTTCAATACTGTTGCACATGAGACAGCAATTTGTTGGGATGAAATCCCCAGAGAGACCAGAAGGCCTTGCAGATGCTGCATGCACCATGTTGCAATTCTGTGCAGGGGTCAGAGTGGGCATTCAGACACTGCATATCCTGTGCAGGGTCAGAGTGGGCATTCAGACACTGCATGCTCCTCCCCAAGCACCAGCTGCACTCTCCATGGTCCATTTCCCATTAATGGACCCTTTGACAAGGTCCCAGCCACAGCTCCTAGAAACGTGAAAGCAGAAGTGGGAGACGTCAGAAAGTCTGAGCTGGGTTTGCAAGAGCTTATCCATCTGGCAGGCAGCCTCACTCCAGTGGTAAATCATCTCACATTTGGCCAGCAACCTCGGGGGCAGGATGCCAAAGCACAGGGGATATTTCCCCAGCAGCAGATAAGCTGGTGGCTGTTCATAGTCTTTCCATTGGCAGCGCTTCAGCTGTCCCATGCCATATGAGAAGAGCCCCCACAGCTGCCTTGTCCTAGAAGCTGGATGGTTTTACTGCCACTCCATCATGCTGCAGGAGGATGGATCACAGCTTCCTGGCAGCCAGGGTTTTGTCACCAAAAGGTGAAATGCACTTATGTGCCATCCTTTCTTTTTATCTTTAAATTTCAAGGCGAATTTGTACTGCCTGGTCAGCCCTAAGAGTCCCTTTCTTTTGAATCTACCTTTCTTCAAACTTACCTTGCACAAGTACCACTTTGATGAGTGTTGTTGAATTGTTGCTTAAATGAAGGAGTTACAGACCAGAGTTCTAGTTCCACACAAACATGCAAAACATTACTGCAACATGTAACTGAAGGAGTTTCCAGTCTCATTGATCTTTACACATAAACTTGGCTTCTTTAAGGTTGCAAGTCAGAATTCAAAGGGCTGAAACTGATTTTCTCCTTGACACTGAAATGCTTTGTTGTCTGTAATGCATTGAACATGTAATGACATGAAATTTTACACTGCTACAGGGCTGCCATACATTATTCATTAAAGGCCTGGAGTTTCTAATAACATGAGTATGTGCTATCATCTATTCTAATGACTCTCAAACATCTGAAGGTGATAATATTTCATAGATCATTGCAGTTTAAGGGACTAATTACGTCCATAAATACAAAGGGCTGGAATTTTCAAAGACTTTTAACAGCAACCACAGAGGATGATCAAGATCTGCTGGTGTTACTTGACTAGATTCACCCCAGCTCCCCTGTGCTGAGACAACCCTGAGTAGATCTCTGATGAAGGTCTCCATGACCTTTCACAGGATGGGACACACAGCTGCTGGCAGTTAACATTTCTACAAGAATAGAGCTCTGTGGGGCAAATTGAGCTTCTCATCCAATATCAGCAACTTCCCACCACCCCATGGTATAAACCACCACACAGAATAAACTGCTCTGACTGTGTGTGTTAAAGCTGCTCTCTGTAGGGTTTGGATGCATTTGTCACATTTGTTAAACACATCCTAAAGAGTAAAGATGGTGACAGTAACTAATTTCCCACTGTCTAGTATACCCTTTGTGGATCACAA
This sequence comes from Alethe castanea, assembly GCA_024734035.1. Classification (NCBI taxonomy): domain Eukaryota; kingdom Metazoa; phylum Chordata; class Aves; order Passeriformes; family Muscicapidae; genus Alethe; species Alethe castanea. The sequence continues at coordinate 60,447,321 of JANRGV010000094.1, forward strand.
CATGATAAAAATACATAAAAACATTCCAAACCCTTTAAAGTGTTAATATTGACTTTCTACAAAAGCATTCTGTCTCTCAGTCTTGGTTATTAACCACGTTTGTGACTTACTGTATTGTTTCATAAAAGGTTATGCCCCAAACTATCTCTCACTTGTCAGGAGACTCCTATTCATTAAAATATTAAGCAGTGAAAATCTCACAGAAAATAGCTATTTCACTACTCATGCAGGACTGCTTCAGATTACACTAGATTGCAAGTTGCAAATAATTGATAAACTGTGCCAGCATCACCAAACCAGTTCACCAACACTAATCAAAGAAAACTGTCATACGTAAGCATGCACTGTTGATAGGTGTATTTCCTGGAACAGATTCAGAAAAAAAATCATTAATGTGTCAGGTATTTACAAATAGCTCCATTCAACAGCAGAGAATAGTGTGTGACTCTGCTTGCAGGTTCCGGAACAAGAAACAAATAACAAAGCACTGATTTAATTAAAATATAGCAACTTTATTACATCCCATTACCTCATTACATTTATGATTCTTTTAGGGATTATAGATAGTATTCCCAGAATAATGCAAATTTCCATACAAATTTGCTTTCAAGGATTTTGAGCATGACAGACCTCAATAACAGTTGCCATGCTATACTTAGTTTTGCACGCTGTTTGCTAATCTTTCTGTTTATGATTGCTGCTGCAGTGGTCAGACCCAAACACGAGCAGGCCAAAGGAAGTCCCCTGCCCAGAAGGTCATGCTGCATGCAGACCTGATCTAAGAAAGACCAGAGAGAGGAGCTCAGCTGTCACCCTGCAAGGGAAAAGCTAATGGGAAAAGCTCTTTGCTCAAAACTCAGAGCACACCGTGCATCTTCTCCCTCTGCCTTGGACTTAAGCTATGTTTTCTGTGGTGACAGAATGAACTCTGTCAGCCTAAAACTGAATAATCCTGGCCCCAATAATTGCTTATGTAATTGAAAACAATTGGGAGTACAGCATCATGGGGTTTTTATTATTTTTTTTTTTCATGAGTGGTTTTGTGGTTAAGTAAAATGTTTGCCCTGCTCCAGCAGTAAAGAGCACACATGAGCTGCTGCCATGACATCTTGTCTAGGCAGCTGAGATGCTTTGGGAAAACACCTGCAATGCAAGTACATGTTGTGCTTGCAAACTTTGCCAAAGTAAACCTTTAATCCATGTGAACACTGCACTGCTCACTCTTTTCTTCTTTTCCATTTTTATTACCAGATCCCTTTTCTGCAAATTATAGAATAAAAAGTAAAGATGCACTTAGCCTCAATGCAGCCCCACAGGCAGGACTTGCTCACTCAGGAAAAAAAAAAAAAAAAAAAGGGGAATAAACATCCTGTTATTCTTTTGCTGGTTAGCAAAAATGAAAACAGCTTGAGCAGAGGCTGGTGGCAATGAGCCAGGATTGTGATATTCTGCAACTGGAGACACTGACTTTTGATGTTCTGAGCTTTAACAACTCATTATTGCTGTGTGGTGGCAGCCTCTTGGGCAACTACTCGGCTTTACAGAGCACATTCCTCTTGCTGTTGTCTAAGGCTGACATGGGAAAAAAGTGCTTTTAAGTGAAGGCTTCAAAAGAAGACAAAGGACTGTCCTTTCCCTACCATTAAAGACTTAAAGGATGGTAAATTTAAAATAATAAAAATAGAGCAGAGACTACAGTACCAATCTGTACAACACTGATATGAGGAGATGATGATGCCTAATTTTGCCAATCCTTCTTAATTAATATGCTGTAAAACACCATCTTAAACTCTTCTGCATGACAAATAAACACCTACATCCAAAGCTAACTGCTATGGTCCCCAAAAAATGGGAGCCAAGGGTTGGCTTTGGGCATTTAAATCATCCTTTAAGGTAATGACAAAGATGAGAAACGTACCAAAGGCCTTGTGGACAGAATCCAGTGTACTAAGCTGACAGGAAAATAAGAAGTTTGAATTTATATATCAATAAAGGAGCAGTTTGCACATGTAGGGAGCCTATAGCAGGAAGGAAGGTGTGATTGGTGGCAATTTTTAACAGATTGAAGCAAAGAAGGAAAAAAATTATCATTGGGGTGGCAAATAATGTCTACATAAAAGTGTCAGTATCAGAGATTTTAAGAAGAAATGTGAATGTGAGAGTAAGTATAGAGAAATGGAGAGTAATAGGGGTTTTCAATCAGTCTTGAAAAAATCCTGGTTCGCTTTTTCTGTTGTCTCTGTTCCAAGCAAATGGTGACTGGAAGCAAATTGATACATATATGTTCTGGGGACATTTCCTCTCTCATTACCAATACTTTTTGTTATAAGTTTCATGGAAGGCTCAAGACTGGAAATTTTCATCCTAAAAGAAATTTGGTTCCAGCTTCAAGATTCTCAGTTTCTTTGTAAATAATATAAAATTAAAATAAATAATATAAATTTAATTAACTTCTTGTATTTGTGAAGAGTGCTCTTTCAAATAAAAAAAAAAAAAAGAAGATGTAAAGGCTTCTGAAATAAGCTGTTCCAATTGTTTGTAAAGGGGATCCAGTTAGGATTCTGTCATGGTTGTACCCATTGCATTTTAGTGCAATTTAGGTTGCATTTTAGTGATGTAGGTCTAGAGGCTTTTGCTCTGACTGCCTCTGCTCATCTATTGCACCATATTACTTGCTAATGTTGACACAGCAAATTTTATATAAACCTCAGACTTTTAAACAAACAACATATAGGTCTGAAAAATTATCAAATTATTCCCACCAAGTTTCAGACTAAATTGGAGTCTGGAGTTTTGAATACAAAGTGAACTGCAAATTTTTTATCAAGCAGTGAGTGTCTCAAAAGATGTGGTGCTATTTGCATTTTGATTACCACAGAACCTAACTCAAAGCTCATTAAACTCACTAAAGGAATTAATTCACTGGTCTGCAGTGTCCTTCCTTTCAGATCATAACTATTTGTATGCTTGGATAGGAAGGACCTAATCAACACTTTTTTGTTTGTTTGTTTGTTTGTTTTTATTTAGGAGAAAATAATTTTTTTTATGCTTTTGAAGAAATGAATATCTGCTCCCCTTTCTGATGCCAGTTAGGTATCTTTCAAATGATACAAGAATTCACAAAAAAAACAAGTGTTTTTTCTACATACACCCATAGCTGTAAAGCTCTGATCACCCTTAATGCCTGATACAAGTAGGAAAATGGTGATCATGGTACATGTGATGAAATCCTACATGTGTCATTCTTCTAAAAATACCTTGTGCATGTACACGACCTCATGAAAAAGTAATGAGTATTTTAACAAAGGAAAATTAAATGGATGAAATGAGCAAATTTATATGTGCAATTTTCCTTCTTCTGTTATGCAATAGTATTTTTTCTAATGACATAAATAGCCTGAGTCTTGGCAAAATATGATCCCAGATCTTTGCAAAAATAATCTAAGATATTACCTCTGATTTCAGTATAGTTGGTGCTGAAAAGTTGACCAACACTGAAAAATTTCTTTATTTTTTACATTAAAAATGACTAAGTGAAAAGGCCAATTCAAAACAACACAACACAACACTTTTAGTCTGCATGCCTTTCTTTCTGCCCTGGAAAATCTTGCAGGATTATGTTATAGCCACAGTCACTGACATGCTTCAAAGACTACCAGCATTAACTTGGCAGCAACAGCCAAGCATCATGCCAAAGCTGACTGCAAATCCTTGTATTTCTGCTGTTTTGTTTAAAGAAATAAAACTGAAGGGTGAAAAAGAGGGATTCTTCTTGGAGGGATTTTAAATTGGAGCCACACATCTGCAGCTGTTGCCAAATGACTTTCAGGCAGCCCCTCCCCTGGTGGCACAGGACGTTTATCATTACCCTTGCAAAAAAAGCCTGGGCATGCAAAATGCCAGCAAAAACCTAAACAAAGGAAGAATGAGGAATTAGTGTTAAAGGCAGCAGGTTTAAGTTATGGAAATGTAATTTGTTTTGATTATGATGATGATAAAATTCGTGTTTAAGAAGCTACACTTGCAAATAATAACAATGAACTAATAAAGCACTAAGCATAAGTGCCAAAGAAAGAAAACTGTATTATTCAACAGAGACTGATGGTTCAGGAAGAAAGAACTCTGCTCAAAGGAAGATGAGATGTAATGGCTTCAAAATGCATATGGATAAACAAAGTCTTTCTGCCTAACTTTTCAGGTACACCCTTCTGTGAAAATTTTAAATGCACCACAAAGACAGATGCAGGTTTAGTTTCACATAGGAGAGCTCTCCCTCTGACACTGAGATGGCCCCCATGCTGCTAGAAATGTTTCTTTACTCCTTCTTCATGCTGTGGATGTAAAATTTAGCATTCAGTTCACTGCTGCCTTAAGTGGGGAGCACTCCCTTTTGGTGAGGGATAGTTAGGAGAAAATGGGTGCAAGAATTTTGTATGGCTCCATGGTGCTTAAGTACAGTAATTGCATGAAGAATATATGGGGTCCAAGTGAAATGCTGGTAGAAATGGTATTAAAAATAGACATGGGCATGTGTTAAAACACTTAGCTGAATTTGCTATTTTGCATAGCATTTGGAGGAAGTTTAGCCAAGTTCCAAAAGCAACACTGATGTCTTTAATTTAAAAAAAAAAAAAAAACACCAAAAGCTAATAGTTCAAATAAGTTCTAGAAATAGCCTGGAGAGGTTAATAAAAAATATCTCCTCTTGATGTTCTCTTCAAAACATTTCCAGATTATAGAGCTTTTCTTATAAATGGTTAAAATGGCCTAAAGCAATATACCACGGTCTACCAAAACTCAGTCTTTTAGTAATTGTACATATATACACACGCCCACACACACACCTCCTATACATACACCTCCTATAGACACAGCCCTGTACACATACAATGTAAATTATAGCATATATACTGCACCAGTGCATGTTCTAGATATACTGTTCTATATAAACATTATTTTTTTGCTGTTGAATACACTAAACATTTTACCAGATCAGTGAAAGGAGAGGAAGTATAATTTAAATACTATGCTTTTTATAGTAGCAATTAATAATAGAGATATTTAAAATATATGTGTTTTGAGTTACAGTAATGCATTTAATAATGAATGAGAATTAAAGATGTCAAAATTACTTCTAGTATTCAGCAACAAATGATGTCCCTATAAAATTATATTATCTGTGGGAATGATCTTAAATAATATGTTGCCATTTATTTTTCTCTCATAAAGAACTATTTTTCACAACATTAGACATATATTTCATTCAGTTGTAAAAAAAAATTGTATATAAGTACTACATTTATAATTTTTAGGTAGTGCAGCAGTTAGCATTGGATGCAGCTGCTATTAATGTTTGTTAAAGACAGCATGTACAGCATTATATGCCCACTGCCAAAGTGCATATATGTTTTTGTGATTAGGTGAGTGTTTGTGAGCACGAACAAAATCTGTTGCCAAATTACAGCAGAATTCTTCAAAGCCAAAGCTAAAATCCTTGTCCATCTATTTTCTTCATCTTTGGAAATCTGTGATTTATTAAGTGATGGAACTGGATCATGCCAATTTTTTTTTCTATTCTTTTTTCTTTTGTCTGAGTTTACTACCTTGGGTTTTTTTTGTTTTGGTTTTTTTTTAAGCAGGAAGGGGGGTTGGAGCTATATGATCATCATTATCTCTTCCAACCCAAGCCATTCTGTGATTCCATTATTCTGTGATAAGTATTTTGCTGCAGAGAGATGGATTTATATACTTGTATTAACAAATGCACCGAAAAAATTAAAAAACAATGTGTATTCCAAGCTGAGTATCTGAGCCATTTTCACCCCACTATGAGGAGAGATAGAGATATTTTGCAGATATTTGCTTATACAGATGAATGATATCTAAAACAAAAATTGAGCTGCTTGTATCAAATTTAAATGATCACGTTCTTCATTGCTGCATATATAAAAATGCATGTGAACAAAAAAAGCCTCAGAAAGATGTTGTGTATTCAGGGGAACGATCCCAAGGTTCAGATGAACAATATTATAGTAAGCAATCCTCTTGCATACCCCACTTGAGGAATCATTTGTGGCTGCAAAACCGTATTTCTTTTGAGAAACATATGTGTGAAAGGAGGAAATGGCTCCATTTTAGGACTGCATTTTCAGAGAAACATTAGCTGACAAAGCTCAGACTCTTGCTCTGACTGCACCTCACATTGAAAACTTTTTGATATAAAGCATGGGGAGAGCTGCCCCTCTGTCCCTCTCTCAAAAGTATTAATAAATTATCTATAAACAAGGGATGCAGCACCTCCTTCTAGATCATGGATCTACTGCTGTGCTTTAAATGCCAGCACAGTCCCAGTTTGCCAACTTCATGTTCATTTTAAAAGACCTGGCAGCCATCAAGATTTGAATCATACCAGTCCAGGATAAATAACAATCTGGAAGGTTTTGGGAAAAAAAACCCTGGACAACAAAAACAACCAAACAAAAAAACCAAACAAAAAACCAAACCAAACCAAACCAAACCAAACCAAAACCAAACAAAAAAACTTCACCCTGAAATTAAACATTCTTTCAAGCGGAATTTTCTTTGCCCCAGATTGCAGCTATTTTTAAATTCTATTTCCTTAGTGTTCTTTCCAAAGCAGAGCAAAACCTCTCTTTCATACTTACAAGTTAAAGTTGCTTTCTCTTTATTTGCACAGGCCACTATGCCATTCCTATGTTCCTTATGCTTCAAAAAGTTCAGCTTGCAGAAGAAAATATTGTATCTGGGTTACATCAAGTAATGTTCACTCTGGTTCACAGACAGCAATTTCCTTGCCAAGTTTTATATTATTAATCCCTTGGTAAGTGGAAAGGAAAATATCTGATTCTACACTTGCCATAAAGGGAAGAAGGGAAATCCACCCTTATGGGAGCAGGGAGAGGGGAATAAAAATCTAATCTGTAGAATTTTGACCATATTTATGAACAGTGCTGTTAAAAGCAAAAGAATAAGAATGGTTGAAGTAAATTTCAACTCCTAATAAATAAAATTAATTAAAATATTTACAGTAGGATGGATGTTTTTAACATAACTCCTAGGTAATTTTTAATAAGAAAACACTAAGGTAACTCACTCATATGTCTTAAAAAGTTATTTTGCTTCAGATATGATAGGTATTACATTTCCCCTGCATGTTGTGAAAATTATTAACTAAACTTCTCTGGCTGAATCAGCATAAACCTGATGTAGGTGTACGTGGAACAACTTCCCTTAGGTGAAGACATTCCAATACAGGTGTGGATAAAAGTGGAAAAGTGCTTAATGTGCACACTTGCACTTTATGACAGGAGCCCCCACACTGCTGCTCTCTGGGTACAGAACACTCACAGTCACAAAGACCACTTTCTGCATTTCCCTCCCTGGATTACTCAAAATGAGAGCAATGTGCAGAGTTTGTAGATAATATCTTGCATTCTTTATATATTGCTTTAATCATTCTGGAAATGTTTGTAAGAGCAGCCCATAGGGCAATCATGCTCTCCATAGTGATTTTAAGACAAACCACCCATTCAGCTTCCTTAGTTACCTCCAGTGGGCTGTGGAAATTCAGGTTTAAATACTGGAGTACAACACTCTAATGTATGGGATTTCAAGAAGAGTTCATTTTTCCTGGCGTTTAATTTTCTTCCATGTTACTTCACTCCCTCAGGAAATCTCTCAAATATCCTTTGGTGTCAGCAATTTGTCTACCAAGGCATTAGCCAGAAAACATCTTTGCAAGAAGTAATATGCCAGAATATTTGGGACAGTGTTTTCAGGGTTTTCTTACATGGTACTTAGTAACAACAGTTAGACCAGTTGTATTGAAAAAATGTACAGATGCACAGGACTGCATTTCCCACACTTTCTCATTGCTAGGATCCTCCAAGCCCCCTGTGTAAATATATTAATTTACCTCTTTGAAAAATCAGTAAACCCTTTTAACATGCTAAGTTGTTTGAAAGAAAACAGCATCAACTTTTTAATAGAAAAATAAAATAAGCTCAGACAGTACTCAGGCAGCCAAATCCCTAACATTAAACCATGATTTGAAACCTTATTCCGCATTCCCTGCACACACAATATATTATTTTCATTGCCACAACAGACTGCTAAAGCATACATTTAAATAAAAGATTCATTTTCCAGATTTCAAAACTCTGTGTGAACCACTAATGAGACATAGGCATGTGACAACATCCCTATGGGGCAGGTGATTAAACCTTCATACTGAGGTGATGCTACGGAAATTCAAGATATCAGGGAGGTGTGGTGTAACTTTTCCACATCATAACTCCTAATCCTAAATACAATATAATAAAATATTATGTGGATATTAGCCATAGGTTCCTCTTCAGGCAGCCCTTCCACTGAGCATGTCTTTTCCTTCATTCAAATAGTCTTAGCAAAATATGTCCTTAATGAAAATGAGAGCAAATTTTAAGGTTTTATCAGATCCTAATAAGAGAAAAGTTCTCCCAGAAGCCTGAAGCATATGGTACACAAAAAAAAAAAAGTGAAAAAATTTGAGAAATAAAAGCAAAAAAAAGGAAAAAAAAGACAGCTGTTATGCAGTCAACTTGAGCTGATCACAAATTTTTATTAAAGTATCTTTACTAAGACATATGAGTTAAGCTTGTTTAACCTGGTTATGAGTAATAAGTTTTGCATATTATAATATTTTTTGTTTAGATACTCCTGTTTCCTCTGCTTATTTTTTACATACTGCATTGTGATGTTTCACTCCATAAGAAATGCTATTTTTTTCTCTCCTAACTAGATCTAAAAGAGAGGCATTCTTGTAGATTTTGTTTTATGCCAAATTTATATGGAATTCTGTTTTTGTATGAACTCAAATGAAATATTCTAACATAGTTCATTCACATTTGTAGAGCAGGATGCAAGGGCTGTTACAGATAAGAAGGCAAACTATTTTTCTTCACCCTACCTTCATCTCAGAGTTTGTATCTGAATTCCACTATATGTGTGCTTTTCTGAATCCTTTCTGTCTTTCCCTCTTTCTTCTAATTCTCTCTTCTTGGAACACTTTGGGTAATATAACAGCAAATTAGTTTAATATTTGCTAAGTCAAATGGGCCAAGTTAATGCTTTGAGAAGTGTTTAGTGTTGATTGGATGTTGTACTAAACCTCTTACCAAAACTTTCCATCTTTCAAAATTTTGTCAGTAAATTTGTTTTGACCTCCTGAGAATATCTGGTTGGTATTTCTCCCTTGCTCCCACCCAGAGTTACAAGAACTATTGTGACCCCTTTCAAAGTCTCATTGAGGGAGTTTATTGAGTTTATTGAGTTTATTGGGTGTTTGCTCATTTCAGTACCATCCATTTAACCCCAAACCCACCCTTTCCAGTCTCTACCTTCCACGTGCTAAGCCCTCCCCTGGCATACCCCAAAATTAGCAGCTTAGGGTGCAAAGTCTGAAGCCATGTAAGATCTAACTTTCTCAGTTAGGAGATTAAAACAGTTTTTACTGTACCAAAAAAGAAAACCCAAACAAAATAAAGCAAAACAAAACCAATCCAAACCCAACAACAACAACAAAACCCCCAAACAAATTCCTAAACTAATAAATGCAAAGAATACATGCACAGATCTGTGCCAAGAGAGGAGAGATGCATCTTATACCTAATATTTTCCAAACATGTGAAGTCACAAGATGGGTCTGGAAGAACCACTTGGAAAAGTTCTCTTCTGCAGCTGAGTGATGGAAAAGCAACACTATTGATTACTTATGTGTATAAAATTTGTCAGTGAATGTGGTAGGGCCATTAAACAGTTCTGTGTCACTTCAAATGCAAGGCACATAATTTTCAAAAAGTGTCAATGTGTTAAATGTTTTCTGTTCCAAAAAAAACCTGAGCCCTGTAGCTATAATGGCAATGTTTCATAATGAAATTCACATAAATTGCTTTTGTAAGGCATTGATTGTTTCTTTCATCTTTGAAAAATTTAACTACACTTATGTTTAGTGCTGTTTTTTATTAAATTAGATGTCCTGACATCTAAACATTCCAGGAATATTTTCCTTTTTTGTTTACACCACAGAAAAAGTCAAAAGCATCCAAAAGGAAGAAAGAAAAATATAAACCACTTCTGACAGTGATCCCCTATTGTGCTTGTGACATCTTTGAAAAGCAGGATTTTATTACTTCTATTTCTCTTCAGGTTTTTATCACTTCTATCTCTCTTCAGGTTTTTATCAAATTACTTGGGTTTTGGAAGTTTATATGCTAAAAGTACCTCAACAAATAATGGTCCTGCTGGCTTTTCAGTAGCAGTGTCTTTTGAATGTTGGAAGCAATCTGAAAAGAGCAGGAAAAGCTGTAAGCTGAGGAAAAAGTCTCAGTTACAAGGCATATTTTGGCAAGTGTCAAGGCAATGAACATGTGGTAAACATTGACCTGGCCAAGCTAACCACTGCTTGTTTTGTCACATAATGCTATGGTAGGAACCATTTGTTCTGAGGGAGCCCTTTCCAGACTTAGTAATTTGCAGTTTATCTGAAGCTCAACATGCAGAAAAATTAAGGGTTTATGTGTAAGTAGAAATATGTTTTAACAGGAACCTGTAATTTTTTTCAAGATTGGAAACTCTGGCAGATGTATATTCTCATTTTCAGGGGCTATTATCTCCTTCAGAAGGAAAAGAGATTGGTGATTCCATATAGATTTACAATGTTTTTTAAAAAGCTTATTTACTTATGACAATGATTATCTTTGTCCTTCAGAGTTTATATAAATGCCAAGAAGGGACTTGGCATTGAACAGCAGATGGACAATTATTTGGGGTATGAGCAGTTACTGGAAAAGTGTCAAGGATGTAAGCAACAATTTCTAATTTTGACCTTCTTCTACAGAAAGCATATTCTTTTTTGGGAAGAACTAGAAAAATCAGTACAACAAATTATTAGCACAGGGAGAAACCTAAACTAGCTTTACAGCTTATGGCTACAGCATCATGTGGTGGAATGGGCTTGAATACCAGAAGCAGCACAGTGTCTGGGCTAGGTTATCCCTCTCAAACAGTTCAAAAGTTGTAATCTCATTGTTTGGTATCAAAAACTCAACAGATGCTTTTTGGAAAGGCTGACAGAGATCTTGCAGTTCCTGGGAGCCCCTGGGAACTCTGCACAAGCCAAGAATAAATAAGATCATAACATCACAGAACTGTTCAAGTTGAAAAATATCTTCAGTATCATAAAGTCTAATCATTAACACTTTAATCAAGTGTTGTCAAGTCCACTACTACACCATGTCCCTAAGACCCATATTTACACATCTTTCAAATACCTCCAGGGGTGCTAAATGCAAGATCATGGTATTCTGCCCATTTTAAATGAATCAGCCTGACAGAAATCTTCATCTGAATATGAAAAGTATATGCAGTTTCATTTTGTCATTTCCTGCAGTTAGTGGAAGAACAACCCAGTATTTTGTTGAATTAGGATTATCTTTAAGCGAATTTTGTCTTATTCATTATAATATTTAGGGTTTTTTAGGCTGAGCAACTAGTGTATTGGTATTTCTTGAAAGGGACAAGAAATGAATGGACATCTACTGCAATAAAGACACAATGTAATGAAGATGATTTGGGACATAATGGAAAGCTTTGATTTTTATCAAGCTTATTGTACTCTGTTTTTTTTCATTGAGGCATTTGTCATATAATTTCAGCCTAAATATTCTAACAGCATTCCACACTAAAATTTATCTTCTCAGGAAGAGGTTTCATGGTAGCACCCTAGTATTATATCTGTGTTTAGAACAGAGGACATGCCTATATTAAAGATAAGCCGTGAAGAAATTAGTATTATACACTTGAAATATAAATAGTTCCATATGTAAAGGAAACATCTCTCATTCCTCCTTGTAATGCTGGTGCCAAGGCCCCCAAACAAGCAAAAAGCTGTGTTCAGGTACCAGTGATCCACGAGCCCCACCACACGCCCCTCTGGCAAGGGACACCCCTTCCATCAGGCTGGAATAGGTAAGAGAAAATACCTGTCTCCCCTGCTCCATTCCTCACAGACATTTAGTAACCAATTACATCAGGCACGTTAAACTTAGAAACAAACCAGTGCAGCCACCAACGTATATTTTTTACAAGTACTGTGATACTCTTGTTGTGTTCTTAAGCCCTGGAAACTGGAGCTGTTTATGTTTCAAAATCATCTTAATATATAGATAATATATCCATAGAGATGGCAATTCAAAGAATATTTTTTAACATTTAAATATTTTTTAAAACATTAGAAAGTATTTATTTTTAAAAATAAAATTTTAGTATTTTGATGCTTCAACCCATCTCTTAAATATTTCTAAAATACGAAACAGTAGAAATAATTATTTCTTTTTTAAAAAAATCTCCAGATTAACTTTTTTGGGATTGATGTATTTAGTAAGTGAAATGTTATTTCTAGGCCATATAATCAGATCCTAGCATGCAAAACCGTTTGGATTTAGTTGTTAACAAGCTGGAGATGCTTTTAAATGATAGCAAATTATTCTGCATTCATTCTTCATTTTATTTTAACATAAATTACTTCTTTCCTCTCTTTCATATATATAAACTCTCAAGTCTGGAAAAGCTCTTCTAAAATGCCATGGTAAACATAAGAAAAATCACATACTTCCATTTGCCCTCCCAGCTGTTTCTTGGCTGCTCTGAACTGTAGTCCCAGCAGCCCTGGTGGAGACAGGATATGTATGTTTCATCATATGAGCTGAGAAAAGTGCAGCTTAATAGACCCTCTTTGACAGTAGAAAATAAGTTTATTCAAGAAATTAGAAAATAAACTGATTATATAGACCAAAGCATTTCTAATTTTGCCAGAAATATGCAAAGTGTATGTGAGCATGTATGTTTACATATAATACATTTTAGAGATTAATTACATAGAGTTTAATTACAGAAGTTTGAAGCCAAATTATCAGTAGGGAAAATAGAGAATTAGATGAGAAATGTTCCCCAATGCCACTGGCATTAGCTCAGATGGTTAGAGCGTGGAACTAGTAATGCTGAGATTGTGGGTTTGATCTGTCTATGGGCAGATAGTGATGGCTACTGACCATGGAGTCCAATGCCATTGTTACAGCCTGTGAGATATTTCAGCCCTGGGTAGGAAATAGCTTCTTTCCATCCCTTGGGCAGGACAGCAGCAGTCCATCAGAGAGAGGCTGTCGATGGTGAGGAGGGAGGGGTTGGGGAAAAAGATGTTTTTAAGGGCATATTTTACTTCTCATTATCCTGCTCTGATTTTGTTAGTAATAAATTCACTTTGTATCTCCAAGTTGAGCCTGTTTTGCCCTGTTTTCTTCAGGTCCTCAACTAGTGTCTGAAAGAGTAGAAGCAGGTACTTGCTATAAAATATCTGCTGGCATTGTCTTAGTCTTACCAGCAATGTAAAGCATGAGTCAGGAAAACAGTCCTACAGTTATGCTTTGTTAACATGGCAAAGAGGTGTAGAATGCATTTCTGAACTCCTTGGAGCTCACAAGGAAGGAGATGAGCATACAGAGCACAGACTGCTTTGAAGTGAGAGATTTTAGACCTCATGCTTCGCCATACACAATTTAGAGCAACTGCTAGGCCCATGGGAATATCTGAGATAAGCTGAGATTTCAGCCTGGACAAAAGTAAGTTCTGAATCAGAGAGGCTGTCTGGTAATGATCAATAGAGGAACACTGGTTAAAGTCAAATTCGTGAACAACTCTGGTCAGAAAGAATCAGGTGGTGGAAAACAGCCAAAGGAGAGAAGCAATTTTAGAAACATCTTAATCAAATTAAAAATGAAACCCCATAAAAAGTCAAATGGAAATATCTTTCCATTTAGAACAAGTTTATCTCATAGCCAGAATTTTCTTAGAGAGCTTTTGTCAGATTGCAATAAAATGAGCCAATTTTCAATAAGAATACACTTTTTCAATGGTTCTACAATTTAGATAATTCATGCAACTGCCAGCATAAAATATCCAAATGGCAAGAAGTAGATATTCCCATTCAGTTAATGTAGTTAGTTATGATAGCACAAACCACAGTGCTAAGCTAGCTACAAACAGATGTTTGTGACAAGAATTATCCTTTTATTGAAAAACGAGCACAAGCTAGTGGACTGTACATGCAGAACTTGTTGATTTTAAAATTTGTAAATAAAGAAAGATCACAACATATTCTCATTACAAGATCCTTTCTAATCTGAACTAATGTTAATGGCAATTTTGCCATTATTGACAAGAGGGTGAATTTCCAAGAGAAAAGGGGTGTCACCACTTAGACTAGAACAAGAAACAGCTGTAATTTTGCTCTCTCTCTGTCCCTAATCTGCTGTTTACCTACAAGAAGGCTCTAATAATGAAATCTTATTGGACTTGTTTTGAAATTCAGTATTAATTACTACAATTTTATTTCATGGTGAGTGTACCAATTCAAATAAAACAACACTGAACTTCTCTAAGAAATGTTTATCATCTGCTACAATATTACTACAACCTATGTATTCTTTTGATTTGCTGTAAACATTATTTCCATGCCTTTTATAAGATACAGATGTTAAATTAATGGGTTCAGAATGTTTCAAACTGAGTCTCCATTCCCCAGCAATTATTAAAATATTTGAATGCTATTTGATACCACATTTAAATGTCCTGAAACTTCATATGAGTTGGGAAAGTTTATTTGTTTTCATTACCTCTAAATTTTTCCTTCTCTACCTCCTTTCAAAACACATAATGAGCATGCTTTGTAAACTTGATGTTTGCCCTAGATTCATCCCTCACCATTTCTTTTGAGTTTTGTTTTGGTTTTTGTGGGGTTTTTTTGTTTGTTGTTTTGGGGTTTTTTGGGGGATTTTTTTGGTTTTTTTTTAATAGTTTTTGTTTGTTTGTTTGTTTTTTTCCTGCAGAAAAATGCAGGAGATGCTGCTAAACAGAAGCATTTCTTCAGTGATGTACTTATTTTTTGGCAGTGAACAAGATGTACGCCCAAGAGAGGAATTCACATCGCAGGACTGCTGCTCGTGAGATTGGAACCTCACTGGAGAAGTTCATGGAGAACTGTTTCTCCTGGGAGAGATCCCACAGTCTCACAGGGGAGCAACTTCTCTCCCTGAGCCAAGTGAAAGAAAACCTTGGGTGATGAGCTGGCCAAAACTCCACTCCCTGCCTCCCTGTGCTGTTGATGGTGAGGAGGGAGGGGTTGGGGAAAAAGATGTTTTTAAGGGCTTATTTTACTTCTCATTATCCTGCTCTGATTTTGTTAGTAATAAATTCACTTTGTTTCTCCAAGTTGAGCCTGTTTTGCCCTGTTTTCTTCAGGTCCTCAACTCGTGAACCCTTTGTTAAATTTTCTATCCCCTGCCCAGCTGTGGTGGAGGAGGGTGAGTGCCTGACAGGTTCCTGGTGTTTGGCCAGTCAAACCGTGTGACAGCTTCTTATCTGCAATACTAATTTTGATTAAATAAACCTGTGCTGCAAGGACTCAGATGATATTTCCAATCCATCTTGAGAGAACAGAGCACTTTGCTTCATCTTCTCCTCCTAAAGAAAAGAGAGGCTTCTCCCAGGCTTCATTAATGTGACAGCCATAGAGAGGGGCTGTTCAACCACTTTTTGAAAAAACAAGAATTGAGGTTTGCTACTAAAAACAAGGTTAAATTTGTACACAAGGACAATTAAATAATCAAATAATCTATTTAGTCACCCTTGTCTATGAAGTCTCATCTTCAACCCTTCTGTAAGTGCCTTGTAAAAAGCAGAAACCCAAATTTCCCCCCCATCAAAAGACATCAATGAATCTCCATCAAACTAATGGGGATTTGCTTTTCTACTACAGAAGGAGAATTAAAGCCTAGTGTGCAGAAAGAGATTCTATTTCCAGCTCCCATCCACGGGACTCAGGCAGGTTAAGAATAGTAACACAAGTAGCTGGAGTACTGAAAAAGTGATCAGCTTCTAAACCTAAGGAACATACTTATTTCTGCATCAACACACACACTCTCAGGTTCCATGTAATTACAAAAACAGGGTATATGATCCCCACACTAAGATCACCCAGCTCTGTGTTAATACTTTTTTCCTGTTTCTTTGATTTTTTGTTTTCCATAGGAGGAGTGGGGTAATGTGAGCTAAAAAAACCCAAAAAAACCAAAACATTCTCATTCTGTAGTGTCTTCTAACTAAGTTAACATTAACTTCATTTTTTTAAGTCCCCACTGTTCCTGATTTACTGCTTTTCTTCCTACATGATTTATTTTCCAGATGGAGAACTGTAGAAGGCAGACAATTTTTCAGCATGGTGTCTTATTTCCTGCTGGGTTATTTTGTCTGTCCAAGGAGCTATTAGAGAAGAGAACAGAAAAATGGATTTATGTTGCTGTACCTGAAAAAGACACATATAGCCATGCATGAAGATTTTTTTTTTTTCAAAAGCTTTCACTGAAGATTTCACAGGCAACAATCTGCTTTACAGCTGTATTAACAACAGGCATTGCCTGCAGCAAAATAAAGCAAAGTACCTCTGCTTTCTCCTTCTGTCCTCCACTCCCTCATCCCCCATTTTGTAATCTGCCTGGCAGGGCATCTTACTCACGTATATACATACTTCACATCTTTATTTATGATGATTCTGATGACATCATCTGTAATACCGGTTTTAAAGCAGCAGCAATGTAAAATAAGCCCAGTGAAAGATACAGAAAATAGTTTCAAAAGTGTAGGTCATATCCATTCTTTTTTTTTTTTAGTGAAATTGCTCTAAACCTTAGCAACCTTCCAAAATTAAAAACAAAACCACATACATCAAGACCCAGTAATGTCTAAATTCTTTAAGCAACTGATCAGCCTTCTATTTTTCACCATATCCTACCTTGTTTTTATTGTACCTCTCAGATATCTGCTCTTGTCTTGATCTACCTTCTTTTTTGCCTTATAAATGGCTTCACACAGGTTATTTATAATGACAAAAATTACATATGCACACTCTCACATGGAAGTACTTTTGCCCAGAGAAGTTGTGGATGTCCTATCCCTGGAAGTGTTCAAAGCCAGGCTGGATGGGACCTTGGGAATCCTCATGTAATGGAAGATGTCTCTGCCCACGGCAGGTGATCTTTAAGGCTCTTTCCAATCCAAACAATTCTATGATTCTAAGATTTTACTTGAATATAACTGTTATAGTCAGGAGTGAAGCCTTTCTTCTTCACTCCTGAAGTGAGAAATAACCATACTCCTTTTTTTCCCAGAGAATTTACAACTTTTATGAAGGCAAAGGAAAGAGTGGAGACAAGCAGGAGGAGGTACAATAAGGAAGAAGGAGAATAAAGTCAATGTCATAAGATGTAGAACTGTAACAGTGTGGTATTTTTGCACCACTTATTTAGTGGCTTGTCTGAAGTCTCTTCTGTGTTCACTCAGAACCAGGATGTGTTCAGGCTTGGTTGTTTATTAAATCTTATCAAAAGCACAGAAAGTTCAGCAACACTTCCAGCCGCCAGCTAGAAGTGAGCAAAATGGAGCGAGATCCAGCTGCTACAAGGTCTCTTAAAGCTGAACAGTCCAACAGAGAAATAACACCTATATTATTGATACTTTTAACCCAATAACCAAATTCCTGTGACCCTCAGTGCAGCACTCACTGTCCAACCAGAAACTACTCCTGAAACCACAAAGAAGGAAGATGAGCACCAAAATAGACATCACCCAAAATCCTACATCCTGTCCCATAACTATGACTATATTATAAAACTCTCAAATTAAAAACCCTTCACCATGTGAAATCACCCACTTCTATTTAACTACACACCCATGATTTTAACCCCATCACTCGAATTTCTCCAAGGCCTCAGGTCACAAGCAGTGTTCTCCAGGGGGTCAGTGTCAGAAAACACAGAAATCTCAAAAATCCCAGGTTTCTGGGATCCAAGAGATCCAACATAGAACCTCCTTCATTTACCTCAAGGACTTTCATCAGGGTTTGATTTTCTTCATTAATATGAGATTTAGTACCAGGAAAAAAAACCCCAACAAAACAGGAGTTTTCATCTACTGTAAAATTAAACATACCACATTATTCCATGAAAAATACCAAGAATTTATATATATCAGATGTGATATATTTAAGTTGAGCATGAGGAAAGTATATATTTGTGTAAATGTAATTTTAGCTGCAAAATCTTCTTCAAAGCATGGTGTTACCACTGTCAACTTGCTCTTGTGGGTAATGCTACTGGCTTTATGGCTATTAATTTAGCAAAAAAAATGAGAGGAAGTCTCAATTTATAAGTTAGCTAAAAATAGAAGACCGTGTAATTAATTAAAGTACCATTGTTTATGGATCAAAACAATGTATCATGACAGGTACAGTGGTATTGAGCAGAGTTAAACACCAGCCCACACAATTAAAAAGCAATTGCATTGTTTTCTAAATGTTTCCTACTGATTTACACAGGATTTCAATTAAAACAGAATTTGAACTACAACTGTGAGGAATTTATGAGTTTGGGTGATGTTTCATGTGAAGAGATTTATGAGATTAGGCAGCAGTATCTAATTTTGAGTTTTCTTGAGGATAACATATTCCCATATTTTTCAAACTGTGATGCTATAGAAAACAAATATATGCCGTTTTTATTTCCTCTGAACAGTATCAGATGATTTCGGTTTCTGAAGCTCTTAACAGCACAGAAATAGTGAGGCACACATTCCTTGTTCATTCTCCTAAGCTATCTATCTTCTGCTTCTTTATTCTTAAATCACCTGCAGTGAGGTCTCAATCCCCTCTTTCCTTCCCAGCTGCTACTACTTTCTGCCCAAAGTGCCTTTTGATTCATGTATAGAGTGCCTTACTTTTGCTGTACCTTTTCCTCATTTTAAAACAAAGTAGAATTGCAATGCAGCTATTTTGTTCAGTCCTTGACTGCTGTCTTTTGCTGAGGTACAGTGGAATTCACAGCTGGTCCTTCTGCCAGTCCACACGTTTTACAACCTCTTGGCTTGTTCAGCAATTAAAAAGAAAAACCCAATTTAACAGCTTTAGTCTGCAAAGCTGTAAGCCAAACAGAAAATAGGTCAAGTTTTCTCAGAAACTAGTTTTGTTATGAGCATTATTGCTTGGGCTATCCACCTTGTGACCTGACTGCGATAGCCAATCATTTACTTGGAGTGATACTTGGATAGAAACATCTTTCTATATCATATCTGTGCCATTTCTGGAAAACTATTCTTTAGGTTATCTCTCTTTTTCACATAGGCACTGTGGCAAATACTTCTTGGGAGGTGAGACTGGGAGCTGCCCCATCCTGCTTTGGAGCACTCCCCAGCTCTCATGTGTCTCATACTTGCTCTGCACAGATGTCTGCCCGCTGGTGCACCATCACAGCTTTCAGAGGAAGATCCTCCCTGGGCAGATGGGCAGTGCACTCCCTTCCTGTACCCTGCTTCTCCCTCTGCAGAGAAACCCAAGGGAACTGGAGGACTGATCCAGCCTCACGTGGCGTGAGCCTGTGGGGGGAAGAGAAAGCTGGGAAGATTGAGGATGGCTTGGAGCCTTGGGAAACTGCAGCCACAGAGGGACCCTCACCCCTGCAGGAGGGGAGGGGTAAATGATTACTCACACATGATTTTAGGCTGATTTTATTTCTCCTTGATAATATGACTGTTCAAAACCCAGTGTTTTGGATTGTTTCTTCTCATGCAGATTTCTAGCTGCCTTTGCAGGAGAAAATCCAATTCTCGGTATAAACCATGCGTTTTTCTCCTGGAAAATGTTCACAAAATGAACAATTGTGTTTGCAGGCAACTCCACAAACTTTGTGTCCTACAGTGAAAATAGAGGGAAGTAGGACAGGACGGGTCTTGGCCACTGGCCACAGGGGCCATCATGCCCTGATGTGACCTGGAACTTCCAGGGAAAAACAATCCCATGGGGAGGACTCTGTGTCCCTAGGGAATGATCTGTTTTGAACTCTAAGCAATACCTCCAGTTCCTCATACTACTGGACAATAATGATCTTTTTATAGATAAATGGGCATGACTTTCTGAGGAAAGAGTAATCATTAAAGAAGAACCTCTTAAGAAAAACCAAAGTCCACTGTCAAGGAAAGATAATCACCCCTAAGCTTAACAGGATTTCTGTAATACACAGGTTTCAGTTCATGTTTTTGCTCTAGAAATTTACTTTTCTTCAATAAACGAGTTATCACTTCTTTCTCACCAATCCAATCAAATGTGACTTAAATCCTCCAGTGCCTATTTCTAGGAATTTCTCATAGCTTGATATTGAAAAATATTGAAAAAGAATAAGAAAATAAT
Organism: Alethe castanea; assembly: GCA_024734035.1. Classification (NCBI taxonomy): domain Eukaryota; kingdom Metazoa; phylum Chordata; class Aves; order Passeriformes; family Muscicapidae; genus Alethe; species Alethe castanea. Next base: position 60,467,668 of record JANRGV010000094.1, read on the forward strand.
CTCATCATGTATTAGGATACAGCAAAACAGTTGTTTATCATTTAGCAAAATAAATTATTCACAGAATTTATTCTATTATCTGCATTTTTAGAAGAAAAAAAGATCCTTCAGTACTGCACAGGTTTTTATTTACTTGATAGTTTCACTTTAAATATTTCTAGTGGAAAGCAATATACCAAATAGAGAAAATTTCTGACGTAGGTGCTAGAAATTCTTTCCTCAGAGAATTATACGTAATATGATTTTACAATAATATTTAGAGGTTGTTGCTGTATATAGATACTATGTAAAGGATACAACCTGTGAGGAGATCTTAATTCTGTAAGTTAAATCAAGTGTATTTTCTGTGTATTGATCTAAGCATTTAGAGTAGCACCAAGAAATGGATATCAGCAAATGGATATCAAAATTTACATGTGTAAGTTACATAATATTATTGTTATTATGACACTTATAACATTGGACAGATCTCAGGCTCAAATACTGGACTTTAGCAGCAAAATAAGTGCAGAAGATGCAAAAATTTTAAATACTTTCTGAATTCAAAATTCATTTTCTTCTTCCTAGTACTAGTGATCAGCCAGTCTTGGTTCAAGGGTCAGGTCCTGGATCTGTTTCACGTGACAAAGGGTATCTAGCAGGTTCACTCAGCTGAAGGCAGGAATAACGTTCATGGTCTGATCACTGAGCACCAGACCACACGATTCTAGTCTGGCCTCCAACAGGGATCACTTCTATCACCTCAAACTGGCATTTACTCCAAACTGAAACCTCTCATTGCAAGGAAAAGAAGAAGCAAAATGGAAAACAAGAGTGTAAAACAGAGCTGTGGTGGTGAGAGCAGCAGGCAGAAGTGTCTCCAGCTTCCTCCTAGGGAGCTGTTGTGGATGTGCCAGGTGTGGCACACACAGCATCACTTTCCTGCATTTCAGGATGAGACAGGAGAGCCTTGCCAGCACTAGAAGAGATGCTCAGCTCTCAAGCTAATAGGATGCTGAATTAAGGTTAGCCTTTTCCCTAATCTCAAAGACACAGTGATACATATCCATTCACTCAAGCTGTGTGTCCTCTCCCCCTTAAAAGGCTGCTCTTGTGTTCCCCACCATCAGGGGCCAAAAGGTACAGCAGCTCGTGGAAAACAGCATTGCTTGCAAGATTTCCTGCAGCTCGTTAGTCACACCCTTAACTTTGCTACCCTCGAGTGCATTTTTCAGATGTTGAAATGAGGCCTGAAACAGAACCCCAGATGCATACAGCCTGGAGTGGAAAAGTGGAACGCTCAACTCGGAATTTCTTGTCAGATTCTTAGTCAGATATTGAAAGCGGTATTAAATCTTCAAAAAGTGAAGTTTCTTCCTTGGATTATCCTGGCTAAAAGATAGTTTCACAAGAGTTTGCATAAATAAATTTCTAAAAAATCTCATTATTTCAGCTAAATAAAAATACCAATTATTCCCACATACAGAGTAACATCATGACAGAATAACAAGTGTTTCCATACTATTTAAAAATATTTCTTCTCCAGAAATTGTATTTTTAAGTTATAGTCTTTTTCTATGTGAGATTTAGCCAAAGTGGTTATTCTGAACAACCCCATGATGTGATGCTGAAAATGTGTCAGAAGACTATGGCATGATAAATCCATAAATTTACATTTCTAGCTTGATTTTCAATTTGCTATTCCATTAGTTTTTTCCTACTTTATGTAAAATACTATAATCCAAAAAATACTCACTTTTCTGCTAGAAAAAAACATTCATAATTTTAAAAAAACTGCTGCAGGCTTGTATTCATGCCAATAGGAATTTTTTACACTAAACTTATTTTCCTAGGATGGATATTACAAGCATCTTCCACTCAGAGTTTCTTTGGTAAAGTGACTAGGAGAGAAACCTTCTGACTCAGATGATTATTTTTAAATTTGCTTTATATTTTCATTTTTTATCCCAGGCTTCATAAACAGTTCGCCGCCTTCTCAACATTATGATGTCTTATTTATATAATGCAGCTCAGCAGCTCAAATTTAAGAAGAAATATCTTCAAGTGTAAGGGGTTTGCATCTTTTTGTGAATTCACTCGATGATACATGATACCTATGGTTTTTCTGGTCAACCCTACGAGCTGCATACAAACACCATTAAAGCAGCCTCCTGCCAGACTGGGTTGAGGGGTGACCCCAGAAACTCCCTGTTGTAACAGCACAGCTTTTACCATTGCCAGAGACACTCATTAGTAAGACCCTGTAGGTATGAAGTAAAACATGCAGAAAATATCCATATTCATACTTATAAGGGGAGAAGACAAAAAAAAAAGAGGGGGAAGGCAAAAAAAACCCTCTCAAAAGCAGAGGAATACTTGGCTCTTTTTTTGAGAATAATACTTTAAGGCATTTGGCCTGTACAAAAGAGAAGTATTAACTAGTGATGTTTGTATACTTGATAGAGCTCTGACACATCTCAGAATGTTGCCTACTGAGTCACTTTGACTGATGCACATAATGGAAATGGGTTCATTGCTTTCTCAGCTGGCTCCTCCATCTCACCACCCACAGCTTATAGGACACAGTGGTGTGCTGTGGCAAACACTGTATCCATATCCGGGCTTTCACTGAGGGAAGGGTCACAGATCCCAAACCTGTGCTTCACATTTTTAACCTAAGTGCATTAAAAGTATCTTCTCTATGGTGCAGCAGTACCTTTAAAGAAGTATCTTTGAATATTGTTTTGGGTTTTTTGTTTGTCTTTTTCGGTTCACATTTAGCAATAAAAGGGGACTTTCAACTCCCCCTTTCACACTCGGTCTCACCAACACCAACTATAAAATTGCACCATCTCTGCTCCACACGTGGACAGAAATCCTTCTCCCAAGCAATGAATGGAACAGGCAGGACTTCAGGTCTGGACACACACTGAGTTGCTACTGACAAAGCAAGACTGCCTCTATTTACTGATGGCTCAAAAAGGATCCAAGGTCTTAACCAAGACAAAGCTGAAGAAAAGGACTTCTGCTATTAAAAGCTCTCCCAGGTTATGTAATTTCCCTTTTTTTATTTTCTTCACAATATACACTCCACCTTTTCTTCAGGGGTGTGACTACATACACCACCTCTCTGTGCAAATTAATCCTTCACAATGACAAGTAATTTCCTGCCTCTTTGGAAAATGTGTTGTTATGGCATTAATGAAGAAAAAATGAATATTCAATTATTTAAAGCAAAAATACAAAAGGAAAACCTAATAATTTAATTTACAAAATTATGCCAAAGACATGGTTAAGATAGATGCTGCTGTTCAATCAGGTTTAGTGTGATTCTCTAGTCCTGTAAGTCCAATAAAGTCAGATAAATCAAATAAATAATTTCTCACATGAATCCATAGAAGCTATATTGTCTTTAGCAGTAATCAGTTAAAAATTAGTTTCTAACTGAAATTCATCTTCAGACAGTGCAGCACAAACCACACTTCCATTCATCTAGAGGTCCATTGAGTTTCCAAACACACCAAGGCTGAACTACAGGGAAGCACCAGAATTAGTTTTAACCATTCAGTTTCTTATAGCTGCCTTAAGTTCCAGACATTCTACCAAGGAGCACACTTAGTATGTGAAAGGACAACTGTAAAGCCTATTGCTGGCATTCAAGATCAAGAAATTGTTTCTCTGAAAATAAACTCACTAGTGAGACAACTGGTTTGTACACTGAGCTTTCATTTCTTTCTCTTTTTAATTTTTTTTCTCTATTTCTCTCATTATTTAAAAATGCTGAGATATTGGAAAAGAGTTGGATCACGTCAATGTGCCAGGCTAATGTTTAACCTTCAATTTGCACATCACAGATAAAAAGGGTCTGTACTAGAGATTTCACAGCTAAGTCCCTTATTTCAGCTTGCCTGGCCAAAGCACCCACAGTACCAGGGTCCAAGTGCATTCCTCCTTAACTCATCCTTAGCCACCTTTTCTCTAACTCCTTAGAACTGAACTGGGCTACAAGAAGCCTTCTGGTTGAAGGGTCTTTCAGCTTATTGTTTGTCATTGCTGAGCTGCAGACAGGCTTCAGCTTTGCTGTCAACAGAGAATCTGGTCAGAGCACCAGACACAGCAAACCAGAATCTTTCATCAGAGAATTGTACAATTGGTGCAATGCCAAACTTCGTAGCACCAGAAGTCAAAAAATTTGTGGCTTGGGACTATGTTGTTTTTGCAGCGCTGTTTTTAATCTCTGCCAGCATTGGAGTCTTTTTTGCAGTTAAAGAGAGGAAAAAGAAAACTTCAAAGGAGTTTTTGGTGGGTGGTAAGCAGATGACATGTGGACCCATAGCTTTTTCTCTTACATCAAGCTTCATGTCAGCAGTGACTGTCCTGGGGACACCCTCTGAAGTTTATCGCTATGGGGCATCCTTTGTGCTCTTCTTTCTTTCGTACACACTTGTCATAATTTTTACTGCTGAACTTTATCTGCCTGTTTTTTATAGATCTGGCATCACAAGCACTTATGAGGTAAGTAAAAATCATAAAATAAAGGCACTATTCTAGCATAACTAGGTATCATGCATATGTTTATTTGAGAAAAATCTTTGACAGAAAGCTTTCTGCAGTGTTTTGCAGAAGAAATATATTGATATAGGAATTATTTTTAGAAATAATTTGCATTATTCAAACTAGTTATTACATTGCATAAGCTGAAATCAAAAGAGTCAGAGCTCCTTTTATGCACATGTAGCACCGACAGGATATGGGTTTAGACACAGCACCAAATTAAGTTACAGTTGGAAAATATTTAAGTGTATCCAAATGCTTCTGGTCCTTTGAGTATTCTGCTCTAGTTTAGAGAGACAGACTTTAAGAACAGCATTTAATACTATCCAATTCAAACTTAGTCTAGATA
>JANRGV010000094.1:60472649-60534885 GCA_024734035.1 Alethe castanea
ATGGTAATTTTGGTCAAATTACTATATCTAAATAGCTGAGGTGGGAGGAAGAAGAAGGAAGGTGGTGGGCTTGTTCAAAAAATAAAAAAGAAAGAAGAAAAAAAAGTCAGGGCTGGAGAATGATTTCAAGAACTCTTGAGGAAATGAAATTAATGACTTCTGAATTTTATGGAGTTTTTCCTTCATAATGCAGTTCAGTAGCAGCCCTTATAATCTGCACATCCTCAGGGCAGCTACTGAGCATTTGGGATCACCCCTTACTTCAGCCAACCCCTGCAAGTTTGATTTCTCCTCTCTGTGGGTAGTTTCAAGAATTAAGTTTAAGCAAGAATTGGATGATGAAACTGGGTTAGTTCACAAGGAACCTTCTGGTAGCAGAAAGGCTGCTCATGCTCACTGAGCCCAAAACCAAGGAAGGGCTTTGGTCAACCAGATCTGCCTGGGTAATTGCAAATTTTTTCAGGTCAGTGAAGAGAAAAATTGACCATTGCTGCAAATAGTTGCTAGTTGCATTTTCTAGCAGGTTTTGATCCAGTATCAGAGAATTAATTACTTTTGTCATCTGAACCACTAAAAATGTCGTTGTAGACAGAGAGACCCTTCAAGCATGCTGGAAAGATGACTGTTTGCTTCATGAATTATTTTTAGAAATAGGTCAAGTTACATAAACTAGCTGTGTATTCATATGGCAGACTGTGTGGTTTATTATGCAAGAAACACAAGACCAGCATGAGCAAAATGAAGAAAAATAAGCTTTGACAGTACAAAGTGCACAGCTTAGAGACTTGTAGAGGAGAGAAAACTTACACAGCCCATGCCTGGGGTCTGCTGGGGAGCACTTGGGACCATGGCCCAGGAGGAGCCTCCCTGCACAGGGGCTGCAGAGCCCCAGTGGTGATCCAGCCCTAAAACCTGGCATTTGGAGCTGCTCACCCCTGCAGCCCTTTTGGAGGTGGCAATATCTCTCTGCAGCCTCGAACCTGGAAGTCCCTAGGATGCCCCTTCTTGCCTCTCCATGTTGGTGATGTGCAGATTTGGCTTTGGACTGAAACAGAGCAAGTGGGAAAGCCAGCTTAGCTCATGCACTAGGAAACTCCCTGTTGCTGCTTCACCATTTGCTCCACCTCGACTTTCTGGAGTTGATGCTATTTCTGCTCAAATTTCCTCACTGTATAGTTGGAATATATTTTCATTTGAAGTCTAAATTTCTTTGTAGTTCTTAGGATCTTCCAGTTATTCCTGGTACGAAGCAGGTATTGATTACTGCAACCCAATAGAGAACTTCAAGTACATGGTACAGATATGAAGATTTCTTAAATGTGATTATCATTATGTCTAATGACAATCCTGCTTTTCTCATTAACATTCATAACAGCAGTGCCAGCTGCCAGTAATTTACTTTCACGGTGAGGTGTTACTTAGGGCAAGCAGAAGGGTAACATCTGTGTCACAGATGCTACATGTGCCCTTTACTGAGATTACACTTTTTCCTAGTATTTGGAGTTAAGATTTAACAAGATTGTCCGTCTTGCTGCAACATTGATTTACATCCTACAGACGGTAAGATACATTGACTCTTTCTTTTTAATGCTAATTTCACGCAACATTGATTTTCACAGACTAGTCTCACACAGCACATTTTTTATAATGAGGTGTTTGAATCAGCACTCTTTTTTTTTTTTTTTCTTAATTTTTTTCACTTGGACTATGAATGCTAAAAAAGAAAGTATGATTATATTTTTAACTGTCTAACCTCCTAACTTTTCCTGTTAAGAATGCCATTTTAGTTGTCTTTAACACTCAGACGTTGTGCTGTACTCTCACAGCACACTCTTGGTCTCATTATGTTCACTTGAAGCCTCTCTTTTCCAAAACAAGTGGATTCTGTCTTCCTTGAGAAGCTGGTCAAGCTTTACTGGGTATGTTCAGTTACCCATTTATGACACTGAGGTGAATTATCCTATTTGAAAACTGTTGCACAAGGTGTCCTGGCCACTGCTGTGACCATCTTGAAAGGTGACATTGGTTGTATATTTAATGGAAAGATGGGATTTTATGGGAGATTAGGACACATTTCCTTCTGCATTAATTCCCATTCTAATAATTCCCAAACATTTGACAATAGATCTGAATGCTTATTGCCTTTGAAGCTTTGTTTCTCCATCAGTTCTCTCAGATTTTACATGTAAAGGGTAATGAGTCAGTTACTTCAAAAGAGATTGAATGGAAAAATGAAAATTTAATTTCTAAGATCAATGCAACTTTATTTCTGTATCACTATTTTTGTTTTCTGGAGGTACCCTTTTTCTATTTGAGGATGATATTTTGTCATCTATTTGTCTTAGCAATAGAGAAATAAGTAATACAAAGACAGATAACGGTCCTTCACTCAGAAAGGATTTAAACACAAGATTTTAATTTTTAAGGGCTGAAACAGAAAGCCATATGCAATACAAGCTGATCTAAAGAAACCCCTATACATGGTATTTTGCTCAGAGCCCTACTCTAAATACAAGTTTTATCACTGAGCATTCAAATATATAATTTTTCTCCTTCAGATCCTTTACACAGGAATAGTAGTCTATGCTCCATCATTGGCACTCAACCAAGGTGAGTTCTTATGCTGCACTGCACTGCTACCCCAAATACCAGAAGGATTGCTTGAGTAAATGAAATAACAAAAATAGATAAGAACAAAAACCCAAATCTTCTCAAGGGTTCTGTAAGAAGGTTTTCGCCTTCACCTTGTAGCTCTGCATTTCTGGCTCCCCAGGTTCCTCTCCCACCCAAACACTAACAGGAGCCTCCTGGTTGCTCTTCTGCTCTCCTTTCCACTCAGAACCACCTGAAGAGATTTGAAGCAAACAATTTCCCAACATCCTGACAAAGTTCATAGTACAAGCTGATGATCCAAGACCATACTATGTACTTTGATTCCCCCCATCCCTGTATCTTTATTCACATTTCCACAGGCATAACTCTTTTCCCTGTTGCCAGAGATAAATGCTGTTCTGCTGTCTGTCCCCAGACTTCTTCAATTAATATTTGCAAACTAGGCATTGAGCATCCAACACCATACAAGGGATCTTTAATTTTGCTGTCATAGGCCACAAGGCATCATCATGGCCCAAATCCTGATTTTACCAAAACTGATTGGGGCAGAGATTGTGAGGCTCTTTTCATTGTTCATTGTCTTAGTGGCATTTGGTCTGTTTGACCCCACTGCTCACACAGCACCAAATTTTCTTCCTCTGTCATGCAGCTGAATTCCACGAAACTTTACAAAGCAAAATGAACACAGAAACTTGTTTTAATGAAGCACATGTTAACATTAAATCATTCTTAGATGCAGGTAATGGAATTTACTTAGGGATTTTTATTTTAGGATTTTTGGGAATCACTGATGAACTTGATTTTTCAAGACAAAGTTCTGGACTAAAAACAGAAGTGAAGTATTGCCTATAAAACTGTCCCCTCAGAATGACAGATTTTTGCTTTATGCAAGTATTCTTAAGTGTTACTTCTACTTGAAAGTTAGTTAATTTCAATTTGAAAGAAAACAACAATGCAAAACATTGTTCTACAAAACTTGAACAATCCAGCAAAACTCCTAATAGACACAAAAGATTAAAATTAATAGTTACTCCTGTCCATCTAAAGCTAAAGGATTGTAGCTCTTCTGCTACCTTCCAGATGACTTACATCCATTTCACTAACAATTCTGTTTTTGTTGGTTTCACAGTGACTGGATTTGATCTCTGGGGTTCTGTAGCTGCAACAGGAATTGTCTGCACTTTCTATTGCACTCTGGTATGTAACCAGGCATAACTGCACAGTTGGAACATTGATGGTTAATTTGACCATCCTTTAAAGATTACAGACTATCAGAGAAGGATGGTTCCTGTGGAGAACACAAAGAGAAATTTCTTCTACACTCTGTGTTATAAGGAAGTTTATTTGGAGGGAAAAAAATCCTCTCTAATGTTCTGCTGTATGTCTCCATTTTTAAACCAGACATATTGAGACAGAGTCCAGACAAGGAGGCAATAAGCTTCCCCTCTCATCTTTTGAGAAGATGATTCTTATCTTTTACAAATTATAAGCTGAAGAAAACTGTAATGAAAACTGCACTCAAGAACAAAGTGCTAAAACCTAGGAAGGATAATCAACAGGTCAGAGAGCTTTACTTTTGAGTGGAAGCAGCATGAGACTCCAAATTCCAAAATAGATTTATTGTGTAGATATTTGCAGTGAAGCAGCAGAGCCCTGGGGCTCAGGACACAAGTTAATACCATTCCCATTGCCACTAATGATTTTTTCCAATATATCACTCCACTCTTGTTGAAAACACTTATCATGTGCTCTAGTACTGGCTTGATCACATATGAAAGTAGCTGTGGCAAACTTTCCAGAGCGATTTTTCTGTGTTAGGCCAGTTGTGGACTGCTGGGCTCTGAGAAAGTATGGAGTCCTATGAGATGCAGGAACAGGCCTAAACTCCCTAAGCTTTTGTTCCACACCATGATATTTAGGCTGTGAAATTTTCCAACCTGCAAAAATCCACACTTTGTGGGAGAATGCAGAGCCCTGATTTGCAGGTGCTGTGCATACAGGTCATGAGTTGTCAAAATAAGGAGTCTTTCTACATTTTTCAGTACTTGAGCAACAGGAGATTGTGGGTACACATTTCTCTTTGTTTTAGGGAGGATTAAAAGCTGTTGTCTGGACAGATGCATTTCAAATGATTGTTATGGTGGCTGGCTTCATGACAGTTTTGATTCGAGGAACTAGTCTGAATGGTGGATCGACCAAAGTCTGGGAAGATGCCCGTGAAGGATCTCGGCTAAACATATTTGAGTAAGAAACAAATGATGCAAACCATTCCTTTCTGTATATTTAATGTTTAGAAACCATACCCTCAGTAAGCCAAAAATACACAGACTTGTTATTAAACAACCTTGGCAATCAGAGAAGTCCATTCCTCATCTCTTCAGCTGTTGGCAATGCATTTGACTTTTAGAAAAGCCTAACTCGTTCAAGAAATCAAAGATGTGCTGAACTGAAAGGGAGATTTGCCATTTTTTCCTTGTGTTGCTACAAATGGAGCCAAATTATTCCTTCCAATTTCATACACAGAATATTCTGAGTTGGAAAGGATCCACAAGGACCAACAAGTCCAGCTCTTAAATAAACGGCCCATTCAGGGATAAAACATGAAACCTTGATGCAGTTAGCACCATGTTCTACTCAACTGGGCTGAACTCAGTGGCTAATTGCATGCATCTTTAATTTTCTATTAATAAAATGGACGCTATGTTACTTGCACTCACCACAGCCTCTAGCACTAGTGCACCAGTGCTCTGGGATAGAAATCTGATCTTCCTTTGGCTGTTTGGGGCATTTGTTGGTTAATCAAGGCAAGTCAGTGACAGAATCCAACAGCAAGGTCAAATGTTATCTCTGTCCCAGCCAAGGTACAGAGAACTGCAAAGATGACACATTCGAGACAGAAAGATACACTTGCATGAGTTAGATTTGCTGATTAACAGAATTTTGTCGTACAAAAGATAACACAGCAGCTGAAGCAATTTCTTGTAAAAGAAGTTACATCATAATGATGTGTTTTTAAATTTACTGGATTTTTTTAAAGTTTGGTAAGCAACCTTGTCCCTGGCAGAAGAGAGGGTCCCAGGCAGGATGGCTTGTAGGTCTGCTACAATATGACACGGGTCTGATGTCTGAGCATAAGCACCCCTATAAATTTGATTAATCTCAATTAAGTGATCCATTGCCTAGGTTTGAATGGTATTTGTTTATCCTGGCTTGAAAACAATGTGTTCCAACATGAAAGTAAAAAAACCTCCAAACCTGAACACATCAGCTGTTGTCTGCTTTGGAAAACAGTATTACCAATGCAGAATTTTTGATTCAGATGGTAGGACATGACAGAGGGTTCTGAAAAAAATCACCTACCTCTTGCTGAAAAAAATATGTTTAAATAAAAAACTAAATTGCTTCTTTCTTTCTTTCCTCTAGCTTTGATGTTGATCCTTTGAGACGACACACCTTCTGGACAATAGTTATTGGGGGAACATTTACATGGCTAGGGCTCTATGGAGTCAATCAGTCCACAATACAGAGATGCATTTCCTGCAAATCAGAAAAGCATGCTAAACTGTAAGCTGCCTGACATTAACCTTTTCCTGCAATCGATCAAGAATTACTCTAAATTTGTCAGCTATACTAAATAAATATTGGGATATTGTTAGGTAGCAATAAATTAATTTTACTCTGACAGTGTTGCTACCTCTGGCTCCAAATTACTTAATTATATGCACAGGAAAAAGAAAAATCTATCTTTTGCAGCTTATCAATTTATGAACAGACTGATAAACTAACCCTTAGAAGGAGAGTATGGCAAAGATGCCAACACAGAAGTTGTGCTACCTACAACCTCACTGTAAAAATGTATCTATTGGAACTGTGTTCATGTTATACTGTATTAAAAGTTATTTTGATTTATTGGGGCACTACAGTACAAGGTATTATCTAAATAAAATTAAATCTTAATAATTTCTTGAAATTCTGCAGCATTAGAGTAATCAGAATCAATGAAGGACAAAGTGAATCTTCACAATATAGATATACAGGTCTCCAGCTTGCTACCTGCCTCAACTTCAGCAGTAGTATATGCATAGACATATTCTTCTAAACAATATTTTTTTTCACACGTCTAGGGCCAATTGCTTGCACATGTGGCTAAAGAATAAAGGTGATAAATTTTTTCCTTTTTCCAAGAGTTAGGTTTTCTGCTGTCTGTAAAGATATTAATTTTTCTGAAGGTCATGACTATATATATGAATTTATCCTGTAGAAAATTCAGTGTCTGAAAAACATTTAGAAGTCACAGTGGTGAGTACATCACCAGTAACAAGTTGGGTGAACCTTTGTTTCCTGGTGGCACACTCTGAACTGGTCTTAGCACTAGATCTTGCACAAGGTGAGGCCTAAACACAACGTGAGCTCTATAAAATTGGGCAGCTCTCAGAACCTGCAGGGCTCCTGACCCACAGCCACACAAATCTCCCTTGCAGCTGCTGTCACCAACATTTCATGGAACAGCAAAAAACGTCCCAGACTGTTAATTTGCATAGTAACATTGGAAATAACATTTTATGTGCTCTGAAGGGAGGGCAGCATCAGCATCTCCCTGCAGGCAAAAATCTGTTCTCTCAAGGGACAGGAGTGACAGATCCAGCACTGAGTGCAGCCCATTTCGTGTAGAGGTTACTTGACTCTTCCAGCTCTATGGAGTTGCTTGGAAAATTTATCTTTGCCCTATAGCATAAGGATGGTGTACTTTCCTATTTCTTTTAGTCTTGCTTTGAATTATCCCACTTTGAATTATATAACCAGTTGGGATTAAGCAATCTCCCCAAAAAGTTCAGAATAAATATCTTGTGACAACTTTTTTATTTATCTTCCATTAAACAGCTTCTCTCTTTTGCTCTAGAGCACTTTACCTGAATTTATTGGGACTTTGGACAGTCCTAATGTGTGCAGTGTTTTGTGGATTGGTGATGTACTCTCATTACAAGAGTTGTGACCCTTGGAGTGCTGCTTTCATTTCAGCTCCCGATCAGGTACAGATGTGCATTACAGTAATTAGGAGCTGCTTTGGGCTCAGATATAGCACATATCAGGACAGTTTAATTCTGTGCAATGCTCTATATCCTTTCAGCACTCAGGGTGTAGCCAGGTCAGGGCTACAATAATATCTGTTCTGGCACTCCTGCAGTGCTAATTCAATTGAGCATTTTTGCCAAAAGACACTCCCTTTGCTCAAAATCTGAAACCACGGTATTTGGGAAAACACCAGAATTTAGCAACATGCTCATAAGCATAAAATACTTCTCTTCCATTACCTAGGAAACTCTTAATTAATTTCTTGTGTTGCTCTTGTGCTCCTTCTATCCCAGCTCATGCCATACTTTGTTATGGACATTTTTTCTTCAATGCCAGGAGTCCCAGGACTGTTTGTTGCCTGTGCATTCAGTGGAACACTAAGGTTTGTAGATCTGAATTGGCTTTTTAGCTTTTAGTTTTCAATAATTTCTTGAGGATCCAGAATGAGGTCAAAATATGAAACCCTAAGAAAAGCCCAGCCGTTTTTCTTAGATCATTCTAGGATTAGTAGTTCTTTATTGAATAATGTTTTATGTACCTGGAGGTATTTAAAAGTCATGTGGATGTGGCACTTAGGGACCTGGTTTAGTGGTGGATTTGACCATGCTGGGTAAACAGTTGGACTTTATCTTAGAAATGTTTTCCAACCTACATTATTCTATGATTATGTTTATCATAAAGTCTAACTCCATATCTCCAGTATCTTTTTATCCCAAATATATTTTAGAATAATGTTATCAGTACAGATGAAGTATAGAAAAACTGAGTTTATTTTCCCAAAATACTCTTTGGAGCTGTTCGTGGTGAAATTGTCTTTACTTAAGTTAACTGCCACTATCACAGTCAGGGGTATAAATGTTTTTAGCAAGTCTGTCTTAACTGTGTTCACCAAAGATAGTCTCACTCACCGTTCATAGGGGAGCAGGGTGGCACTAATGGTGACTTGCACATCCTTCAATTCCTAAGGGAGTAAAGTTTTAATTCTGGAACATGCCTATATTTAAGGTCTTTGCACACTTGTAAATGGAAGGGTCAGATAGGGTGTGTTTCTATCTTGTTCCATGCTAGCACAAAGCAGAGCCCCCAGCAATTGCAAAAGTAGCAGAAACCTCCCCATTTAAAGCAGCACATATGAAAAATACTATGAATCATAGCTCTAAAGTTCTCAGAGAGTATTAGTGCTGAGAAAGAGGAAGCATTTCTTTATAAGTACAATTTGATTTCAGATTATATTGATTCCTATTTACTTACCATTCTTCTCCCTTTCTACAGCACGGTAGCAGCCAGCATCAATGCTTTGGCAACTGTTACCTTTGAAGACTTGATCAAGAAAGGTTTCCCAAATCTCTCTGAGAAGATGAGCACGTGGACCAGCAAAGGTTTATGTGGGTACTCTAGATGAGACCCATTTCTTTAGCAGCAAAGGGCATTGCATAGAGAGGCTCCCCCAGAAACATTTGTGTTTGGGAAACCTCCACAGGAATGTAACACTTTATAAATCCTCAAGGTGAACATCAGCCTGATGCTTCAACAGCATTAAGTACCAGCATCAAATGGCAGAGAAACAAATACAGATTAGAATTAACAACCACTACCCAAAATCATTGGAAAAGTTTGGTCTACTGAAAATATTGGAAAACACTCTTCATAACACAGAAAGAATATTAATGTAGTTATTACCACATTACTTTATAGCAGTATTTATTTAGAATAATACAGTAATTTCTATTCAAACCTAGATTATTGCATAGGCCGGTTATTATGCTTTTCAGAGAGCAAGTATGAAAATGAAAAAGTAAAAAAACCACAAAAGGTTATTAACATATCAAGCATCCAACATTATTATAATTTTTAGGATATTTGTTACAATTATTGTAGTAAGAGCATAACCCTCTTATGAATTCCATAATAATACCATAAGAATTCTGTTAAAGTTTGTAAATATCATGAAAGAGCCAAACCCATTTATTTTTTATTTCTGTAACTTCTTCTAGTCTCCATTCTTGTTTTTCTGCTTACTACTGAGTTTTTTCACTCTGGACCTAGAAAGATAGTTTTTATGTCTGAAACCAAAGTGTGCTAGCATAGAAGTTTTGGTTGGCTTTACTCAAGGCTGCCTGCATACAGAATTTCACCTACCATGAAGTTAAAACTGGTGTCAAGGGAAGAAAGCCATGCTGTTTTATAATTTCTCAATTCATTCATTAGATTAATGTAAAAGTGATATTTAAAGGCAACAGAAACTTTTCTACAAGAGGCATAACTTCTAAATTAATTTCATTGCCACTGTTCTACTTTGTAAGAAATATCAATCAACCAAAAACCCAATGAGACTTCACACAAGACACTTCTGGGTGTGTGATGGTCCACTCTAAACACTCAATAAGAAGTGGAAATTCCTGCGTGCTGCCTGGTCATCTCAGACACTACTGAGCCAGAAACCATCCATTAGCACCAGTGCTGCCAGCCAGCCCTGAGAGCCTTGCTCCCTGTCTTTCCCAGGTGTGCTGTACGGTGTGCTGTGCACCTCGATGGCTGCAGCAGCATCGCTGCTGGGAGGAGTTGTGCAGGTACTTCTTCCTTCTGAAATGCAATAAATAGAATAGGAAGGGACAGAAAATTCAATGAGCAAATAATGCTGCCAGCTCTGATGGCTGCTAAATCACCTAAACCATTTCTGTGGACATTTTGCTGAGGGGAATAAGTAGGAGAAAAGCAAATCCCCTAACTGCTTCACTATTGACTCACAGCTAGGAAACAAGGCTGAGCGTGATTCTCTCTTTAACTGGGCCCTGAAATCACTCCTTATCCCTTCTCCCTCACCATCTTCCCACTGAAAATTACAGACCAAAATCAGAATTGGGCATGCTTCCCCTCAGCTGCTGCCCTGAACTCCTCTTTCTTCTCTGCACCCACAGGCTTCCCTCTCCATCCATGGGATGTGTGGGGGGCCAATGCTGGGATTATTTACCCTCGGAATTGTGTTTCCCTGTGCTAACTGGAAGGTAAGGAAGCAAAAATCCTGATCTAAAAGTAAATATCTCAGTGTTTTTTGGTTAAAACTCCATTTTGAAAATTATTTGAGTCTTTGGGCTGCTTTTCAGATTCAGTGCCTGAGAATCTAAGATCTATTTAAGTATGCCTTTTCCATGCCTAAATTTATCCTGCTGGATTTAAGTCTACACAACAGTGGAATAATTGGTGATTTGATTCACAGGAGAGTTTTCTTAATTTTTTTTGTTTGTTTGTTTCTGAGTTTCATTAAGAAGAAAAAATTATTCAAGACTTGCACCAGCCTTGGGATGCACAGTGATTTCAAAAGCTTTGCCTTCATTCTTTCACTCAAAACACAACATGAGCTCGTTCCATATTTCCCCATCAGGATTCCCATCAGGGTTAGCAGAAGTAAAACTAAAATCTGTACCACAGCTTTAATTACACTTCTGCTTCAACTTTTATAAATAGAGGGCACTAAAACACCATGTTTTATACCTTAGCTGGGAGAGAACAGGATTTATTTACACCATAGCCCATCATTACCTACTCCTGCCTAACTCACATTCACAGAAAAGCCCTTTCCACGCATCACCTTTAGCAGTATCTTTCTATACTTTCCAAGGGTGCTCTCGGAGGCCTCTTGGCTGGGATCAGCTTGGCTTTTTGGACTGGCACCGGCTCTTTCATTTACCCTGCACCACCAACCAAGTCCATCCCTCTGCAGCTGTCTACCCTCAACTGCACGCTGGCCAACAGCACCGAGGCACTGGTGACAGCAGCTCCCACGGTGGCTCCAGAGAGGTACTTTTCTTGCTTTTACCCCTTCAGCCTGTGTTTTGCCACGTGCGCCACCCCAGCCTGCAGCTGGGTGCAGGCAGTACCCACAGAGCAGGCTGGGAGTGCAGACTGATGCCAGCTGACACAGCTGAAGCATTTTGCTGGCACAGCCAGCCAACAACTTAAATGCAGCTGCTGCTTCTCACTAGCTGCTTTTGTCACCTCTTCACAGGCCTCTGCTGGCAGACTCCTGGTACTCCCTGTCCTACCTGTACTTCAGTGCCATCGGCTGCATGGGCTGTGCCATCACAGGGCTGTTGATAAGCTTCATAACAGGTTGGTGGTCTAAACATACATAGACATATGTATATAGATGTATATAAACAAATATGCTTTTGCATAAGCTGACTCAGCTGTTAAAAAAGCTTGTAAGTCCAGTAGGTAACTTAAGACACAGACTCAGAAGAGGGCAGTTGTCGTTGGATACAGCTGAGAACCAGGGAAAAAGCAGCCTTGGAGCCTTGGGTTTCTCAGCCTGCTCAAGGACAAGAAATTATAACAATGATTAAACACCTGCTGGAGACGTGAGAGATGTTTTGCAGAAAGCATGTTTTCAAAGAGGTGTTTCCTTCTTGGACCAATGAGCATTTTCTATTCTGTTTTGCATGAACGACCCTATATAACTGTAGTGTTTCTTGAAATAAAGCTCTCTCTTTTGCTTCTCCATTACACAAAGAACAATGTTGCATTATCCTTTTCCCCACTCCTATAGCCTCAAGTACAATAGGCAGTGGGCTCTGATTCTACTCCCCCACCTCATGATCTGAGGCTCCCAAGGCTCATACCCAGCTACTCACAGACACACCTATTATTTTCTTTTTGCAGGACCCAGTAAAGGAGAAGACATCCCACCAGTGTTAATTAAGCCAGTCTGCAACCCGTTCTGCTTTTGGTCCACAAGGCTCAGAATGCTCCTGTGGTGTGGTGTGCAGCACGACAGCCTGGAGGTGAATTCCTGACCCCACCAGCTCGGCCCTGCCGTGGCCAGGAGCAGGGGGAACACGAGTGTGTGCCTACGTGATGGCAAGTGCTGAGCAGAGAGCTAGCCAGCTTTCAACAGCTGGTGTGAGCCCAGGAGAGGGATGCTGCACAAGCATCACGGGCTGGAAATGAGATCAGCCAAACCCTGGCCAGTAATAAGTTACCTGCTTTTCCCATTTCCATCAAATATAGGGACTCAGGCTCCCCAAAAACAAACAGACCTCAGGAAAGCCAGGAGCTCTGACCTCCCCTGCCCTCCCCTGCCCTGCCCTCCCTGGTCCAGCAGCTGAGGAGGGACAAAACTGCACTCTACACACTAGGCAGGGTAGATAGCTCAGCAAGCTTCATGAGCATATGGGTTCTAAAGGCTTTCTCTCTGAGCTTACTGGAATGATGTAGCTTGCTGATAGCCTCCCAGCAAGCTCAGAGAAAGTCTTCAGAGCTCATATGCTCATGAAGCTCTCTGCTGCTGCCATCCCACCATCAGAGCCCCTGAGCTTCTGCCCTCAGAGCAGCACCAGAGAGCAACAATCAGCAAGTGCTGCACCCACCAGCACCCCAGCTGCTCCCTTCCACCTCCTCCACAGCCACAGGGCCGGCAATCCTCCAGGTGTCTCAAGGTTCTGTAGCTCATTAAACAGGCATACAGAATGAACACCTTTCTTCTTGCACTTTTTAAATTGTTTTAACGGTTTTCCTTTAATCAAAGGAAAAGGGCAGTGAATACAGGCTTCAACCTACAAAGGTATTTTCTTTCTTTTTTTCAGATGGACTTTGAGAAAAAACTGCCTAAAGTTGCTGCAAATAAAACCAGAACAGATTACACCTCCAAGAATAATACCAACAAAGAAAAGAATCACCAGATCCGTGGTTACAATTCTGAGGAAAATTCATATACAAATATAAGCAGAGAATCTTTCCTCTAGAAGCTGATGGACATGGATGTTTAATCAAACTTTAGTTCTTCAGCTTTAGAAATTAATAACTTCTTTCACTGCATTTACCAGCTTACAGATGACCAAGAGGGAGCAATTGCTCTCTATAGCAATAAAAGCCAGATTTTCATTTATGAATTTCTTGGCAGACCTGGGAAATGATCAGACAATCCAAATTGGGTTTTGGAAGCACTGCTATTTCAGAAGAAATGCTTCATGAATTTTGTTGTGGAAGCCCCCACTCAGATGCAGCTGCAATACATCTGCATCCCACGCTCTCTTCAGCAACTCCTGGTTGAAGGGAATGTGCAAAGGTGAACTTGAAATGAATCAAGACTTGGGAGAAGTTTGTGAGATATGTCACTAAGCTGAGTCTGTGAGCTGCCCTCTGATGGAGAGAGAGAACAGAGGTCAGGTTGAGCCTGCATCCAGGTATTGCAAAAAGTCTCCTCACAGGAAACTTGTACAGACCAGACTGGTCTTTCAGTCACTGAGATAACAGTGTTTTCTTCCTCTGGGGAACTCAAGTTTTCTTTACAACTTCTCATTGTAAAAGCTACAGGACAGAGTAACAAATTTTACTTCAAATTCAGGATAGTTCTTTATCTGTGTTAGTTTTCAGCTCAAAAGGATCCACTTTCATGCAATAAAGAATATAAACCAATATTTAATGATGATCATGCCTCCTAATTGATAATTCATGCTGAATTTTGAAAAAAAAAGACACATAAAAAGGAAAAATAATCTGTCTGGTACAATATCTTGGAAGCAGAGCCCACTCAGTGCTCTCTTTCAGTGAAACACATTTCTTCTAAAACTTGCTGTTTGTAAATAAAAGTCAATCTCTCATCTAGATAAAACTCTGGATATACTTTTTCGATAAATATATTTGATTTTATACAAAATTCACAATTGAATGAAACAGACTAACTGAAAATATCAAAGATGACTCATGGACTCAGCTGATACATTTAGCTTGTATGTCTTTGAAGAACCCCAACATTGCTTTTGCTTTATCAGTGATCATCTTTATGACATAGATGTATGTCAGTCTGATCCTTGAAGTAACTTCCTCTGTGTTCATGCCCTACCCCTGGAAGTGGTCCTGGGATTTTAATCAGAGAACAGAAATAGCAGTCTGTAAATGCTACTCCCTTGCTTGCATGAAACAGTTTATCAAGAAACTGAGAATTAAGTCAATATTTGTGTTAATCCCTTTTACACTGCTTTTATAATCTCATTAAAAGGTAATGCTGAGTCTGACTGGCTGCTTGCTGTCTCATGTGGCATGCCTTCCCTTCCTGCTTCCATACCTGGGACTGTTAGCAAGGCAAAGACAAAACTCAGTGAATACTACTGCATCATTTACATCTCATGGCTGCATATCTTACTGATCAGCTTGTATTAAGGAAGTCTAACCACCATGCATAAGGCTGTAAAGTAATTCCTGAGTGAAAGTGGTTCAAAACACCAATATGAAGCTATATAGTCAGATGGAGGATGACAAAACCCTCTCCAGCCATAGCTGAAGGATATCTGATTCAGAGATCTGTAACTCTGAAGACAACCAAGTCTCCAAATATTTCTGAAGGAACTCAAAGCAGTATCATTCTGCTCTGCATGCACTTCACAAGTCTGGCAGCATGCACTACAGACTTAGTATCTTTTCAAGTCATTCATCACAAAAGAGAATCCTAATTCATCCATTTAATGTCAGGAGAAGGTGAGTTAGGTTGGCTAGAATTGCATTCTCTCCAAATGTTATTGAAGAAATATACTGAAGGATTTTTCTTCAACTATTTCCAGACTAGTTTTGTTACAACTAAAGCTCAAGTGTTTTCTGTATTTGTAGTGGAGCCAGCCAGAGGGTTACACTAATTACAGCATGTGGATCATACACGACAACCTATGATAGCTAAAATCAGTAGTTCATTATTCAGTCCTCTAGCAAGCTTTAAGGGTAAGTCCTAGCAAAACTGGATCTCAGAGAAATTCCCATTCTGTTACAATGTTCATGCCAGTGTTGTTTAGTTATCTTCTCATTTTCTCTAAATCCTCAGCCATTGATCTTTCCAGAGGCAGATCTAGCATGTCCACTTCGGCTGAAAAACTGAGATTAGAAGAAACTAGAAGAGCTTAAATTGAAGAAATTGTTAGTCACTAGTGAAAGCTAGTGTTACAACATAAATAACTGAAAATTTGAAAACTCAGTCTAGCTGAGCCTTGAGGCCAAAATAATTGAATAATTGTTAAAAATGCCTGAGTCAAGTACGACCCTGAAATTACTTTCTTACAAGACTATGGTTTGAATGCTCATGAGTACTCAATTTTCAGGTATACAATTGCCACCCACTTTTCAAGTGTGTATACAACTGCTTTTAATTATCTCTGAATATTTGGAATAATAAAGCTCACAGACTTTTTCAAAGATATCCAAGTTTATTACTGAAAAAAACGTAATAATCAAATGTGCATGATACAGCAAGTAGTTGCATTTGTATATGTAAACCTTGATAAAGTAAACACCATCCCAAAGACAAATTTATGCCAAAAGTTTCTTACAATAGTTAATCAGATTTACAACCTTTTTCTCAGTGAATTCTTTTATTTCTGGGGTACATAGCTGCTTGTAAAAGCAATCCTAAAACACAAAAGAAACTGAAAGCCAACATGCTAGAGGAAATAGCTTTTGCACAGAAAAGTAAATTTCTCCAAAATGCTCTCTGATACTGTAAACTTGTTTTAAATATTACTTACAAAGTGCAGATTTATGAGTAGAAAAAAATAGCTGAAATTTTATTCTTACTCCTTACTTAAAAATCAAGTTGTATTTAAATGTTACACAAATTTCAAATATATACACATTTTAAGAAATCTCTTATGATCACAATATTGCAAGTTAGTCAGGACCATTGGAGTAATAAAATGACTGATTTTACATGAGATTATTTCAAAGAACTGAAATTTCAGTGATACTATTCTAGGTAAAAATTAGAGCCAACACTTTGGAAGATTTTTCAATACGAAACTCCAAGTCATTTAAATGGAACATGAAAAGAAAATGTAATCTGATTTTTTTTTTTCATTATTAACAGAAAAATCATTGTGTTCTCAGTGGTTAAAATCTCACTAGATTGACACTCCCATTGGGTTTAATCCTAATTTCTCACCCTGTTGCATCCTAGCAAGTAGCTCATGTCAATAAGAATGCAAACTACTGAGAACAACTAGCAATACAGAGGTTGTGTCAAGAATATAGAATGAGCCAACAGAACTAACACAAGGTCATTTTGAGCGCAGTGAAGAGGGAATACACCATAAACATTTCAAGACTAAATCCCAGTCCTGGATTTTAGAAGTTCCTATATACCATGGAATAGTGAAGTGATTTCCCTACTGCTCCTTGTGCCATTAGAACTTTGTGCTGTTCTGGTAACATTGTGCTATTATGGTTATGCCAAGGTTACGACAATCCAATTTTCTAGAAAATATGCTTGTAATGGCAATATCAGATAAAAATTGTCAAAACGAATCCACTATAGAAATCCAAAAATTATACAACTGGGCAGGGTATTTGGGATGCATGTGTAGGAGGGGACATAATGAGAAAAAACTTGGTGCTTGGGGAAGTGACTGAAAGGACAGAAATGGCACAGGTAGAGGTACCCCATACTCTCTCACACTACTTCATCCCATCTATGCAAACAGGTTTGTAAAAAGCACCAGACAGATGACTGCTTGTTCACTTTCTGCTTTTGCATCTCAGTAAGGGACATCCAAAAACAGCCAGTAAAAAAAATCTGCTGTTATAGAATTGCTCTGGAAATTGGACTGTCACCCAGAATAAACTAAAATACTGAGGACAAGTAAAGAATGAGCCAAAGGAGAAAAAAAATAAAATCAGGAGGCCTCTCCCCATGCTTCATCATCAAACCCTTATTTTTCAGAGCCTGTTACAATTCTGGAGCAAAACTTGCTGGAGTGAACATGAGCCCTTTGCTGCCTTCTGCTTGTTCTCACCCTCCATGTGCTGGTTGTTGAATTTTACTTTGGAAGAACATGGGTTTTGCAAGCATGAGGTTGAATATGAAAAGACTTTGGGAATTTTTTAAGCTACTAGATTTTCCACTACAGGAATATAGGTTAGAATTCACTTAAACACTTTCAAAAAGTGCCACAGCATGCATTTTAGTCAGACAAAGTATGCATTGGAACAAAATAACAGGTCTGCCTGGAAGTAGACTTCTGTTTGAATTCTAGAATCAGTCTTAACATCAAATAATTATTATGAAGTGCTACCCTTATATTTGTTTCAAACTTTGCCCCCAAACAAGCAACCTCATGACTTTATGAGGATTCAAAACAAATATAATGCTTCTGGAAGTATTACTGCATTTTAAGTGAGTACTAATACCACAATTTTTATCTCTGTCCATTTTTTATTAGAAATAGAAACTAAATAGAAAATGTGATTTTTTTTAAATTTTCCATCAATTTTATTGCATTCATAAGTAGCTGTCTGTATAAAATTGGTTTTATAAGCCCAGTATATATATAAAAATCTAGTTTATAATATTGTTAATGAAAATTGGTGACATTTACAGGCTAACTATGCAAATTTGCCTCCAACTGTGACATAATAGAAAAGTTTGCCAAGTCCCACAGTGCCGTGTAGGACATGGCAGGTAACCCCAATGGATTCCATGGCTCCAGAAATTCTCTCTGGCTACACTCCCATTTGGAGTTTGCAGTGGAGGAATCTGCAGCAAGGAAAGAGCAGATGTGCATTATGCATATGATTAGACTGATCATCTTAATGACACATTAAGAATAAAACATCACCAAAACTCTTGCCTTTCCCCATATAAACACCCTGAAGCTATGTTTCCCAAGATATTTTTCCTTATGTAGAAATTTTTTTATGAAGGAAACTTCTGGAAAATTTTAATTTTTCCATTAATGTATTTATCTACTAACCTGTTTTTACTAGTCTGTCTAGACATTTTCCTTCTGAGATTTCCACAGGACACAATTGAGCCTAACTATGCCTCAGAACACAATTTATGAAAAGTTGTTGTTGGAAAAGGGCACAGCCACAGCTGATGTGTATTTCATGCTAGTGAAGATATGTACTTCCAAAGAAACATCTAACAAAAAACAAAAGATCACTTATTATCTACCATCACTGCTGAAATTTTAGCCCTGTCACCATTTTCTCTATAAATCTTTTAATGAAAAGGGTAAGGAAAGAAATGAATCATTAATGTTGGAAAACACCTCCAAAATTATCAGGTCCAAACTTTGACCAACTATCACCACAGAAATAAATCACAACTCTAAGTGCAACGTCCAGTCATTTCTTGAACACTTCCAAGAATGATGACTCTGCCACCTCTCAGGGCAGCCCATTCCAATGCTTTCAATGAAAAAATTCTTCCTGCTGTCCAACCTGAACCTTACTGTGTGTAGCCTGAGATGATGTTCCCTTGTCTTGTCACTAGCTGCCTGGTGGAAGAGGCTGACTCCCACCTTGCTACAACCTCTTTTCAGGTAGTTGTGGAGAGTGGGCAGGACTCCTCTGAGCCTCCTCACCTAACAGAACAACCACAGCTCCTCCAGGCACTCCTTCTACGACTGAATCTCTCCAGGTGCCTCACCAGCCTCACTGCCCTTCTCTGGACATGCTCCAGCACCTCAGTGCCTGGCTGGAATTGAGGGGCCCAGAGCTGGACACAGGTCTCAGTGTGTGGCCCCCTGAGTACAGATGGGCAATCACTTCCCTGGTCCTGCTGCCCACACCATTTCTGACACAGGACAGGATGCTGCAGGCTGTTTTGCCCACCTGGGCAGATGCTGGCTCATGTTCAACTGCTGTTGACCAGCACCTTTTCTGTAGGGCAGCTTTCCATTCTGCCCCCAGCCTGATCCAGGGACAAGACTTGGCACTTTGCCATACAGAACATTCCACCTTGGCCCATGGGTCCAGCCTGTCCATATTCCTCTGCAGAGCCTTCCTGCCCTCCAGCAGATCAACACTCTCACCCAACCCAGCGCTGGCTGTAAACTCATTGAGGATGCCCTTGATCCCCTTGCAGATCACTGATAAAGACATTAAACAGAACTGGCCCCAATACTGAGCCTTGGGGAGCCACACTAGCCACCAACCAGATAAACAGCATCCACTGCCACCCTCTAGCCACGGCAGCCTAATCCAGCTTTAATCCAGCTGAGAGTGTACCTGCTGCCACCTTCTCCAGGAGAATGCCACGGGTGACAGTTCCAAAGAATTTACCAAACTCATCCTGAGGTTTGCCTTGTTCCCAAATATCCACCGAAGGATGCTCAACCAGTGTGCTGTGGGAGCCCAAGCTCAACATTCAGGCAAGCCTTAGCTCTTAGTTGGGAACACTCTTAATGCCTCCCTCTTTGTAGAGACAAAACTCGGGGAACTTCTCATTAGGATGGCCAATAAAACTTTTTTTTATTCACCAAAGTTCAGATCTCACACATTAGGCACAAATTTAGAATAAAAAGTCGTAAGAAATGAGGTGAATATAATGTATCTGGACTTTGTGCCATTTCTGAAATGGAAATTTCTTTTGTCTGAACTTAGACGCATAATTTGGTTAAGAATAAGTAACACATTTTGAACAAATATTTTTAATACAAAAAATCTAGTTGCCCATGCAGTCTCTCTAAGGGCACATGCATAGAGCGAAGTTTTCAAAGATTAGATCTGCAATGATCTAAAGCATTTTTGCACAAATTGAGGTTCTAAAGCTTTATCAAATATCACAAATGCAGCCTGCATGCACAGTCTAGTCATACTAGTCATTTGTTTGAAAAGACAATATTTAGAATATGAAAAGATCATTCCCATTCAAAAAATACATTATTCCTGAGGACAGTGTGTGCCTTATTCTTTAGGAAAATAACGTGCAGTCAATGAAAACAGCATACTAAGCGAAGTCTAGCAAAAAGGTTTCTCAGCTTAAGCAACCGGCTAGACAGTGGCAAGACCTTTACACATTGTTGATGTCCTCCAAAAGTAAAGGACACACAGAGTGTTTCTTCAAACTTCTTGTGCTTTTCCAGTGCATAAAATGCACCATGTCAGATCTACTTACTTGCCTTTCATATACTTCTATATTCCAGTGCTGAAAAAAATTCATAATATATATGAATATATATATATGTAAACATCAAATACGAAAAGATTTTTTAATGTAGCTTTTCAAGTTAGATTGGAATTTGCCTAGGTATGTATTGACACGTGCCAATATCAATAGCAGAAAGAAGAAAGTATAAAATAGTAATTCTGATTTTTGCCTGATTTTACCTTGTATCTTTATAACTTGGGCCAGCAAAAACATTTTGTTTTTAGAGAAAATATTAAGAAGAGCTCATCTGTGATCTTCTGAAGCACTGAAATATTATCACTAGGTGGCACAGAAACAAAAACTGTGACACAGGGTTAATGCTGTCAAACAGTGCTTGACAACCCATAGAATGAGACAGAGAGACAATAACTTAAATCAAACCTTGTGAGTCTATTAGCACTGAGGAGAGCGCAGTAATTTTTTTCTGATAATGACTCCTGAGGAACTTAATGCACAACCAGAATATGAAGGAACAAAACAGCCTTTCCAAAATATGGCAAGCTTAGTTCCATCAGCCCTTTATCACAGAATGAACGGGTAATGTATAGGATTGGACCAGACCTTCAAATTTCTTTCATCCTTTCATGCAGTACTATAGATACTCCCACAAGTGCCTTGTCTGGTAACAGAGCTGAAATGAACCAAGAAATCTCATGAATGTGGGACAACAACTGAAGAACTTAAAAGTCTGATGTTGGGCTGATGCAACACATCCTATTTATCCACTTTGATGGGTTCTTGGCTCTTGAAATTAATTTCAATGAAATAAAATACAATTATTGTCCTAATAAATGTAAGTGAATACTGGAATCACACTTTTTAATTTGACAGGATAGTGTAAATAGCAAAAATTCAGGTCTTTTCATATCTGTCAGCAGTGATTTTTGCAGCAGCTTTATCCCTAAAAATAATGTCAAAATTTGTAACTTTGTAGTTACTGTGCTTTGCTGAGTCTGTTTTTTAGACTTTTCTCATCTAATATAGAGAAGCATTATTTAAAATTGTACAGTAGAAACAAAACAACTGTAACTCTCTTTATCTACTCCCTTCCCTGCAAGGTATCCCTTCAACTTACTTGAACACTATGTACTTGTATTATGAAACATTAGTAACAGACAATTTCATCACCAAAATGTGACTATTAACCACAAGCAACGCTGCAGTATGCTGTTTGCACATAAAAACTGAAATTTGATACTTCAATGAACATCTACTTTTTTAGTGATTTTATCAAAAAAATCCCCCCCAAAGTGTAAGAAGGCAAAGTACTACTACAACTACTACTACTAAATCTAAGAATAACCAGCTTGTGTGTATGCACTTATATACAATCTGTATACATATTTGCCTGTATCCAGCTCCAGTGTTATGACATATTTAGGCCAATAAAAAAGTGTACATTAATGCAATATTTACTATTACAATAAGAAGAACATTGTTACAAATTGCTCTTCTTCTCCTTCCCTGAACAAGCAAGCCACAATGTTATACTGCATGTCTCATATATATTTGCAGAAGCTTGCATACTATAAAGATATAATTTTATTTTGAAGAGGAAGTCATTTGCACTGCATGGGAGTTTTTCAAGTTAGCATTCTGTGAAGTCATGGAGTCATTGCCCAGACAGATCAAGAGGAACAGCAACACAGTTAGCATGAAAATAACAGTTCTTCCATCCTGGAAGTATGTGGAGATGGCCTTTCCACACACAAAAGTGGAAAGACAACTCAACAGCTGTGTAATTTTCAAACAAAAAATAACGTTCTCCTAGTGTTGCTGTTTTCTTTCTGAATTGGGACTTTTTGGTTTTCAACTAGATGGATAAATTAATGATACTGATGTGCAAATCTTAAACTGCATAGTATATATTTAGCAGCCACAGGCCCCTTTTTTAGGGTAGGACCACATCCACAATCTCAACAAGAGACTAAACCTGACAAAACAGTAAGCCTGAAAGATCAAGTCATGGCCACAAAGGCAACAACTTCTCTTTTTTTAGAGGCATTAACAAAGCAGCTGAGCAATCAGAAGCTGTAGAAGTAGTCAATATCATGTAAAATTGGTTTTAGTCATGCCCTTACTCTATGGATTCACATGTAATTTTCTGTTTTTGTCATGCTTATACTATCTTCATAAACAGCATGAAAATCCATCGCATTTTTTTAAAAGAGTGTCCAGATTTTTAATCTGTCTGCACATTTCTGAAAGCCAATTGTCATTGGAGCGCATCACAGACCAGTTACAGGTAAGGCTTTTCATTGGAAACATCGATTTTTCAGTGCCCACCAAAGTATGCAACTGTACTGCCTAGCAGGAACATATATACACCACCACCAAATCTCACACTGATGCCAGACTGACTTCATTTTGTAACTTCACTCTCCAATTCCAAATGCTGTTTTCGTTGTAGCATGGTAGTGACTAAGGCCATTCATGGTGATACTGTTTCCCATTCTTTTTCCTTTCTCTTTGCAAATGTTCCAGCTCAGCCTCATACATCATTTCCTGGACTAAGTATTTCTCTCTTCTCATTCTGTCACACAAGTCTTTGGGTATGTCTGGAATTAGGTAGGCAATGAAAGACTTTATTCCAAAAACAAGGTGCTGAAAAGAAAAACAAAAATAATTGCTTCACATATCAATAAATATTCCTTTGTAGGACTATATTTTAGAGCCTAAAAGTCTACAGCAAAACTGAAACTGAGATTCAAGCAGTCTTTGTTCAGGGCTTATAATGGAAACAGGTAATCAGATTCCTGGGTAGCATGCAATATGTTCTTTGAACTTAGTATATATGTTTCTACTTCTATATTAGGCTAGAATCATATATCATTTTCCTGACACAGATTCTAATAACAGATTGTAATAACTGTGCCTAATATACACAAAACTTGCACTTCTTCTTTGTCAATAAAACAGGGAAGATTGGGCAGGAAACCAACATGATAGATAGGATGACTGTTAAGGAAATATGATTTTAGAGGGGCTCTACACTAAGTGCATGCTCTGTCAATTCTGTTTGAAGCAGCTGACAGACAACAGTTTGGGGAAGACAATGTTTTTCCTCTCTCTTGAACAATTGATTAATACGACAATTTCCTCATAAGACTACAGTAAAGAATCAACTCAGACTTTTAAGAGGTAGAAACAATTGCTCCCTTCCCTAACTAACCTCAAACACTATTATGAAGGCCAGCCGTGCTGCCAGGACATGCCAAAACTGCAAAGTGAATTCATAGGGAGTTGAACTCCATGGTGGGGCTCTGTAGTCTCTATACCTACAAAGCAAAGAGAAACCCAGTAAGTCACCTGTGCTCAAAAACCTAGACACGGTCAAGTGGTCTCTAATTCATCCCAGCCCTGCCTAAAAGGAGAGAAATTACAGTGAAAGTAGACTTCAAGAGGAATTAAACAGAAAGGGAAAGCAATTGCCCAGAATATAGACTATTAAATAAACTGTATGAGAAAGTACTTTTTGCTTCCAAAAATCCAGAACAGTTTCTTTTGTTGTTACAAAGCTGGAGTGTTACGTGTGTTGATTCTAAACTGGCTCTTGTCTTTGCTTACAAGCATTTTGAGATTCTCCTAACAAAGCTTGCATAAATGAAATATGATTCCAATTCAAACTAACACTCACTGCAAAACTAAGACTGAAAACAGGAGTGCGCTCATGTAATATTTCATTTTTATGCTGTATTTCTTGAATTCATATTGCATAACTGTTTGCAGTCTCAGCCTGGGTTAGAGAGGTGACAAAAATTTCAATTCTGTATTTTAATTAATTGACTTCAGAATGCTTAACAACATTGAAATGAGGATTTTTACCCTTCTTGGCAGCTGGTAAAACTTTTAAATTAAATAATTAATAGAGACATGAAAGATAATTGCTTGCAAGAGTGCTGCAAGAGCTTCAAACACAGATTTCCAATGTTAGTAGTGTATCCTACCATGCACTCTTTGCACCCGAGGCTTCCATATTGAACAAACATGAACTCCAAGGCTTTTATGGGCAAAAAAGCAATGCCAGCAATTGAAGCACTGCATTTAAGCACTGCCAGCAATTTACTGTCTGCATTAATGTGCGTGCCTGTATGACAATAAGTGAGAGCACTGAAACATACCGACAGTATCCTGAGTATCCCATCCCAAGTTCACTCAAGTCAAACACTGATAAACTGCTGTTGACATATCCTTTTAAGCACCTGAAAGAAAAAGCCATATAGGCAGCGCTTCCTTAATAAAGTGGTTATACAATAAACATCCTATATGTAAACATATTCTGCTATCAGATACTGTGAGCATAATACTTTAATCAGGACAAAAACAATTCTAAAATTTCATGCAAAGAAGCAAAGTTCATTGGGAAAAAAAAAGACTAACATCTGTTTCAGGTATAGCACTGTTTAAAAGTCTATTTTCAGCACTTATGGTTTTGCTTCTTATCTGCTGGGAGATCTAAACCAAAAATTGTTGCTACAGTACTTTTAATTACTCATCTTTGAAAGATGGATGGAAAGGCAGAGACCAGAACAAATGAACACAGAACCAGATTCCTGCAGAATTGGCCACGAGTAATGCAGCATAGACAAAAAAAAAATAGCAGGTTTTCTGAGTTTTCACCACCAGTAAAATGGACAGTGCATATATACCAAACAGCTATATTAAAGGAAAAAAATTATTACTATTAATTACAGAACTCATATAACTATATTGATCTATGACTGCAGGGGTGAATTTTAGCTATTGCTTGAAAACCACAGACATCCAAGACAACCTATCCTCTTCAAAATTTTTCTTGCAACTTAACTAAAACACATTTGAAAGTCAAAGGAGATTTAAGAAGAGATGCATGAGGAATACTTTTATAATCTGGATCTTCCGGTTTGCTGAAATACCTCAAATCACTACTAGCAAAAAAAAAGAAATAGAACTACATAGTTCTGTCTCAAATGGGTAGTGTGCATTAAGTACTAACATTTTTCTGATACTGTGGGGAGTGTGCATTAAGCACTAACATTTTTTCTGATACTGTCTCTTTTCATCCTTTCCCACCTCATTATTTTTGCCCTTAAACTCTTTTCCTGTGACAGCTCAGGAAGAGTAAATCTCTATTTTTGGGAGCATATACGTGTGTTTGATAATGTACTGGGAGAAGACAGGACAAACCTACTGCAGAGAAGAAGAAAAGCTTATCTAGAAAAGATCTGAAAACTGATGCAATGTACAATTTGTTTTGTTTGCATTCAGAAGGGAAAACGTGATTTTCCACTTACATAACTAGCTACTTTGCAAACTCTTTGGAATGGCACTTCACATCTGTGAAGGTTTGCACAGATGTAAAAGAAATGCATCTGATATATGTTATCACAGAAATACAGTAAATTGTGCATCCACTGAAAAACACATGTATATACAAAGAATATCCTAATTACTTCTCTTGTCTGTACCCTTCATCTGTACAAGGACCATATTTGTATGCATAAACAAAACGTGGAATGTAATCAGAAGTAATGGCAATAACAAAGGCATTGGTGATGACAGCCAGAACTCCAATTCCTTCCAGAATTCCATACCAAATACCTAGAAACAAGAGAAATGCCAAAAAAGTAGTCAGTTTTTTATAGTCATATTAAGTCATATAAAGTCACACTAGTCATAATAAAGTCATTATTAGTCACACAGTTTTCTTATTGAGAATGAGTTATGAGACAGAAAAACTAGTCAAGATTAAGCCATATCCCCAGATTCTGGCCACCACCCAAATGAAATCTTACAATATGGCACACCCTGCTGAGAGGACACAGCTAAGCAACAAAGGCATAACCATAACTTTTTGTTATAAAGGTCAAACAGGAGATTCTGGAAAGATATTTCTTATTTAATTCAATTTTAAATTAAAATTTAATTCAGTCCTTTTATTTAATGTCTAAATTCAACTGACTTTAGACGTAGAATTCCAAAAATCAGAAGCCTGAAATACTTTTAGCCTGTTTTCAATATTCAAACTATCATGATTCCTTATTGTAAATGGAGAACAAACTTGAGGAATCCTCTTAGCAAAGCAACTAACCATCCTTTTGTTGCCCAAAAGCAAACTTGTCACTGTAATCCTGACACATGGAGTCCTTCAGGGGTTAAGTGAGCTGTTCTCAAGAGGGAAGCACAAGGGATGAGAGCTGCCAGTGACAGCCATTGGCTCTCTCACCTATATCTGTTGCTCTTGCAGGCATGGGTCGCCGCCACTGCGTGACAAACTTGTACGCGTCCAGCCTGATCTCTATGATATTGTTGAGCAGTGCCAGGAGAGGCGCCAGTGGGAAGGCAGCAACAAAGATGGTGGTAAAGCCAAACTGTAAAACTAGACAGGCATTTCCACGGTTAGAAATTGGAAATTCAAAAAAGCTTTTAGCATGTGACACAGTCCTACTTTCTGAAGAAAGCCAACACCTCCCAGATTTGCTCACCCATCTCTAAATATTCATCCATTAAGCCATGGAGATTCATAGGTTGCAGATTCCAATCTTTTTCCCACTGAGGTAGGGAAATTTTATTCTCCACTGATTGCCCTCTTCTCTTCATTTTGCGTCGTGACCACCAGTTCTGTAATAAACTTTATTAGATAAAGAGAGTATTAAATGCTATCTGCTTAGAGATTTAAAACATGTTCTGGTACTGTTTTCAAATAATTGGTCTTATTTTGAACAGCACTTGGATGATTACTTAGGTATTTTATGGAAAATTTTACAATACCATCTTAGATACTATGCAAAGATCTTATAAAAGATCTCAGAATTCTGCATTATAATTTTAATAATATCTTTAATGTAGCACATTCAGCATTGTACAAATAAGTTTTTCAGAATATGGAACATGCTTGCATAGACTTTTTTTTTTGCTAGGATTTACGTGAATGACTAAATAAAAATAGAACAAGAAAAAAGAATCACGCATAGCAAGAGCACTAAAAAGTAAATAATGCTTTCTCTTCAATCCTGTAAAAGACAAACCAAGTCAGTGGGACTCAGTAGGAACACCATACTAAAATAACTGTAGAGTAGAATACATGTATTTTTGAACAAACCTAAAGATCTAGATGCCCTACAGAACATTTATTTTCTTAAAGCAGGAAAAGCATTTAAAAAGGTGTTGCTGAATGCTATAGGTGGCAGTATTTAAGACTATTCTTCATAAAGCTGAGCAGAGATCTTTTCACACACAGTAGTTATAAATATTAAGGAGATAGTAGGCTCCTGAATTAAACTGTAATTTAAATGGAAAATATTATCCAGCACCAAATAAAGACTACTATTTGTTTCTAGATATTATGAGAAAGAGACAAAAGATGGGAAATAACTTTCTTGTAAGTATTTTTATAAAAAGGCTGCTCTTTTATCTGAAGCTTATTTATTGCTTGGTTCTTGATCTTTCTTGTTACTGAAAGACAAATGTTGCCTATGTTGGAAACAATGGTTTTGTCAAAACATTTCTTTCTGTAACAGAATATAAGCATGTTCTAAAATAAATTTTAGACAAAGTTAACATCCTGCTTGGCTGAGAAGACAGGAAGCCTGGCAGTTCAAGTAGGTTTCTCAATTTCAAAAATTCTCATTCCACAACGTACAGCATACAGTCCCGCATGTGCAGAACAATTGCAATTGCATGCTGTGAGTAAAATCCTGTCTAACATATTTTCAAGTTTGAGACTTCAATTAGATCAATATTTGATGATCAACATTTTACTGGAAACATAGTCTTACAGATTCCAGAGAAGTGTAAGACTCTTAGCTCATTAGTCATTTCAGAGGCTGAACAGCTCTGTATTATGGAAAATGACATCATAATAAACAATTTAGATGTTTAACATACCCTGAGCAGAAGTTAATGCTTTCCTTGGGAATAAAGTGACAATATGTGGGGTGCAATGAGTGAAAACATTCTCCAAACCATTTCTCCCTATTACTGAATCATGCTAACATATATTTACTATTTTTAAAATGAACTTTAACATCTGAACTTACGGATAGCCTAGTTCCATGAAGTTGTTCCACATTTGTTTTAAAACCATAATAACTCCCATTTGTAAGCACAGATCTATCAAACAGCCACTGGGATGACACTGAAATGAAGTGGAAGAGATCAACAGCTAAAATCAGAGAATTTCTTTATTTTTATCTCTTGAATGTGTAAATAAAAAATATTATGTGCTGAAAAACACTAATCTCCATCAGCAGATTAAAAGAAATGTTAACAAAATAAATATTAACAGACTTCAGCTGAACAACTTTTAGACATATTGTTAGATCACATTGCCTAATTTAAAGGTATGTCTGCTAGATATATGATAAATGATACAGACCACTTCACTTCGACCAATAAGTACTTACTCATTTGCAAAAAAATATTTAATTTGCAATAATCTAAGTCTAAAGAGAAATTTACTAGCATTCCAACAGATCCATGTTTTTTTCCTGTGCTAACAGATATTAATGAAGTTGATTAAAAAGCTGATGGTTTATATTTATGTCCTCTATCCAAAAATCCTAAGTACCAGGAGATTCCAGTCTTGTAGGACTCACAGTGCCTGTGAGGTCAGGGATTATTAATGATGGCTTTTCCCAAAGCCAGAGGCAGAAAGAACTTGTGTGTCTTGGGCACACACAGGAGAGCACAGAAGGAAAAACCCATCTCCTGTATCCTATCCTTTGCTCTAAATGAGAGTTTAGTACTTCCTGTGCTTGGAATAATAAAATCTTTAAACTGGGCTTCAGTCATTTCCTTTTTACTCATGAAAATACCATAGGAACACAGAACAGGATTGTTTACCTCTTCCAGCCTCCATCTGTTAAAAAGCTTGTTGTACTTTCCTGGGCGGCCTGCAAATCTGGAAAATAAGATTTCTGTTTCTCAGTGGACATTCCAGGAACAACACCCTGTATCAGCAGTTGTTTCATAACATCCACAGACTTCAGGAAATATCAACAGAATAAATCACACAGGCTCAAATCTGGTGTCTGTGGGATACGGAAGTTCCAGAATACAAACAAAGACCATCCTTTTGCAAGTGATCCTAAACTCTTATTATGTCCTGAATAAAAATCCTAGCTTCAGAGATTTTAGGTTTTAGATATTCAAACCCTAATTTACTTCTAAGAAGATAACCAAGCCATTACAATTAATAGGAATTAACTGCAGCACAGGGATATGCTTGCCCATGTGAAGTGCACGCTTGATTTTTAAACAAATCCCAGTTCTTGACAATCTCAATGGAAGTTATAAAAGAGAGAAAGAAACCCATGCCTGGCCTACTAGATACAGGAGAGAGAAAGGCACAAAGTAGTTTTGATACTGTATGGTGAACACACCACTGAATGCAACAAACAGATTATCACCAACAGTCTTTACTAGGCTTTTTTGTTTCTTTGCTTGTTTTTGTTTGTTTTTTTCTCAACAATCCTGAACTGATATTATACTATAAAACTTTATAGAAGATATCCTGAAATATTCTGTAGGTTTTGTGGGAATATGTGACCATAACAAAACTGAAGATGAAGCAAGGTTAGATCTGTGATGTATTTCATGGTCTAACCTAAAGATACACACAAAAATTGGAGCCAGAATTTCTGCTTCCTACCCTTATATTGCCAGACAATATTTACTATTTACAGAAATGCATTCTTGGAAATGAAACTCAAAGGGAATAAACTCAAAGGGAATAAACAAGAAAAGCCTATTAACACAGGGCTAAATACA
Organism: Alethe castanea; assembly: GCA_024734035.1. NCBI lineage: Eukaryota > Metazoa > Chordata > Aves > Passeriformes > Muscicapidae > Alethe > Alethe castanea. The sequence continues at coordinate 60,502,996 of JANRGV010000094.1, forward strand.
GATTCATATCTAGGAAGGGGTTGCATTTTCAGAAGTTCTGAGTTCTTATTTAATAGAAAAGTCATGTACACCCCCATAAAAAAAGTAGAAATTTTACTCTCTAGTTTCATGAGTAAACATTTAAAGGGTCCAAGCCTTCCATACATTTAGAAATATTTAGTGTTTTAATAATGCTCAGAAACAACTCGTGCCTAAACATTACAGTTCAAACTGTCACTGTATTTTCTTCAAACCTATAAAATTAGTGAAGACTTTGAGTTCTGTGCAAGTTTTCTTTTAAGTGCAATTGGCAAAGATAGCTTACCTGCCAAGAAAAAAGGCAATGTAGAAGATGGAGCTGTTCAAGTTGACAAACTGGAAGAGGAACATTTTCAAAGCAAAGCTGTTTTCCCACTCAGATTCTGTTCTAGGGTGCTCTTCAGAAAGACACAATATACATTATACAAACAATGTGAAATTGAGTTATGCATAAGTTTGCTCACAAATCGATCAACACTAACAAAACAAGTGATGGTTTTAAGTCATGGTGCTCCATCATGTTGCAATTGGTTTCTTTTCATTGCCCCAGCTCAGACTATGTTGTTTCTATGTGGAAACAGAAGATAGAAGTCCCTTGGTTCAGAATAAATCATAATACTATGGGAAGATACCTGTTTCACTTCCATAAAAAAATCTGGAAACCAGTGTGAATTTTTTATCTTAAGATTAAAGGTATCTTGATTCAAAGAAAAAAACTCAACACAAAAAAACCCCACAAAACCCAACCAACCAACAACAAAACCCCAAAACAAATAAACAAAACCCAAACTAACCAATCAAGTCAACCCAACCCCTCAAAAAACCTGAAAGCACTTGGAATCAGTAGAGCAATAGATGGAGGTTGCTAAGAGAAGCAGAGCTGAGAGAGTCAACTAAAAGCCAGTTGATTTCTCATCCAAACTTCTCACCTTCTAAATACTTTTCCTAAATCTGCTTCTCCTCAAGACTTCCCTTTCATAATGCTTGTGGAGTGCCAATCAGTTTATAATTCAATGAGGAGGTTCTTTCTTGGCTTCTTTTGTAAAGAAATGTAGAAATGTGTAGTAGTGCTATCAGTATCCTGTGTGGGTCTGCACACCCTTGGGTATCTTTCCTTAAGGTTTATAGAACATTATTTACGTCTGAATTAGAACTTGATGATAAAGTTTACAAAATAATTTTTACAAAAGCCATCTCTGATGGACACATCAAACTTGGAACATAGTACATTGGTAGAAGTTTTAAAGCACAAGAGTTGTAAAGGATATGTAAACCTAAACTGCCTGGATTTGTCAGTTAAAATTTATACTGCTTAACTACTCTGGTCTAATGATGACTAAATTTGGATTGAAATATACAGGATACTAGCTTTACATGTAGACAGTCACTCCCAGAAGGGTGTCCTTTTCTGATGTAAAATACCCTAGCAAGAAGAACGAGCTACCTATCTGAAACACCTAATGCTCCATTATGTTTAATTCAAGAAATCTTTTTTTTAAAAAAAATTCTTTCATGTATTTTGGGAAAAAACCTGCTTATACACATAAACAATTACATTATTTCCCTTTCTGTGACCTGTAACAATACAAAATATTTCAAAGGGAATAGAAATAAGTTTGATATGAAATAATACTTTAAAATATTTTAATTATTTGAGTAAGTTGACTATAAATTCTGAATTTTTCTAGTCTGTTCTACTGCCTGTTACCTGAAGCACTATAAAGTTTTGAGCATCTCGTTTAACACTTTAACCAAAAGAGGGAGCTGTGGAATTTAAGCAGCCAGCTGGCATTTAACTAAGACAAGATCACTTGCATTTTCTGACATGGGCAAAAAGCGAGTATTTGAAATGGAACACTTAACAGCAGCACATTGACACAGTCAGAGATCTTAAATTCTGCCTTTGCTTTCTTGTTTTCTATAAACTAGAAAGCTTTATGTCTGTGATTGAATTATGACTAGAGGCTTCAGTATAAAATTTTAATGTTACAGAATTGGAGCTACTTTAAAATTCATGACTTCGCATTTTTATTTGGAACAACGTAATTTTGTCTTAACCCATCTTTTTCATCTGAAAGATCAATTTAAAAATTAATTTAAAAAAAACCCCAAGCATTTGGGGGAAATGGAAAAAACCTTTTAGCATGCTAAGAAAGAATATGTTTTGACTTTTGCTCCAAAATAAGATTACTGTTTTTCAATGTATACTATGAAACATTAAAAGTAGAAGTATAGGAATAAATTCCTTAGTTTTATTTTATTTCCTCAGTGAAATAATAATTTATTTTCTTTCTGTGTTATTTCTCACTTGCTTAGGGAAATGCCAGAAATGTACTTCATAGATGAAGTTTTCAAAACACTCCTTTAAAGATAAACAAAGAAGTATGTTATAAAGGTATATGCCACAGCCAGTAAGAACCATACTATTAGTAAAGGCCTACATACCTAAGTCTGTCAGGAGATAGGCAACCTTTTCATATACCTAAAACAGAAATGAAATGGTGTAAGTACAGAACATCCTGGCTGTTGTGATGACAAATCCAGAATGAAAATAAGCATCAAAAGCATGGTATTCTATAGCAAGTTATTTTTGATAGCTTTGCTTGCTCACTTGAATATATGTTTTATGATGTGGAGTGATCATATATAGTAACTAAAGGGCTCTGATTGGAAGAATTATTTCTTATTGCAGCGAGTGCAATTCCATAAGAGAATTAAAAGCCAATGTTTGCTGTGTTATTATTCCTTTTTATCTGTTTGTCGTTGCATGGGAGCAGAAAGATGATAAATAATAATAATGCAGCTGAAAGAACAGAGTTTGTGTCCACTTAATGCTATAAGAGCAAATGATTAAACCTGCACTGCTACATGACAGAAAAAATACCAAAATCGATTATCACAGCAATTCTAGGACTGTGCAACACTGATATCACAGCTGCATTCTAGTAAGAAAGGGAAGAATCCAAAGTCATTAATCAAAAACAACCTAGAAACCAAATTCTCAGTCAAGAAAATAATGTGTCTCCAATTAGAGATCTATTGCAAAAGGCAGTATTAAAAAATACAAATGTAAAAAGCAGCAACCTGTACCCCTGTAACTTGGTAACATAAGCAAAGATATAGTGACAAATTAAGGAGAAATTAGAGAAAAGCAGTAACAAACATTGTATCAGAGGAGAAAAATCCACTGCAATACTAGCTTCAGAAACTGCTACAAGAATAAGCAGGCACATATCTAATCTAATACATGGTTAACTCAGTAAGCTCCTGAAAATTACTCCTTTAAATTAATTGCTCCTTTAAATGAACAGAAGACTTACAACGTTGAGTGACATGATGATCATAAAATTGATACAGACTCCAGTGCCAGATGTTGCAAACTGCCAATACTTCTTGATGAAATACCACTTGAAAGAAGCAAACTGCTCCATGGCTACCAGTCGATATACCACAACTGCAAACACTGCAGTGAGGACCAGTGAAATCTACAGCAATGTATTTATGAGCAGAGGTATTAGAACAAAATAAATCACACCTGAAATAATAGCCACTGAAATAATAAAACAAGTGCTTTCAAGATTGATATTTGTATCAGAGAGCAGAATTTTAGAGAACAAAAGAACTAGAAGAGTTAAAACATTTCTTTACTGTTCTTATACAATATAACTATATTCCATCTTGTGAAACAAAGACATCCCTGAACAAGCAGTAAGACAGACAATCAGTTTTGCCCATATTATGTAAATCCACTCATCTTAATGAATGCTCTCATGCTGAGTTACTATTTACATCAGAATAAGATGAATTACAAAACAATAATTCTAATATTATTAAACATCACCATGAAGAATATTCCTGAGACAGACACCATCAGTCGACTGAGCTTATCAGGGAAAGGCTGAAAAGGTTCAGGTTTTCCTGTGATGGGATTTACTCTTTCCACTTGGGAATATTTAGCTTCAAACTGGGGACGCAGCTCTTCCTGGAATGACAAAGTGGATTCTATTTGTTGTATTACTTATTTCTCTCAAGAATCAGACATACATGTGCTATAAAGCAGAACCTTATATTGATATGAATGACTTTTTATAATGCTTCAACTCAAATACCTAAATAATTTGCTCTTCTGAAAATCCTTGGAAGCAGGGCCAGATATGAGCAAAGAATAGAAACCATAGGAGCCTTCCTCACTATGTGAGGGTGTAACAAAAGAATCATGGGTCATACTGCTTAGACACTAAACTGTCTGCAAAAACTGATAAAAACCAATAAATACCGATAAATTAGGGCCAGTTAAAATGGTGCTTTTTGAGTTACAAGAGCATTTATTAAAAGCCAGCTTCTACCTACACATCCATGGAAAGATGTAAAACAAGTGAGGTTTATTTACTTAAAGTGCAATTAAACCACCAATGTAGGTAAATTATTATTAGTGGTTAATGGAATAACAAAATTTTATTATTGCTGATGCAACAGCAGAACGTTCAAGGATAAGCTATGCCACTCTGAAGAATACCAAATCTAGTTTCTTTCTTGTTGTTCTGTCTTGGTCCTATTTTTATGAAGATCAGGAATTTCCAGATCAAGAAACCATGGAACTGAAGGGCATCTGTGCTGACACCAGAAGTAGCTCTGGTCCTATGTACGGGAAGTATTTCCACTCAAGTTTTCCAATGACACTTTTAATAAATGTAGAATTATATTTGGAATTATAATGTCAATTGCAAAAGGAAAAATTTCACTGTACAATCTCAAGCATACCTTTGTATTCTGCAACTAGTACTATAAATACAAATATGATCTGAATGACAAATTCAGATGACAGACACACAATATGGATTGATATTGAGACTTTATCCATGCTGACAGCAAGGCTTTACATGTTTACTTCTGTTTCTTCTTACCTCTTCATCTTCCCAGTCTATGAGGTCCCAATCATAAGTCAATACAGCTCTCCGTCTTTTCCAAAACTCTAGGAATACTGTTGCTGTGGAAAACAACTGTACTTTAATTACAGGGGGGAAAAAAGGGCCATGCACATCTCAAGAAAATCAGCAATGTAACATTTATCATTAGCCACTTTCTGACAGTTTTCTCCATAGAATCTTAAAACTCCAACTAGCTTCAGGATAATCCTTGTTAAATTTTTAACTTTGCACACACAAAAATTGAAATTCAGAGGCTGCAATTTTAACTGCTGACTTAAATGCTTACAAATAATTGCATTCAAAGAATGATTACTGTTTATTCATTTTATTTAAAAATAGTGGTTGATTCAGTAATTAAATCTGAAACCTTTGTATTTGACTAAAAACTCATTTAGTTGCCTTTTTTTTTTCCTAAGCCCCCACTATCACCACAAACCTCAAGGATGGAGATGTCTTATCTTTTACAAAGGCAGAAAGTTTCTGCAGAGAGGCTGGTTTACTCATAGTTTGCAAATTGTTTCAGATCTCACTGGTTTTATAGATTTATTATTCCCATTCAACTGTTCCATCTTTGTTTCTTTTTCTCCCAGACAAAAATAACAAAGAAGCAATAGTTGGTGTCATTGTAGGAGCCATTTTGGGATCTGTATTAATTGGCCTGGTTGGATATTTTATATGTGCTATAAAGAGGCCTCAGTAGTTTTCCCACAGATGGCTTTATGATGATACAAGGAGTGACCCAGGTAAGGAATAGTCCAAGTCTTTTGTAAAAGAACATTTCTAATTTCTGTGCAGGGCTGCGTAAATAGTCTTGTCTTACTGAATCATTATGAGATCATTGACTCCAGTCAAACTAGCTTTCAACTGACAATAATTTATTATTTTTAAATTGTAGTTTAACCAATAGGCCTCTTAACTCTGTATCTCCTCCTTACAAGTTATTTTTTTAACTTCTGAAATATCAGGAAAATCATATTTAGTATCAGTGAACCTGTTCAAAGTTCTTGTGGGTAAGTTCAAAACTTGAACTCAAAAGCTTTCCCAAACCTTGATTAACTGAAAAAAAGCTAGACACTTTAGTCATCCACTGTCAATTATAAAATTAAGGATAAAGCTACATCTGTTTTCAGAAGTAAAAATATTTTTAGGATGTTTAAAAAGATAACTGCTTTTGTCTTCTCCATGAGTATGTGAAAACTTCAAGTGCAATCACAGTCCAACATCTATACAATGTTCCTGGACCTTATTTTTAAATGTTTAAGTGAATACTGAGAGGCCAAACACACCTTTTTTCTCATGGAAAATAAAATCAAAATAAATTCTGACAATATCCCTTCCAGCTTATATGCTGGAGTTGAAAGCTACCAGAACCTCAGATGAGGATGCAGCTTTGAAAGTCGACCACCCTGTGGTGCTGAATGAGTGTTGCTGGAAGGACATGAGTTATCTTCAGAAAGTGATGAATCAGGGCCCTCATCTTTTGCTCTCCCGTATGTCAGAAAGTGGTGAACTGGACTCACATGTGAAGGACTGCTGAACTAAACCATGAAGTACCCAGTATATGGTGATTTAAATCTTTCAAGCCATATATTTAAAAATTATGTTATTTCATCAGTTCTTCACTGAGACAACTCTCTGGAACCATATGGTATGAGTTTCAGAGGGGCATCAGATGACAGGACCAACACAGCAGACAAGACAGAGGAAGACAATGCAGGGTGCATTCCAATGGCTGACACCACACCATCCCACCCCTCACTGTACTGCTTGCTCAGATTATATTCTTGCCTGTTATCTACACCCTTTCATTTTTTCCAAAACTACCTGGCAGTCCTTACCTTACAGCCCTTATTGTGTAAACAATGTCTTGAAAAGTAAGGAAAAAAAATCACAAGACACACCAATATAAACCAGGCAGGGCTCAGTAGCAGAGCATCACTCCTCTACTTTGCATTTAAATGATCAACCTATGGTTTTCCTGCAAGGATATTATACTTGCCTTCTTAGAAATAATATGGAGAAAGAGCACCCAGGTAAGATTCTGCTTTGAGTAACTTTGGTCAACAATGTAACAGAGAAAATTTTGACTAGGATTACAATGATATTTTAGTATCAATACAAAAAAACATCCTCAACTTATCTACTTTGAAGTGAAACTATTCTATCCAAATATAATTGCTATCTGATAAACTACTCAGGTCATTATTTTCTCAAATTTACATTTGTACCTTCTTCAGTGAATATGACAAGATTGATTAGGTTTATTTGGATTATTTAATTTGGATTACTTGAAGTTTGCTGGGGAGAATGGAATTACTGAGCAAAACAATCTAACCTTTCACTGGATGACACCAATTTAATATCACTATTAATGGGAAAAAAGATTACAAGCTTCTCTTCCCCTGTCAAACAGATCTGTTGTTTAAACTGCAGGCTGCAGAAATTATTTAAAATGTGTCAGTACAGATCAGATACAAGAAATACTTCACATGAGATATGTATATAGGTATCCTAAAAAGCATGGTCCAGTTCTGTCCAGCTAAAGAGTAAAATTATGGCAGAATAATGCAAATAATTGCACAGTTCATCTGTTTGCAATTACCAGACGTGTCTAAATAGAAAGAAAGAATATGTAAAAAAACAATTGTAAAGGCATAGAATAAACAAAATAAAGTGCAGAGAAAACTACACATGTGGGATATGTCCTTGTTATTGTGCTCTGCTTAAACACTTCAGCTAGTGTGGGGGCTGCAGATCACATTGATGGAATGGAATTACTAACTGTCTGTGAAAGCTGCAATGAGGTTTTATTCAATATGTGAGTAAATTATCAATATGTGAGTAAATTACATGCACATACATGTCAGAGAGAAACTATGTCAGTCACACTGAACATGGGCAAAACAGGTATTTATTTAAAATATTAAAGATTTCAATCCATATATGCACTTTTGCCATTCTTTTTGAGTTCAGTCATAAAAACAGCATATGTCCCATCAATACCAGAACCTGATTTCTAACATTGTATTCAGCATGTTTGGTATCAGACTGAAAATCTGAGACAGATTCACCTATATGTCATGAGAATAGAATCTGATGCTTGAAATGAATAAAAATTTAATGCTCAGCTTTCACTTTCCTTAGCCCAAATAATGCCATCTTTCCTGTGGTAAAGTAGTGTCATACAAGCAAATTCCTCCTTACTCTTGAATACTGGCCTCAGATGAAAACGGAAAGAGCTCTCTTGGAGGAGAACTTGAAGATAGAGATGAAGAGATGCTAAGAAGCTACCTGTGTTGTCTGCACTGGTAACTATATAATTAAATGTTAAGAATTTTTGAAAGTAATAATTAATAATTGGAAGATTAGCAGTAAATGAAGAAATATCAATGAGGCAAGTAATCAAAGTGTGCCCTTTAGTTATACCATGTTAATTTTTAACAATGCACTCATAATTTTTGCATGCATGAGGATGTGCTTCTGTTGTCCACATAACTACCTGATGTTTTGCTGTTGTTTCTATATCGTTACTTGCTTTTACCATGCCAGCTCCAAAATTTGTGACATTTGCTCTTATTACACTTTAAGTTAGAATCATTAATACTTATTCATACACATTACATAAATAAAGGTGCTGTGTACCATTTCATTCAAAACTGTAAAACCCTGGCTTGAATGTAGACAGCTCTATGAATGTGAACTAATGTAATATTCTCAGTGTTTACACAAACATGTACATTGGTAGAATCAATTATCTCTGGCTCTATTCTTCTTCCCTATTTCCCAGCAGCAAAATCCTGCAGCAGCTGCAGTGAAAGCTAATTCTACCAAGAATTTCATGCTGGAACCATTAAATCTGTCTTTTATGGCACTATTACACTGATCTTCTCCAAGAGGCAAAACTGTTTTTTGTTAACTCCTGGTCTGTGGATATGCCCCTGCTTGACTTTGAGCCCCACAACACAGTGTGCCATGTCAGTGTGAACATAATGAGAGATTCAGACTAAGAATTTGCATTGAATACCTTAACTGAGTAAGCACTTAACATCAAACCTTTCCTACACTTTCCTCTAATTAGCTCCCATTAAACCAGTCTCATTTATTCTCTAAGAATCCTCTATAAGATGTGATTTTTATACTGGCTCATGACCAGTAACTTAACCTACATGTTTTCCTCTAAAAGGACTTTGGCCTGAATAATATAAAATTCAGGCTTAAAGATGTTTAGGACCCTAAAGAAAGTAACTACATTATCTATAAGAGGTGTCACCCATTACTGGCATAGAAATTTAAGCTAATGTAAACGAGAAAAAAAATTAGTTTGTGTGGCAAAATCATAATCCTTCCTTAACTTTCATCAAGAGCTATAATCTCCCTTTGCCAAGTAATCATATAAAAGGGTCAGGTGAACTTAAAAAAAACAAACAAAAAAAAATCCACACAAAAAACCCCAAAATAAAACAAAAACAAACAGAAAGAACATCAAAACAAAACAACCCCACCAAAAAACCCCACCCCAACAAGTAAAAATGCACTTACCCCAAATTGCCATGAAAATTGCAAAGAAGACAGTCCCTCCATTATCAAACAAATGTGTAACCTGAATAAAAAAAATAAATACATCAGGAAAAAATAATACTGCCACCTCATATTTGCCCGAAATAATGCCAGAGTACTTAACTGGTGGCAGAAATTAAAGCTAAGCATTCTCCTAAGTAGTTCCACTAGCATGTTTCTTCTACCAAGGTTTGTCAATGTCACACTCTGACTTCCAGTGCAATTTGAAATCTGCTGTTCCAGACTATCACTTCATGCATCACCAGTCATTTTGTTTCACAGACATTGAGCTGTTTTGTTCATGTCCAGACAGGCTAAAATTTCATCCAGAATTCTTGTCATACGGTAGGTCAAACTTAATCTCAACCATTTATATTTAAGGTTTTTATGAGCTAGAAAAACCTCTTCACTTTTCTCCCTCTACATACTTACTGTCTCTTGATTCCATTTTGTTCTTCTACCTAGGTATTTTGCAATTTCTCTGCAGGTAAAATTAGCATATATTCCTTTTTATCCAGACACCTCAACCTCTCAAATTGTTGACTTTCTCCTTCTTAAAAGGCTTGTGCACCTAAACTCCAACAAACATTAAACTGTGTCTAAATATCACTCCATGGAAGTTTCCACAATTCTAAACTGTGAAGGTAATTTCTTCTATGAATGCTATTCTCTTAGTTAGACTTATCCCTTATCTTACTCTCTTACAAGATTTTTTGGTCAGAACAGCAATCCAGCTTCAAAGTCTAAGGCTTAATGATTGCAAATAAATATTGAAATAGAAAGTACTTGTTTATTTATACTTAGTTCTATTTATTTGTTCATGCTTACTGAAAACAAATATTGATTGAAAAGTAGGTTTTGCATGCCTTTTAAACATCTGAGTGCATGAATTTATGGTCTCATTTATGAAAACACTACAACTTATACTACGAAAATCTGAAATCTCTAAATAATATGAAACAGGATTCAGGAAGCTGATAAGATCAATGTCCTTTCAGTAGATTTAAGGTTGTCAAATTGTAGCAATGTAATTAATTCAGGGATAATGGGCCTACATTTCTTTAAAAAAAAAAAAAAGATGGTTTAAAATGCTGCTGGCAATTGTTAAGCAATGCAGAGACTTTAAATTCCTATTAAAAAAAAATTTAAAAGCACAGATCCCTAAAAATACTAGAGCAAATCAACTTATCATCAACAGGCATAGGTTAAAAGACAACCTGAAGAGAACGAAAAGGAGTAAAAAAGTGGCTCTGATGTGTATTGTTCTAAACCACACAGAAAATTCATGGTGGTTTCCCACTATCTGAAATAAGAAGAGAATGTCTTGAGGTGGAACATTATTGAAAAGACTTTGCTTCCACTGATGTTTACTCTCTTGCTGACTTAAAAACCAATTTTTAAGCTTTTATCATGGAAACAAGCCTGCCCTTATGGCTGTGGAAGCATTCAGGTAATCAGGCTGTGTTTTGGTTACCCCTGGAGCTGCACCAGCCAGCAGGAATGTTCTGTACAGGTGTGCCAGGATTCTGGGGCTGACAGCCTGCCCCAGGCAGGTTACCTAACCTGCTCCTGGGAGAGCTGCATGATGCAAGCAAACTCATCCTGCAGACAGATCTTCATTCTTCCGGAAAAAACTGGCATTACTACTTCCACCTCAGAAATCAAGAAAACTAACGCATGAATGCAGAAGAAGTTAATAAAAAACTGTTTCTTTATTTCTTGTGGAGTAAAATTATTACAATATTGTGAGAATTTAAAACATACATTTCATCTGTATGTCAGTTATGGTTTTATTTTCTTATTTTTTTAAGGTTCTTAAATGGAATTGACTAGTTGGTATTGGAGATGAAAAAAAGTCCAATATGTTCCCTGCCAGAATCATACAACTTGCAAACAAATATGTATTTTGCTTTTTTTTTTTTCCTTTTGCTTCCATAAAGGAAAACACAAACATAATGGGTAATGAGACTGAAAATGTGAGAGGTGAACAAAAGCAGAACAATAAATCTGATTATTATTATTGGTTTTGAATGCATACCTGTGTGAGGATCTTGGATATTCTGCTCAGGAAAGAGTGCATCTTTCCAAGAAAATACAAAATGAACCAAACAACCAACCAAACCTAATCCAGTGAAATTGATCTTGCTAAGAGTAGAAAATAAATACTTGGCTCCCAATTTGGCACTGCCAGAAAACAGGCAGTTTGTAGTAAGAGGTAATGAGCGAAGCTGCTGTGAAGCTTTCTTTAAAGACATTACAGTGAGTTAAGGCATTACATTATAACCTTTAGGAAAGGTTCATAAAGCTATTTTTGTTTTTTATTTTTCTTTGCCATTTGAGTGGCCATATGGTAATCCTATTCCTTCCCAAAGAAAACTCTCTCACCCCCAGCTGGGGGAGATGCAGAACAGGCAAGTCCTGAAAGGAGATAATTTTTGTTTGTTTTCTGTGTTCTAACGCAAGGTTGATGAGTTTTTCAGAACAAAAGCACTGGCAGGAAAAGCTGGGAGCATACGTGAATTTCCATAATTATAATATAATATAATTATAGACACAAGCAAAGGGTGCCTGCAATGATGGAATGTGAGTGGCGACTCCTTGTCTCCTCTGAACATCACCCAATTTTTTTCCAAAAGGACTGATCTGAAAACAAATGAAGTATGGATGGACTGCCACATTTTTCCCACTGCATTATTCCCAATATGACATTCTGTTAATTTGGCACAGCCTGATTTTCTGGTAGCAGGAGAGGGGGGCACAGGGGTGGCTTCTGTGAAGAGCTGCTGGAAGCTCCCACCACATCCAACAGAGCCAATCTCTGATGGCTCTGAAGATGGACACGCTGCTGGCCCAATTTAGAGAGGTTGGTAATGCCTCTGTGATGACATATTTAAGAAAATCCAAACAGTGCAGGAGCAGTTTTTCCCTCATTATCTTCTTCTGACTCTGTTAATAATAAATTTACTTTATACCACTAAATTTGAACCTATTTTGCTCTTAGAGTGTTTTTCTCCCACTCCTTAACTCATGAGCCCTTTGTTAATTTTTTTTCCCCTCTGCCCAGCTGTAGCAGGAGAGGGTAAACAGATGACTTTCATGGGTACCTGGCATTTATAGCCAGTGTCAAACCATGACAGACATTAAATGTGAAATTTTGCATGATTTAAGCACATGATGTCAGTGTAAATAAAAATAAGACACAAAACCTGCTTCTTATTAACAGAGGATGGTAAAATAATAGGATCTACAATAAAAAGAGATACTGCAATTTCAAATATCTTAACTGCCTGTTAAAACTGCAGTGGACTGCTGAAGAAGCACTTACCACCTTCTAAAAAGAGGCATTTCTGGGATGGATTGTATAGCATGCATAATGCTATTTCAATTAAGAAAGCTTTTACCTTAACTACACATTTTTTAAAAAAGAAATCAGTAAAAAAAGTTATGAAATCCCCCACGGAGCTATTTTCTGCTATATAGTTATAGCAGTATTTAAAAACAAAAAACACTTTTTCTTTAAGTACAGCATTTCTAGTGGTATTTGTTGCTGTTGTTACAAAACAACCTCTTAACTTTTGCATTATAAAACAGAAAATCAAATTTGTAAATGGTAAACAAATAGATTTAAAAAATATTTTCACAGATAGGTTTGAAATGTTCAGTTTTACTCAGCATTGGTCCTATCGATAGGAAATTTTGACATCTAATACAAAATCGATTTTCTCTTTGACGCTGCTGCAGTTTTGTTGTAATGCCATGGCAAAGAGGCAGTCATGTTTTATAACATGGATTATAGGCTTCTGAGAAAGATTTATTCTACAGGATAAAGAATACAGAGATAAAAGCCAGGGCTGCTTTTCCCGTATTATGAACATACCACACATCAAAACATGCTCACTTGCAAACACTGCATGTATACAGAGATCCTTGTAATTATTTAAGTTTGAATAATACCTACTTGTGGCAAAATATTTAATTGCATAAAACCTTGGCATTACTTTGACAGAGCAAAGCAGGAGTAAAAATTCAAATACAAAGTAAGCAAGGGAAACAGAGTAATAAGATTGTTATAGAGGAAAGCAAGAAAAACCTTACAAAAGGTTTTATTATGATGGCCTCACGGGAGACTTAATAAGTTAATGAAAATAATATGAATTTATTAATAAGGAAATGCTCACAGAAAGCAATTTTAGAAAAACCTCAAATCATTTCAGAGCATTCCCTTATTAGATGAACCACAAAGGCTGAAAACAACATCTGTAGAGAAACTATATGCTTTTCAAGAAACTTGGTTGAAAGAAGGGCAGCCATTACACAAACAAAATTATCTTGATAGCAATAATACAATAATTACCTTGGCATAGATGCAGCTTTCGTTGAGTTTTTGTAATGTGCAATTGCGTTCACACATAGGGCACATAATGGTTTCATTTGCCTCGCAGATCTCTTTGCTTTAGTTTGATAGGAAAACAAAGGTTACAAAAACACTTCTAGCATTCCCAAGATTTTCTGAGTATGTTCTCTGTTTGTTAACAGTGTGTGCACTACAAAACTGGAGAAATAAATTAGAAGTGAATATTTGGCTTGGAAAGCCTAATCCCAAGTCAGGAACCTCAACACTATTGGCCATAGAGCAGTATACAATGTTTTTGGGCATCATGTTTCACTTCTCGCACCAGCAAATTCTCTCCCAAATACTACAAACAGGAAAACAAAAAATTCCTCACTACCCTTCAAATGCATTTACAGCCTATTTTTCCAAATTATGTAGAAGATACCAAACATCCAAAGGATAGACAACACTGCTATATCTACATTCATTTCAATCAAATGACACCATTTATACCAGCTAAATGCTTGTTCCACAAGGCAATAGTATACACGCTTACATCTGTCACATGTAAAAACCCACTAATGGGGATTTCTGGCAGTAATATTTCAAGTCTTTGCATTTTTTATTTTCTACAGAAGAACCTAGGTATAGGAGTTTGCTGTACAAAGCAAGCTTTAAAAGTGTATATTACAGCACTGTAGAATATAATAACTCACTGTGAAATAGAAGTTAAAGAAAACTCCTTAGATAAAACTTCAATATAGTCCTGCTCAAAGCCAGAGAAACAACATTTTCTATGAAATCTGACTCCAAGTACACATGCAGCCTAAGTACCCAAACTGCTTGAAGCAACAGCTGCAATTGAAAGAGCACTGATACTGATACTGTCTGATAATGGAATATTTTGCATTATGGTGGATCCCCAGATAGTTCCTAGAAGCACTTGAGCACCCTCATCACATCTGAATTGACATAAACCCTTCTCAGAGCAAAACCACCAAAGTGGGAAACTTGAAAACTGGGTTCATTTCACATGGTTGTAATCTCCCTGAAACTGAGTCTCCTGGCTGCCAGTTACATTGACACAGCTAAGAATTTTTTTACGCTCCAAGTGTGCCACTATTAACAAAGAAGGAAAAAAAAGACATAGGCAAAACTTCAAGTTTAGTAACTGTACTACACTCTGGAAGTTATTGCAAGATGGAGGTAATGAGGGAATATGTCTGGTTTTTCACTCATTAGCCTTAATTACATCAACAACTATTGCAGTATGTGCAACATGAGAATTGGTCTTTACAGACTGGTCTGTTTTTCCTGAATGGAAATCACTGCAGATGCAGTGATAAGAATGGCCACTGCCAGCACTACACATCTGGCTTGATGCAAAACAAATATACAAAGTGCAAATACTTGACTGAAATACTCAATATTCTATTTTGGTTATTTTTACATTATTAACATATCTGCAAAACATTTAAAAGTATAGCAACCTAAGTTGTGCCAGACTGTTCCTAATTTCCAACAGGCTATTACATATTATTGCATAGAATTTTACCTTACTTGGCTGGAATCCATTGTAAATAATCCATAGAGGAAAACAAAGAGCCCAACCAGAGCAGCAGGAATAAGCATTCCAGTATACCATCCCAGCCAGGCAAAATACAGTCCAATTTTTTCACCAAAGTAACGCCTACATGAAAAGACATACAATTGTTTAAAATTAAATTTTATGGTGACCTCTATCTCTATTGTTACGGTAGTAGAATAATTCTAACAAGGAATTACCATAACAAGTTTATGGCAAAATTGTCACTTTACCAAACAGGTTTTTTTCAGGCTAGCATAATATTTTAGTGACACTAATTGCAGATTTATGAGAACAAGGACATAACTATAGTGCCTCTGTAATTTTCATGTCCTTGCAATGACTAAGTATAGGACTAGTAGTAAATGTAGGATAGACAGATAGATAGATGTACACAGCCACAAAAAATCCGGAAAGGGATAAAGTAAGTTAGTATGACCTAAGTATTCCATTTAAAAAAACATATATGATAGATAATCACACATAGATAGTATGTTTCAAACTCCTCTTAGTGAAAACACAAGCTGAAGACTGAACTTTAATTCTTCAAAACTTGGGTATCAGTTGCTGGAACAGATGAAATAGCGGTGATCAGAAAGTCAATCAAGGATGATGCAGCAGAAAATTCTCCCATGGCACATGCTTAGCTCCACCAATAATCAGTTATGACTCAGATCAGGGATAAAAACTTAGAGCAAGGAAAATGAATTGTTGGTATTCGATGTCAGAGGAGGAAACTATGAAACTCAAATATCATCATTATTTAACTTAAATTATATACATTTCTCTAATTTACATTTGGTAACCTATGACGCTAAGTCTAAGGCATAAATAAGAGTGTATTTAAACCCACATGGAAAAGTTAAAACTGGGTTGCATTTTAAGTCCTCTGCATCTGATAACTCTGAGTGTCATGTGGACAAGAGTCTGCTCTCAAAGGTACTCTCACATTGGGCAAGTGTCTCTGATCAGAACACCACACCATGGGTTTGTATTTTTAAGTTTCACACTGCAAATTCCTGAGCAGTTGGAACTTCATGTACTTCACACAGACTCATTTGAAATTAACCTACAAAAGACCACCCAAAAAAGCAACTTAGAGAACTCCAGCCTCATCCAATAACAGAGAATAGCTAAATCTTATAGGAAAGCATAAGGAAGTTACGAATATAGTTAGCATACTGTTACCAGGCTTTTTGTATCAGAGAAAATCTTCAAAGTACTAATACCTGATTAAATCAAGAGGTTGGTATTTGTACCACATTCCCCATCGTGCCCAGCGCTCATACAGGAGGTGTCTGTGATTCTGTGCTCCATGTGTTTTGATGGGATGTCTGCTTTTGTGGCTTCCCTGAAAAAAACCACAAAGAAATGTAAGTACATTACTAGGGACTATGGAAAATGCATAAGTTCCTTAGATATTTTTATTATAATTTTTAACAGAAATGTTCTTTATTTTTAATAAATAGGTCTCTTATTCTGAGCATATCCGGAACACATCATCAGGACCTAATGCAAGCCTGGCATAAGAGACAAGGTTACATACACTTCTGAAATTGACTGCAAGTGAGCCAAGTAGTTTCCTGTGAGGAGAGCAGAGTTCTCCAGTGCTGTACTTCAGTTAGTGATCACACAGATTCCTGACCCTGGTAGATCTAGGTAACTGAGCCATTTAGATTTTTACCATGTATTTGAAATCTTAAGCATACTCTGAAATTCAAAGAACACCATTTACTTGTTGCAATCTGCTGATTCTCTGACTTAAGAATGAGTTAAAAATCAAAGATAAACATAGCAAAGAGTCCAAGACTGCTCCTTTCTCCTTACAGTCAGCAAAGCAGCATACCAAAGATACCAACACTGAGTGTGACCTTTGCAGCATCTAGGAACACCTAGGAAAAGAACATCAACTCATTCTTACAGTAGGCTGCATAAATGAATGCAAAGCATTACCCAGTATTACACCTTTTTTTTTTTCCCCCTGCTTCTTTCTGCACTGCTATCCATAAAAGTTCAAGTCTCAGCATTCCCACCGGGCTTGAATTTACACTCTTACTTGTTCATGTGTGAAAGAAAAAAAAAAAAAATTAAAAATAAATTGAGTGTTCCACCACTAGTCCTTAGCATGAGTCAAGCAGCAATTAAAATAAGAGTGGCTTAAAAATACGATTTCACTGATTTTAACTGAGAAGTGGAAACAGTAGCTTATGCCATAACAAAGGAACATATAAAATGGATGTGACAGCATAGCTTTGATGCCAGAGAAAGCTTCGTAGGCTTTCCTGGAAGTACAGCGAGCTTTTCCCTGAAGTCAGTAATGCACAGCTGAAGCATTAACAATAATGTTATATTATTTATTGAAAATACTCCTCTATATTCCTAGTATTTTATCACTAAAAATTAAAGTATTTAATCATTAAACAGTTACTCTCAGCTATTAGTAAAGCCTTTGAAACACAAAACCAAGTCACAATATTCAGCTGAAACACCCAGTTCAGAGCTGCAACTACCATGTTCCTGAGAGCATTTCAAAGACTAAAGATGTGTGGCTTGCTTCTTCTTTTTAACATCAAAAGATTTTCTAAAAACCCTCTTAAGTCATACACAGGTTTTTGGTTTATTTTGTGGGTTTACAGTCTTTAGTAGACTTTAAACTACTGGAAAAAGTATTGTCAAGTAGAAATTACCCAGAACTATTCTGAAAATACTAAACAGGAAATAATTAAGTCTTCCTTAACTGCGATGAAGTGGTCAAGCCATTAGAAAAACAAAACCTTTTGTAGATAGCAAGCAAAAATGATTTAATACAACTAACTGGAACAATTTGGAACAATTGATACTCTCCTAAGAGCTCAACAGACAATGTCCAGTTCATAAAAATCAGAGAAGAATTATAATATCCTAGTCCAACCAGAAAATGTTCAGGATTATAATAATATAATTATTATAATATCAAAATTATCCAAATACATAAAATTTTAAAAGCTAATAGTAAGTAAAAGCTATAAATAAAAGAAGCACCAACAAATTACAATATGAAATAAAAAGTTTGCAGGACAAAATTAAAGTAAAATCCCAAATCACTAGTGCAAACTTTAATCTAAACACGAAACTAAAATCCAAATTAACCAGGTTACCTCATGTGGTGGAAATGCTGCTTCATATGTTCCATTACTTAGTAACCTATTAATACCTAAAAAAACCAAAAAGACATTATTTCTGGTATCAATTTTTATACACATTTTCCAAGTAGTGTGAATTTTCAAGTTGCATTTGGAGAAGGTAACTTAGTGTTACATGATAAGAATGCTGCTAAAGATGGTAATCAATAATCGAAGCAACCACTTCAGCAGGTATTGCTGATCCTTCAAGATGTCTGGCTCTGTCAAACTAGACAGCAACTTGCCAAAGCACCAAAGTCTGCAACCTTTCTCTAAGGGTTGAGTGCTTGTACTAGATCGAGTGTGAGAAGACAGTTCCATTCACATTGTATTCCCCAGAGCATACTAAACAGATTTTATGGGTGACCAGATGATCTATTATAACAGAGAGTGGCATGGACAGACAATCCTTGAGGCACTGAGACCACTGCAGGTTTAAAAGCTAACCTAGTATTTTTAAATATAGATCAGCTGACAGCTTCATACCAGAGCAGTGCTCTGTGCCAGACTGACTACTGCATTTTGGATCAGCTCCCAGAGTCTTCCTAAAACCAGATTTGTTGTACTAGCACAGTACATTTTAAAAAAATTTAAAAATAAATAAAAATTGATAGGTACAATAAAAAGATTTAATAGCCTTTAAGAACAGATTTCTACCCAAAAGTTTCCCTGAAAAACAGGTATGTATGGTGGAATACAGATTTGTCTCTTCAAATAAATAAATGATACTAAACTAATCTCATAATGAAAGCTCCCGTCATCAGCTGCAAAGCTGTTAGATATAAATACTTATTCGCCCTGTTTTTCTTACTACTGCTTTTGTTCAGAAACTCAAGTAACAACTTTCTGTAATTGGTATCATCCAAGTCTCTGCATATTTAATCTGCATTAATTTAATTCCTGCAGAAAAAATAGAAAATCATGCATACATCCCCTGGTCATTGAAAATGTGTAGTTAGACCTTCTAAAAACTAACACTGTATTAGGAGTGTTGATATAAACCAAATTTAGTCTTCAGATCAACTGTCTCTGAGCTACACAGAGACCTCAAATAAATCAAGTGTAGCACACACTGATTCTGAAGTGAAACTGATGGATAATGGCTGAAATACGTGGATCAGTCCCTGAAAACACTTCCACCTTTCTGAGGTATATGTAACCTTATTGTGGCTCTCAATAATGTAAAGTTACGATAAACTCTCAATTTTATTTAGATTAATGAGTAATCAAGTAAAAAATATTGCAAATTTTCACTGAGATATTTAGGTAGAAAATGAGGCGACGTTGTTTCAACTTTGTTAATGTGTGAGTGAAAAGATTTCAAATACAGGAAAAAACTGAGTTCATCCAAATGATATTTTTCAGGCAATTAAACATGAAAACTTTTATTGCTTTGAGTTAGGTAAAAAATACAGCATTCTCACCCATTTTGGATTTTCCATCTTCATACTTAGTTCTCTGTAGCACATGATGCACAATTCTACTTCTTGTGGAATTGCTGAAGAAGCTGTCTTTGTTGTTTATTGTAAAACTATTAAAATAATGAATGTCTTAATATTCAAAACAATGCACACATGGTGAAACATAGCTGTTCAAGTGTTTTCTTTCTACAATGATTTACTGGATCTTTATGTTCCTTAATGTAAGATTTTATACCCTTACAGCAGATCCAATAAAGTTATCCTTACCACAGATTATTCTTGGGAAAACAAAACTAAAGCTAAAACAAAAAATATCCTACTATCTAGTTAATCTCTGTTCTGGATATAATTAATTAAATAAAGATCTTCAGTAACTGTGGTGACCTTAAATTATAATTACATATGAGTTGACAGCTGTCTGTGTAGTGGAATCACCAAAACTACTATTTAAAATAACAAAACCCATGCACTGGAGACTTGGGTAGCAGCTCCACAACCATTTTCTCTTAGAGGATCCTAGGACAGAGCCAAGTGAAGCATCCTTGACCAGATGGCTCCATCCTGGATACCAGATATCTGATATGCAGGACCTTCTTCCTGCTCAACTGTGCCAAAAGTGACACCATTACAATCAATTAATTACATCAGCCGAGCTGATTGAAAAGAAAACACCAAAAGCCAAAAGGAGATTGATCCAGTACAGTATGGTAAGTTACTGGGAAAAGAAAATAATTGAGACTATAATGCAATTACTCTGTTTTTCTGGGGTAAAGTCAGTTCACTACCACTTGGCTTCTTTACTGAGCAGAAAAATCCTGTTTATCCTAATTCATATTTCTAGTTTAAACTAAATTTTCTCTCCCAAAACAGTTACCACAAAATAACTTAAAATTAAGAAACAGAATTTTAAAATCTAACTTTACAGGTACTGAAAAAATTTACGCCACAGTTTAACTAATAGCATCATCAAAAACCTGCTGATTTGAATACATATGGTTTTGTTGTATATATATTTGTATTTTCAGAGGCAAAAGATCTTTTTAAATGCAGATCTGATAAGAGAGAAAAAAAATCATCACTGGTTTTAGCTCACTTCCGGTGTTCCAAGTTTCAACAGCTGCATCAGGTTTTGCCTAAGCAAAATAAGTAATAAGCACAGAAAACTTGAGCAAATATTTCATTTCGTAACATAAGGGAAATAAAAACAAAAAAAAACCCTTCTAAACTAAAATGGCAACATTCATTTTTCAGATAATTTCAGATTATGTTACTGAATGACCATCAAACAGCAAGTAAGAGAACAGATTTCCACTTAAAAGAATATCAAATATGAAACTTGGTATTGCGAGTGACCATCTGTTAGCAGCTACCTCTGTGGCACTTGCTTAGAAGTGAGAAAGCAGAATTTCCTTGTGGTCTCTGCCTTTGGAATGGCAGCACTTACTGGTGGATGCGGGCACGGCTGAAGGGTGCTGTGTAGCAATCTGTTTCTTCCAGATCAGGCAGCGCCTCCTTATCGAGCTTCATTGGATTTCTGGGCAACCAACTCTTCAGCTCTCTAATATTCCTCTGCAAACTGCAACAATAAGCCAGATTTAATGCTCTCAATTCCTTATTTCTACCTCCAGCATTGCATATTTAGTGACATCGTACCAGAAATGAAATTAAATGAAAGCAGGAAACTTCCACATTAAGTAAATAAAAGAAAATAAGGAGTCAAAAAGCAAAATGAGCAATATTTGAAATCCATCTTCAACACTTTACTTGAATAAAACTCATCCTTAAATTAGTAGGATTATGGCTCAAAATGGGACTGAAACTAATTTTCCAAGGTAGTTCATGTGGCAGAACTGTGGATGCTTATGCTTTAGTCAAGAACATATCTAGCTGCACTGAACAAAGCAAGTGAAACTCCTCCCTGCTCTCTTGCCTGGCCATGTGGACACTAAAATTCATAAAATTTTTAAGTAAATTTGAGAGTGCTAAGGATCAGATTATGATTGCAATGAAATTTTCCCCTGCAAAATTTTCTTAACAATCCAAGAGCTGATATTGCCTGATGAAACAGTATACCTAAATATCAAATAAAATAAAGGATATGCTAACCAAAATGGCTATGCAGTATTTAGGCAAAAAAAACCAACCCCAAAACCTTAGATATGGCTTTGTCCAGATTCCAAAAAATTGATACTACAAAACACAAACAGAACATCAGTGTTGTACCTTCAATTAAATTACATACTGACAACATAAAAGTTTTTTTCTCTGCTAGCACCTTTACTTAATGATGTCTCCAGACATCATTTATACACAGGGAAATCTAGACAAGTACAGCTAATTTTCAAGCAAATGCTCATTTCAATTTTGTACTTCTTGCCCAACTATACTTTTTCACATTCAACTGCAATGTAACAGCATTAAAGGAGTAATCTCAAATTAAACAAGTGCTGTCATGACACAATAAGCACATCAGAGATTCAGAAAAAGTCTAGATTTGAGTAAAACACTTATAAATAGTATTTTTTCCAGTGGAATTTGTGTTCTACTAAATCATTATGTATGCATGATCTATAAAGCATATATATTTTATATCCACAACAAGTGTAAAGTTAAGCAACAATTTTTCTTTTCTCTGAGGTGAATACCTCATTGCCCGTGCCAAGCAGAAACACAGCAACACATTCTAATGCCCATAATAAAAAGCTATATTCCGTAATGTTAAAAATATTTAATAATGTGAATGAACATAATTTCATAATGTTCATAGTAAAGAGTAATAAGTGATGACGTGGTAAATTGCTCACAGGCAACAAAGTGACCCTTGTGAAAATATACCTCTTATTATCAACATCAGCAAAAACATTCTACCCTTATTTCATACAGTATCAGACAGAAACTTCATCTGAATGTGGGAGAAGGATTTTCCAGTTACATTTAAAATTCTCAAAATTTTCTTCTTGCTAAATATTGGAAGATATTGGTACACATTCTGTAGTATCTGATACTGCACTTGAAGGACATCACTTGTGTTCAACACTAACCATTACAAGCCAAGGAACATAATATGTTCATGAAACTGAAACACAGAACACAGGTCACAGGCAGGTGGATTCCTTAAGCGTCCTTAATCAACTCAGTACAGTATTGTTATCTTTATTAGTTCCCAGTGTAAGTTCTCTTAGTACTGTTTATGTAAGTGCAGTTTCCCCTTTACTCTCTGAACATTTTTTCCTGTTGTACACTTGCTGACTTTATAGCCAAAATCCAGAATTCTTTTTTAATGAGGAAAATAAGCAGATGCATCAGGAAGAAGAGAAAAACAATGCATCTAATTTCAGATATTTTATTATGAAAGTGCTTTAAAATTGGTTACAGGAAAAGTCTTGATCACTTCTCCCATGCCAAAATCTAAAAAAATAGTAGGTAAATATACATTATGTTAAAGAAAATAGCTCTTGGTTAAAATTAATGGCTCCTTCTTTTAACATGAAAAGCAGCATTGGAATAAATTAATGCTTGTGTCCACATTACATTTGCAGTTTCTCTTCTGAGACAAAATGTAGTACCTTTTAGTGCTAGATAGTATAGAATATTGCAACTGAGAAACACATAAAAATGATCCAACAAGAGACATTTTTCTTATGTTATTTCACTGTTGAAGAAGAAACTGAGTTTTCACACAGCTTGCCTTTAAATACAATTTTTTGCCTAAATCATAGGACTAAGTATTAGCATTTTTACTCAAAGTGGCTTTCTAGGTTCAAAGTAGCAGTTTAAACAAATTCCTAACTTCAACTATCCATTGCAGCCTATTTAGCAAAAGTAAAAGCAGAGCAAGCTGGTCTGGGGAAGTCAGTAGTTCAGGCAATGAGATAAAACATGTCCCAGTGCAATGGTGCTGCAGAGTTATGGGATACTGCTTCTGGCATGCTTTTATTGAAACCACTTCTGCTACTGGAACACTGTGCACCTTGGAACAAATGGTAGTACTCTGAAATGCAACTGCATTCCATTCTTAGTTATACAATTTAATGTTTTATGAAGATACTTGTAATTTCAGCTTTGCTCCACTTTCATTCTTTGTTATATTGTTCTGATTTATTTGGTTGCTTAATCTTTTTTTGCAGAACAAGTTCAGGCAAAAATACTTGCAGATTACAGACTGCAATGGAAAGGAACATAGTATATAGATGATCTTAGCATTATGTCATCAAACTCATGGAATAAGACAGCAGAATTAAGCAAGTTCACCAGTCACATTAGGTAGTTTTGACAGCAGTCATCACCCAGTAGTTTTCTTGGTGTTTGTGTCTCTCAAGACTGGCCAGAAGCATCAACTATATGCCACCAAATTACATATTACAAACAGACACAGTGTGTTTCTGTACTGTAATGGGAAACAGGTTAGGGTTGACAGATTCAACATATAGACACAATCATCATTAAAAAAAAGAAGAAAATTTTAATATTTTTGTTCAATGCAATGGTATCAACAATTTCACTTCAGTGTGTAGACTGAAATTCAAAAATTTAAAAAGTTGTTTTGCAAAGCAAACTTACTGCAAATCAGGTGCTAAGCAAATTTATTTTTGATTCCCTATCCTTAGAAGTATTAAGTGAGTTTTACATTTAAGTGGGCAGAGTGAAGCTGCATGCTAAGACAACTCTCTTTCCACTTTCTTGTCCTTGATGCCATCCTTTACCAGCATGAAAACAGCAGGTCCAATGTGGCAATTATAAGGCAGTTTTACTAGATTATTCAGTCTTCAATCTGAGAGTTCAGACAATTTTTGATACCTACCCTATTTAAATGTATATTGCTTTCCTTTGAGAAGGTGGCTTTCCAAATATTGCTGATAATAAATACGATAAATTTATTTCTATAGTGGGAGTCTATGGATAGAAATCAAGCTTCATAGAATTAAATACAACGTTAAGGCCTTTTTAAAGGTATATAAATAAATAGACACACCACATAAAAGAAATTAAGTATTACGTTTTTCTTGTCCTTTCACTCATGCACCTAATAATCTTTTAAAGAACATTTATGACACATATATATCTATCATATAACAGTGTCAATAAAGTTTGGGAAGTGTACATGTCACAGCAGGTCTAATATACTAGCGTTACTTTGTGTTCTTTAATTATAGAAACTTTATAACCTTAATATTTTGATATACAATAATTTTAATATAGTTCATTGTAGCTCATATAAACTCTTAGAAATTTTAACAAGAGATTAAATAAATTACAGCAAAGCAGTTAAGTTTGAAAAGCTGTAAGATGCAAGGCAACAATGACAGTTGCAGAGGTATGCATGCGATATGTATGTCAGCAATTTCAGAGTTAGCTTCAATTTTAAATATAGCTTCTTTATTTCTTTTGTATCACACAATTCCTTTGTGCACTGAATTATATAAAGTGCCAGAAATTATATGCAGCAAAATATTCATACCCAGCTTCTCACAAAGTAAGTCATAGGTAAAAGCATTTAACTAAAAAAAAAATTGATCTGGCACAAAAATTACTTAATACTTGGTTCACAGGCACAGTGCAACTTCAGTTGCATCTTTCAGACATCTATCCTTCTAAATAAAGAAAACAAAATTCATGTAATATCCAGGACTCACCAGATAGACCATAGATGAAATAAGACAATTTTGAAGTAAAGTTTGTTGATTTTGCCTTTTATTAAAAGCATCTTAGACTTTCCATAAAGCATGATAAAATGGGGCAAGCATGTGAACTGGGAAGAGGACAAAAAGCAGTTGTAAATCTATGCCATAAATTGGTTTGTTTCAACAGATCTTATCAGCTTATGTGTTTCAAGTTCTCACTTTACCATTCAACATTGTTGTTAGCTGATCATCTTGGAAACTGTTATCATGAGACTCCCTAAATTGTTCCTGAAAAATGAGAGCTCTTTACCATCTAAAGGAACAATAAGAGAACCTAAATCAAAAGTAATCTCATCTCAAGATCCATCTCAAGAAAACCTGTGACAGGAAATCTCAGGAGATTTCCCTCATGTGAAATATTCACATGTATCTTTTCCAGTGGGAGTTAGGATTTACAAGACATAATGACGTCTGACTATATCAATGGGGAGTAACTACAGCTCAGCATCCCCCATTCTTACTCCCAGGCTCCTTTCAGCTGCCCCTATGGCCTCTTGTACCCTTCTCCTGGCTGACAAACACTAACAGCAGCAGCAGCTAGCTACAGGTGAGTTCTGTAAGTTATTCTCTCAGCCAGCAAATAAAAATTCAAAGCAGCCTCCAGCATGTGGCATTGATTTGTTCCTGATCACGTGGACATCCAGGAGAGAAAGGATGTTTGCATTTCTAAGGAAGCAGCTGACTGCCAGAATCTGAGACATGCACTCAAAAGTATCTTTCATGCTAAAGAAGGATTCCTTCATGTCAGCAGATGCAATGGCAGACATAGATCTTGTATTAAATCTGCTGTGAGGATAAGGTCTTTATTATTATTTCCCTGGCATAAACACTTTTACATTTCTAAAATGAGAACTGGCAAAGCTTTTAAAGTACCTTGTTATAGATGAATATTTTAACACTTAGAGCTGACACATTTTGAGTTTTCAGGAAAATAATCTAATTTTCCAAGTTTCATGGATAAATTTACAACTGCGAATAGGTCCTCTTTAGCAGGGTGACTATCTGACAAAATTAGAAGCTACACATCACCCACCAACCTGCCCATGGTTTTGCTCCTCCAGTCAGTGTAATAACATTTTTTCCTGAAAGAACAGCAAAAATCAGCTGAGATTAATCAAGTAGGAGACAGTTGAAAAGGATATATACATTATAAAAAATGCTAGACATTTTAAAACATACCTTTTCATAGACAAAAATTTGAAAAATAATTTTAAAAGGCAACTGAAATAGTATAAGTCATTACAATAACATAGTTTCACATTTTTCAGGTTTACCTTTGTTCTAAAATTACATTTTAGATTTGCAGCAACTGACAATAATGATAGCTAATCAGTAAGTCACTTAACAGTTCTTTTCCCTCCACCCTTCACTGGTTATAGACACTTAGAGAAACAAGACCAGAAATTCCCAGTAAAGTCTTCTGAGAACAGTTATTTTGAAACTAAATGGAGACATATTAGCTGCATGGTTATATTTTCCACACCTAGTTTCAAGTTTTCAGTCTCTTTTTCTGGCTTCCTCCTATAATTCCACATCATATTTCCACCCCACAAAGCCCTGATTATTGCAGATTCCCCAGGAGTTAGCAAGATCTGCAACTGCACACCTGGGCAGCATTTGAGATTTATTCAAGTACATTCCTGACATGGAAGATCCACTAAAATTAATACAATTAGAAAGATACATTGTAATTAAAAAGAGGGTGAAAGACACCTTGCCTGGAAAATACATGGCCATTGGAAAATTACGTATTGACCAATCTGCAGATTGTTGGCAGCCTGACACTTGGTACTTCTAGGCAGAATTGTAAATGAAGCAATGAAGGGTTTTTAAAGGGTTTTCAGACTCTTTTTAAACAGAACCCTTTTTAAATTCCCTTTAGTTAAACTTAGCTGTTTTGCACACACAGTTCAGCTAAGTTTCAGATACAAATAATTTCTTAATTACAAACAATAATAATTATGTGCCACAAGATACTTGCAGACAAAAAAATTAAAGCTTTATCTCAGTTCTGGAAAGTATATATACTGTGTATATATATAATATATACTGTATATATAGTAGCTGCATTTCTACTGACAGATCATATACTTAACAAATATATAACACCTATAAAAGCTAAAAAATTGTAATTCAGTCATGATCTAACTTTTATGTTTACACAAACCCTGTTTGAAACCATATACATATGCTTCCAAATAAAGTAGCAGTGCAAAGTCAGTCTTGTATACTAGACAATTATGATTACTGCACACTATCAAAATTTAAGAAAAATTTCCTTCTGCAATTGAAATACTGAGATTCCATCTATATTACATATATGATACATGTTATATATCTGCCAACACATTTTGGTATAATGTCATGCTAAAACAGTTCTGGGGTTGCGGGTGAATCTCAGAAGTACTTTTACCTTTCAGAAACAGAGAGAAGAAGTAACCTGGGTGAAAACAATTCTGTTGATTTTGTTTAGAGTCTAGGATTGAGCAAAATGAAACTAAAAAGTATGAATTTAATTCAGGTGTTATTCATATATGATCTGACATATGCTATATTTTAATGACCATAACTAAAAGCCAAAATTTTGCAAGATCGTGCAAGAGCAAACGGGTGTACTGCATTAAAATACTGCAGGGAAGGTTACCTGTCATCTTTATATACAAGAACCAATCAGAAACCACTGATAAAACAGAAAAAGTCTAAGAGAAATATTTTGCTTTTTAGAATTACAGAATAGCTCAAGTAAGAAAGGACTCACAAAGATCAAGTTGGACACAGGTCCAACTCTCTTCTCTTAGGCCTACTTAAATCTAAGGATGACCAAAACTTTTCGGGAGGAAGACACTCTAGTTCACTGAGTAATCACTAATTGAGGGAGAATTGCATCATTTGAGGTTCCTTTTTCCATTGAATGGTTACCTCAGGAATACAATTTACACCATCCAGGTAGGAAATGTTTCATTAAAAAAAAGCAAATTCAACTCTTCAAACACAAGTGTTTTCAACATAATATGTAATTTAATTATATGGTCACAGGATGTTGTTACAGGAGTGTAGATTTATATTTTTGCATCCATGAAAAAGCCATCTCGGCAAATATGAATAAAGATGAAGACTTGAATTCTGTCTCAGTAAGTTTCTAAAGCACAGCCTTCTATAAATAGAGAATGTATTATGAAAAACTGCTCATTTCCTGTAGGGGACACTTTGTAAAGACTGCTGGCAAAGCAGGGCAGACCATTCTCCAATTCTGCTACATAGTTTGTGTTTGTAACAGAATTGTGTTGAGTCTTCTGTTTTAAAAGGTATAGATTCAATAAATATCCTGAAATATTCACACAAGTTTTAGACTGCAATTTCACTTAAATTCCTATTAAAATACTTTTAAAGGTAATAAAAATGTTGTCCAATTTACTGTTTCTCACAGTTCTATTATGGATGCAGAGGCGGAACAATTTCTTCCCAAATATATGCATTTCATTGTACAGCAAAACTACCAAAAAGGTGAAATTAGGTGAAAAGGTAAAACTTAGTATTTTACCTACTTTTGGTTTACTGAAATGAATTGGATAAAAATAAGCTAAAGCAACAGTCTAGGAATAAAGACACTTTGGGGAAATACTAAAAAGAATATATTTACATATCATTTAATAATATAATAAACAAACATGATCTAGAATGCCTTCCAAATAAAGCAGGATTGCAAGTCAGCCTTTTTTGTTCTGAGAGTATTATGGATCTATGAAGTAACCAAAATTATAAAGAATTCAAACCATTCCTAAAACAGTTTTGTGAATTAATGTATCAAAAGTAAAAAAAATAATTTTTAATTGGAATTTAGATTATTTATATGTGTATACCCATACATAAAGACTTCTATATTTAATATACTGACAAGTACTTTTTGAACTAGATAAGCTCAAATAGCACTATAAAAATATTCTTAAACATATGGAAGATGACTTTTAGAGAAAACATTTTTTATGGAAAGGCCTCTGAAGTCTTAATGGGATGAGAAAACACATCACAGAACTGGGTATGTGGAGCAAGATTTGAGCAATGGATGCCTCACAATCACAGTTTCTGTCTTAGGACCAATGCAAGAGAGCCACACTGCCATAGCATAAAAGATTGGCAGGTTTAGTGATAAGGGAGTACTGCAAGGGCATTTTCCATGAGTCTCAACTTTGATATCTAGTTACCACTTTACCTTATGGGGAAGTTTACAGCACACCACATGCTCTTCCCTCTCCCTAAGAGCATTATTAAACAATTTGAAAAGGCACATTTTCTCCTTTTAAAGACTTACGTTCTGTTGCAGGAAATATTAGCTTGTCCCACAAATTAATAACAAATATTTATTGCAAAAACATACAATAGAACTTGTTTTGTATTCAGACAATGAACTCAGTTCAGTCCATTATTCTGCCTAAAGAAAGCTACTGGACCTCATTTTACTCAAATTGTAACAATGTGTGTTATATTGAAGACATGGAAGACATTAGATTTTTCTGCCATGTCACTTGTCTTTCAGTAAGACTTCAGAAAAACCCTAAATCATGGAGGATACTTGAGCTCAGATGGAGAATATCTGGAACTCAGCCAAGAACATCCAAAACAACGTGTGAACTACTGTTTTCTAAAAAGACATATGCTCAACTGGATTTAGAAGGCAAGTTTGAAAACAAGTAACACACAGTACTGTGTAAAAATGAGGAAAGAATGGGACTTAGTGTTTGTTTCTCCTCTCTCCCTATCAGATCACTAAAATAAATATGAGCATGCCTGGCTACTGAGCAGTAAAGACTGCATTCTAGACTTAAGTAAATTATGAACATTCAATATTAAGCACCAATTTGTAGGTTGCTTAAAATAGTTCCCACAATACCTGAAAGGCATCCTGATGTTCATTCTTTCTGCATATTTGCATAATGTCTCCCATGGACAGTGAATTTTAACGAACATGATATCACTGTTGGTAACAGCTGGCTGTAAAGAACAATAATGTGCAAATACATATTAATAATTTAAACCCATAGCAGCTACCCCTTCTAGAAGCTTTCTTCAGGGTCAAATTCTTATTTTAGGCCTGAATTGGGCATACAACTCTGAAAATAAGTGCTCTTCCAGACAAAGGAAAATCAGTAAACTTTTTCCCTTACAAACAGTAGTATGTGTAGACTAGTGGGAGAAAAAGAAAGATCTTTGGTCATGAACATAAGTAAAGACTTGATGCAGCACCTTCTAATATGGAATAAATTTTACATGGCAACAATTCTAAATCTCAAAAAAATCACCCTTTTTTTGGTAAAATTAAATGTGTACTCTATACAAATGTTTTTCATCACTTATTTGTACATAAAACAAGAGCTTCAGCCTTACAGATTTCTATGTTCACCTTCTCAGATGAAGACTTCAGTTCCCCACCCTTCTCCCAGATATATCTGCTTGAAATTTTATAATTAGATACTTTGATATTTGAGTTGACTCTGATTAAAGCCTCCAAAAGCTTAAGTTTACAAGGTTTGGTAAGTAAAGGTAAAAGAAAATGTAATTAAAAGGTTAATAACACATATAATGTTTACAATTTTACCTACCAGCTTCATAAAGTCATATCACAGTTCCATACTACTACCTCAAATATTTTACTTTCTCAAAAGATGTGGATAAAATAAAATACTAGTGGAAAACAAAAACATTTCAGATCTTACAAAACCATTTGTTTCTAAAGGTCAATAATTCTGCACTGACAAAAGCTAAGATTTTGCTATTTCTTTAAATTGGAACAAAACTAGATATTTTTACTACTACACTGTAACAATTCTTAAAAGCCTTAAAACCAAATTTTAGTCAGGTTAGTTATCTATAAATATTCAACACACTGTATTGTGAGCTATATCTTGCAAGCTCACTGCTTAAACACAGAACATGTATTACAATTTTATTGAGAAGAAAAATCAAGATGAAAGCTACATGAATAATAGGAGCTTACATCAGAAAGACAAAATATATACCTGTTCTGTAGGTAATTCATAAGACAGCAAAAAATCCAAGGCTATTTCCCTGGCTCCATTTTCTTTCATTTTTATATTAATACTACTATTACTAGCCATGGATTAACCAGAATAGTGACAATCTTAACCCCTTGAGAAACAGGGAGACAACATCAGGCATTCTGTTGAAAGACAGAGGTTATACATTAAAGC
>JANRGV010000094.1:60541901-60569851 GCA_024734035.1 Alethe castanea
ATCTGACTTTCCTAATTAAACTGCAGTTTAGCTTTTTAGGAGTAAACTAAAGGATTAGCAATTATTATAGCTTCTTCGCAAAGTACACTTTTTCCATTTATATTCTACTCAGAGTAAGCAGGAAAAATTCATTTGTATATATTATGAAAAACATATTTGACTTCAGGAAAAGAGTGGGTTAGGTGATATGCAAAATTTTTAAAGGAAGTCTGTTCAATAATACCACATGAGGGAGCAGCAATGGAGGATGTTTGGAGACGGCAGAAGACTTTTTAATATTTAACCTCTTCTATTTGCTCTTGATGTCTAATAAAAAGATCTTAAGGAACATACTAACATGATCACTGAAAATTTTTCTTTACATGATCATTTTCAAACATTTTCTTCTTCAGGTTAAGATTACTTGCTACTTACCCTGCATTTCCTGAAATATTTTTTGAGCTTTTTTTTTTTTCTTCTTTTTTTTTTAAAAAAAAAAATCTCACAGGAGCCAAGCCCTAAAGGCACAAACATGAAGTCAACTTTTGCTGCGCTTTACCCCATCCTTCCATTCTGGGATAATGATTTTATCTGTTATCATTGCTTTTAGGCTTTATTTACTTCTGTGTTATTAGACTGCAGGTTTATTCTACCAGAAAAAGGCAGTAAACTAAGCTATTGTATAGGTAGCAGTTCTTCACAGTTCCTGAACCCACAGTGATAATACAAACCGTGTTCTAAAAAATCCTTTTATCTTGCCAGACAGCAAAACACACAACCTAAATAAAAAATGTATTAGATCCAAGACAGTAACAGTGACGTAGTGAATGGAAGGAAATGGAAGTGTAATTCCTCAAATATTCCTATCTTGCCACTATACATGTAATGGTAATAAGTAAAGAATTGGCTGCTACTGATTCCGCCACTTCTCTGGAAAAATGTTGCCTTCCACTCAAGTGATAAAGTCTTTTTAAGCCTTCTTCCCTTTCCTAAGGAAACTAGAACATTTCAAGTATTAACTTCCCACTCATTTGCTACATTTCCCTTGCAAAGCAGACACTACTTATTTTTGCTTAACAGACCCTTGTTGGGCCCATTTTTCCTTGTGAGACCCCTTGGCAGAATGACATATATGAAGTCGTACTTTCTATGCAATTTCAAGAGCAGCTGGTGATGAAAAGTTGGCAGAGATGGATAATGATGACAGCTTTTTCATGGATCTGAGCGACTCACAATTTTTCAATATGAAATTTGTGGATTCTGAAATGATACCAACCTACACTACAGGAAACTACCAGTTACAAATCATAATCATGGAAACAAGAACAGTAGATGAATACATCGGCATCTGGTTGTTATAAGAAAACTATTGATTTGATTTTCCAAACAAGAATCAGATTTATGGAGGTGTCACGCACGTAATACAAAAAAATAAACCATTCCTGAAGTAAAAAGTGTATTGGCTTTCATCATGTCAGCAAGACATGTTCACTACTGCTGCTGTATTCAAGCAGCTTATTGTTGGGAAAGATAATGGCATCAAGAAGTAATTGCAAACAAATTTTTTAGCAATTTTCCCCGAGTCTCTCAAGTGTACAACAACCCTTCCAAAACAAGTCAAAATTAGAAACATTTAAAAGAAGAAGAAAAATATTCTTTTATCCTTGCACTCCTGGTCAATGCAGTGTTTCTCATTCTCATTATCTGGTCAGACTGAAGAGACTTTTTATTGTGACAGATCAGTTTACATTTCAAATATGTGAGAGTACTTACCAGCTGTAAAGCTGCACTGCAGTATTCTGTGTTTTCAGCAGTCTCAAACTGCTGAAACAGAAATAATTAGAAGCTTTCTCTTGCTAGTTTTGTATCCATTTTGGGAAGAAGTTTCCCTAAGGTTTTTTAAACTAATTGCCACAAAGACTGCTACAATAATCCAAAGGCAAAACAGTAGTGCTCCTTTCTAATATAAATTCCCATAATATATAAATTTATATATAAATATATAAAATTCCCATAAATATAAATTGCCTTTTTCCTGTGGAAGCAGGCAAAGGTAAAGGGAAGGAAAATCCTGCTTGGTTGCTTCAGGTGCTGGCTTTGGCTGAGATAGAGCTGATTTTCTTCACAGTAATTGGTACAGGGCAGTGTTTTGAATTTTGGGTTTAAC
This sequence comes from Alethe castanea, assembly GCA_024734035.1. Taxonomy (NCBI): domain Eukaryota; kingdom Metazoa; phylum Chordata; class Aves; order Passeriformes; family Muscicapidae; genus Alethe; species Alethe castanea. The sequence goes on from JANRGV010000094.1 coordinate 60,544,048, forward strand.
CCATCTGGGGTTAAACCAAGACATCTCACTGCAAAAGGACTGCAAAAAAAGTCCTCCTAAATGTAGAAGGAAATTTCCAGAGCAGTTGCTGTGATAAAAGGAATTGCCAAAGCTAAAAGCCAGATATGCCTTGAGAAGACTGTTTTTAAACTCTGAATCAATTTGTTCAGTAGGTCAGTACACACAAAGACTGAGACATAAAAAGTTTTTTGTTTAAACTTAATACAAATAAAAAGCTCCTCCTTAAACTTTGGGGAAAAGTTCGCTTATTGGCTGACTATGAACTGCATAACCATCCTGACTGCAAGGCTTGGAAAAATTACAACTAGTGGTTATTTTATATTTCACATGAAAAAAAAGTATTTTGCTTTAGCACAGTGAAATCCCTGTTACTAGACATACAGTACAGCATCTGTTACTAGATTGTTTTGGCAGCAGCCTTACCTGCTATTAAATCTATTTAGTGCTCAGTAACATGATCTAAATTCTACAGACCCCACATTGTTTTTCTGCCTTTTCAACCACAATTAACATAAAACACTTTGTCTACTTAGTCAACAAAATCAAACAAGAACATCCATTATTATTTGTCTTAGTTCAGCTAGTCTTGCAGAAACAGTCCAAAAAAAAAAATATAATTTTTGAATACAAGGAGTTCTCAGTGCAACAGTTTAGATTAAAATGTAACCCAGGAAAAGTTATGATATATATGTTATATATATATGTATCATTCCTGCATTTCATTTTCATGTCACATATTTCCAATCTGTAAATACAATTACCTGTAAGCCTATTTAAAAACTATTAGATAGCTACTACTAAAGAAGTTTTTTGCTAAAAGAATCCTATGAAATGAAGTCTCAGAGGCCACACCTACCTATGTTCCAGAATACTGTAGTAATGGTGATGAGTGTGACAAGCATTAGAACCGTTACATGACTCTTGAAGCATGCATTCAATCTAAAATCAAAGTGCCACAGGTACAATCCATGAAAGAGCTCTATAATGGTCTCCCAAAGATCATACCATATGTCCTGTGCATACAGCACAGAATCTTACAGTAATTCAAGCATTACTAGATTTGTAATACAGGACTACTGATGCCTACAGGCATGTACCAGAAATCACAGAATCACTAGTAAAAGAAAACCCTGTGCTGCAGAATTCACTATTTCCAGTGCACGAAGAAGAAAATTATTCAGAAATTCTTGAGGTTGAAGTCATTTGTCACATGCACACAAGCAATTATGCTTCACGGAAAGGAGAATTAAGGGTCTCCTACTTGAAAGTATGACTTTAAAAAGATACATGTTTTGAACAGAAACTTAATCATAATTCTTTGACATTATAATGGACTAACTGCTGGAGAAAATGCATTGTGATGAATATTATAGTTGTGTAATTACTAAGCAAGGTAGCATGCAAGATTTAACTTGTGAGAGGAGATGGCTTTTCCAATGCTTTAGTTGAGGCTCCTGAAAATACTCCTAAACTCACCTATACATAAGAGAGTTTTATCTTTCATTCGCTATGTCTAGATATCATTTTAATACTGCTTAGAAGAATGATCTTATACTCTGTCTAGATCACTCTTGACTGACCATTTGCTACATGAACATAGTTCTTCTACACTCTCAGAAATTCTGAGGCCACCCAGCTAACATGAATTCTACTCCATGCTAATAATCCTATATCCTAAATTCTCAATATAAATTATAAATATAAATCTATTGAAAATAAAATATAAATATAAAACTATAAAATATAAAATACTGCAACATAAAACTATTGAAAGAAGGCTACTGCCATTCTTAGATGAGTCAATAAAAACTTAAGCTTCTCCTCAAATATAACCAATTTATTCCAATTTCATTACTCAAAGTAAAAGTTTACAGTAGTATAAACAACCACATCAAATTTATTCCAATTAATTCTTTTTCATTCTTTTCGCATTGACTGTTAACTTTCTCTTTCTGTATACTTTGGTTTAGTTTGGTTTTTATCACTACAGAACATCAACCTAAGGATTCTCTCCTAGCTCATAAAAACATTCGTGAATTAAGCTTTATATATTACCCAGACTCACACAATACATACTATTAAAGTTCAAGAATCAGAAAACTGCAATTCATAAACACAATATATATGTTTCATCATCAAATAGACACAATACATTGAACAATAGAACTACCATTTCCAGCTTTTCCTATATCTTGCTGCTTTAATTACTTCACTCGTTCCTTTTTCAGCTCTGTTGCTTTTATAAAATTATTTTAACTAACTGCTAAGGAGTAACATGTTTTGACTCAGCACTTAATTCAACCTTTTGCTGTGCAGGAGAGGGATACACAGACTTAACATAGTCTTTTGTGGATGCAGAAGCAGCTCTAGCAGGCTCTACTTTATGGACAGGCACATTTGCAAGCTGAACCTCATTTTGCTGTTGTTCTCTCATCATGCTCTGTTTTCCATTCTTTTAAAGTCTCACAGAGGAATCCATGTGGTAGCCAAATCTGCAGCGGCCTCATCCCCTTTGGGCACCACATCCCATAATCTTTCCACACTCTTAACACTAAAGGCAGTACTTGCTTCAGTCTCAAAATCTTGTGACTTAACCAAAAGAACACACATAACACCCTACAAAGGGCACAGTCAGAGGTCTTAATACCCTTTTCCCCCAAGTTTTTCATATAGATAAAACAGTCTCTTCCCAGTGGCTCACCTGGATAACCATTCCTCCAGGTGTCAAAATCAGGTCCAGACCAGCCTGCTCTCAGCTCCACTGGGCTCCATCTCTGGCTGTACCTTGCCCTACAGCCCAAGTCCCAACCGCACTGGCATCACCATAATGTAGCAATTATGTCAAGATGGACTGGACTGACACCATAATCAGTCCTTTATCAAAAACTTTTCATACCTTCTTTCAGGCAGCTCTGACTCTTTTCCTCACAGGCAGCTACACACAGCATGGATTCCTTCTCTCCTCCTTCCATCTACATGACTGGCTAACCCCAAGCTGTCCCTTACCTGACTGCCTGACCCTGTCTGTTCCCCACACAACATCTTCTTACCTTACCTGTCCCTTGCACAACCACACGTCCCTTCCTCAGCACAGCCAGCAGACTCCAACTTACTCTCAGCCAGCTCACCCACTCTTTTATAAAAACACCCATCCTCAGTGGGCAGGCAAGGCTGTCTCCACTTCCCAGCAATCAGTACAGCTGTAATCCATTGAGGAAAATTGCTTTCTGCATTATCCTTACAAACTATCTTCCCACACCAGCCTCCAAACAAAAATTGATACGAAACTTTTTAACCTATTTATACATTTTTAGCAAAGAAAGAAATTAGTGTTCATTAGCTCTAAATTACATAATTCTCTTTCATTAACTAATATTCTATCCTCTATTGCTTATTTAGCTCTCTTTACACATCCTAATTAGTCTGTATTTTTAATATTTTTAGTATCTCTTTCCTCTAGCACTCATACTTAGCCTCTTCTTCTGGTTTCTGCAAAATGATCTTGTGATCCTTAAATTCTGCATTCCTTGTATCCAATTTCAATAATACATGTATCTTCTCCCAGGTTTTCTTCATTGAAGCGTATCAAGTTTAGTTTAACAAAACTAATTTCAGTAATTTTATACAGTTGTGTTCCCACAACAGCAGCTCATGACAACTTTGCTAAATGCTAACTAAAAGTGATTTAAGACTTAACACACAGCTTAATTAACACAGAGATTAATTCAAGCAATAATTAAAAGTTATTTAAAACCATTAACTAAAATTATTTTAGAAGTTTTATAATTTCTAACAATTTGGGAGCCACCTAAATTTCTTACCATGAGACGCCCATTTACTTAGGCTGCAACATATGCAGTCCTTTAAATATTGCATTTTTAAAAATTTTAAGCACATTCTGACAGTTGATACAATTTAATAGAATTTTATGTCCATTACCTTTAAAGATGATTTAGTTCGAGGTTCTGTTTTCTGCCTGGTGAGCTTATTTTGAATAAGCAATGATTGATCTGTACGAGCATCATAACTCCCATGTTCTGAATCATGTGTGTATGTATCTTTGTCCTTTCCTACATCTGAAGGAAAACCAGAAGAAAACAATGGGCTCATTTTAGATTATAGTGGATAGAAATAAACAGCATTATTACAGCCACAGTTGAATATTCATTTTATGTATATACTTTTTAATAACATATTTCTTTTTCTGTTAAAGCTTTATTCTTGAAATGCTATCATGTTTATCTTAAACTAGAAGGGACTGCTATTTTTAGTAGAAGGTCTATAGAAATGGTTTTTTATTAGCATTCAAATAAAAAAGTCAATAAGCTCCTTTACAGTAGTTCTAAAAAACAAATATGAATATTCAACTGCTTGACTCACAGTTGTTGAGGCTCAAGATGCTTCGCCAAACAGGCAGCACACTCTGGAGACCAGAGTAAAATCTCATGTTTTAAATTTAAACAAGCAATTAAAACGCCCAATTCCCCTACACACATGCAGATACAGCATTTGAAAATTTGCACATTAAGATACTGCAGTAAGTGCTTCAGAACAAATTTTAATAGGTGTACCTGATGGTGGTAGAAGGTAGAAGGCCTTCATGAAGGAAGTGTTTGCTTTGTCATTGGATATAGCTTTAACTGCTCAGCTAAACTTTTTATGAAAACTTAGTTGAGTACACTAGGAGAGCTGCAGGAAACTAAGGACCTCCCTCAGAGCTTATCCATACTGTCCATCAAAGAATCATGACAATTCTGGCCCTATACACCCCACAGGAGTAAAATGAAGGGCAATGCCTGTACAGTGTTGGACTGAAAATTTTAATGAACGTTGGAAAATGGCTAGTCTTGAAAAAAGATGTTAAAGATAAAAAAGATGTCATAATCATTGCCACACATTATTGTCTTGGACAAATTGGAAAAATAAACATATTCAGACAAAAAAATTTACCCACAAATCCTGAGTCAAGTTCCCATCTCAGCTTTCATCAACATGGGAAAAGTCAGGTGGACTAGGAACAGCATTTAGCTCAGTAATTCGAAACCCTAAATAGAAGCCAAGAAAAAGTCGTGGTTGCTGTGGGAACCACAATCTTGAATTTCAAGGATTTAAAATTCATAAAAGTTCATCTGCAACACATATTTTTCATTATGTTGTTCAGTTAAATTCTCTACACTAAGTACTCAGAAATCTAAAAAAAAAACCAAACAAACCACAATTATCTCATGCACCCTAAGCATTTTGCATTTCTGAAATGGAATATTAAAATCCAGAACATTTACTGAGCACTATTTTTTCTTCAATTTAGTTGCTACATAATGATTATACAAAATGTTCCCTTGATAATTTCCAACATTGATATTAACCATGGTAAATCTGTGATGGGATTTCTTAATGTACAAAACAGCTCATTTTAATTGTCAATGTGCCTAAGTCAGGGGTTTTATTTCTTTTAAATAATGTTTTAACTTAATATACAACTTACTCTCTGCTCAACAAAAATGAACGTAGTTAAAAGAAGGTTTCAGGTGGTAGGTATATAACTAGGAAACAATACTTAGCAATTCTGCAGATTTGACTTTTGTCTAGGTTTGATGAACTTAGTTTTACTAAAGATCAAGAGCTTGTAATAGGAGTCAGTAAAATGAAGAGACAGACCTACAAAACCTAAACTAGGTCATTTAAGCTGAAAGAAACACTATACTTATATTAAGAAGTCTATTTGTATGAAGGAAGTTTTAGAGGATTAGACATTATAAGTACACCTAGTACTAAAAAACAAAAAACTTTTGCAAAATTTTTCCAATTTCCAATTAAATAATTTGAAGTTATAAATAAGTTTTCCCTCTGTGATCAACACACTATACCTGCTAAACATCTTTATGCTTTCAAGGACACATACTTTAAATTGCAGCATCTCTCCTGTAAAAAAAAACTTTCACCGAGAGCTACCTCCTATCTTGCGTGAAATGAAGTCAAAATTTGTTTGATCAAAACCAAAACCCCAAACAACCCTTAAAATTACCATTCATGTAATTTTGGACACTAATGGCAGCAAAACCCCTTAAGTAGAGTTTGTAGCTACTATTCATCCCATTTACCTCTTTTGCAGCATATATTAAAAGAAAATTGTTAATATAAATAATATAATCATCAAAGTTCAATGGAATGCATAATGTTTCTATACCAGAATAGGTTGGAAAGAAAAATCATAACATACATTTTGGGACACTCATTTCATTTCTCAAGTTGAACTTTTTGCAAATTTCTTTTGATCATTTTTAATGTTTTTAAAGAACAAAACATGTTTGGTTTATAAAAAGAATTTAAGAGAAGATAACAACAGCTAACCTTTGCTACTAAAAGCATTGGCTGCTTTTCTATTTTTTATGATCAGATGCTTTTTCTATTATAAGGAATCCACTACTTTTATTAAAAATGGAAGTCTCTTTCCTGTATTTTCCCACCCACTAAGCCAAAATTACACTGCCTTAAAGATAACATGCATACTAAAGGCACAGCGATTTTAGTCCCTGAGACTTCCTTCAACAACTTCAATTTCTAAGCTACTATGACAATTTTATATCATGGTTGACTATAAAGTAACACTATTTTCTGACATCCTTTCCTCCACACTTTCTATTATTTGGTTGTGTATTTCATCTTGACGTGGGATTGTCACAATGCAAACCAAGATAGCATCCCTGAGTCTCGTGTCTCAAGTTGTACTGCTAAAGGATGTTTTTAATGTAACTTACTCCAAATGCAATGATATGGACTAACAGTCTTTCTATTTTATTTGCAGTATAAGTATTCAACTTTAAATTAAAACATAGATCTTAATTTGGCTGCAGCTCCACAAAATGCCATAAGAAAAGCTTTATTTAGCTTTACAGAGCTAAAAAAAAAGTTGATGTGATTCAAACTATGTGGGTCTAATCACTAAAGTACTAGTCTATCAAAATGTCCAATGATCAATGTTCGTATGTTGAAATATGACAGCTGAGCAGATGTGCTGTATTTAGCTTTTATTTAACCTACAGTGCAGTTAATAATTCAGTAAGGCAAAAACCTTTAGCCTTTGTAAAAAGGCTATAAATGGAAAACTATGCTAAAATTGGAAAAAAGTGTAATAATTGTTTACAAACCATTTTTCCATTTCTCCTCCAAAACACTGAAGACAATTTCATTTCTGGAAATCCCAGAATTACACAAAAATGCATAAGTATTTAGTTTAGAAATAGATAGCTAAGTCCACATTTTGAATCTTTCTTTTTGGGTCTTCTTTGCTGCTTGGCTACCTTTCTTATCTGTTTGGCTATCTTTCTTACTATCATACTTTTCCAAAGGGCCAAGAAAGCATTTAAATTTTATGACAGGAGATAAAAAGCATTTGTCCTGATTTCTTTGTAACATGCAATCCAGCGATATATTTTATATATACACCGTAGTGTACAGTAGCAAATGTTTTTCAATTGAAATGCGGCATAGTTATGGAAAGGAAAATTAATATAAATATTCCAAAATAGTTTCTGTTTCACAAACTTTTATATGACAACTCTTTACTGAGTCCTTTGAGCCTTTACACATTTAAGGATAGGCTTTGCAAAGCTTTAGTAAGAAACAGATTATTGGTCAAGTAAATAATCCCCTTTTGTCCTAATTTAAATCCCAGAAAAAGCAAGTAACTTGGAGAAGAACATCATTGGACACCTAGATAAATTACATTGTGATGGATTTAGGTCTTATTTTATTTTGCTGTACACCTGAAATACTATATTAAACAGATAATATAGAAAGGTTTTCATCTACCTGTGTATGTATACATAGATATGAAAAACAATCAAAACAGACAAACACAGACTTTTCTTAATATAAAATTTCTTATGAACTTTCAGACAGTGTAACCATTACACAGAATATTTTTCATTTTTTAAAAGGGAGCCAGTCATATACTATTGCTTTTTAGAGAAGTTACGGTGGTGTACAGAACCAGTAGAGGTAGTTTAAATGCCTAAAGCACATCAATATTTTGAATTGCAATACCAAGTCCAAAGGCTAATTCCTATTATGTTCCAACGAGCACTGAATAGATTACATAGCTTCTTCATCCATACTGCCAGCTCTCCAGGCATGAACCAGTTCTAATATGGGAGCTGGACAGCTCTGGGTATAGGGCAAACTGTTCTAATGCAGCTTTTCAGCCATCTCACTCCACAATCAGAACAGATGTGACAGCCTTTTTTTACGCAGGCACTGACCACAAACTTGCGAAAAAATTATTCTAGAAAGCATAATGGAAACATCACAATTCTGTTGAAGCAGAAACTGAACCTGGTTTTCTTGAATCATATCTTCTGTGATCTTTCAGTCTCTTTATGTAAACATTGTATGTATCGCACAGGTTATCCATATATTTACATATATATATGTGTCTGTTTCAATTTGTTGTAACATCACAAAATTGACTTACAAGCACTTCTATAATTGAGCACTGAAAAAAGTTTTTATCATGCAGTTATTATGATTCTTTGTTGGATTGCTAGTTTTGGTTCAGCTCCTTATTTGTCACTTCACTGTACTGCAGCATGCAGGGTTTTTTATATACAAACTTCGTAGTAATTTGATTCAGGATACATTCAGAATACAAGGCATCTGTCACAGCAAAATTGTTAATTATCTAGGAAGGATTTAATGTCCTGCTAAAAAGGATGAGTTATTATGAACAAATCCTCATAACCTAAGTTAGGGGGAAAAAACAGAATTTAAAAAAGAATAAATTAGTTAGTGATGTTTTACATGCTACTGACTGTCACTCTTGTTCTTATTTCAAAACAGTAATCCCCACCTTCTGTGTCTAACTAAAAACACTACTTAACACCTAAAACTGACAGAGGAAAAATAACACAAATCTGTCATGATCCCATTTATCTGTGTAACTAACAAAGGTGTAATATATTACCTTTTTACTTCATAAATCCATTAACATCATTACATGAACTTGTCCAACAGATTTATGGCCTCACCTATAGCCAACTGAAATAAAAGAGAAGCTTTCCACTGAAGTCATTTATTTGATGCCTGTTAATCTCCTTCACACAAAATAATTTTGCCTACAAACAATTCAGAAAGAAGAGAAAGCCATCTGGCCTATGTTTCTACAACACTGCCTAATTTAAAATTCACCACACTCACTTAATTCAGCTTCCTTTCATGTTCTCAGGAGAGCAGTTTGAAAATGTTCACTAAGATGATGATACCCATTAGTCTGCCTACTTTTCAATCTCAATGAAATTGCCAGAGTAACTACAAAAGTGTTGTTTTTACCTACCTGGTGATCAAAGGTGAAGCTGCAATATTCCTTTTTCAGGTTTATTTTTTACTTCCCCTCCCCACCTACACTGAGATTCAGGACAAAATTGAAAATTTTAGACTTGGAGACAAATTCTTACCCACATAAATATAATATTAAAACACCAACAAACTGTATTTTGAAGGTATGCAGGCCATTTTGCTACATGCACCTTTTAACTGTCCCTTATTTCTCTTCACAAATCTAACAGAAAATGCTGGTGTAAAAAGAAGGCAATTCTTACAACTGACCTCTGGGATTTATTTTTAAATACTGTTTTCTTTCTTGCTTGTAACTGAATAACCTAATCAGTCACATTTCCGTCAACACAGAATAACTTCACTGATTTCACTTATCTAATTTGGGATTGACTCAATTCATATCAAGCTAGTAAAGGGCAACTATTTAAATATTTTTTCTTTTTCTTCCAGACCATAGCTGGAGTCAGAAGAGAAGAAACATCCATATCAAAATTTAATACAATTTTGAACTGAAAAGCATCAATCTATCTTTTGCTCATTTGCTGAGCCCTCCACGTATCTTTTCAGGTTAAAACTAAGTAATGTCAATGAAAAACAGCATCATTTACTATGAGAAAGAATTACTGCTGTCATATATAAATATACAACAATATCAGAATGTGTATGTGTAAGCAATTCAGTGAAAAATAGAGCAGGATATTTAAAAAAAAAAAGAAGGAAATTATAACAGTAAAATCTTCTAATATGCATTTCCAATTATGCTAGGAAAGTGCAGCAGCTTTAACTGGAAGCTTACTATGGCATGATTTTCTTCTATAATCTTCATTCCAAATTTTTGGTCTATGGCATGATTCTGGAATATCTGGTTTTGAAGAAGTATCAATTTTACTATTTCAAATAACTACCTATTCAGGAAACCTTGAGAAGCCTCTTATCTATCATATATTTTAGGCATCAAGAAAAATCAATGCTAAATCATGTGAAAGGTGAGCAGACCTAGCTTTCTGAAAGCAGTTATTTTTCATTTAGCACGAAGATATGATTTCTAGTTTGATGCTTCACCAATTGTGAGCAAAAATATCTTCATAGTCATTGTGCAAGGTGCAGCAGTATCTTTGTGTCTGTATGGGTAAAATAGATGACATCTACTTCATCTTGGAATTTGTAAACTATTACCCATGTGTGTATTTTCAGATTCAAGTTGCAGTTACAAGGATGGGATTATTCTAAAAATAACTTCTTTCCTACTTACTCTGATGTAATTACAACATCAAAATAATAGTAAAGCAGTACAAATATGGCTATTTTCTGCATTACTTCTTTTTTTTTGTTTGTTTCCCAAATTGTAACACTTTTTATATGTAAATCTCTAAAGCAAATATATAAAATACCTACAAACAAAAACAACAGTAGAATTGCAGCCATGATAATACTGAATGATATGACTATACAGGAAAAATAAGTGAATAATAACAATTTCAAAGGAATTTCAAGTACATTGTTCAAAATGAAGGTTTTATGAAGGATTTTTATGGGAAAAGGATACACTGAGTGTATGACACTCCTCTGTCTTTAGTGCCTACTTTTAAACTGAGGTGAGACAGTATCAGGAAATTTATGACAGCACACATTTCTTTAGTCACACTTAGTCTCCTCTTTCAAAAAGAATGGAAATTCAGGGTAAGTATGGCCTTCCCACACATAAATACTGTGAGTGTAATCCAAGAATCCTTAACTTTTCATTATTTCAGTTCAGACAACAACTTACCTAAAAATGGATCACTGTATTCTGTATTAGACAGCTTAAGCAAGTTGTTTTCCAAAGTCTCCATCACTTTAGCTGGAATAAATGCAATATCTGAATCAGCATTCACATGTATTTTGTAAGTATAAAAAAAATCTTTACTGTAAAAACCGCTTTTTAAAGCTGTCAGTAACTCAAATAAAAAACTTTGGACTGAAATTCTGAAGAGCGCTTTCTATCAATAGAAAAAAGAGCAAGATCACTTAATGAAGACTTTCAGTGTATTCCTGAAAGAAGTTTAGCCCAACAAAGTAACTCACTAGAACAATAATTAGTCCCCAGTGTCTACCAACATTAAGGAAAGACTTATCAAAATCTACTACCAGATGAGTTAATTTATTCTACAAAGATTCACACACATCTGGCAATAGAGGATGGCAATAGTTGGCAACAGGTGACACACAGTGATTAGGATTCCAACTAGACTAGTTTCTCTGATAAGGCATGTGTATCTGTTAAGTTAGACATATTAAAAGAAAAGTTGTTCCTTATTCCACACAAGCTAAAATTTGGAGGGATTTTCTCCATTCATTCTCATCCTTTCCATACCACTCCTCCCTGATTCATGAACTAATGCCTCTCCTCCTACAGATTCATATATAAAGACTTTTTTTTGCCAAAAGCCTAATGTTTATTCTTTCTTTCTCGTCTAGGACAGACTACAGAAGCCTTCTCAGTTTTCTCTTGCATAAATGAGCAAGACTTTCTTGTTTTATTACCAGCGAGAAGGAAATAATGTCATCCTTGAAAAAAAAAATTAGTTTAAAACTCACTTCAAACATTATAAAGATTCACTCAGGAACCTGTTAATATGGTATGTGTAGGTGCTTTGTGCAAAAACATTTCTTCAAGAAACCGTAGATATGTAAGTAACTCAGAGTTTATCAGCGCTGGAGCCAGCTCCCAGAAGAGAAAAACCTCCCACCTCGTTCTGACACTACATCCACGGCAGCCGCCGATGACCCTGCGCTCGAGGGCTGGGGCTGGAGCTGTGGCTGCACACGATTTGGCTGCAGAAATGAAGAATGCTTGCTCAGGCTCTGAGGATGTGTTTGGCTCTGGGCCAGGCATGGCATAGATCTTCTAGAAGGTTTTAATGGGTGTTCTTTCACTGTCTCGCTCTTGCTTGTATTCATGCCTGAAATAGCCAAGAGAAAAATAACATAATAAGCTCTACATACTAGGCCATGACAAAGAAGATGCCTAATTGCTAATCCACTTAAAAAGCAACTCCTCAACTAAACAAAAATGCCATGCTAGAAGATTTGAGGTAATTAAAAAACAACCTTACAAACATATCAGAGTCTACAAAGAAGGTCCTTTGATTAGCAGGATACAGTCCATATTTAACTATAAAAGTAAAGTTTAAAAGGGCCTTTCCTTTAAAAACTTCCATTGAGCTCACAGAACATGCTTTGTTCTGCATGTTTCTCTTGTCAAGAAATGCAGAACTTCATTAGACTGAGGACAATTCGTTCCAGTCCTACAGCACAGCACAACCGTACTTGGTCAGACAAATTATTTAGTACCAGGTGAAGGTAGACAGGAAAGCTTCTGTTGCCTCAGAAGGTGCCATAGGTCTTTAAATAAGTATGTGCAGAAAGAACTCTGCTTCTTAATAAAAAGGATGCTGTGTGCCAGCAGAGAACGCAGTGGGCAGTGGGCTGGTGCCCTTGACAATGCCTTGCTCAGAGCACAGCCATGCCACATACGTCTGTTGTGCTACTTCGAAGGCTTCTAGGGAGTCTCCTTTACAGTTCTTCCTAAATTGGCATGTTTATTAGATAACAATCTACAGCAGTTAGACACAGCAATGGGTAATATAGAATAATATATAAAGACATATACTTCATAATTGTTCTGGATGGCTTTAATGATCGATTTCTTAAGCAGGGATAGGCTGCAAGTAACTGTGGAATCCACTGCATAATTATGACTGTTGTCAAAGAGAAATGTTTCTTTCATCTATACTGGAGTCAGTATGTCTAGCAAGATGAATCACTATTACCAAAGAAATTTATGATAACGCTACAAACACATCCTGGCATTCAATTTTAACCCAAATTTAAGTGATACATATTAAAAAATAGAACATAATGCTTTTATGGGGGAAAACCTCAATTCAAAAGAAAATTATTCCCTTTTGCTCTCTCTTACTCTATATTCCCCTGTGTTATTTCAAATAGATTCCTTAATACCATGCTGCTTCTGCTTTGAGAAAGTGAGTCACAGCAAAGTAATCTCAGAGCAGATTTGCTGTTATGCAAGTGGTATGAGCTACCTTAAAATTTGGAAAAAGTTAATTCATACTCTGCTACTGTGTCAGAGTCCAGTTCTGTGATATGCTAGTTTTGACGGCACTTCTCTTGCATGAAAATGCTTACCCAACACAAACAGCATGTGGCTGACATCATCAATTGGATCACTAAATTGATTTACTGAATTTTTTTTCGTTCTTTCCTCTTTTTTCCATAGAGTAGTTTTCTAGACTATATCTTTCCAACTAGAACTTTGTTACAGAGTCCTTGCTTGTTCAGGGATCTTTTAATCTGCAATAATAGGCATGGATACATTTCTCCATTCAAGACTCTGAAAAAATAAAAGCTGCTGCCCCTGCTTTTGTCTTTCTGCTCGCAGCATGGCTGGTTAAAAGCAGCTAAATAAATAAAGTCCATTGAGAGCCATGCCAAAACAACTGTGCCCACATGGCACTGCCCCAGCAGCATGGCTTGGCAGCTGCGCCAGGAAGGGGTCCAGTGGCCCTGACCCTGCCAGGAAGGGGAGCCTCGCCAGCCCCCCACTTCTCTGCAGAGAGAAGGCAGCAAGAGAGCTTCTTCTGTGGTTGTTTTGGGTTTTTTTTTGTTCTTAAGTATGTTATTAAAGAGGTATTTCCAGGTTTTCTAATTGGCTTAGCAATGTGCCAATACTAAGAGCCAGACATCGACTGGTGCTGCCAGGTACAGAGGAAATTGCTAGCAGCTTCTCACAGAGAATCACTTCTGTGGATGACTTTTTCCCTCTTCGCCAAAAATCAATTATTGAAATACCAGCACACTAGCTACCATGCAGCAGGAAGGCAATCTTCAATGTCCTTTATAAAATATTAAGAGGTAATAACTCTTAAAGGTGCCTAGAGCATACGCTTAGCAATATGGTTCACATTTGAAGAAAACAAAATGAAACAAAACAGAGAGAACTGATGGAGTTTTTCTTCTCTTTATCTCCCCATGATTGTTATTACTCCTGTTTTTTAATTGCATTAAAAGCTAAATCAGCAATTTTAGAAATGCATGATTACAGATAAATGTAAAGCTTAACCCACCTTCCATCAAGATCAAATGTGTCAACTCTTACATGTGCTTTTCCAAACTGAAGATACTGCAAATCAGCTGCATCCCTTTCAAAAGCCTCTATTCCTACCCTTGTGTCCTGACCCTCTTCTGAGGGCATCTTATCCACTGCAGAGACATTCCAAGAAAACGTGTGAAGCCAGCTGAGAGTTGTCCATCAACATTTCTTCTTACTAATGTGTTTCCAGGTTCAATGCGCTCCAGTAATATTATTTTTGGCTTATTATTGCTGAGGTAAGAGGAAGAGGACAAATATTCCCAAAGGAATATTCAGCAAGAAGAAATGCCTGGATGTAAGGTGCAAGACTGGATAGATCCTTTTATCCCATTTACTCTCTAAGGTCTCTATTTTTTCCTGAAAAAAAAACATATTCTCAATTTTAAAATCAACTATGCATACATGCATTTTTCAAGCTTTCCTATTTGGAAAAGAGGCCAGAGCCCATGCTGTTGAATAAGACAGCTGAAGATGGGATTTGGTATTCTCCCAGATTGTCTTCAATTTTTTGTCTTTTTTTATTCTTTTAGATGTTAACATTACCCCAAGGAGACTTTTCCTTCCCTCTAAACAATAGCAGCTATTATGTAACTTATTCTCTTCTCACATTTTCCTATAACTTGGAGAGAAGCACTTGCATTTAGATTTCTTAGTACCTGTACAAATGACTGTATTTGTCATTGTATATCATACCTTTATGTATTTTAATGTAAAGCAGTGACAGACTGCTGCCTGATGTCTGGGAAGGAATACTTTGTATGCTAAGCACACTTCTGAGTAAAGTAAGATACATCTGTTTTACAGTATTAGACAGTGCTCCAAACTAAATCATTGACATTTCCTACTTTGCTGGTACATTGTTTTTGCAATAAATTGGGTAAAATATTATACTATTAAGAGATGCAATGAGGTATTACAAATAATTCCTATTGATGTTATCTGGTTATGGGATATAGTACTCCAACATTTCATTAAACATCATCTAGATTGGAACGAGAAATTTTTAAAAAATGCATTCATTTTAATGACTGCAACCTCCATAAGCCTGATGTGTCTCATACACCACATATACTTCTCCTAGTGTTCTGTATCTGGGATAAGCCTCAGTCATGAGGTCCTCTTCAACCAGTCAGAAAACCCCTGGCACTTTATTGGGAAAAAAACAAAACAAAACAAATCCATATTGACACTATCCTTTTAGACAGCCATTTATGATGTCCAGGCAATATAACCTGGATTTTTGTCCAGAAGACCAGAGCACCAGCCACAGACTCCCAAGCTCTGCAGAAGACGCTGTGGTGAATTTGCTGTGCGTGTCACAGAGAATACAAACCCCGAGACAGCTTAGACATCCTGATAAGGTCTCACATTTTTGTAAGAGATCCCACTGGACCTCAATGGAAGCAGGAACTTACCACTTTTCCTCAGTTATAAATTTTGCAGTTTTTCTGTTATTGTTTCAAACATGCCATGGAGGCAGCAGTATGATAATTAACCTGAGGCCCATGTGAAGGTCATTGTCTGATAATACTCTCCAAGATGGAAGGAAAAGCTGCAGAACTACAGCAGTGACTTCTGCATAGGAAAAATGGGTCTTAATGTCTTCACAAATGACTCAGTGGGTGTGGGGGTCTTCACTACTCATAGGAGAAATGGTCCTGATGTCTTCAGGAACTAGGTCTGAAAGAATGAATCAGGTTCTGAAAGAATGACAGTGGGGATCTTTAGGAGAAATGGGTCTTAATGCCTCTAAGAACATCAAGCCAGCACGTTTGTTACAGAACCCAGACAGTTTGAACTTCTGCATGTACTTCAGGGTAGTAGGAAAAATGGGTCTGCACAAGTCTACTGCAGAACCCAGACAGCCTGAAATTCCAAACTTTGACAAAAGTGTTGTCCAAAAATGACAATACATATTCAAGGGGGAATATGTATCTGTACCTTCCTAGTACCTCAGCCAACAGGGAAAGGAAGAGGACAATATGTGGCCATGAGTTTAGGGTAAAAGGAGCCTAAGTCCTTCAAAACCTGGAGAAAAAACCCATGAGGTAGGCCCTAGTAGACTCTTCCTTTATTCAAATAAAGTTCTAGCACTGCTCTGCCTCCTTCATGGACAATGGCTTTTCATAGCAGGGCTCTTCAACACACTTCAAAGTACTATGAAGCACTGGAGAAATATGGAAGCTTGCCCAAATATTTTCAAGACATGTTTTCACTCTCACATCAAGCACTGTCATAGCATCTCTCATTTCAAAGTTCACTCTCCATGAGGGGAGCTGTGATTATCATCCTACCATAAAACAATGGAACATGAACCAAACAGAGTTAAGGACACAAACCTTTCTCTGAGCTAGCAGCTAATGCCACAACACAGCCCTTCTGCATGACATGATTTTCACCATTTGATTTGTCAAGCATTTAAATCTTGCTGCACAACCACCAGGACAATATCAAACAATTCCAATTTTTATTAATATTTTCAAACATAAATGTAATGTTTTACTTCATTAAGTCAGACAATGCTTGAGGCTTTCAGTGGCTCATTTTACAAGGTTTAAAAGTTTTTGAATAGCACTATCTTTTGATGGCACAAAATCATTGTCTTCAGCACCTGGGTGAACTATAATGTTACAGACATTTAAACGTCCAAGAGCAGGCTCAAAACTAAATTTATCTGTTACTGCTAAAGAAATAAAAGTTATTTTAAAGTCCTGTTTCTCCTATAAGATGTGACCAAGAAAGGACCAGAGACTGTATGCAGCTTAAGTGTCATATTTTCCCTCCTATATTTACAGGAAATAATGTCTAGGTCCATTTCCTTCCTGCTTCTAGCATATATCCTGCATGTTATATTTTTAAGTCTTGAAAAACTTTTGCAGAAAAGGTGCATGTATTTTACCACTATTTTTAAAACACTGTCTATAGGGTTTCAAGCATCTGAAGCATGAAAGGGACCATAACCTCTGGCATTACTAATGGCCACACCAATCAAGTATCTCATTAAAATATTTATTTCTCCTAATTAATAACATTGTTAATTGTTAAGTTTTTGTTTCATAGTCATCTCATTACTGAAAAACACAGCACATCAGAAGGTTAAAAATGTCTAGCGAACAACCAAGCTATCCTAAGGAGCCTCAGCCATATAAGACTTCAGTTTTTCTCAACCAGAGATGTTGGTATCCTCTACTCAGTATAGGCAACGCTACTTTTGTTGTGTGGGAATTGCTTTGAACAAAACAAGGAACAGCACTTCCTTCAAATACTGCAAAACACACCATGTTTATGTTCCACCAGATAGACAGTACCTCCATGTGGACCAAGACAAAAACTTAGACTATTCTAAACCTTCACATGATGAAGCAAGCTCAGAAGCCTATGACCACGATTTTTAAATTTGCTTATTTAACAGGTCTACTGTTATCTGGGAACCTTCAGTGTAACTTTCAAGCTTTTCAAAATGGAACCTTTAAAATGTATGTATTTGTTGCATAAAGTCAACTATTAACAATATCAAAGCAAAGTAACATCCTCTAGAAGCAGAGCTGTATACATTTCTCTCCTAAATGCACTTGGGTGAGACAGATCCGGATGACTTCACCTCTGAGCTTACAGACAAAGGCTAACAAAGAGGAACGTGGCATGTTGATGTGAGTCCCAGAAGAACTGATGAACTGGGATACCTAGAAGAACAGAGGATTCTCCTTAACCCCAGCTGCCAGTCTGCCCTGTGAAAGTAGAGTTTTTGTTCTCGCACATTCGTTTGCTCACACTGAAACAAACTGAGATGTGATTTTGTTGCTCACAGCCATATATGAAAGCAACATTCATCATGTATTGTCAGTTCATGGCTCTCCAACTTCTGTTCACCTGAGAGCTTGTCTGCAAATCATTAGAGCTCTCAATCCTGAAGAACTGAGCTTTTTTTTTTCTTGTTCAAACTGCAATCCAGTTTCATGGGAGCTGACTGATGAGAGTCAGCATGTGACAAAGGCTGCTTGGAGGAAGAAGTAAGATATAATAGAAAGCCTGTCAAAAAGACCACTTTTTTTTAAACTCCTTCAGCAACCTTTGTACCAAACTCAACTGAGCTACTTCAACATTAGGCCCACGTAGGCAGCTCAATGCTGTGGAGGTGTACAGAGCTATTTTTAAAATCTGCAATTTTATAGTTTTCCTAAATTACAGGGGTAAAGTTGAGATTATTACTAAAGTACTTAAAAACTCTAAAGGTTAAATATCTGGGAAAAAAAAAAAGTTACCCATGCTCTTTCAAAGCTTGCTATTTAAAAAGAAAATTATATCCTTCCAGCAAACAAAATTAAGCAAAATGTATAGAACTATGTAACTCTTCTATGTTCATCTTTGCACCTGATTTAAGACTTCAAAATTACTGGAAGATATTTTTTCTTTCCGTGCATAATGTTCTATAACTTAATGAAATTACAGAATTGCTCATATAGAACATAATTCTTATCTCTCTTTTTCAAAACTAGATGCAAATGCATTTCAACCATTATTTTGTCACTTTTTAAAATATGCACTGCATCTCCTTCCATAAAAACATGGAACATCCTTCCAACCATCTCTGGAAAAAGATTTCATTAGCAACAGGTCCATGAGAGGTTGCAGAACAATGCATCCTGCAGGATACATGTCTTAATACGTGCATACACTCACAAGAAATTAGGAGTGACAAATGCCCTCCATTGAACACACACCCCCGTCATAAATGCATACAGATTGATCTTATCTTTTTCAAATGAAGCATCCTACTGAACCTGTCAAGCATATTGAAACACTTTAATAAGAGTTATGAAATACCAAGATAGTCCCGATTAATTAAAATTCAGGTAAATCAATTAGATCATCTGAAAGAAAAGACAGCGGATCGTGTTTAACAGATGTTACTAAACTCATACCAATTTCTTAATTTACATTTGAAATTTGCAACTTTCATTTCAGATTTGCAAATAATTCTTACATGCTAAGAAGCTTCTCTGACTTTTTTAGTTCTGGTAACAATTAAAACGTACTTTCTCTAGCACTGTAAAACTTGCCTCACTTTCATTCTTAGAGCACTGTCCATAATATTATTAACATTATAACGAATTCTGTGGAATTAAATACAGAAGAATATCCAACACAAAATCAGAGTCCAAGTTAAATCCATTAAAAGCTTTTCTGGAAGTGATTATTGACCTTTTTAAAATTACTACTTCCATTTAAAGATTTGAAAACCATCTCTATATATGTTAATGCATAAAATGGGAAAAAAGTAAACACTAATTTTTTTAAGGATGTAAAACAGAAATGAATAAAATATTAAGAATAGCTGGAACTAAAGAAATTGCAAAAAATATAATTTGCAATTAACTAATTTCATTCAGCATCAAGACTCATATATCTATTTATTTTTTTCAAGTTGTCCTGAAGCACAATTCAGAATAGTAAAACTTGACTAAGAAGCTCACCCTAAACATTCTGCAGAGTGTGTGGACCTAGTGACCAAAATCAAAAGGTGCAAGAATGATGCAGACCTAGGAAAAAGCTGCTTAAATAGCAGACTAACATCCACCAAGAAACATAACAGGGAATTAGTGAATCAACCACAGTAGATAGATTAGCCATATCAGGACTTCAGAAATGAGGATATATCAATCCTTGAGCTGTGATAGTCTAATGTCTGTTTGATTTTGAGTTATCTTCTGAAGACTGGTCCGCAGCCACAACATCCACTAAAGAACTTTATTTCATTTCTATATACTTCCAGCCATGCTAACAATTCAACAGCAATCCCTAACTGGGGCTATGCTGAAGAAGACAATGAGACCAGTTGCTAACAGAATTCCAAACCATTTATCACTGTCCACGCTTTTCTTCATTCCATTGTATAGGCAAATCATTACACCAAAATGACAGCTAAAATCTACCTCTCTTTAACAACTTATTAAGGTTACAAAAATGGGTCCAAACTTTTATATAGTGTTACAACAAAACTCTATAGTGCTCCTCTGGCTTTATATTGTGTAGGTTTCTACGTAGACTAAATACTAATAGTTCTTGCTGCCATCACATATTAAAGAAATTTTATCTTGGTTGAAGATAAAAGGGTTGAACACCTCTATAATTATTTTTTTCGGAGATACTTTCACATGACCTTTATATATATAAATTTATTCATTCAAAATTTACTTAGCATTTGGGGTTCATAAAAAAACTTGTTCTCCTACAGGATATAACATACTGTTTATAGTTAGACATGTAAACAACTGTCATTAACATGAAATTAGCATAAGTAAAAAAATTATGTCCTAATGCTTCTTTCTCTGCAATTCTTTTTCCTATCATAAATAACAGATTAGAGCAACATAAAGAAAATAGCAGGAACAGGAACAGAAGTTCTTAATAAATTGCCAAGGCTGATAAACTATTTGAAAGAAACACAACCTTAAAGAGAGGAAAAGAGACAAAATGTATAAAGTCTCTTTTCAAGTACACTTGAACAAAAATCCTGATGATATATTAATTCTAAAGACAGAAATGTTCAGCTGACAACCATTTCTGAGCATTGGCATACAAAGCAATGAGATTTGTTAACTTATATTGCAATAAAAGTGTGAAAGGAATGCACAGAAACGGTTATCCTAAAGAATAAGGAGAGCTACATACCTATAAATGAAAATCAAATAGCAACCAATTAAAAATCAATCAGCAATTGGTTCTACAGCACAATTATTTTTCATGCCTAAGACATTTTCTTTGCCTAAAAGTCAAGTGGGAAAAGAAGGAAATAAAGAAAAAAGGAACAAGACGCTATTACACAAGGGAGAGATGAAGGAATGACAGGAGATTGAAGAATAACTTCTACATATTCCCTGTTGAAAAAAGTGTTTTAGAGTTTGACCACCATAAACAAGGGACAAAATAATTTTTTATAAAGTGCTTGTTATGAAGCAATTCAATAGAAACATTCCTTTGATACTATGAAACTTCCATATTTTTCCTTGGCTTCAGCTGCAAGCTCTGCAGCTGTACCCACAATTCTGCTTTCATATTCCTTCAGGTAAAATAGCAAAAGAAATAAGAATACATTCTAGAAAAGAAAAAAAAAATAGAGTATCTATTCTTTGTTCTTTTTTTCTTTCTTTTATGTAAAAGCAATTATTTTGCCTTATCATATGAAATTTGGACAGTGGTTGTAAAAGTAAATCTGCCTTCCAATGAGAGCTGCATTTCTACTCACATCATTAAAAAAACCCCAAAATTTCTCAAATGAATCAATTCACCTAATGGATTTTCAACCCTGATATTGAATTAACATCATAATACTAAATCTGACCAACTGCTTAGATTCAACTTTGGATAAAATAAAAAATTAATCTTACTTGATATTTGCAAAGAAGCCAAGAGATTAAACATCTGCTGCTGCAATGATTCCAGCTGTCTCCACAATCTTCCTACACTGGATTTCAAAAGCTGTTTCAAGATACTAAAGGATACATTTTGCTGATGGAAAACTTTTGCACATTATCATCACAAACACTATCACAGGAACTGCTCATTTTAATCACGTTCTTGCCAGACCAGTTATTGAAGCATAGACAGTGATGACAATGAAAATAGGAAAAAAATCAGAGGAAAAAAAAATCAACCTTACAGGAATATATTCTTAAAACAAATCAGAAGCACCATGCTTTCCTATAATATTATTACAAAATTTTAGTGAGGCAGTTGCAAAAGATCAGCTTTCTACACTACAGCTTTGACAATGCCATTTAGAACTAGGCTATGCATGATGTTATATATGTTGTATATTGCAACTAGCCTGAAAAAAAAAAAAATACATATTTCCTTCAGCTGATCTAAAGTCTGCTTTTTCTGATACACATGAATAATGGAAATCACCCATTTTTGTCTGAAAATTATTTTATTTAAATTGAAAAAAAATTTGCTTCTATTTTTAAGTTAAAGAAATTTTAAAGTAAAAACATCAGATAAAAGAAGACTTCAGTGTCCTGCTACTCTAAAATTTTAACTTCTTAAAAGCTTCCCTGTTTGCTAGAAAAAATATTGGCTGGATGAAAAATCATTTGCCCTTTGCCATCTTTTAAGTTTGTCAAACAAGATTGGAAGAAGCAGCGCCAAGAAAGCTCACATTTAAAGAACTGGAATTTTCTTGGAGATCTGCAATCAGAACCAGAGGACACAGTGGTCACTGAGTTAAGATAAGCAGATTAATTTCTGAATGCTCAATAAACAGAACTTCAAAGTAGATGTAAGATACTCTCTGCCTTCACTGAACCACTGTCATAACAATGGCTGTTGCACATGTGATTTGGAAAGTCATTCCATACATTAAATGTTGGATTTATTTTTTAAAATCCATTAAATGTATTAAATTAAATCCATTAAATGTTGGACTAAGTTATCTGAATCCTGGGTGTGAGTCATAGAAACTAATAGAATGGTTTACTAGTCCTTACAGCTTTTAGTTAATTATTTTAAAAGATTAATTAAAAAAAAAATCAGAAAACATGGTGAGTAAAATATTTGGGGGAAAAGAAAAAAAGCCCATAAAACAGATTTCTTGTGGAAAGCTTTAGTATGCACACATATCTCACACCTCTTGGGGCTCATCAAATACTTTTGTTCTGTGTAACTAGTCCTCTTTAGTACATTCAGTTGCCTCCAACTTTTTCCAAAACTCTCTCTGTAAACTCTGCACATTTCCATATTTCACTCCAGGAAGGTGGCCCACTTGCCCTAAGAACTGAGTTTTCTGAAGTACTGAAATAACCACTAGTCTTATTCCTGACTGACAAATTGTCACACGGATGGAAAAGTCTTCCATTAGTGCCTTTTTCAGCCCTGCCAAAAAACAAAACAAAACAAAACAAAACTTTTGCTTTAGGAAGGGTGAGGGTTTATTCGCTTTTTGTTTTTCTACTAGTAGGGCACGTGACTTGATTATTGCTCTTTTATTGATGGCAGCTTTTTAGGCCAAATTCATTCAGTGTGTAGGGGTAAATTTAAATATCACAGCTCATCTACAGTTGGTGATCTGTCCTTCTTTGAGTCATCTATGCTTATAAAATCTTCCAGTTACAGCCAGAATTCCAGATTAGCAGACATTCAGTATTTGAAGCTTTGGAATCAAAGTTTCATAGATGACCTGTTACCTATTCAAATACTTTACAATCTTTTGCTTCTCGAGACAATCATTAACCACTTCAGCAGCCAAACCATTCATCATTCACACCAACTGACAAAGCCACGCATACTTCTTTCAAACAGTTTCCTCCTCACTTTGCTGGTGAAACCAACCAAACAATTTAATTTACTGGCATTCAAATTCATGGCACTGGCTATTTGCTATAATAATTGGGACTGCACTTCTCAACAGGCTGACTCACAGTGGTGTCAGCGGAGCCCTTGTAGAAACAAAGGCTGATTCCTTCTTGAGCTGCTTTGACAAGTGTGAAGCTAGGAGGTCAAGGGAAGGGATTACTCCTCTCTAATTGACTCTCCTGCAGCCACATCTCAAACAGCATCCAGCTTTGGGGTGCTCCAGGTAAATAACATAGAGAATATAAATTTTCAGTTCCCCTGAAGTTGCTGAACAGAGCTTCAAGACTAACAATCAAAAGAAGATAAAAGGATGCAAAAGTATGCATGGAGGATGATAAATATAGCTGGAACCAGTGGAAAAATAGATAAAGAGAACTACAGTGGGTTTCTTGGGGAGTTATGTAATAAGAAGCAACAGCACATGCCCAAAGAAAAAGTTCAAGGAAAGGTTGCCCGTAATATCGAAGTATTCAGTGATATAACCTTATATGGCTCTCTAGAGGAGCCTCCAGAGCCATATAAGGACCTCCAGCAGGAGGCAGATGCACGCAAATCAGTTCCAGGAAAGTGATGTTCATGTATTAGCTAGGAGGTACATTGTAATGAATATGTATGATTATGATAGATAATACCTTGTCAGAAAGTCTTGTCACACACTTTAAAGGAGATAGCCTTCTAACATGTCCAGTGCTGATAAAGAATGCCTGCTTTATAATGCTTCAAATTGTCTTAGAAAGTTTATTTTCCGTCTTATTTCAATATCATCTCTGTACAGGACACCCCAACATACTGAAGGGACTCCAGTGGAGGGTTACAACCATGCTTAAGAAGCTAAAGGGCATGGAACAGCAAAAGTAGGTGGTGAAGCAGCACTTTACCAAAGCAGTCTAAGAAACTACTTATCTGCACATCCAGACCACTCTGAAGGTAACTCCACTACCTTAAAAAGGGAATTACAGAGAGAAGGAAGAGCAACATAGATGCCCAAGAAAAAGACAACTACGAACAGTCAGAAGATCCAACGCAGAAATTGTCAACTGGTCATAAGGGAACAATTCACCTCAAAGAGAGTGCTGAAACACAACAGCGGGCAGGACTGTGGAACAGATTTTCAAAACCTGACCGCATAAGGCCCTGAGCAATCTGACCTAGTTTCAAAGTTGGGCTGTTTGGAGCACTTTTAGTCTAGATGTCTCCAGAGACATTTTCTGACCTAATTTCTTATAAAGTTCTGGAAGCTTTCCTCAGAGTAAGAAAGAGTAAAGAGTTAAGCTAATAGAGCAACTACAGCAGAATGAAGACAGAAGACTTTTTTATTCATTCATGATGAATCTTCAAAATAAGGGAACACAATGGACAATAAGAAGTCAAAAATCGTCAAATATGAATCTAAAAAATTCTGCAAACTAGCAGAGAAAAGAAATAAGGAAATAAAAGATGGGAAATAATGGAGACAGTCATACCCACTTCTAAAGAGCCTCCTGAAAGAAACTTACCTTTGCTAGTCAGACATCCAGCATATTCATGGTGGCTTAATTTGAAAGTTCCACCTCTCAAACTACAAAGATTCACTTCCTATATCTGAAAGATTAATACTGCAAGCTGATAAGGCAGATGGTGTCTTTATACTGACAGTGTTTATAAGGGATCTTTTACTGTTCAAGTATCAAATTCTTGAGTTTAATACTATATATACAAATTTATTATGAAGATTAAGCATTAAAAATGTAAAGGTTTTATAGAACTGAAGAAATGGAAACTCTGAGCTGTTTCTCTACAACCTTAGGTTTACCTAAGTAATCTATTGAGAAGAGCCTCTTTTTCTGCACTTTTTTATTAAAAATGTGAATGCCCATGTCAGAAAACTTGGTAATTGCTCAATTAACATATATCACCCTTACAAACCTGGTGTTTAATAATCACTAAAAGTTCCATTTTCCTATTCAA
>JANRGV010000094.1:60572488-60584442 GCA_024734035.1 Alethe castanea
AAAGGCTTATTTTTACTTATCATTATCCTCCTCTGACTCTCTTAATAATAAATTTACTTTACACCTTTAAATTTGAATCTGTTTTGCCCTTAAGAGTGTTTTCTCCCAGTCCTTATCTCAACTCATGACCCCTTCATAATTTTTTTTTCCCCTCTCCTCTGCTCAACTGTAGCAGAAGAAAGTAAGTGAACAACTTTCATGAGTACCTGGCGTTTGGCCAATGTCAAACCATGCTGCAATTAGTGTGCAGCACAAAATGTATTGTCATTCAATATTTATATTCCATTTTTAGGAAGAAGTGTTTTTTAGTGACTTAGAAAAGTATAAAATGACATTTCAACTGAATCAGTAAGGAAAACCTTATTTCTACAAGTTATGTCATGACCAATAAAACCCGAAGACATGAAATGAAAAGGAAAGGAATGCAATGGAGGTGTCTTTACAAACAAACTGTGGACCTGCTGGTAGATAAAGCCATATACTCATAGGTGACAGAAGCAACGGGGGAAATATAAATTCCACAGCAATTACACTAATTGACACAGACTGTTACTCAGCCGAGGCCACACTAAATTCCTGGACTTAAGAGAAAAAGAACAGAGACACAAAGAAAAAGAAGGGGGTGGGATGCACATTAGAATGGGGTCTGTATTAGGTGATTTGGGAAGTCTGTACCTCTGAAGTACCTCAGCCAAAGAGGAAAGAGAGAGGGAAATGCTGCCAGGAAATTAGGATAAAAAGGCTGTGTCCTCTAACAGTTTGAGAGACCCTATGGGTAATGCCCCCTGGCCTCTCTCTTTATTCAAATAAAGTTACAGAACTCCTCCGTCTCCTTTTTGGACATAAACCTCTGACCTCATGGATTATTTTTCCTGACAAAAGCAAAACAGCAGAGTAAAGACACCACAGAGTCAAAACCACGCTAATACACAATTGCTAGTGGAAACTGTACTGAATAATCACCTAACAATCAGTAAAAAAAACAATGACAATAGTAGCAATAAAATGGTGTTGCCCCTCTCCCCTCCAGCCCTTCACCTCCAGAAAACAGTGCTTCTCAAATCGGGAGAGAAAAAAGAGGAAATTTCCCTAATGAAGATATAAGAGGCTAAAGTAAACTAAAAGTCTAACTAAATGTATGTTTCATAAAAGTTTACACTTTGAGGATATTCTTGATGAAATCTATGAAATGTTCTGGACAAAGCTTCTGATTTGAATTTAGATGTCATCATCTTTTTGCATATTAATGTTCACATAATTATTGTAAGATTTTGTTTGAGGCTAGCATCTTTGCACTGATAACTGCTTCCTTTTCCTGAAGCATGGACACATATACCAGATATATAAAATATAAATGGACATCTGGCAGCTTGACAAGCATGCTGGAAATGAACTAAAAAGCTCACAACCATGTAGAAATGGGCCCCAGCGTCATGCAAAGGATCACCAGATGAGTGCAGTAGAAGAAACAGCTTCACATATACAACATATCCACATACTCAAATTTACAAAAATTTCACCTTCTTTTTGGCCACTTATTCCCTCCCTGCCTCTTCAGATGCCCATGAAAAGGCTCCAAGAAGCACCAAATAACAGATAGCTGTCACATGCTGCTCCTAATAGCATAGTCTTCTACACAAAATACTGGAAAGCTGAACAGGAAATTGGAAAGCCTGACAGAGTTTAGCACTGATATAAATGCTTTTCAAAAATAAAGGAGTAGTTCTTTTGAAAGCACTTCTCTCTTTATTTTTTTTCCCTTGGTAAAGGGAAAAAATGCTGAATAACCAGTTTAATCCCTTACTTGATGCCTTGTTTTGCCTTCTTTCCATTCCAGACTGCAAGAAATTTTTGATTCATTCTGCTTAGGCAGAAAAGACAGACAGCAAATATATATGATGGCCACAGGTATGAAATTAATAATTAATTATTAATAATTAATATTAATAATTAATATTTAATAAAAATAAAATTAATAATGAACTAGATTATGACACTAGTAGGCTTCTAAAATAACACTCCAGAATCAAGGTGCCAAAATTGAACAAAAAGCTACAAGTGGCAACCAAGATGGAAAACAGCCCAGTCAGACTGACAAACAGATCATTGTCACCATCACATGAAAAATTATTTTTCTCTCTAAAGAAAATCCTTCCATTAAAGTACACGCATTTGTGAATGCATATTTCAAAATACTTTTTTATGCCTCAGCTTGAATACAAGTCCATCTCAGGTTTATTTTGTGATTTCCTAAAATATAAAGTAATAAAAATTTGTAGATGCTCCTTTCCAACACCACAAAAGAAGAGAAAGTTTTGATTATTCCCTACCAACACATTGTATTTTATTCAAAGTAATATCCTAAATGGTGTTTGTTTCACTCCTCAGATATGGACAAACCTCTTACAGTCTAGGAGACAAAAATCAGGGTAAAAACTTGGAAGTACTGAAAATTTCAAAGTTATAATAGCTTGGAGGGAGTGGCTTCCATTCCAAGGGAGGTTTCCACTCCCTTGGCAGACACTTGTCGTTTAAACCAGATAGGCAACAAAATAGCCCACAGCTAAAAAAAGACTTCCCACACAAAAAAACAAACTAATGCTTCAGGAAAATTAATTCATTAACAGCACTAACTCCATTAGTATAATGAATCAGAAAGATAAGAGAATACAGATATTATACACGTTAGACCTTTTGGATTATAAAGACATACTGCTGATGAAGCTACTAAGCAAACAGTAAGGAAATTTTTGAGCAAGAGTAATTCTACTGAATCAGACAGAGAATAGAATATGGTATTTCAAACATATTTTGACTTCAGAGCTTGCCATCATCACAGGAGCTATCTGGAGCATACGTGACTAGCTACTAATCTTGTGTAACTGTGATGCACTTAAAAATTTTTCAACACAGATTTGAGTGAGCTCTAAATTCCTCAGTTCGTGCATCCTTCTTGCGCCACACAGGAATCCAGTAAGAACAACAGACAAGAAGCAACAAAACATATGTGACTTTGCCCTATGTTGCTGCTAAAGAAATCAATGAAAACCATATGAACAGTGGCAATTTGTTGTTCAAAAGGGATTTCTGCAGATACTCTTCAAACCACACTTCCTTTTCCTAAGTTGGAGATAGAATCTAATTCAGACCCAGAAACTCTGAGAAAACAGTGATGAATATGCATTAATTGTAGCTCACAGTTGTTAAAGCATATTGCTGTACACTGCAGTTTGGTTCTGAGTACACCTATCTCTGACCAATAATCTACTGTAACACAGGCTGTAGAATACACAGAACTTACCTAGCTCCAGAACAAGTTTGGTAAAAACATTTAATCTGGGCAACCACATATATAATGCTTTCTGCAAATGTCATTGCATGTTTGACTCAAGACAGCACAGACACTCTCTTCACCTTATACAGGCCAAAGCAGAAAACAAGTAATCTTCATGTTGCTCAATAAACGTGTGAATTTATTATATTCACTTTCTGCTATCATACTATGTTTAAAATACAAAATGGCTATTTTTTTTTCATTACTTTCACAGTTTCTATTTAGCCATCTGCATTAACTATAATGCAAGGCTCTTGGTACTGTTAGCTGAGACAGTGTTTCAATTTTTTCATAGTTGTTGGAACTTTAAAATACCTCTAATCATAAAATATGTTGACTAGTGCTGATTTTGCAAGTGCAAAGACTTTTCAACAAAAACCGATATATTCAAAATTCTACTACAACAGAATATAAACTGACAGGGCTGTTTCATTTATCATACTCATTCAGCAGACCTCAAAAATGACAAAAAGCAGAATAAATAAAACAAAATATGAAGGCACATAAGGAACTCGCAATTTTGTGGTGATAGCCAATGAAACATAATGGACAAGGATTCTAAAGAAAATGAGTGGTGGCAAGGGTTATTTTCACAGGTCCTTACACAGGAAATTTTGAAAAGTGGTGGAATAGGTACAAGGTTTGTCCACAGATACTACTATATCAAGCTTACTTAAAACAGAATGTAGGAAGTAAATGCCCAAACATCTAATCACAGCACCATCATCTGTAGCCAGATAGAGTTATACAACACCCCAAAATTTTCTGATATCATTAGCTTTCTCATTTTAAATATTCATTCAGTTAAAAGAAATACTTCTTTGTCTATTATGCACCTGCATAACACAAGGTTTAATATGTCATATTTAGTGATTGTTTTCCAAAAGCTCTTTATTTTTTTGAAGTTACAACCCTCGACAGTATAACCTGGAATGAAAAGACATTATGGGCTCTTCAAAGGTGTCTGAGTGAAAAAGATGGGGTGCATCCTGGGTTGAACAGTTGTCTCAGGCAAAAGAAGTAAGAGCAAATACAGCCTTATTAAACATTGGACCTTGCCTTTCAGTGCCTTGAAAAAACACTTTAAGTAACACTGTGTAAATATAGTATTGTTTTAAGGGACTGTATTAATAGCTGCATTGCTCTCAGCTTTCAGAGTAAAGATAAGTATGGCTTTGAAATTTGCTCTATATGTTAGTGCTCCTTGGAATGAAAACTGAAGAGCTGAGTCCAAAAGAATTGCTTTACTCACACTGACATGAAAACCTGGCCTTTTAGCTCTGGAGAACAGTGGCGAAGGGTCACATTCTCTCCTAAACTTTTGTGTGACACAGCAGTCTCTTTGGATTGTTAAGCTTACTAGGTTCACTCATGCCACAGAAGCACCAAACATCCTTGGAGAAGTCTCCATGAGATTCTTAATCACAAGTCCAAGCTCCTGAATACTGAAAACTCTTGAGCAACATAAAATGTGATGTTTACAAATCCTCATTTAAATTCACAAGAAATACAAATCAATTTCACAAGTTGTTTTATAAAGAATGCAGGCCATTAAGATCTTAAAATCAGAGTAAAGCAACCGTAACAGAAAGCTCTACTTTACAACAGTGGTTCTCAAAGTAATTTAACAAAAACATCAATGAAGCAACGAGCTACCCTGTGAAGGCAGAAGTATTAGAGATTTTCAAGCCAACCCTCAATCCCTCTAAATCACACTACAATTTCAAGTGGCAGTATATAAAATGAAACTAAATATTTGGCACAGATGAGAACTGGAACACATCTAGAAATACATCTTTTATGGAGATCCTTGATTTCTTCAGAAGTCTCAGTTCAAACTTTTCCAAGATAAATCCCTTGCGAGGCTAAATCAGTACTCTCAAAGACTTAATGTGTATTGAAGTCAGTGAACTCCTTCCTGTTTCACTGAATGAGGAAACATTTACCTCCTTCACCAGAAACATGAGAAGCACCCCAAGTTAGCCACTGGATTTCAATCTGCAGTCCACGTTCTTAAATCTCATATGCCAAGATGAAAGCAACTCAATTTTAAAGCACAAACATATTTTCTTTTTCCCAGCATTGAACTCCTTCATTAAAAAGCTTTGATAGAGGTATTAAAAAAACAGCACTAGTTAGTAAAAGCACCCACCAAAGTATGTAGGAAATTGTAGTCTGTGTATCGGGATAAAAGTCTTAGACTTTTATCAAGTCTTAGACTTGAAAATTTTAACCATAGTAATTACCTTGACCTGCACCTTAAACTCAGGTTTGTCCAAACTCACCTACCAAGACCCTGTTGCAAATTAGGTTGCCTTTCCTTCCTTCAGTGGAGTCCCCTAATAAAACAAGCAATTGCTTAGCACCTGCCCCACACCTATTATGGAAAACACAAAATCTTCCATAAGGGTGCAGTATATTTTTACATCCTACATGTAAAAGATTGTGATTCCTAACTAGCTATCTTTCCCTGGAATTATTAAACTACAAATTACTGTAGAGATTATCTTTGCTCTTACCAACATTACCTTATTTTTCCTTTATGAATAACTATTAAGTACTTACTAGTTTAAAACAAACCTGTATCTTAAGTATATACAATAATATACAGTATATATTACCTGCATATTAATCTCTAAGGAAGAAGATTATTCTTTTGTAAAGGATGACTGGGAAGAAGCCAGTAAATAATAAATATTTCTTTTCCTTTCCTTGGACAATTCAGAGGCCATAGGTTGCATCACCTTTCAAAAAAGTAAAAAGTATAAAGGTATATATTTTTTAATATGGTTTTTGTCCAAGAATATTACTGAGGAAAATAATTTCAGAAAAACCCACTTCTGCCAAAGCAGAGGTTAAAAATAGCCAGAAAATACTATACAGACGGCCAAACAGATCTAACACATTGCTGTGCAGAGACACAGATTAGTCTACCTCTAGGACACTGCCCTTCTCAACAGACATTATCTTTGGACACAAGTAGAAGAACAAGAATTGTGGGGGTGAAGAAGAATGAGATTCATTTTTTCAACCCTTTCTGTGTCTTGATATAACACTATATTGAGCTCTGCTGAGGTTTTGAAACTGAGAGTTTCACTCTGCATACACAATTTGAACAAAGAGCAAGACAAAATGATGGCAGCAGCCTCCTACTCTGAACACCTCCTCACTCTGTCAAGAAGGGAAAGATAAATTAAAGAAAAGCAACACCTAAATTCTAAACAGTAATAAATCCTCTGGATATTTTTTTCCTTTCTTTCTTTTCTCCTTCCTGTTGAAGGCTCCTAGACACTCAAGAGACTGGAGAAGTTAGTCTTCTTAATCCTCCAAACCTTGTAAAAACAGCTTTGGTACTGAAACCACAACTTCTCAGCTAGAACAAAGTGCTCAAAGTAGGTAAGAGAAAAGAAATGCTCTGTACCCCATTCTATTTCCCATTTTAAAAGTGACTCCTCTTTAGCGAGTTTTAATATTATGTTACCTGGAAATAGGTAGGTTCTGTTTCTGAAGAAAACTGAAAATTATTTAAAATTTATTTTTAATAATTTTTATCATTATTTTCCATTTGTTTTCAGAAACTATGAGACTTGCTGACGTATATTTTTCCTATATGATCGAGAATCCATATAAAAATAATGCCTTTTCAATGCCCCCCCTAAAAAATGAAGCTTTGTCTTAATGCAAGTGAAGCATACAAGGCACAGCTGTTATGGGCATTTGGCCATTTCATGAAGATTACCACTGATTCTACAAAGAAAGGGAATTTGGGGCACTATTTTGTGAGCAGCTGAAAACAAACAATGCATTTAGTCAAAATCTCAGCAACAGTAAGTTAGAAACGACAGTAAACAAAATACTAAATTTTAAATAAAGACATATAAAGTATTAAGTTAAAAGAAAAAAAGACACAATGTTTTTTGCTTCTGAGATCAGTGTCTATGAACTTCAGAGTACCAGGTGCTCAGCTTCTTCTCAATACCTCATGATAAGATGATGAATTCTTGACTACAATTTATGTTTGCTTAGTTTTGCTGTGGTGTTTTGATCAAGATTTCATGCTGTCCTCCTCCATTCTTAAAAGCTTTAGGCTGAGAAAAACAGACTGAACTCAGGTACATTTCGTACAAAGCACACTGCATTTGAGAAGTTTGAGAAAGAGAGAATCATGTTAGTCAGTACTGTACAGGTTACAACGCTCCATAAAAGCACCCTCTCTTTTCCAAAGCCTGATGGCTGGCAAGGTACCTTAATCAGAATTTCTTCAGGAACAAGGACATGAGAACAACAATCTTCTCAAAAAGTAACTGGCATAACTCACTTAGTTTTTATAAACTTTTATGACTTGTGCAAACAGAGTTTCATAAATCGCAAGTCAGTTTTGGGGTAGTTTGTTTAAAGATCATTACAGAACAGCAGCTTTTTTTTCTGAAGGGTCTTGATGATTCTGGAGCTTGCTAATCATTGCTGTAATGTAAGCTGTAATGTAAACTGTAATGTAAGTCTTAGGAAAAAGTAAGGACTAACACTGTGGCTTCAAGGCTTCTACTGCTTTTATAAATGTAGACTTGACAGTTGAATAAATATGTTTTTATACTAATTAATTACCTTTGAACTTGACTAAATTAGACTTTTTATAGTCTGAGACAGCACCACTCATTACTGCACACAAGACTGGCATTAAATGCAAAACCTCTACAGCAAGGAAGTAAATTTATTATGGGATTACCAGAATGGAAAAAGTGCTTTGAATTATTTATTTTCAACTAACCAGTCAAAGAGAAGAACTTGAAGGAGGCAAAATCCAGTAAGCGACCTAATGATTTATGTATAAAGAATACCATTTCCTATCATAATTTATGTCATACTGCACTATAAGAATAAAAAAATAATAAAAAAAAAAGATTGTCAATGACTGAAAGAGAACAGAGTGAGAGAAATCTTAGTTCATCTCAACCATCAAAGTAGAATTAGAGAGAAAAAAATACAGTAAAAATATTGGTTCCATGATCAAGAAAAAAATAAAGTTCATTGAGAGAATTATCTTTTGTCTAACACGAATACAATACAGGTTTTATAGTGATGGCAATCACAACTGGAAATTTACCTTCATATTAGCTGACCAGCAAAGAGCTTCTGTTTGGCAATTAAAAACCCAGCCGGAAAAACAACCCAACACACAGACTGAACCTAAGTACCTGCACTTGTAACATCAGAGCCCTGCTGACAATTACAGCTAATAGTCTTCCTCTACTTTTGTACTTGGATAATAGCACGATACGAAGACTAAAAAAAAGACCAAAATAGAATTTACTAAACAAGCCCAGTAACAACTGCAGTGAACTCTAGAGGGTGAACGACATATGTGTATCACGCATACGAGCATCTCTAGATTCACCTGTACAGCAGCTGAGAGCCAAAGCAACACCGCCTCTCCCGAAGAAAAGCCGGGGCGAGGCGGGGCCGAGGCCGGTCGGAGCCCCCCGGCCCCGGCAGCTGCGGCGGGGGAAGGAGGGTGCGGGGTGGGCTCGGCTCGGCTCGGCTCGTTCGGCCCGGCCCGGTCCGGCCCGGCCCGGCCCGGCCCTGTGCACCGGGCTGCTCTCCTCCGCTGCAGCCGCATTGTCTGACAGCCAGCGCAGCGTCCCTCAGCATCAGTGTGCCTCCAGAGCAGGACCCGCGCTACAGCCCGCACGCCGACACCCTCGGGCAGAGAGCGGGCAGGCACACGGAACGCCCCGGGCACCGCGGGGCGACACGGCGCGGAAACCGCGGCGAGCCCCGAGCCCCCTCCCCGTGCCCCTCAGAGCGAGGCCTCCCAGCGACCGCCACGGCGAGAGCGGGTTCGTACCGACCTTTCTGCTGCCGAAAGGACTGGATGGAGCCCGAGTGGTGAACCATCCTGGCGGAGAGCAGCCTGCCGCTGCCAGCCGCCGGCTGCGGCGGCGGGGGCGGGATCCCGGCGGGCCCGGCCCGGCCCGGCCCGGCCTGCCGCGCAGTGGAAGCCGAGGGAACGGCGGGCGGGTGGGCAGAGGCGGTACCGCGGGCCCGGGGCGGCGAGGGGCGGGCGCGGAGCCGAGGAAGGGAATTGTGTCAGGGGACTCGGCGGGACAGTGTGTGGACCCCGCTGAGGAGGAGCGCTGCCCCAGGCCTTTTAGCGCCTTGTTATTCCACTTGCCTTCATGTCTCCCTTTTAGGAGGCATCAGGTGTTCCTATTGGGGTGAAGCGCAGCGAAATAAAAATCTCAGCTCCTTTACGCACTAACAGGTGCATTTAAATCTTAGCCTTGTGAGTTAAGTTCGTATTACATCGCCTCCATCCCTGTCCTCACACCATGTGTCTAAGCTGCATCACCAGCTTTTTGTATTTCAATGTTCAATGAATTTCAATGTCAATTTCAATTTTATAAAACTTAGTCTCAACCTTACTGCAGATAATTTTTTACAAGAAGATGCTATAGTGCACATTCAAGCCTGATGTGGCCCATTTCTATGCTATTTGTGTTATAAATTCCCCTTTCTCTACAGTGTATGCCAAGTGGCTCATTCCAGACAATAGAAGATTCAAATTTAAAAGGTTTTTATTTCTTTCTTAGGTGCTGTCTGCTCACATTATTCTCTCTGGATTCTGAGTAAGTTTTATCATAGCATCATTCAATTCCTGTAGAATGTTTTGGGTTTAATTTTTTTTTTCTACCACAATAATCGGGAGGGTTTGGTCACCCTAAATTCATTCAGTCAAATATTCTAGCCTGTATCTAGTAGTATCTGTATCCTCTTCTCCACTTAGGGATACAAACATTATTTACTCATCAGAAGTTAACTCAATCACCTAACTAGCACATGTTGCTACAATGTTCTTTCAAAGTTTGTGGCTCCATTTGTGTGCTGTCAGATTTCCTGTTACAGTAAAGGCAGAACTTTCCCATAGCTGGCTGGGGCTTGTCGTATATCATCTGCTTAAAAAAGTTACATAATTGCCCCTCCTTACTACAGGCCAGTCTGTACTATAAAGTTGTGCTACTTAGTCAATATCAGTGTAGTTAAGCAAACAAGATGGATACACACTTTTTATTTTTGTGTAAGAATGTTTTTCCACTATGAAAACATACTAAATAACCATATATAAACCAGTATATCCGTGCCAGGGCTGTTGTGGAAAGGTAGGCAAAATAAAAATTGCATCCTAACTGGCGAGGTATTCCCCAGCATTTTTTTTTAGAGTATAACAGATATTGCTCTTACGTAACACACAGCTGGCACATCCAACTGATACCATAAGAAGAATAAAGTTACCCTCTCAGGATAGCTGACCACGTTTTGGGTTGGTTTGCAATATTTGCAGAAGGTTTGTTGTTAGTTTAAGAAAAGATGCAGAGACTATAGCGCTGTGTATCTTACTCAATTTTTGGTCTCCAGTGGCTCTCTGCACACTGGAGATAATAGATGAGGCATCCCTCTGCACTCCTGCAATTTTAGAAAAGCTGCTGAGAACAGCCTTTTCCTGCTGAGATACAGCACTACAGATGTTGCATGGCAGAATAAGTCAGCCAGCTGACTTGCAG
The DNA here is from genome assembly GCA_024734035.1 of Alethe castanea. Classification (NCBI taxonomy): domain Eukaryota; kingdom Metazoa; phylum Chordata; class Aves; order Passeriformes; family Muscicapidae; genus Alethe; species Alethe castanea. Next base: position 60,583,382 of record JANRGV010000094.1, read on the forward strand.
ATCAACAAGTTCTGGCAAACTATAAAAATAGGTAGAATGTTGTTTACCTCCAAGCTTTAATGTAGACATCAGAGTGGATTCATAGAGATTAAAACCAAATCTATACCCTGAAAGCCAGGGAAAAAAAGAGAGTATAATAAAAACTATAAACTTAGTAGTTTATATGCAATCTGTAAAAAGCAAATGTAGTTCTTCCACCGTAATGGTCTAAACCTTTGTCAGGTTCTAGGTCAGATCTCTTTCCTCTACAAGGACTTACAGGGAGGGACCTCTGAGGGGGATGAGGGGTTTGGGGACACCCGGAGGGGTCGAGGGGACCCGGGGCTCAGGGGTTGGAGACAACAGAACTCTTAGGGACCCCCAGGGACAGAGGGAATTTGGGGTCTGGGGGTGCTGGGGGGATTAGGGACCCCCGGGTGTGGGGAATAGGGACCCCCAGAAGGTGACAGCCGCTCACACCCGTGCACTCGCACACACACGGGGGGGGGCGCCCCCAAACTCCACCCGGGGGTGCCTGGGGAGGGGGGACACGCGCCCCCCGTGGCCCCGTACCTTGGCCAGGGAGCGCACGATGGGGCTCTCCATGATGCCGCGGAGGAAGATGAGGTCAAGGTCGGCCACCCCCGGGGTGCCCGGGAGCCCCATGAGGTTATCCAGGACCTGCTGCATGGCTGGGGGGGGCACGGGGGGGCCAGACACGGGGACACACAGAGGGGCACGGGGGCGACAGACACGGGGACACGGGGGCGACAGACACGGGGACACACAGAGGGACACGGGGAGGGACAGACAGAGGGACACGGGGGATGGACACGGAGTGGGGGGGAGGAGCAGCACCGTGGGTGAAAGTGCAGGGGGGGTGCTCGTGTGCCCCCCGTTCCTGTCACAGCGCCCCCATTACAGGGACAAGTGCCGGGGTCCTCTGCGAGTACGGAATTCCCCCACCTCGTTCATCCGGCGGGACAAGGGGATGGACCCCCCCAAATTATCACCATGGAGTCGAAAGCCCCCCGGAGCAGAGTGTAACGGGAGGGGGGGTGCGGGGGGAGGGGGGTGATGAG
>JANRGV010000094.1:60584542-60606374 GCA_024734035.1 Alethe castanea
AAGACTTTACTGACACTAATAATACACAAAATGGTGGGAAGACAAAACCAGGGTAATGCAGTGCTCAGAAACTCTGTACAAGGATTAAATTCTGATACTAGAAAATTATAAATTATATATATTATAATTATAAAACTCTATTACTCTCTTTAATAGGTGGTTCGTATGCATGAAACTACAGATAAGACAGCTGGGGTTAAGGTCTACAAAGAGAAGAAAAAATACCTCTACAAAGGTAATTTTTAAATTAAGTCCTTCACACTGTCAACTGGCTGAACTTGATAATTGTAAAATATGATCATATGAGGATCTTGAAAGATTTTTCTTTGGTAGATAAGGAGAGTTTGGAGATCTTTTTAGAGTGCAGATAACAGAACAATTGAGAATTGATGGCTAAGATATGTAGGAAATGCAATATATGCATATTCTTAGGCTTCATATTAATGGGCTACATTGGCTCTGAAGTTCATAGAAATAAAAATCTGCCCTCAGAAACACAACTAATGAATACTCTCTTTGAAAGATTTCATTATATTATGATATATTATGCTGTGTCTCACATTTATCTCTGTGTAAGTTTTTATAAATCTTTTCTAAAACTGATGTAAGATGGAGAGATCAGGATTAAACAGAACTCAATTTAAATCCCCTACTTTGACAATCAACAGAATCAAAATTATGACTTAAAAGCTTAAGATTGATCTTACCGGGTTTTACATAAGTTTTAGGTTTTTAGTTTTGACAGTGAGATTAATTCTCTGTGATAGACGTCTTTTCATGAGGTAGTCTTTGTCAGAAGAGATAAGGAAATAAGATTTGGTCTTGCTGCATCATAAGACATATAGCCTTGTGAAAATCTGTATTATTTGAGATCTGTAAAATTTTGTAATTATAAGAACAGGAGGACTGAGTTGTTTTGCCACTAGAACTGTCTATGAGAAAGACATACTTTAAATTAGTTTTTGTACGTCCACAGTGCTTTTCAGAAAGTCAGATGAAATAGAACCCTAAATTAAAACCTAATTCACCTGTGTTGTATCTTATGCCAATTACTTCCTTAAGAAATATAGCTACCTCAAAAATTAGCTACAGCCAGTGTTAACTATTGCCCAGAAAGAAAATGAAACTTACTCCGAAGAAACTCATGAGGTTCAGCAAGTGCAAAATCCCGCACCTGAAAAATCCCCATACATCAATTCAGGCTGAGGAGCAGCTCTGGTCCTTTCTACTAGAACACTATGGGAAACACTACCTTGAGCACCAGCCAACTGTGCATTTGAATCAAATAAAGAAACCTTAGGAGAAATGTAACCAGTATATCAAAGTGTTATTAATCCCCTTTACTTGGCATGACTATAGCTGTACTTGCCATTTTGTGTCTAGCTTTCCCACTTCATACCGACTCAATTTAGGAAAGGTGTTAGAAAATTGGAAAAGGTCCATAAAATGCTACTCAAGATGGTCAGGAGTCTACAATAAAATTGAGAAGTTGAATAAAGTAGGCTAATTTAGTGTGAAAAATAAACTAAGTAGTTCCAGGAGCCTACAACTACTGGGAAACCACTTGCAAAGATTAAAGTACTAAACTCTTTATAGTGCTAGATGTTCTGGTTAGTGAAAGTAGCCACACATGATGGCATGGGAGGTTCAGACTGAGCACAAATAACGAGTTTTTACAGCATTGGTGATATGTCATCAGAACACATAACCCAAAAAGAGGTGAAATATCTGTCCTTGAAGGTTTTCAAAATATACCTTGACAAAGCTTTGTCTGACCCACTCTGGTGATGGGAATGTTAAAGCTTCAGAACAGGAGGCTGGACCTACAATGGTTATAATAAAGGATGTAATAAAAATAAAATGCAAGGGAGTTGGAACCAGATTGATGCAAAACAGGAAGTAGACACACAATTTCAAATTGTAATTAAAATAAACCATAAAATTAATTTTTCATATCTACAGTGAAGGATTTTGTTGAATATATGCTTATGCAGCTTTTCAAAGGACGAAAAAGCAAGATGATATTAAATGTCCTTTCTCAAACATACTAATTTCTGAAATTCTTGTGAGTACAGTTTCTTATCGATTTGCAAGAAAGGTTTTGAGACAGGGTGATTCTTTAGTGTAAAATGTCTGAATAAGAGCGTTAAATGTTTATGGCAACATCCAAAATTATTTATTTTGCTATCAGTTTTTTGATCCATTTAAATAGTGTAAAAAAATCAGTGTTTACAGAATTTTTGTATCCACCTCTCAAGAAATGCTTTTCTGTACTACTTAAAGGTCTGCAATGCAAAATTCATCTTGTTCTATATTTGCAATAAAGTTGTTTCCAAATTTTTAGCTCTTATGGAAAACAGTGAGAATTTTGTCAGAGACAGTAACACACTGATTAGCTCTCATGAAGCTGTCAGTCACTATGGAGAAGGTCTAGAAAGCAGATTTTGAAGCGTGCTAAAGTGTGTAGTAGATTAGTTTAAAAACTGAACAACATAATGATACAGATTTTACCTTATGTTACTAAGACACCAACCTTTGAAATCTCACTGATTTCCATATTTTAATATTTCATTTCTATGGTAATTTAAAACACATTTTCTCTTGCTATAGATAGAATTTTCTTATATCCATGGAACAGACTGTGTTTTCTGACTGATATAAAGTGTTTGGGATTCAATTCTGTAGCTTACTGGAATTGCATGCTTACTTTTAAGCTTATAGTTTACTTTTATAGGTTCATGTTTTCATCCTGGTCATCTCCCTGAGTGGAGTTACTTTTGCAGTTTAAGATTAATTTATCAGGCTAACATGAAAGAAAGAAACTAAGAAAGAACTTTACAGTCCATAAGTTTAGTAAAATTTAATTTTCCTCAGCAAAGAAACTCAATTTTTTTGTTAAATATTTGAGTCAAAAGCTAAACCAGAATTCTAAAGAGTTCCTCATTCTTGTGCCTTGTATACACTGGAATCCTTGGAACATACCTGTATAGAACTGTAAAAATGAGAGAAATATTCATTGCTAAAAAACTCTTATATCGTAATGCAAAAAGATTATAAAGAAAATACTAATGTCAAGAAACAGATGAAGAGGGAAAACAGATTTTTAATAGCAGCATCCAATTTACATACGTGTACAAAATTTTCAGGTAGGCAAACTTCTACACTGTGATATTTTTGTCTTCTATTACACATCTCAGTTTTCTTATTTCACATTTTATCTGAACAAACTCCAAGTAAGATTATTCTCCTCTAACTCTGCAGTACCAGCTATCGAACTGCTGCAATATATTTTTGATTAGCAGCCTAATTTTTCAAGTGAGGAAGAAAATAATCAGCTAGACTTATAAAAATCACTGTCAGTGATGAAACTATCCGTCATTTCATTTGTTTTTGTTGTGTAGACCTATTCTGCAAATGTTCCCATTGTTTCTTGAGTATCATGTTCTTAGTACAAGGAGCTTCAGGAGTTACAGTGCTAGATACTTTTAGAAACAAGACATTCATATAGGCCTTAGCTACATAGTCTAAATTTACAGTTTTTTTAAAAAGCTACCATTTAGGCATTTCTTCCTAGATTTATGAAGAATTTCGTGTTTTGTCTCTGAAATGATTTGGTCTCCTGGGCTGTCATTTCTTTGATTTAGAGATTAACTCTCCATTGCTGCTTAGTACGGTTTTGACAGCCAAGTCTTTCATCACCTTCAAGCTGGTTCTGTGTAGAACCTCTTAGTTCTTATTATTCAGATTTCTTTGGCCACATATCTGCTCTTTTTCCCGGCTACATTTTTCTACCTTCTCCCACAAAACAACAACATCAACAACAGTAGCATTAAAAGGAGCACCAAGAAACCCCCTATCTCTATGTCATTAATCTATTTCCACATGTCCCACACATACCTACACAGAAAAAGCATGTCAGGAGTGTGTGAGCTTGACATGTTACTGCCACAAGAAGAAGTGAAACTTATTGTTACGGTTCATTCAGGAAAGACAATTTTTCCCGCTGTGTTTAATTTTTTCCAGAACTCAGAACAGCGAAGGGAAAATCCACAGCTGAAAGTCCCAGGATTGCAATAATATGATCAAAATTGTTCAACAGAAACATTAGGCTATCCTCTGGGCAGCATCTAGCACAGTGATGTATTGTCACTGCATAGCAGTGTCAAACCTTTCCTTTCTAACTTGTGTAAAACACTGAAGTTCAGGTATGGTAACTTTGGATATAGCTCACAATATGCCTGCATTCTTTGCTGGCCAACCTACCATCTTCATAAGCAAACGGAATTGCTAAAAATTACTTCATTTTTCATAATTCATGTTTCTTCATTGCAGTACCATCAATGAAATTGTAACAGGGTGTTTCAACTGGCATCTTCACAGAAACCTCTCTCTTCAGCAACATGTTCACACACAACTTTGATCCTATTTAATGTTGCATTACAAGATTTCTTTGTGACTGCAAAATCCCATGCTGGGTACAGTGTTCTTGTTCCAGCTTTCCATTGGAAATATGGAATGTATTTGCTCTGACAATGACATCCTATGGATTGATGCCAAACAAGCTGCAAGCTTTGTGTATTTACCATACATCAATCACCTCCCCATCATTTTGGAAGAAACGTACTGAGGTGAGGAATACTTCTGTACTCCACCACCACAGAACTTGACTGCTGGGCTACACCAGGTAAACTCCCACAAGGTTCATGCCTTCTAGCATTAATGCTAAAGGCTATGTTTTGCATTAAAATTAGAATTGTACCTTCTGGCCTGGAAAGCCAATATGCTGAACTGCAAAGAACTATTCTATTGCATAAGAGAATCAGCAGTAGTAATATTGCAGATGCTGTTTTATAAAATTGTTTTCTAAGAGTGTCCTTAACATCCTATCCAAGTGCAATAATACGATATTTAAAAACAAAAACAAAAACACAAAACAAAACAAGATAAAAAACAAACCAAAAAACAAAAACAAACAAAAAACCCAGCCTTTTTATTGCAGGGCAAAAGTACAGTACTTTGTTCCATAACTGGGTATTTTATGTAGATTTTCAAAATACTTGAGACTGATACGCAGCTGAGGTATCATTTTCTTATGTAATATATTTGTGGTCAAAAATTGCTTTTAATTTGGTTCATGATTTATGAACATCTAGCAAAATTTCAAGTAATAAAAATAGCTTATGTATTTCTGTTTAAATGAAGAAAAAAAAATGTTTAAAAATGTAAATATAGTTTTGTTGAACTTGCAACCCAGAAAGTGAGAACAATGCAGCACTGCATGATGCCTAAGGCTCATGGGGATTGGTAAGGGAACCAGTTTGCTGCCAGAGTGTACTCCAAAGAAGAGTGACTTTCACATTCAATCTGACTTCAATGGAGAAATAGGGAAAATGGTTGCTCCTTCCCAAAACTACTTTCTACAATTTGGATTACCAAGCCTAATGGGAAATTTGTTTTATAGTTTCTAGCTTTTGAGTTGAGATTGGTTTAATAGAGAAGTGAAAAATGTGGAAGAGAATTGGAGTTCAAGATTAGGATAAAGTTCATAAGGCTTTTGTCTTGCTTCATTAGGGACAGTTGATTATCTTAATTTCATATAACACAAATGACAGAATATTGTATTCATAAACAGAAGCACTGAATAGATGGATTTTATCATCTGTTTAAATTCAGGCTGAGTTTTCAGTCTAAAATTCATCCCACTGGCTACATTAATTTATATTATCTTGCAGGCCCAAATTAACAGAAATCTGGAAGTATATAATACCTTCAATTTAAGTAGATCAGGTTATTTACCTGTAAATTGGTAGGACAACTTACAATTCTGTACTTCCAAATCCATTTTTTAAGTCTTTCATGTAAATAAATTTAACAGCTATTCAACACCTGATTCTATACAACCTGAAGGAAGTGTCAGACCTGTCAAATTGGAATTGGATTTATTGTACTGAAGATGATGCTTGTAAATTAAGGAGTAATAGCATATATACAGACACAGCTTTCAAAGTTTACTTTTTGTTTTGTATTAGGTAGGATTATACCCATAGTAAATATTTAGAAAAAGCAGCATTTTTGTAATGTAAGTATTATTGCATTAATGTGGACTTAATTACTGATTAATTACACAATGCTTCATCATTCTTAGTAAGTTATGTCAGTTACTCTGAGGATGTGTTCTTGTAATTATTTTATCTTATTTTAAATGGTCTTGTGTAATAAATTAACAAGTTTAGCTATTTCAATCTATTTGCATGCATTGAAAACTATAGAGCTGGTAGTGCATGAAGAGACATTAGTCATCAGCTCTATTTCCATGATTGTCACAAAAAGAAAATAGAAAAAGATCAATTCACTCCTACTTCTTGCTTGTATGTAGCTTTGTGATTTCCCCTGTTCTGAAGTGCTACGACTCCCTGTTTAGTAGTGTTCAACCATCTGTACTGCTCTGCAAGGGAGGGTTGCTCCTGACTACTACTGCTGCAGAAGTAAGATAAACTGACTTACTGTACTGCACTGTACCTTATTTCAGCATCATTTTGACCTATATGGATGAAATAAGATCTCAAGAACAGAAAGATACTTGTCATCTCAATACACCCAAAGCAAATTCACATATTCATTTTAATGTCTTGCTTTTAAAATTTATAAAAAAGCTTTTCTCCTCAAATCGATAGGTATCATTTCCCTCTCTAATCTGAAAATAAGATACATAGTACTTTTAAAAGATGTTGTCAAAATGCTTCTTGTTTTGCTATTTATCTCAAAAGCATGTACTATTAGCACCACAGAAGAGCTTGACAGCTTTATGATGAGTGTTCAGAGGCTTAAGAACAATGGCAAAACATTATTTGAAATATTATTGAAGCATTATTCTCCATTTTATTCCTTTAGAAGTGTAAAGCATATTCCAAAAATATTTGATATGTTGCACAGTTGCAAGTGTACACTGTGTCACTGGAACCAGATCCTTCAGTTCCCCAAAACTCTATTGCAGAATACTCAGTGATAGGTCCCCAATACAGAATGCGTGGAGGAAAAGGGAATATAACTCAGCAAATGTATCACTTGCCCCAGCCAGAGTGCTCATGGGGAAAGTAGGTAGGCATCAGCCATTCTACTGCCATCTATTTCAAACTTCAGGGAAGCAATGTCAGGTTTTTGATTACTTCAGGAAAATACTTTGCAGATCACTGGTAACAGCCAAGTTTCAGGTTCAGTTTACTGGTCTAACTGAAATTAGACATGCTGCAACTTAAGACAACAAATTATGATGTCCTTATAGAGAAGCAGGATCACTACAAATGGAACATTTTAAAGAGGTAGCACAAATGAAAATAATAATTTCACCATAAGCCCACCATGGGCCCGTTTAGCCTGGAGAGGAGATGGACAAGAAGGGATCTTATCAATGCATACAGATATCTTAAGAGCAGGTGTCAGAAGGATGGGGCCAGACTGTTAAGAAAAGCAGAAGTAATTTATATGAGAAATTAGGTAAAAGTAAAATTTAGAGTAAAGAAAGATTAGAAATCCATTTCCTATTTGCTGATGGTTCAAGGAAGAATTCAGTGCAAAAGGAGAAAAGAAAAAATAAAACTTATTTATAAAACAATACATAGTATTGACTGCAACAAAGAGACAGGACCCCCACTTGCATAATGAAGAGACAAGATGCCCGTCTGGTGCAAGCATGAAGCTAATTTATTGATTTCACACATCAATATATATACACCTTTTCAACTATAGCTAAAAATAGCACAACCACATGACTAGTGTTTGTAAGTAACATTACTTAATCAGAGCTGTGCACAGAGCCTCTGCACAGACCTGTACAGACCAGCATAGCCACGTACAGTCTTGCAAGATTCATCTTAAACAAAGCACACCAAGCACACCTTCTGCTTCCCATTCAGGGCTCTGCCTTGGCTTGCCAGGACTCGTGGCCTACCAAACCTAGTACATCCACTTCAGTCATGAGTTGAGCAGTGCTCTGAGCCCTGCTCTCCAGCTGTGTTTCTACATAGTATATTCATATTCTGAGCAAAATGTTGCCAAGACTGAATAATCCTAAGAGAACAAATGTAGCCTGACAGTTACACAAAGTTTTTCACTGCTCCTTTAAAAGTTATATGGCTCTGGCATCCCTTTTTTTTATTATGTATCTGGACCTCTTCCCTGGTGGTGTGTGGTAGGAAAAATGGTAGTAACATACATCAGTTCATCTTGACGCTGATGATTTTTTTTGCAGGAAAGAAGACACAATGGGGAAAGAGTTTATGCTGCAAAAAGGAACTTGTGTTTGCAGAACAGAGCAGCAGGTGAGAACCTGAGATAAACAATGAATGTGGCCTTGGAGGTTGAACCTATTTCTGTTTTTTATTTCTGTCATTCTGTCAGTACTGGAGAAATAATATGTGTGAAACAACGCTCAAATATGGTGGGAGGAAAACACTTACTGATACCTCTGTGCAATAACTGTTTGAATATGAGGCACTTGTCAGTTTTATGTTGATGCTTTGAGATGCAGATTTTGGGAGAGGCATCAGGAAAAAGGAAGCATGCTACAACAACCTGCAGAGCTTTATATTTATTTAGATAAATCAGTTAATTATTACAAGTAATTGCAAGGAACAATTTAAAACTGCATGCTGTCATGATCCATGAGCTTTGTCCTCTATGTGTTGCTGTACAAATAGACACACTGCATTTCAGAAGGCTGATCTTCCCTTTATTACAACAGCTGGATGTCTGTTATACACTCTGCAAAGTTTACACTTTGTTCATTGGTTACAATAGATCAACATAACATTCATTGGTGTAAAACCCATCTCCACCTCTATTTTTCACAGGACTCTTCTAAAAACACTTTTCCCAGATGCAGGTTTTCTTTCCCTCTTATCTCCTTCTCCTTCTTCTCTTCTCAGTCTCCAGGCCAGGGGCCTTGATATAATACTTTTCAGAAATAACCCTTATTCATCTACCCTTTCTGGCCCACAGACCAGCTGTGAGTCCTACCATATCTAGAGATTAACAAAGCCCTGTTTTAACTGTCAGTGGAGTAAGGCAGAGAGAAGATATTAGGGATATTATGAGGTTTTTCAAAAAACCTCAAATGTTTCTTTTCTGAGCCTTCGTGGCCTTGGATTTATCTGTCTGCACCCTACCCACACCTGGGCATTCAGTCCTAAGTTTTCCTTCCCTTTTCCTTGGTTGTTAATGGAACTGCGTCTACCGGTACCAAGCAGCCACAAGTATCATGGTTCTGGAAAGTATAAGAAATCATTCGAATCTCTACTCTCCCAAAGCCAATTTCACACCAATTAAATATTTATGTGACCACAGGAGAAGGTATTTGATGTCATGTTATTTCAGCTGTGTGAAAATTGTTGCTGTGATAAACATTTAAAAATTTATACACAGCAGTGGCTCCCAGAATAGCTTCTATAGAAGAAAAAAAAAATCTTGTAGATAGGAGACACCTGGAATTTGGGAGATTTACTCTACACTATATGAGACACAGTACTCCCACCATCACAGACAGCTATGTCAGCTTCTGTATTTTTCAATTATTAGCCATGACCTACTCAGCCGCTTTGCTAAAGCAAAAGCATTGATATGTCCATGCCAAAGGCATTAATAAGTTTTCCTGAGGAGTTGTGCCTGGTGTGAGCTACATTCAGCTGAGGGGCTGTGTAGGCATTCTGACTGCCCCAGACTCCAGTAGCCAAATAGACAAGAGGATGCCCACTGGTAGGGCTGTGATTGGTATGGGTACGTCTGCTTACAGAAGAAGTTGTCTGGATTGACACCATACGTGGTGCTAGACCAGAAAGGAAGTTAACTTCCAATTTTGAAGTTTCCTGCAATATCTTGAGAAAAACCTCTCCTGCTTCTCTCCAATGCCATTTTTCCTGTAAGTATCTACCAAAAAAAGGACACATTTGGAGAGCAAAATAAAATTAAGCTACATAAATATAATTTGTAGTTACAAGAAAAAGTTGATTGCACACTCACTGACATGCAAGCTACTTACAAGGCTGAAGAATTGAGTAAGATCCAAATACACAGGCTGTAGTTTACAAAGAGTAAGAAGAAAGAGTGGAACTATAGGACAACAGATATTAAAATCATGAAAAGAAAGCTAAATACTTAGGAAATTAGGTTGAGAAGCAATATGTATACATATAAATGAAAGGTAGGTAAGAGGTTTTTATAGAATTTGTCTGCTATATGCTTCATATTTTGAATAATTAGAAAACATGGTGTAATATGACCCTTGAAACAAAGCTGTTTATGAACAGGCTCTTACCTTGTGAAAAGAATATTAAGTTTAAACTCTTTTGAAAGACTAGAGCTATAAGAAAATAGAAAGGAGTTTTCATAAATTATGGATTCATGAACTCCTTGTCAGAGGAGGATAATAAAGAAAAATTGGGTTGGGGCAAATGTCAACACTGAGGTTATATGTGAGTACTTTAGAATCTAAATGTCAATATTCAGAGGAAAAAAATAAAAAGAAGGACCTAATAAAAAAATAATTATATACAATTCAATTAGTGAAAGACTGGTAGTAGAGAACTGGAATCATATTCTTAGGCCAGATCTTCTCTTGGGCTGAATTTCAATTGTACAGTAGTTAAATTTTATTCTTTTTATTTCATTTTAAAGATTGATGAACCGTAATTAAGGCGGGAGAAAGAAAAAGGGTCTAAAAACTAATTCTGTGATTACATATCATACTGGAATATATTCCTCTTTTCCCTTACAAGTTTTCTCTGATGCTAAGTCTGTCATTTAAATCAAACTTCTATGCAATTCCTACAAGTAATATAAAATCTAATTCTATTTTTCTCCAGTCTCCAAAATTAAATATTTCATTTTTATAATAGTGTAGATACCTTCTGATACAGTAGCTTTCCTATGGTCCAGATTGTCTCATCCAAAAATAACGGAGAATTCTTTTAAAAGGTAGCAATTCCAGAAATTTCTTTTCCTAGTATGTTCTGGTATGCCACTGCACTGATTTTAAATCCTTAAAAAGTAATGAAATTTGTAGAAACAGTGCATACAAATGATAAAACCATTATAAAATTTGTATTTATTTTAATTTATTACAAATATAAAGGTTAATGTATCATTTAAATTGTCCCTTTGGGTTTCTCCCCATCCTATTGTTACACATTTTGAAATAGGCATTTCTATAACTGCTCCTCAACACTGGATCTTCACCCATTAGTTGGAGGAAGACTGTCTTGGAAAATGTGAAACCAACTCAGTATCTACTAGGAACTCACCAAAATCACCTGTCTCAAAATTATTTCCTTCTCGACAAAATTTTGTTTCTTTTAAAATGGCAAATTTCCCTCGGGTAGGTCTGTAAATAATATAAATAGGAAATCATTTCTGCAATGTTTGTATGAAGACCATCAAATTTAAATAATTCTGTCTGGAGAAGGGCAGTAGCCATGGCACTGCTGGTGTCCTGGCAAAGCAGAAAGCCTGTGGCACTAAGTACAGTAAGAAATGCAGACATGCTAAATCCAATGAAAATCTTTTCAGCCAAAAAACTTGTTTTCTATGTGTAAATATGCAGAGACTTGAGGATGTGCTGAAGGTGATATGGTCAAAAGCAATGTCAAAGATCAGAAAAGAAAAGATGTTGCTTACTGTCGTGTTTCATTTTTTATTTGGATATGTTAACGTTTAGTCTCCAGTAAATCTTTACAAACATACATCTGAATATTTTTTGGGAGTGTTGAAATTTTTGAAGACATTAATAATGTCCATATTCACAAATACAACTTAAACCTAAAAGTAAACACCCAAAAGAATAATTAAATCTATTCTCCACATGAAAACTAATGGTGTAAAAATGAAGACATGGGAAACACTATTTTATTAAAAGAAAAATTATTTGAGTAAAATAATTTTTACTCAAAATTAATTTCAAAATGAATTTCCAAGTAACACTGTATGTCTTAAAACTGACTCACTTAAGCTAATGATAATTGGAAATGAACAAGACTACTTGAACAGCTGTCACTAGTCTTTTTGGGTTTTCTTGGCTCAAGGCTAAGTGAATTCTACTGCTCTTCAATCCTCTAGATGGCAAATTGTAAGACCATGGCTTCAGGGGAGTGAATTGCTCTTCAGTCTGCTCTTGGTTATTCTTGTCTTTATTATCACTTCAACAGTATCAACTCAGTATGATGTCCTTGCTTTATCTTTTGGAAACAGAACGACATTTTTATTTTCCTTTACAAGTTCAATTGCACTTAAAGATTAATGTTGTTCTTCTGCACTCCAAATGCATCCTTTTTTGATTGCATCATTGTCAAAAGTGTCCTCAAATGGACCTTTGGAAAGAAATCAGTAGTATAAGGTCATGGCAACTATCCCCAATACAATTTTTTATTTCCCCAGGCTGCACCAGTTCTTCATAGAGCTCTTTATTAACAACATTTGGGAAATGCCCACTTAAAAAGATTTAATCTCAAAATCTCACAAAAGAAAGATCCTTAAAAATGAACTTAAGAAAAGAACATAAGTCCAAGTTTTATTATAAGGGCTGTGTGTTCCCTGAGGAAAACATCACAAAACCATCGCCTTCACAGATGTTCTTTCAGCAGTATATGCAGACTAAGAAACAGCAACAACAAAAAAAGGAGCCTGTAATGCATGACAAAGGTAAAATAATGTTGAGTCAGTCAGATATCCCTCCAGACAATGTAGGGGAAAGGAGAGTGCCTAAAGCTTCCTGCAGATACCAAAAAAAGCTGAATAGCACAGAGAATCTGGTACTGTAAAGTGTATATACCAGACACGGCTACTGGAAAGTGTATTTCCATTTCTCTGACATAAAATACACTGTGATCAAATATCAGGATGGATGAGCTGCTCTGCTTATCTTGCAAGATGTGATATATTGAGTCCTATAAAAGTCAGTTCAAGTAAAAATGAACCTTTGAAAGCACCATAATTAATAGCACAATCAATGAGGACTAGCTTCATGAAGCTAACAAGGGTAAAAAACTTAGAGAGCATCCTATAGAGAAAAAATTAACATACTATATTTATTTTTTAAAATCTTACGAAAAAGAAACACAAATAAGCAGAACCTCTTCTTGGTAACTCCTGTCCCCTATAAATAGTACATTTGGCACAGGCACTCATTAATCCAAACTTCTTCAGTATTTACTTTTGCAAGTGAACTCCAGAAGGTCTTTGTGCTGTTTCAGTGTTGAATGGCATTTACTAGCAGCAATTAAATTCTTAAGTTTCCTAACAAAGCTTGAACTGAGGTTTTTGAGTTGGAGAGGCATATTTAATGAATGCTAGCATGATCAAAGCCTACAATCAGGACAGCTAGAAATAAGCTTGTCTTAAGCTAGGGCTACAAATTGTTGGCAGCATAAAAACTGAAGAATGCCTATCAGCAGAGAGCCATCTATGACAGATGCAGTCAATAAATGCATCAATCATCTGTTCTGAAGATGAAAAACAGGAGTCTGCTGTGTTCCAGTACACTTTTATGAAAACTGACATCATGTCCAAATGGAGATACCCTTTCTCTTAGCAGATTTTATTATTTCAGGAAAGGAACCTCAGGCCTATCTGTCTGCCCAGTATCAAGGACATGACGATGATTCCTTTATGGAAATAATACCAAACTCTGTCAAATTGCATAATACCACTTCTCCCTAGGTCTTATCTATGTTATAGTTAGCTCATGAGGACTTTGGAGCACTGGCAATTTCTCATAGGAAAAGTACAAGTCTTTCCTATTACAGAGTATCTTATTTTTGAGGGGCTCTCTGGGTGTTGACAGGATGAACAAAAAAAAAGAGACTACATATGGGCATAACCAGATATTACTCCCTCTAAGTGAGACAGGAGAGACATGATTTGGGTCTAAAATAGAGCTTACTTACACCAACTAGTTGATCTGAGCCTTTTCTTCCCCTCATTTCTCAAAACAAAGCCAAAATTAACCTGATTGAAGGACTTTCTGACAAATCTTCATCTTCACAGTTGTGCACGCTTTTTCATATTCCTACTGAAATCAGGCATTGAAGCACTAAAATATCACAGGAAAGGCAGTTCACATACTAGTGACTGGGAGCAGGAAATAATGGAAAACACATGAGAAAATATATCTTGTAAGTGTAAGGGCTTGAATCATTGGAATACCGTACTTCAAAAGAGTAAAACAAATTGCTTGTGATTCCCAAGCTGAACCTCAGCTATGGAACTCATTTATAAATAGTCAATGAAAACAGACAGAAAATGAGTGAGACACACTGGAAACCAGTTTCAACATTCTGTGAGGTGAGAAACAGAAAACTGCAGAGGAAATTTTCCCACGTTTCCCCCTCCTAATTTATTTAAAATAATTATCCAATTTCATTCATATATTTTTACTTCATGGACTAATGGAATATTTGATTTTACTTTTAAACTTTCTAATGATAGAAAAGAATCATATTTTAAACTCTCACTAGAGGGAGCTCCAAGTTTATTTATAGCTAGGAAAGGGAGCACATGCAAGGATCTCAGCGTGTGTTTTGGTATAATTTAACAGCCTGAATGAATATTATCTTCCTTATTTAATTACTTTACTAAGCAAATCAAATTGAAAAAGCCCAGACTAATAAGCAAACAAACCAAAAACCCCATGAAATGCCAAAGGAAAATATATTTGCATAAGCAAAACTATTTTGTATAGGTTGCTGGATCTTGATGATGCAGCATATCTTTTGCTGAGTAGCTTCAAGTAGTGTCAATAGTGTTTCATTTCAACAATAAAAACCAAATACATTTCAAGACAGTGAATTTTGCTGTAGCCCATGAGATGAATTAACATACATTTATATAGAATTACAATAAACTCCAAAAATGGAAAGTTCAACACCAGTTTTGCTGGTGCAAAAAAAAGTATAATCAATAGTTATAAACCATGTTTTCTGTAGATAGGCCAGTAATTTCTCTTGATTAGAACATTCAATTTTGCACCACTGGCAGTTAACATCAGACTTTGTTCCTTTGGTAATTGAAATTAAATTTTGTAGCATTTTCTAAAACCAATTGTCCATTTTTCTAATTCAATTCCCTTTCATTTTTGAGCCCACTGATAATGAACAGCAACATACAAATATGTAGAAATTAAACTCTTAACTTGAAAGGCAAGAGATGTGCAGCACCCTGAGACCATGGGTACTAAAGCAATTTATGAATGAGAAAACTGAGCTTTAAAAAGCTCACCTGACTTACTCAAAGCCGCCCAAGCAGGACTGTAGAGCAGTTGAAAAGGGAACCAGGAAACCCTATGCCTTGAGGTAGTTGCTAGACCACAGACCTTCCTTTCATAATGTGCCATCTACACTTCAACAGGCTCAGGAAACCTCCTTGCTTCAGTGTTTAGCAGCTCTCAGAAACCTATTCCCGTGCCACAAGCTCCCTGCAATTGCTTCTAAAAATTGAGCTATATCAGCAAGAGCATATTAGTTACTCAAATAAGGAAAATAACCCAGTAACCACTAAGAAATGTAGTCAATAATTTCTGTTTCAAATATTTAATGACTTAAATTACTGTAGTCTACAATTCTCCTGTCACTAAAAAGACCAGAGAGAGGACACCAACATTCATTTAAACATCAGTGTTTAAGCACAGGTATGGGCATATGGTTCTTTTTTTTAAATATTGAAGAACTAACTTAAATTAAGAAATAGCCTAGGAAATAATGATTATTCATCATGGAAATGGGGAGAGCAGGCATCTGTTAGACATTTCCATTCAGCTTGCATAAGGTTGCACTGGGGAAAGTGCTGAGCTTCCATGACAGTGAGCCTGCATCACCTTGGACAGGAGAATTGGAATTTGTTAGGTCATAAAAAATTAAGTGATCTGAAACAGCGCCTCATGGCGACAGATTAGGGTGTGAATATATTGAAATTCAAAATATTGCTAGTTCTAAAAGGCCCCCAACCCCAATGTGCCATACCTTCAAAGCCAGAATTTAAAAAGCCTAAAGGAAGAGCCCTGGGTGTTACCCTCATTGCCACAGTCCTATGTCTCTCTCATTTTCAGGAAACACAATGTGGTAAGTGGCAAGAGAGTCTCAGATGACCCAGCAGCTGTTTTCTGAAACGGTGGGAAAATAATGCTAAAATAATGCATGTGTTCAGAGATGAGTATTTATGGATATCAATAAAAGTTCCTTCAAATACCAAGAGATGGTGGACACTTTCAAGATAACACTCCTTTTGGTATTTGTGATTTGATTTTGTTTGTTTAGAATGCATCTTTATTTTT
The DNA here is from genome assembly GCA_024734035.1 of Alethe castanea. Classification (NCBI taxonomy): domain Eukaryota; kingdom Metazoa; phylum Chordata; class Aves; order Passeriformes; family Muscicapidae; genus Alethe; species Alethe castanea. The sequence continues at coordinate 60,600,855 of JANRGV010000094.1, forward strand.
AAAAGTCATTAGATGGCATATAGCCCACCACAGGGTACAGCATGGAATGAGACCAGAACTTTGGAGCAGATCCTTTGCTATGGAAGTACCAAGTCTTCATCAATTACATTTTTTTGTTTTACTGTGTTTCTTCATATTAAGTAGATAACAGCTACAGGTTATGTCTTAGTAGATCTTGATTTTCTTTTTTTTCTCTGCACATAACTGATCTTGGTCATACTTTTCCTCCCAAACGTATTTACAGCTTTTAATGATAATGGCAGAGACAAATATTTACACATCTTCTCAAAGGCAACATGTATGGGAATCTGCAAGTCATTGTGCCAGCAGACTATCAACAATACAGATGGCAGGGTACAGCATTTTTAATGCTTTAATCACCAGTCACTCCCTGCTGCATTATTCATGTCTGTTCAGTCTCATCTAAAATCCATTCAAGGGTTTGAATACATTTTGGCATTGTTTGTAGCAAAACGTATTTTCACCCTAAGTATCCTTATGCCACCAAGAGGTAGTGTGCCTCCCCAGAAGAGACGTTCCAGCCCAGCAGAGGAGTTTGTCCTTGGGACACAGTGCTGCTGGAACACTGAGGGACACTGGGACAGTGGCTTTGACAGGCAAGGTCCTGTGTGTTTGCAGCCACAGCTGGTCAGTTTGTGAGCTCAGGCTTCAAGCAGGCAAGAAGAAAACAGCGCCCTCATAAAACTGTCTATGCATTCTACATGATGTGAAAGAAAGCATATAATTTTTTTGAAAAATTTTCCAGACAGTTTTCAAGCTTAGGTTTAAAAGGCTGACATGGGGTTTACGTATTACATAAACTGTTAATTGTATTCTATTCTTCCCTTCAAGAGCTAAACACAGACGTGTTTCTGTTTATTTGAAAAGTAGAGACAACATTTTATCAACTGTTGACATGCCTGGTCTTTGAAATATGGTATCTATCAAGCCAAGTTAAGTTACACCCCAGCAAGAGCAATTCTTGTTTATTCTATTCTGGCATCTGGGAAGGATGGACTTGAGGAAGATACTTTTTTAACTAGTTCCACCATTTGTTCCTCAGGCTACTACCCCATTGACTCCAGAAACCTGAAAATAGCTAGTGACATCTGCTCAAGGTGTCTCCTGGAATAAGGACTAGGGCAGCAGCTGAGGTGTCATTCAGTCAAACTTTCATATGCCTCTCCCATGTTTCCAAAGCAAGAGAAGAGAGAAAGCCAAAAGAACAATCTCAAGGTAGTCAAATAAAGTAACAGCCTTCAACCTTACTCCTCTTTCAACAATTGAACTCTATTTTTAAAAAAACAAAAACAAAACCACACAGCAGCAAGCAGAAATACATCAAAATTCACACTATATGAGCAAATACAGGACTTAAAGGCATAGCTGCAAAAGAAAAAGCTTTAGCTGCCTTGTGCCTTACTGGACAGGAAAAAAAAAAAGTTTATGTTACTAGAAATAATGAAAAATGCTTTTCTGACGCCGAAAATATTTCCAAAGACAATTTAGTTTAAAATCAAGAAAGGCAATCATGCACCACTGGAAGTTCTCAAATACTTTTAAAATTTTGAAAATGTCTGTATTGCTTCAAGAGACATACTTGTATGCAGTTCAATTAAGTTGCAAAGATATTTGTGGAATTATAGCTTTTGTATAGGAAGACTGTTGCACAGAAAAGAACAGTGGAATTTGCTCTCATCTACCAATAGAATATTAAAAGTTACAGAACTGTGCACTTACGTGTAACCTAAAAGCCAAGTTTTATAACTGAAACTTGTTCTGAACAATAGGACTGAGTCCTCTTGATGACTGGGCATTTTAAAATACAATTCTTGTCACTAAGACAAACTATTAATTGTCTTAATGTCAACCCTCAGATTTTCTCATTTTTATCCTTTAGATTTTCTCCCCCATCCCACTGGTGGGGGAGTGAGTGAATGGCTATGTGGTATTTAGTTGCCTGCAGAGGTTAAGCTGCAATAATAAGAGAAAAGAAGAAAATATTAAAAAGTTAACTTTTGCTCCAAGTCCTATTTCTAATCAAAGCAGAAATAGAGACCACCTCTATAACTCTATCTGTAGTGCAACTGTAGGACTATTTTCTATGTTAAGAAAATACTGGAAACTCCAGTCTCAATAATGTCATATCTGATTTTTTGATTAGTAGAAATTTTGCAAGCAATCCTAGGTTTGTATACCATCCTAAACACTGCCAATTACTCTGCCTCTCTGATTCTAATTACTAAAATCATGCCAAAGAACATGCATTGAGAAGGCATCTTGTAATATATGAGTACCTACTGCAAGAACTACAAGAACTAAGTCTTTAAGGTATCAAGATAATCTAAAAGGAATTTCAAATTTACAAATGTTGACCGAGGATTGCAAACTGAATACAGTGTCTCCACAGTTATGTTCTTTCTCTTTTAAGTGTGAAAATAGTAACAAACCTAGAGCTTACTGGTAGCCCTGAAACAGAATGAAAAGGGCCAAATGGGAAGGGCTGAAGAGTAAACAAGGAAGTAAAAACTTAAGGCCCAGTTGTTTTCTAGCTCAAGTACAAAGCTTTATAGTTCCTGTGGAAACTTGTCCATTTGGCACCACAAGAAAAATTTGCAGTCTCAAAATGAGAAACAAATCAGAGTATTTAAAAAGTGGGGTAATAAACGTTAAGGTACTGAAAGCACCTGAATGTTAAACAACTGCTGTTAAAAAAGAAAGCAAAGATGCATGTTTAAAATATATTATACTTAAAAATAATTATCACTTCAAAAGTGGAAAGGAATGAGAAAACTGATGCTAAAAAGAAAAAAAAAAAAAAAACAAAAACAAGTCAGGTGAATTGAAAAGTCCCAAATGAAATGAAACCAATAATATTGATGGGCAGATGAGGAAAATTATTTTTGTGCAAAGCCCAGGAACAAAGTTAGGAATTTGAGCAGAGAGGAAGATTGTTTCAAGTGCTTTATAATGACTAAAACAAAAGGAAGAGGAGAATGTTTTCTTGTTGTTAAAAAAAAAATTAGAGTAACAGACTTGATTAAACTTTGAAAAATATGAGATATATAGAAAGAAAGAAATCAACATTGCTGACAAAACGGGAAAACAAGATAACAAGTCAAATTCCTAGTGCTAGTTATTAGGGTATTCAGGGCTAATCATAAAATGATCAGTTGTAGAGAGTCTTTTTTTCCCCAGATTCATTTTGCACCCTTTTCCCCAGGCTGGAACTAGGTGAAGGCAGTGATATGGGAGCATCTTCTTCAAGACCAAACTCTGCATTTTGTGTAACTGGTTTTCCTCAAGCTGAGTGCCATAACTCTTGCAGTACTTCAGTGCTGCTACATTGGATCAAGTGATAGGACATCTTTGAAAATAGAAACCTAGAAACCTGACCAACAACATGCTTTCCTGTTTACTTTTTCCTCTTAAATAGCAGTTACTGATTGTTGCCAAAACAGGATATCAAACAAGTGATTTTGACCTACGTCTGTAGGGTTATGTTGGGTTATGAAGGACAGTTCCTTCCCACACGTCCCCATTATCTGTGCTTTACTTTTCCCGGCAAAGCAAAAGAATTCAGAGGGAAAGCATATGGAAATAAAAATTAGAACAGCAGAAAACAAAATTTTATAAAAATGAAAGTAATAGGCATCACATTTAGTTCTACAATTACTATTAACAGAAAGAGAGCATGCCACAAATGTATTGCCTGTAAATTTTGAGAATGACGGCATGTCTATAAATAAATTAAGAATAACTATTTGTACTTGTTTGAGTGGCCCTTGCTATTTCCTTCCTGAGGTAAGTGAGCAAGCCAGTCATATCCTGTGTGAAAACTATGTACAAACTGCATTCTTCCAGAAATGAAGAAAAAATATAAAACCCCCTGAGTATTTGTTACATCATTTAGTTAAATTAGTCAAAGGACAAGGTAAAATCACTCTCAAGAAGAATAAGATGTCAACATTTGGAATAAACATCATTCAACTTAATTTGATTACCTATGAATTGAGAAGATTTATGTCTTAGGTTTTTATTTTTTTAAAGAAAAAAAAAAGGGATGCATAAACATACAGACACAGAGTAATGAGGCCAGAAGGGAAAGAGATTTCCCCAGGGTTTGTTCATTTTAAAATATGAATTTCACAGAGGTGAGTCCGTCTCTTTCAGTGGTTTAACCAGTTGTCAGTTCTCAAAACCAATCATTGATTGGTTTTTGTCAGACACAGAGGAAACCTAACTGCTCCTCGCAGAAAAAATCATTTCTGTGGGTTGTCTTTAGTGCCAAATCAGTACAACATTTCATTTCTTGAACCAATGTCTCAGTATTTTTCTCCAAGTGATAAACCCTTAAAGATTTCAATAAGGCTCTACATGGAAAAAAGTTCTTTACTCTGTACTTAGAACTTATCAATACTTTCGTTCTTATTCTAGTGTTATTAATCTCCAGTATATTTTGATGTATGTATAGATCCCCAAAAAATTGACCTCAGGAATGGTAATTGCATCAGAACTGGAAATAAAACAAACTAAGAATCTGGTTAATATTTTCCTATCCCAGCAACATTTCTTGAACATCAGAGTGTATTTCAGGGTACCACTTAACTTTGTCAGTGTTCATTTTTTGTAGGTATTATGTTTAAAAGTAGCAGCACATCAGTACTACGTGGAAAGCTTAAGTGAAATCTCTCTATATTGAATTCTCTGCTTCATATGCCAAAAGCCCTATATGACAAATGCTGCATAATAAATTTTAAACAAAAGACCTCTCAAAAGAAATAATATGGTGAACAGCAAATTGACTAGAAGAACAAGGAAGTGTTCCATGTTACAGTATTTCTGTAGGTAAACACTGAGTATTTAAGTATTATGTTTTCATAGCTTACATACTTTCATCTATCATTTGTTGGTGATATGAACAATTTTATGTGAGTCCTTTAAAAATTATTTTTAAAAAAAAACAGTTGAAAGTCTAAAGTCCACTTACACTTAATATAAGATTCCCAAAGCTGCAATGGGAAGTGGAGTTCCCGGGGGCAGAGAAGCCAACATGAGCAAACCAGAGGGCAGCACCCAGATGTAGGCTGTTGATTTCCCTGGACATTTTCATACTAACCTTTGAAAACAATCAAATAAACCAAACCAACCCAAGCATAAATTCTAAGGGAAAAATTTCTTTTAATTATCATTGCTTGAAATTTTCTTTTGCCTGACAAACAGCATCGTTGGTAAATAGTCTTCTCAAAGAAATAGAGTCCATCATTGTAGTATAACTAAGCACTGTTTGTTTTTATATCAATAGCCATGTCTGAGCAAGTAGAAGTTCCTTTTAGGAAAAGACAAGTGGAAGTCAAATAGGACTCGTTTATATTTCTCCATTCAGACTTCAACCAATACAGCACAGCACTAGAAACTACAAAGGGCTTGCCTAAAGCCTGGCAAAATAAATATATTTTGTTTTATATATATTTTATATAAGGAAAATTTTAGAAGGCAAGAAAATTATATGGCATTTCC
>JANRGV010000104.1:39862-50454 GCA_024734035.1 Alethe castanea
GCTAGCCGGTTTTGTTAGCATGATAATGGGAAAAATTCCTTAAACTCACACAATAAAGGAACAAAAAAACAACCCTCGACACCAGCACAGAGGCACCAATGGAGCTCTTGCTTGGGGCTGGGACAACTGCGGGACAGGAATAACCAGAAACCGCTGGCACAGCCAAACACCACAACTCCATCATCCCCAAGGAACTCAGGCATTCACCTCTTCACCTCCATCCTCTACCAGCAGACACAAGTAGGACTGGGCTGTTAGAAATGTCATTCCCTAGATAGTTATCCCAGCAGAGAGGAAGAGTTCCTGGGAACACGATCATGACACTTCACCTCCAGCTGGCTCAGTTCAGACTCCACGCAGGACTCAGCGACAGCTGAAAGCTGGAATTCTCCCTGGGAAGGCCTGATGGGCAAACCGAGGCCCCCTCCCTTTTCTGGCAGAGAGAGAGCTGCCTCCTCCTGCTGGCTGCTCCCGGCTGCGGGCAGGGCGATAGCTCTGGCAGCTCCACCGACTGTTCTTTCTTCCTCAATGCATTTGGGTTTTCCTCGATTTCCCCAGGCTGGAGAGGAGCTGGAAGAGGCAGCAGAGGGGCGAGGAGCCTAGCCTGATTGGCTTCTTGTGTGTGTGTCAGCGAGCCAGGGGTGGGACAAGGACTTGTGCTGGAGCTGCTGCCCTTTGGAGATATTTTAGAGGTGTGATCCTAGAACATTTTGGAGGCTATTTCCCAAATTCTCCTTGTAGCTGGACCTCACTGGAAAGCCCAGTCCACAGCCCAATACCCCAGCTGAATAGACTCTTGATAGTGATGAAGGGGCACCAGAGGACACCAGCCAGCAGCAAGGGGACACTTCAAAGGCTCGCCTGAAACTTTGCTGCAATTGGGAACACAGGCACCAGGGGATGCACATTACTCCCTAATGTGCTGAGCAGCACGGCTGACTTAAGGGAAGAATCCTGGGCACTACAAGAGTAACACCGTCAGTATTATTTAGCTAAAAATACATGACAAAGATGCAAACATAATGAAATTAAAGAGAGCTTACATAAGAAGGGAAGTGTGGAGACCAAAGGCATTCCCAATAAGGGAAAATGAAAGGCCTCTCTCGACTGCCTTCTCTTGATAGCAGATCCTGTTTCATGCGGCCAAAGCAAGCCCTGTTCTGTTCCGTAGGTCAGCCCTGTGCCCTCTCCCTGTCAGCCTTTCGGTCACTCCCACCCTGATTCCCTGTTGGCCCCTCTGCCTTAACCCCACCCTTGTGACACGCCCATGTCCCCTGGTTATTGGTCTCAGCTGCTCTTCCCCGCCCTGCTGATCTCATGTACTTACCTGGAGCCTCTCAAAGACTTTTTGCCTTTGTTCTCTGAATGATGGAGGGTGCACACTCGTGGCTGAGCTAAAGATCTCTGTAAAACCCCTGCAAAGGCCCTTCCTGTTCTCTTACTTGCTATCACCCCAAACAACATCAGATGCAACAGAAAGAAGAAAAAAACACCTGCTGAGCCCAAAAGCAGAAACACTGTATCAGTGTGCAACAATACCTTGATTTTCTACATTTAGATTTTTTGTTTGCATTTGATTTCATCCCCAACAGTTACCTAAGAAATAATGTTATTAAAGGCCTGTTTTTATTGGTACACTTGGCGAGAATTGTTACTATTGGTACAAATTGGTGAGAATTTGGTATTGCTCTGTATGTGTGGCTTTAGCCACGCTTGTGGAGATGTAAAATGAGCACTTTGATTCCTCCAGACACATAATGGGCAATGAGTGTCAGAACCCCCTGTGGGTATACTGCTGTTCTCCTGTAAATCTGCAGTGGTGCTGAGTTTTGCAGAGTGGTTGAAGAGTTTAACCACTTTCACTGTGGGGAAGGCTGATGGACTCCTGAGTACAGGGCTATGGTGATGGTGCTGCCTTCTGTGTGTCTTTCCTTTGTGGAGACAAACCAGTGGAAAAGCAAGGCCCCAAAGCAGCCAGGACCCTCCGGAGGGGCCACCAGCACTGTCCCCCTTCCAGCAGCAGTGCTGAACATACCCACCCTCCTTTCCCATACTGGCCAGTGCTGCGGCAGCCAGAGGAGGGAGCTGCCTCCTAAAAACGGAATCTTGGTCCAGCTCCACCAGGTACCAAGCTCTTTCTCCGTTAGGAAATGTGCCTTCACACAAAACAGGAGTGCCCAATGGATGGGCCTTGCAGGCTCTTCCATTGGAGTGGGAGCAGCCCTCCCACCCTGGCTTTTATTCCAGTGGCAGCTTTGTCCCTTCCTGGGACCAGCCTGGTGCTCCCAGGGTGAGCACTCCTGGTGGCATGGCCAGCTCTGTAGTTAAAAAACGACCACAGACCCACAGAGAGAACGACGGACAGGTAGGAAATGCTCCAACAGGTGAGGCTGGTTTAAACAGGCATAGCCTGGGCATTGCTTTACCACTTCCCATAACCCAGTTCCGCAGCCAGGAGGCCCCTGAGGTCTGTAGCAACCACTAGGTGCACGTGGGACCACTCAGGGAAGGAAGCCTGGGGACCCATGTAGAAATGCTGTGAGATCCAGAAACACTGAGCAGTACACCCACCCCCCCCACGTCACGCTGACACTGGAAGGGGAGCGGGAGCTAAGAGCACAGGACTGGGTCATACTTTGTTCCAAGGCAGGTAATTCCCCATCATTTTTCCTTATTATTTTGAACTCTTAACAGTATCAAAACCTTGTATTTCTCTGTGTTTAATATACAATCTTCCAGTGAGTTGGCTGCTCACAGTTTTTCTCTGTTTCACCACAAAATCGGTTGTAAGTTGTTTTTGGATCAAATCCCAAGATCTCCCTTTCCTCGTGGATTCGGAAGGAAAATGTTGAAACTGAGGTGCCTATAAAATACCTGTGAAAAGGAATCAAACATGGTTCATGACAGGTGGAGGTTTTTAAAATGCAAGCAATTAAATTTCAGTCCAATGAACTTCACTGTTCAGTGAAACGATATGATAATGAAATTATCATATATATATATACACACAAGTCTACAATTACATATCTACTATACACATCTCAATTATATAATTGATTATATAATGTCTTACACAGTTTGTAAACAACCACGGGCCAAAAATCATATTCAGTTTTGTGACAGTGATATTAAGCTTTGGCTGAAATAAATCAGGTTTGCTACCTTGCATGTGCGCAAATCCACTGGTCAATCACAGCCAAGCCTCCATCCTTATAGAGTTCCAGCTCCTCCAGAGAAGGTTCAAACCTCACCATCTCAGGCAACAGTTTCTTGAGCAGTTCAATCTCTTAAAAAAGGAAGGATACAAATTTATCTCTACATTATGAAGAGCAACTTGCTGCTGTCACAAAATGTATTTGTTTAAGGGAACCCTGGATAAGCAGTTACAGAGCAAGTAATACCAAAATCAACCAACAAATTTTACAATACAGTTGCCAAAATTCACAGCATTGCAGGCAGGGAGTGGAGACGGTGGTAATTGCTGCACTCATTGTCAAAAGTTACCAATCCTCAAGTCGCTGTGATTTGCCTACCTTCCTCAACAGCATCAGTGGCTACAAAAACTTTTTCAAGTTTAAGTGTCTCCAAGACGCTGTGGATTTTCTTTACTGCTCCTTGCAGGGAAGGCACATCTTCTCTGTGACCCCAAATGAAGTCCCTTCTTCTGAGATGAACCCCAAGGTATGGGCCACCTAGAGCTGTGGCCGTCTTAACCTATGAGAGAAAGACTGAAACTTTAAAACTTGAGAGCATCACTATTCACACAGAAAAGCCAGAATCACCTCTGGATAAGGCACAGAATCACTCTATTTTTAAGTATGAACTGGAACTAGCTTGGGACACTTGTTGCAACATTTAGATCTTGGGTGGCCTCCATCATGCAAGAGAGAAACTGGAGTGCCAAATTTTTGTAAGCAAAAACTCCTCTCCTTGACCAAATAAAGCCTCAACTGGCAGGTTGCAGCTGAACTTCACACCCACATGTAGTGCTGAAAACAAGAAGAAATTCAAGCTTCCTTTACTGAAATGAGGGCAACAAAGATCTGGCCTTTACAACTGGCCAGGCACACCTCGACAGACTGTTAGCCTGTGTCACACAGGGAGAAGGTTCACGAGAAACATGCGTGTCCACCTTGATGTGAGCAGAAGAGTGTCACTCACGTGTAGCCTCCAATATGCCCTGCAGCACACAGCCAGGAGTACACATATGTTCTGTTACAGGGAACAGACTGTTGATGATTTTACCCTCATCTGTGTCCAGTCCTCCTTGTACTGAGTCCTGTCTGCCTCATCGGTGGATTGAAGATATTTCTTCCTAAACTTGTCTCCCACCACACGGAGGTGTTTAGCGAACACCATGCTCCGACGGGTCTGTTGGAAAAAGAGCAGACACTGAGTCAGAAAAAGCAGAACTAAAAATGAGTAGGAGGAGACAGTTTCATACACACAGCACTTCCAGGATGCAGTTACTTCTGGTACCTCTATGCAGTATTTTAAGCAACTATTTCTAAGCTTTTATCCAAGCTTTTATAGTTTATTTCTATTATCACCACATTTATAACTAGCATATTCACCTGCCCCTGCAATACACAGGTACAGGGAGGACATTTACACAACAGAACACATAACATACCAAATTAAACACCCTAGCAATATACCTCACATTTGGAAACCAAAGCTGGGCAAACACTTTAGTGTGCAAAACACCTGTAAGAATAAAACCTACTTTAAAAATATTACGCATCTAGCCACAGACACACCTATGAAATTCAGTGGAAAAGTGATGAAAAAGGAATTATTTCCTTAACCTGTGACTAATAATCTCTAAGATTCCGTAATGCAGTTACCACTGCACACAGCCACAAGTGGCCTTTTTATTAACAGGCAAAAGAACAAAGGAAATCCAACCTTCTCCCTTTTTGTATGCAAAGAAACAGAGAAGACAGAGATGCTTCTCAGAGGAGCATGGAAAAAAAAAACGAAGAGGCTCTGGGCCCAAGCTGCAGTGAGCAAATTTCTGTTTGGACATCAGGTAAAACCACTGGGGCAATGTTTAAAGTGTCACTGCTAAGAAATGCATGTTATGGATTTCATATCCGCTTTTACAGGTCAAAAGATCATACTCAGATATGGTACCTGGGTTGCATTTCTTTCTTTGAGAGGTCAGTCTCAATGAACAATTCATGGCTAGCAAACTACTATTTGGTCCACTTCTGAAAACATGCCATATCCCAAGTGAATAATCCAATGCTTACAAGACTGAGTCCATGTAATTTGTTTTGCAACACCATGAGAGTCAGTTTCTCTTAGGAATTTTAACTACATCAAGCACTCCATATCATGTTCCATTCTCCTGTGTCTGAAACTTAACATTGTCTTAAAACCTTAATGACAGGAATTATTTTACCATAGACCTTTGCCTTGAAACCCATGGGAATTTTGCCTTTGAAGCCAATGGGGAGGGATTTGGGACACTAACAAGCACTTTACAGAATTCTTTTGAAAAGACTAATATTGAGGTTCGACTAGATAGGAAACTGCTCCCTTCTGATTGTAGATGTGTTGTATAGGGGAGGTCCTTTTAATCACCACGCCCTGCAGCACTGGGCCTTTAGGCACAAGACAGCAGGATGAATTCCTGTATCACATTAATCCACAACAGCCTTAAAACCATGTTAGCACAAATTGCTGAAACAGAAGACACAAGTTACTATCAAGACAAGAAACCCAAGGCAAAACTGAAGCACATACTGGTTATTGAATTTTTTAGCAGAGCCAAGTAAAAAGTCTAGAGAAGCTATCTGTAAAATACTCACATTCCAATAATCTCTCCCTCCGTAGTGGTCATGAAGAAGGTTTTCAGCTCTGTCTAACATCACTGACCTATTGAAAATTATAAAACTGAGTGCAGGTCCCTTAGGAATAGAATTTACATTATGATGTTTCTTTACACATTTGCTAGGATAAAGCACAGACTATGATCTGTTTGCAAAGCAGGCATGGCCTCCTATGAGGCAAATACTAGTTCTCTCCAAGGTGAATTGTGACCCACAGTCTGCTGGGGAGAGAAGGGAACCACACCACTCCCTGTGCCTGCTCTATTCATTAATAAATGGTACCCTGACTCAGAAAGTTAAACACTAACAAGCATTAACCACCCCTCACAGTCCCTGCAGTAGCTGCTACAGGAGACAAGATTTGTGACAGTGGGAGTGATCCAAAGGGGAGAAGTGACCCGTGTGATAATGCTCAGCCTCAGAGCCAGGACAGCCTCTAGAACAAAGACGATGATAATGAAAACAGAGGAGGTGTTTTCCATGTGTAGAATAAAATGCCCTACAGTAAAACAACAGATCAAAGAATACAGAGACACTACCAAAATGTGAGGTAATAGACAGCAGCTTGTGCTTCCCATGAACAAACACAGTTCAGGATTGTGTACTGGAAACGTAACCGCACTATTCAAGTTCTAAGAAGCAGAAGAGATTTTGAAAGTTTCAAGTATCCCAGAGCACAAGAGTTGTAGATTTAGTTTGTGAGCACACTGATGATAAGCAAACACATAGAGAAAAGCTTCTGCTAAAAGGGATCAAGGTCATAATGTGCATCTCCTTCTACTAAGAAGAGAGGAAGCAAATCAGCCTTGGATTATCACTGCTGATAATCAGCAGGACACCTGCCTGAAAGGCTCTAAATCACCTGGAAAACAGACTAGACTGTGCTGGTGAAGAAGCAGCACTGCATCTAACAGGAAGACTGGAGGTGAATGAGGTTACTAATTCAAATGCATTGAGAGGTTTCTTTGAAGTGACCACACTTGAAGGGTAAAAACCAGCCCTTGGACCACACAACTGGTGGTCCAGCCAGAAGGGCAATATGGGAGATCTGAACAATCAAAGTAGTTTAAAGACACTGGCACACATGAAGATAAGGGACGTCTCACTGAGAATGCCTAACAAGATTTCCTGACAGCCTTCATTTAAGGCTTTTAAGAAAACTTGGCACAGAAAGGTTCTCGCCTGGATTAAAAAAAAAAAAAAAACAAACAAAAAACCAAACAAGTTTAGAGATAGGCATAAATGTATGGTTCTCATTGCAGAGGGAGGTCACAAGTGGAAAGTGTCTTCACCCTATTCCTAAACAACCTACAGAAGGGCATGAAATCAGATGATACAGCTTAACAATTATTTTAAATTCCTCAGACTAGCTAAGGCCAACTATGAAGAATTAGAGAAGTCTGATCACTGGCCAATGAAGTGGCAGATGGAATCTAACATAGGAGTGAGTGTAGTAAAAAAAAACCCAAAAAACAACAACGTAGCTTCATCTAATAACTAAAGGTCTTGATGGTCAGGAATGAGGACAGTTTGATGCAAACATCAAGGCAATGCTCAGAGGTTAAAATAATGAACCTGTGTGTCAAGAATTAGTAGAAAAAGAAGAGAGCAATTGACAGAGCAGGTCATTTGTACTGCAATGTAACAGGTTCACCCACACTCAGTGTGCAGGGTCCTGCTGAAGTGCAAACGTTCAGAGATTGGCAGTGGTGACAACCAAAGGCATGGAATGGCTTTCACATGGAGAAGAACTAATGCAGCCAGGACTCTTCCCACTGCAGAGGAGACTACTGAGGGGGAATATGCCAGAGATGTAAAATCACATGTGGTATAGAGTAGAATACGGAAGAGCTGATGGCTCAGCATCTCTTCCACTGCATGATCTAGGGGATATTTGATGCTACCTTGGAGGCAGAAGTCACAAAAGCTGCCTGAGAGGGAATATAAAGGGGCTCAAGGGTATTTGCTCTTAGGTTTTAGCACTGCAATCTTTAACTTAACTTACAGTTAAGTGTTTCTTACAGTATAAATCCCTTTAGTAATGATTTTAACAGAGTACAATAATTCAGTGATGAAGTATCTCAACAGTGGGATACAGCCTTTAAATTGCCCCTGCCCTTCCCATCCAGCAATGGAGTTGTAAAACAATAATACACGAATAAGTAGTTAAACAAGGCAACTCACCATGCTGAAGTGTTCTTCAGAAGAAGGGGAGCCACAATAGAGGCAGATCCTTGGACAGACAAGCAAGAGGCATTTAGGCCTCGTGTTTCCTCATAACCCCAGAACCAGCCCCTAAAATGGAACACAAAGGTTTGGTTCACAGAATTGTATTTTAAATTAATGCCATTTATAGAACAAAACATCCGAAAAAAACCCACATATGATACAAATAAACCAGCCACCTCCTTTATGTTACTTTCATGTGGAGCAACAACTTTATAGAATTAGGTTCTTCTCATACCAGTACATTTTATTATTGACAGGCTTTTCAAAAACCAAGTGAACTCCAAGCACCCAGATATTCACAGCAGGCATATATCTCTCTGAATACAACTGAAGAGACCAGAAGGACTGCTCAATGTTACCTGTAGTAGCCATGTTTGTCTTTGGAATACATCAGCTGATCAATGCACGGCCTTTCATCTATTTTTTCCTCCCATGTTCCTTCTTTCCATCCTTCTGCGTAGCCTTGCAGTACATAAATCTGTTCAATAAAGGGCCCACCTGACTCTGTGCAGAAGGGAAAGCAAGGGAATTGTAAACATGAAAACCCACACCGTAAACATATGACTGAGCATCAGTTGCAGTTAAAAATCTGCTAGAAATTGTAGTATTATACTACTTCCCTGTTTTCCCTATAAAAAAGGGAAGGAAGTTCTGTGTGAGCCAGAAAAGCTCAAAGGGTCAGGCAATGTGACCACCTGCTATCCCACCCAGCTCTGTGTGATTTAATGTGCCAAACACAACAGAATCACTCTCAGCTGGGTAAGACACACCATAAAGCACACAGGTTTTCAATGGTGTAAGCAGCTGCCACAGGACGAGTGCCTCCAAGAAAAATGCCAAATACAAGCTCTTCTTCCCCTAAATTTAAGGGTGTCTACATGCATTTTCCTAGAAGGTAGTGAATGGCTTGCCCTTCGGAGCTTTTCGCAGAGGTGTGATGTTTGGTGGCCTTTACACGCCTGTGACACTGCTGCAGATTTGAACATATGGTGGTTAACGTGCCATTAAATTCCAAAGAAACCAACTTCACTTTCTTATGGAAAGCCTTTCTCTTAGACACATAAAGCAAGGGGTATTTCAAGTATGTGCAGCATCAATGACAAAAAAGTAAGTTCAGGGAAGAACCTGCTTTACAACTTCTACTGTCCAAACACCACACTCAGAAAAAGATGACTTGTCTGTGTTTCAACAAGCTGCCTCACTCCTTACGGTCTTGTTATTATGGTCAAAACCACAGAGAAATACCACAGGTGAATTTAACCACAGGCATTCATTGCCTGTCTTCAGGAGTCCCAGAAGTTTAGGGGACAGCAGTGCTGTATCAAACAAGCTACCAAGTAATTGGGTTACTCCTCCTAGTAGTTGTGTAGCTCAGCAAAACTCCTTCCCATCACTCCTCTTGCCACCTCTTTAGATTTTTTTTTTCACATAAAAGAACAAACTTGTTAAGAAACCACACCAAATATTTAGTTAATCGTAGATTGTATGATCCTACACTCCACCTGCAAGGAACTCCTCATATTCGATGACAGGGATGTTCCTGTTGAGGCTTGGGATATCAAAGAACTCAGACCACAGGATCCGGACCTGGAGGATGTCAGGGCTCTGCCAGTGATAAAGACGTCCCCAGGGAGGCAGAACCAACACCCAGTTTTCGCTTTTCCGCAGGGTCTTTAAAAGAGAAGCAACGCGAATGTAGACATCTCTGCGAAGGTTGAACCCTTCAGGGGGGTTCACATCGTACAAAAGGTATCTGAGGAGAGCAAAGCAATACCATTATTTCTGCGAGCACATTGAGGCTATTACACATTTTTCTTTTTTACCCTACAATCCTGTGATGAAACTGTTGGGAAGGAAGCTACTCTTTTTGAGTTTGCAGTACTTGAAAGGGAGAGAAATACGGGAAGTTAGAGCAGTGTGTCCTGCAGGGGCCACTAGGGTCTCTTGGCGAGGTAGCACATGCCAGGAGCCTTTCTTGCAGCGGGTCAAGGAGCAAAGAGTCTCATGAAAATGGTGAAACCACTGGCATGTCACCCAGGCTAACTCTTGTAAGCTGGACACAAAGGCAGGAGGATATGCCCCGGAGAAGTAGGGAAAAAGAATGCAGCTGAGAGCTGGATGATCCCTGCGGGGTCCCTTCCAACTCCGGATATTCTACCGACGAAAGCCCTCGGAATTCTGCGATGACACCCTCCAAAATCGACCCAAAACGGCACCAGCAGGTGAAGGCGGTCCTTTACCAGACGATGGCCGAGACACGGCGGGGCGCCTGCGCAAGCGGACACCGCACGGCCGGGGAGAGCCCGGCGGGCAGGACGGCCCGGGGCCGGACGCGACGGGGCCGCCACTGCTCACCTGGTGCGCGGGGCGGCGGCGGCGGCAGGCAGCGAGGAGGCGGCGTGGCCGGCTCGGAGGGCGGCAGCTGAAATTCTGTCCAGTGAGAGGCATACAGGTGGTAACCTAACGAAAAAACTAATTCAGATTGCAGAACTTGGAGATCCTAGAATTTAATATGTAAAATGTAAG
>JANRGV010000104.1:51651-74820 GCA_024734035.1 Alethe castanea
CATACCCCGCCCACCCGAAGAGACCACGCCCCTGAACTGGGACCACCCCCATCCTTGTATCAACCGTTGTCTACGCCCACCACCTGAAACCACGCCCCACCTCGGTCACGCCCACAGCTACGCCCACAACGCTGCCCCCACCCGTCCCCTCGCCCCTACAGTCCCGCTGCCGCCGTAGCCCCGCCCACTTCCCCACAGGACCCCGCCCCATGGCCAGGGCCTCTCTCCACCGCGCATGCGGGT
The DNA here is from genome assembly GCA_024734035.1 of Alethe castanea. Classification (NCBI taxonomy): domain Eukaryota; kingdom Metazoa; phylum Chordata; class Aves; order Passeriformes; family Muscicapidae; genus Alethe; species Alethe castanea. The sequence goes on from JANRGV010000104.1 coordinate 51,895, forward strand.
CCCGTTACGCACCGCGCACGGCGGTCCGAGGCACCCGCCGCAGTGATGTCGGCGCGGGCCCCGTTCCGTGGCCCGTCTTCCTTCCCGCCGCCGCTGCGCTTCGGGCAGCCCGCCGTATTTGGCCAGGGCGGCGGTCCCGCCGGCCTCCCCTTTGCGCCGCCGTATGCGCTGGGCCAGGCGCCGGCCCCGGCGGGGAACACGGGATTCAGCTTCAGGCCGCCCTCCAGCCTGGGCAGCTTCCCGACCTCCAGCGAAGCGTCGGGTGGCGGCGGCGGTGCCTTCGCGGCGCCCGAGTTCCGCTTCAAGGCACCCGAGAGCGCCGCCGCCTTCAAGCCAGTGTCAGGTGTCGAGGCGGAGAAGGGCCCGGCTGCCCCCGCCGCCTTTGCTTTCTCATCGCCCTTCGGCTTCGCGTCTGAGACGGGCCCCGAGGCGGCGGTGGCGCGGGAGCCTTTCTCGTTCTCGCGTCCCGCCGCCGCTTTGGGGCGGCCGGAAGAGAGATGCCCCAGGGCGCTGCCAGAGGATCCGGGGGAGCCGCCGTCCAAAGGGCTGAAGCGGAAGGAGGAGCGGGAGCGCTCGCCGCGGCGGGCGGCGGCGGGCGGACGGGTGGCGGCGCCGCCGGAGAAGCGGGCGGTGATGCTTAGCCGGCCGCGCGGCGGGATCCTGTTCGGCCGCACGCTGGAGGATCTGCTGCGCAGCCAGGCCCGCGAGCAGCGAGAGCGCGGGGACGGCCCCGAGGCCGAGCGGGGACCCGCCGAGGAGGCGCCGCCGGCCGAGGCCCGGGAGCCCGCCCGAGAAGGTGGGCGGGAGTCTGGTGGGGGCCGCCCGGGTGTCTCCCCCGCTGGCTGACTGCTCGTGTTCCTTCTCGTCACAGATGCGGCCCCCGCCGCCCCTGCTCGCCGGAGCCGCGGCAGCGAGAGCGCGGAGGCGCTGGGGGGTCTGCCAGCCGCCGAGCTGACGGCCGTCCAGTGCAAGAACATCCCTGACTACCTCAACGACAGGACTGTGCTGGAAAAACACTTTGGCCAGTTCGTAAAAGTTCGTCGCATCATGACAAGGCGTAATAAAAAAATGGCTGTCCTCCACTTTTTTGATCATGTGAGTATGAGAAGTGGCATAACTCTTGGGAGTGTTCAGCCTGGAGAAGTCTCCAGGGATACCTTAGAGCCCCTTCCAGTGTCTAAAATGGGCTTACAATAAAGAGGGCAAGCAACTTTTTACAGGGACAGATTGGGAGAGGGGAAAGAGTGTAAACTAAAAGGGGAGTTAGATGCTAGGGAGACAGTATTTGAAGGTGATGAGGCCCTGGCACAGGTTGCCTAGAGAAGCTGTGGCTGCCCCATCCCTGGCAGTGTTCGAGGGCAGGTTGATTGTGGGGCTTGGAGCAGCCTGGTCTAGTGGAAGATGTCCCTGCTCGAGGCAGAACAGTGTAGCTGGATCATCTTTCAGGTCCCTTCCAACCCAATCCAGTCTCTCATTCTATGAAGAAAGACTTAAATCTGACTGGGCTAGGTTTAGCACTGATGAAAACTACACTCTTGTTTGTAGAAAAACAGCAATTTTCTGTTGACCAGTTCAGCTGATTGCACGTAGGTCTTAGGTTAAAATACAGCAACCAGAGTTTTTGGGAACCTGTAAATGTTTCTGTGGCAAAAACTGCTCTGTGCATTTCAGTGTTGTGATGGCAGTAGATTTCCATGCTCTGCTTTTGTTTTCTTTCAGGCCTCTGCAGTTCTTGCCAGGAAAAAAGCAAAAGAGTTGCACAAAGACATAGTAACATTTTGGCAAAAGAAGAAAACAAGTAAGTCTCTTTTCAGACTACTGGATGATGTATAAAGAGTGTGCCAGCTGCACTTTTTCCCCCTGATGTGCTGAGTATGATACCTAAATTATCTCCTAGTAGGAGAGATTGTGATTGAATCCTTAATGCAGTCATACAACAGCAATATGTTGATCAGCTTCGTGCTTCTGTCCAGAACTAGGATGTTCTTTGTAAGAAAACCCAGTCTGAAATGCCTTGCTGCCTGTATCAGATCATGGACTGGGATGTGGACTTTAGTTTTCAGGAAAAAGTTCTGAGAACCAACCTAAGCAAAGTGTCCTGAGAATCTCTGCAGTGTCTGCTGAGGTTGGTATTCTATGCATCAATAGTTAGACACTGTTTGAACCAAAAAAGAACAGCCTACAGAGTTTGAAGTGAGGTTCCAGACCCTGTTTGGGATTAGGGCAAGAGGAGATTGTTCAGTCTCCGGTGAAATACTTATAATGTCAAGTGCTTCCCTTTCTTTAGCTCCATGAGTGTAGTGTATGTGCCTGTGAGCACCCCTAGCCTGGGGGTGCACTTCAGCTGCCAGCAGATGGATGGTTCACCTCAGCTTTGACCATCACAGCCATGCCTTCCAGAAAACAAACAGCTGCCCGGTTATCTCTCTGAGAATTAACATCTTGAAGCAGCAGCTCTAGGGCTGCCTCTTTGCCAGCTGTCATTTTATCGTGGTGTTATGTCTGTGGCAGCATATACGGCAGCTTCCTGAAATAACTATTCTAGGAGGGTTTAAGAAATCACTCTGGAAAAATTGTCTCTGGAAGAAGAAATTCTCCATTCCTGCAAGTGTTAACTCATGCCAACCTGAGTCTAAGCTTATGTGAAATAAATACTTTCAGTAGGAGTACTTGGACTTGTGATTTATGCAGGTGAAATGGATTTCATATCCCATAGGGAGTTATGACTCGTGGATTTTAACATGAGCCTGAGTGAACTGTGATTCAGTTGAGGATCAGACTTTGTTTACTGGTAATTGCAGTTATTGCTAAGTGATGTTGTCTTGAAAAATACTTATTCTTTATAGAGCAATGACCTTGATAGCAATTGGTGGAAAATTGGTACAGCTCCTTGTGGCAGTTTTGCATGTATGTACAAAACTGGGAGTCTTAGTTTTCATTACCACCTCTATGGGGTCAAGAAATAGCTGTTGCTTAAATTGCTTGGCAGGTACCTGGTTTCATATTTATGTGTCATTTCAGGTCCAGCAAAAAGAGAATTTTCATCCAAGGAGAAGAAAGCAGGTGAAGATGAAGGGAGGCAAAGCAGTGAAGAACAAAGCTATCAGCATTCCCCACTTAGAAAACCTTTAATAAGATCTTCTGCCACCAGTGTCGTGCCTGGGAGAAGGTATGTCCTCTCCTTTGGGAATCCACCTGGCAGAAAAGGGGGATCTTGGAGAAAAAATGGTGATCACTGTGTGCCAAATAGTCATATTTTCTTCAGGGAGGCTGCTTCCCTTTTCTAGTTTCTGAATTAGAAGTACTCAGCTCTCACACTTTTTCTGAGGGATATTCCTAATGGTTTATTAGGGTCTTTTACTTTGGTCTCTGGATTTTGTTCATAAAAGCAACTGCAGTATGAGGCATGAGGGGCAGTGAACAAACAGTGCAGAGCCCAACTAGGACCAAGCAGTAATGGCACTGTGGTCATGATTCAATGAGTTTCTCAAGCAAGCAGTTTCATTTGGAGGCAGTTAGAGTTCTGTGGAATAAGAGTCTCCTTTTTGGAGTAGTTTGAATCATTGTCTCACTTCAAGTGAACAGTCTTCTTGGTTTGTGGCAGTCACAGTACCACAAGGTTGTCATCTTTGTCATACCTCAATAGTGTGTCTAGTCTGACAAAAGGCATTTGATACGTGGAGTCATATAAGTATAAAATCATTTATATGTTGTAAAACAATCAGTATCCCTTGATTTAAAAAGCATGTTTGTAGTTGGCCCTGTAAAATCTTTAAATAATCTCTGTTGCTATTTGTTGCACATTGAGTTTGTCTTCACACCAGCAAGCCAGTTCCTAGCTTAAAATATAAACTGCTGTGCCATAGTGATGCAAAATGCTACAAGAGCCATCCGTTTCTGTTCCCTCAATGACACTTTTTTAGTAATAACTTCTCTGTTAGGACTTTGTCCACAATATCGGAACTCTTGGCAGCATTGTCAGGGCAGTGCTGAAGGTTTAACCAGGTAACTCCCTCTGTTGGTATTAGCTTAGCATATCCATACATTGTTCACATTTTCCTGTGAACAAAATACTCTTCTAAACAGATGCTGGCATCCTAAAGAACAGTGAACTGATTAAGACCAGGGCATGCACTAATATATTATTATTGATAAAAAAGTTTTCTGTTTTTAGTTCTCCAGCAAAGAAGCCTGGCCTTCGAAAGGCGCTGCAGTTTGAAGCAGAGCTGTTTGATTCCAGTTCTGAAGGGCAAAGCTCAGAGGGCTTGGGAGCTTCACTGTTGTCTCTCAGTAACCTGGTGGGATTGGTGGCTGAGACATCTGAAGAGAGATATAGGCTCTTGGATCAGAGGGACAAAATCATGCGACAAGGTAATTAACATAAGTTAGTAAGTTGACATCTGTTTCTCTGCTGGAGAGAAGTAAGTGTTTGGGTTTTGTGGCAAAGCTGTTGTGATATTATAGATATGCCTTAAAAGAGAGTTTAATGTGGAACAGTCTTTAAAATACTCTCCTAGTATATTATTTTCTGTGGGTTTTTTTCTTGTAAAACACACAAATCTGTTTTACTTATTGCACAAGCAATGTCTTGTGTAAAGGGAAGGGCAGAATGTCCATCTTCTGTGAAGGAGGGCATATAGGGAGATCTGCATCTCTACAGACTCTTTAAAGAAAGTTACCAAAGCCTTAACTGCATTTTGTAGAACCACAGAATTGTTTGAGTTGGAAGGGATGCTAAAGCTCATCCAGTCCACTCCCCTCCCATGGGCAGGGACACCTTCCAGTATCCCAGGTTGCTCCAAGCCTCATCCTGTCTGCCTTTGAACATTTCCAGGAGTGGGGCTACTACAGCTTCTCTGAGCAGCTTGTGCCACTACCTCTAGTATTTCTCCAAATTCAAACTATTACACAGCTGAGAATTATTTCAAGAAGTGTCCTTTTGTTTCACCGTGGTGGTTGTAAAACCTTCCATGCTGTTCTTGCAGTTTCAAAACTGATCCTATTTCTAATTTAAGATCTTGTTTTTAATACTGACAAACTTCTTGTCCACTCAATGCAGAATTTTGAAACTGCTGTTCCTTAGGACACAAAACATTAGGTATCTTTGAAAAGCTTTGGTCTTTTCAGCAAAACTCACAATATGTGCAATACTTGGACAGGCTTCAGGGTGGGGAGAACCCCATCCTTGCACATTTCTGACTGTATCAGGGTTTGGGTACAGCCTTGCATGCTCGGGGCTGTTTTGATACATTAGGGTAGTAGCTTATTGTGAAGAAAAAAACCCCAAATCCAAGAGATGCTTAGTATTTGTTCAGTTATTTCTGTTTGTTGCTTTTTTTGTTTTAGCTCGAATAAAAAGGACTGATCTTGGCAAAGCAAAAACTGTTGTTGGCACTTGCCCAGATATGTGTCCTGAAAAGGAGCGTTACATGAGGGAGACAAGAAACCAGCTCAGCATCTTTGAATTGCTTCTAGGAACTGACAAGGTATGAGATTCCCAGGATATCAGTATGCCTGATGCTTATTTGAGCTGTCAGTATTGTTTAGCTGATTACAGGGGTAATTCCAGTGCAAAAATTCTGTAGGCTGTTTAATTATTACCTTTCAATTCCCCATCAGAAAACAAGATTTGCTTTTTCACTCTGTCGTGTCTTTTATTCAGTTATTTAAAACTATAGTTCTAAAGCTGTAATTACATATTATAAGTAATTATCTATAGCTATATATTGTCTTAAGAGTTTGAGACTAAGTGAACACTTCAGTAGTCTGCTCCTTACTGAAGTTAAAGGCATGGGTGGGATGAAATCTTCTTTACTGCTGGGAGGTTGTACATTCTTCTTGGGTTTTGATTCTTTTCCTCACCTCTTGCAGGTGGATCATGCAGCAGCAATCAAGGAATATAGCAGGTCTTCAGCAGATCAGGAGGAACCTTTGCCCCATGAACTGAGACCCTCTGAGGTGCTGAGCATGACCATGGACTACTTAGTGACAAATATTATGGACCAAGGAGAAGGAAATTACCGAGAATGGTATGACTTTGTCTGGAACAGAACTCGTGGAATAAGAAAGGTAAGAACTATGGATGGAGATGTTTGGTGATAAAAAGCAAAAGATCCCATCATACTGTAAAAAAAGGAAGCCAAAAGCAATAGTTATTAAAACGTTTCAAATTACAGAGTGACTCAAAGCATGGTGAAATGGGTTTTCCAGAGGTAGTTCCAGGTGACTGCTTACTTCAACTAGTTAAAAATACATGTAATGCACTCTTTTTTATTCTGTTAGGATATAACCCAGCAACACCTCTGCAACCCGCTGATGGTGTCTCTGATTGAGAAGTGCACTCGCTTTCACATCCACTGTGCTCACCACTTGTGTGAAGAGCCCATGTCCTCCTTTGATGCCAAAATCAACAATGAGAACATGACTAAATGCCTGCAGAGCTTGAAGGAGATGTATCAGGACTTGGCTAACAAGGGGATTTACTGCAAGAGTGAAGCAGAGTTCAGGGGTTATAATGTCTTGCTGAATCTCAACAAGGGCGATATTCTCAGGTGAGAACAAGACACCACTTTTTTTCTCTCTTTACCTCTGGGAAGAATTGAGTTTAGGATTAAATTCAGACAAATTGTAATGCTCCTGATTTTAATTCTGTGCTGTTACAGGTTGCTGTTGAATTGTGATTTTTGAATATTGAAGCAAAAGTTTTGTCTTTTTGTCTTTTGTCTCCACAGAGAAGTTCAGCAATTTCATCCAGAGGTTAGAAACTCGCCTGAAGTTAGATTTGCAGTTCAAGCCTTTGCTGCATTAAACAGCAACAATTTTGTGCGTTTTTTCAAGCTTGTGCAAGCAGCTTCCTATCTGAATGCCTGCCTCTTACACTGTTATTTCAACCAGGTGAGAAAAAACAGATGGATATTTTTAAAAGTATTACTGAGTAAGACTGTGGGATTTGGGGGGGAAATCAGCAGAAAACTTAGTAGATATTAAGCCTTAAAAATAATGTTATTACTGGTTCTTTAAAAGTGTTAAAAATTTATCAGGACCTTTCTGCTGTGATATGAAAGGCAAATACTGAAATGCTCTTTTTTTTCTTGTAATTGTGTACAAATAAATATTTACCTGAAACATAACTGAGAAGCAGAGAAGCAGGCCTGAGAGTATTGCAAAGCAAATATGAGCTTGCACTTTCAGAAGACCTTGCAAGGTGTTTTTTCTACACAAGAATCACAAAGGGATACTCAAATATCATGAAAGAGGAACAGAATCTAGAAAGCAACTGCATGGAATTTAAAAACAAAATTGCAACTCTAAGTAATTGTTTGTATGGATCCTTGATGATAAAGTATTGGTGTATTTAAATATGATTCTCATGTTTATTGTATGATTTATAGTTTATTTTGGGTTCTTTCCTAGTAGTTATGTGGCTTTTTCTGTTCCCCCAGATTCGTAAGGATGGTCTCAAATCCCTCAATATTGCCTACACTGTGAGCACCCAGAGAAGTACAGCGTTCCCCTTGGACCACCTGGTCCGCATGCTGCTGTTCAAAGACTGCGAGGAGGCAACTGATTTTATAAGTTACTATGGCCTGAGTGTATCAGATGGGTAAGTGTGAGGAAAATTATGCCTGGGGGTGTTAGCCTGATGCCAAGCAAGGGGGTGATATGGGGGAGCTGCTGCTGCAGGTTGAAACCAGAGAAAGAACAAGCCAAGAAAAGGGGATGGTTCTCCATAGGAAATAAGGAGACAGTTCTGCTTCATGGCTAACTGGCATCACAGTGATGCCTGTAGGTTGGGATGAAGCTGAGCAATTCAAACCAGCTCTTAGAGGATGTTGGAGGACAGTTCACAGATATGTGTCTGCCATGAAAATCCATGCATTGTAAGGTGTATTCATCCAAACCTGGAGTTTTGAGAGACTGGAAAAGGGGAAAAAAATCCTTGAGGATTCCAGTTAGCTATCTATTCCTGTCCACATTCTGTTTTGAAACAGTAAGTTTCAGAGTTGAAAGCCTGGTTGTTACTTTTGTTTTTCCCCAGAGGTTACGTGGAGCTAAATCGTTCGGCTTTCCTGGAGCCAGACGGATTACCCAAACCACAAAAATCCCTCTTTGTCAGCCAGAAACTCACTGTCTCTGTTGGAGAGGTTGTGAATGGGGGGCCTTTGCCCCCAGTGCCCCATCATGTGCCCGTGTCCAGCTTCAATGGGCAGAACAAGTACATTGGTGGAAGCACCTCTGTGGATCAGGCTGGCAGTAGCCAAAAACCCAGTGTGGAAGCAACAGGTAAGAGCAAACCTGCATTTTAGGTACCGCTTAGAACACAGAGTTGAGGCAGTTCTGAGCAGGTTTACTGTGCAAAGCAGAAGCTGTTTGTGGTTCAGAGATTGAAGCTGCACGGAAATTTAGATGTAGTGAAAGGATTACAATTTAAATCATAAGAGAATCACAGAGTGGTTTGAGTTGGAAGGGACCTTGAAGCTCATCAAGTTCCAACACCCCTGACATGGCAGAGGCACCTTCCACTAGACTAGGTTGCCAAAGTGTATTTATGTATCTGTAAAAGCCAAGAATGATGTGATTAATAAAATGTATTTCCCAATTCACAAAATTTTCTAATGAGCCAAATTTTGCCAATGTAAGTGAAATAACAAGTGTTTGACTACTTCAGAAAACCAACTTCCCTTTGCAGTTTGCATGTTTTTTATTTGCAGCTGTTTGTTTATACACTGTGTGTATAAACATGTCAGTTTTCAGGTTAACTGAATGTGTGCTTTTCTGTCCTTGTTGGAAGTACAGATTGTGTAGGTACCAGGTGTGTCTAACTTAAAACAATTGCTTTGTTGGAAATGCACTTGGTAGAGGATATAATGTGCAATTAAATGTTTAAATGTTTTGTATAAAACATTCATAGATATAAATTAGTTTCTGTGATATATATTTTTAACTTTAAGGCAACAAGCTGCTGTTACAGATTTATTTTATGACCTGCTGAGTTTTTTCAGACAAGGCTGTTTTTTGAAGAGAAAATTTGCTTCTGATCATGACTGGTCTGGTTTCCTTAATTTTTCTCCTCTTCCCTCCCAAGAAGGAAGAGTGGAAAGCAGAGGTGTGGATTTAGAGGCCACAGCAGTCAGAGTCCAGCCCTTACCTCACCTTCTGCCCTCACTGTTGCCTCGTCAGCTGGTGCCAGTCCTGCCCTCTGCACAGCCCATCTCCCAGCCTGCTGCACAGCCTGAGTCTCCCCATTCAAAGCCTCAGCCTGGCTACTCGGACACGGTAGGGAAATCTAAACCCATCAGGAAATATTTGGGAAAGATCTGTTAAATATAACAAAAGAAAACCAAGTTCTTAGGGCATTTCATTTTTCTGGAACATGGATGTATGTCATATGAGACATGACAAAGTTTCTTCCTGTGTGTACATGACCATTAATGCTGGGTCTTGAATTTGTACCCCATCTACCTGTGCTGTTTTTCTCCCTCCCACACAAGTTTTTGTGTGCTGATGCTGAACTAGTCTGAGTGTCTCATTGCTTTGTATAGTACAGTTGCCATATTCAACCTAGATAATGGCAAATTTCAGTGAAGGGTAGACCTGATAATTTGGAATTCAATCAGCTAGAATGCAAGTCTAAAGTAAGAAAATAGGAGTCTCTCCTCAGTTATTTGATTTGCCCATATTAAGTACAAAAATCTTTTGTTTCTGGGCTGTTACTAACCTTTTAGATAGTGTAAATAGTCTGAAGTTTGCATGCTGTTGTGTTTGGTTAAGTTGGCTCAGTTTGTAAGCAGAAATACAGATGCTGCTGTGAATTACAGTTAAGCAAGACTGGAGAGCCTTGCTCCCAGTTTACTCCTGAGAAGGACTGCACCTTGGTTCAGCTGCTTCCTCTGCTGTGTTGCAGGACATTGCCGAAGTGGTGGATGGGCTGGTGCATGATGTCCTCAAAGGAGAGTGCAGAGAAGTGGGCAGAGCAGGAGCAGCTTACGTGGCTGCTGCTATCTGGTAAAGAGTATTTCTTGCAGGTTCTCCTCGAGTCTGTCACCACAGCTGCCCCTTGCCATAGCAGCACCATGTGTTAAGACGGTAAAAAGCACTGCCGGGTCTGTGATGGAGGCCGTGTTATTGATGCAGTGGAAGGGAAAGCAGACCTTTCTTCAGATATCTGTCACATCACAACGCTAGCCTAAGGGAAGGCTGACCTAAGCCTCTGGAAGCTTTGCCTGTAAAGAAACCTCTGTCATGGAAGGGAAGGTGCCCAGAGGGGGCCAAGAGGAGCAAGTCTAGATCTGGCTGCTTCTCTGCTTCTGATAAATTTCCTCTCCAGGGCAGTTGGTAGAGTCGTAGATGTGGGATGTGACCCAAACAGTTGTTATTCCTCCACTGTCTGGTAATTGCTGAATAGGGACAGTTGACACAGACTGGCTAAAGTTCATTCCCTGTGATGTCATGGTCAGCAATTAGACTGGGTTAGAGGAAGAAGTTGGAGATTTGTGGCTTTCAGGGTGGACATTGATTGGATACTGTCTGGGTATTACTCTTCCCATGGCAAGTGATGATTGGCTGCATTTACTTTGCTTGATGGGGAATTTTGCCTTTCTGTACAGTGTATTTATTTCCTTTTTTCTTCCTACTTTCTTCCCTGTCCCAGTGTGGGGAGGGGAGTAACCCAGTATCAATGTGGGTCCTTGGCTAATGGCTGGAGTCAGCCCACCACAGAGAGCAAGGTGTGGCTGAGAAAAGCATAGACCTAGGGCTTTAAATGAAAATATTCTGGCTTTGAGAAGAGATTTGCTGTTTCTGCACAGCGCCTCAGAGGCCAGCATAGAGGAGCTTGTGACTGAGGTGATGGAGGAGATCCTCAGAGAAGTGGCTGGAAACATGCTCAGTGTGGAAAGGCAGCGTGTCCAGGAGGAACAGCGCCGAGTGGAGGAGGAGAGGTGAGGCACTGCTTTGGCTGTGGGGCAGGGTGGGCTGAGTACACCCTGGACAATGCAAGGACAGCTGGAGCCAGCCCGAGTCCTTGTGCCTCTGCTCAAGCCCTGTGTTTCGGCCACAGTGGCACAGCAGTCTCACTTTGAACTCCCCTGGGATTGTGCAGGCAGGGTTCTCCTTTGCATTCTCAGGTGACCTGCTGGTTAGCATTGCGGTCGCCTCAGAGCTATAGTGAAAATGGTGGGTGGGAATTTTAGGAACTTCAGCTTACCCAGAGCTTCCAGAGAGGGATATGCATCTGCTGTATGCAGGAACTTTTCCTTCTGAGTGAGCTACTTGTTTGTATCTTATTGGGGTAAGAAAAAACAGAATCCTAGGATGGTTTGGTTTGGAAAGGATCATAAAAATCATCTGGTTCCAAGCCCAAGCCATGGGCAGGGATGCCCCTAACTAGATCAGGTTGCTTAGGGAACTACATTATCATCTGTGTTTTTGAGGAAAACCTGGCTCCATGCAAAGCTGTTTAGTTAGAAACCAGATAGTGGGAAATAATTTTAGGCGAATTAGCTGTTTGACACTGCATGTAGTGCTTGTGTAACTAAGCAGCAGGTTTGTCAGTGTAAATTTTTTCACTTGTGCAAATCTTTTCTCTGTTCTTCCAGGCAAAAACAGGAAAGAGAAGAGTTAATAAAGCAGTTGAGCCAGTTGCTGGGTATGGAATTAATGGAAGAAGTAATAAAGGAGGGTGTTAAAGAAGCTTCAGCCAATGAGTTAAGGTATGTACAATGTACTGCATGCTGTAGTTTGCATTCCCAAGGGTTTCCTAAATGTCATGGCCTTCCCTGTTTGCATCTCAGCCTTGAATTGGCATTTGCTGGAGGTCTTCACCTCAGCAGTCTTGGTTTCTTTTCTTTGGAACCAGGTGTGCCTTAGAAAGAGACCGGCATGCCCGGATTGCCCGGTGTTCAGAAGAAGTGTGTGGCCACTTCATGGAACTCTTTCTGGAGGATGAGATTTTCCAGATTGCCAAGGAAACACTTCAGGAACTCCAGTGTTTCTGCAAGTACTTACAGCGGTGAGTTACCACCCTGAGACACGGCTGCTTCTCTTGGGAGCGTTGGCATGGAGCAGTTGATGGAGATGGAACTACTGCTGTCTGGCTGTGTTCTTTTTGAGACAGTTTTTTCTTTCTTATCTTCATGATAAGGGTAGACCTTACAGTCTTAGTACCAGCCTCTGCTAAATTACTGTATGTGGGAGGGGACTACCACCTTGTTGTAGTCAGGTAATAAGCTTAGTAGGAGATTCCAGTTACATTCTGTCTAGAAACTTGTAATAGCTTATCCTTGTATTCTTTCTGCTGGTTACTGGTTTTCCTGCACATATGTTCAGTGTGTTGTGGTTGTTGTGATGTTCATTGTACAAATACCTGGTGACAGAGGTCTGAATATGACCTATTTATCTCTTCTCTGCCAAAGGTGGAGGAAAGCAGTGGCAGCTCGGACAAAGTTGAAACGTCAGATGAGGGCATTTCCAGCTGCTCCCTGTGGTTTGGATTCCAAACATCAGTTGAAAGCCCTGTCCCCCAGTGCAGAGTGGCCTATAGCCATGGAGAACTTGTGCAAGAGATTTGTAAACCTGGGGAATGGAGGAAAGGTGGGAATCTCTTGCACGAGGTAAGGATACTTCCAGTGGCATCAGTTGGCAATCTGGTTGACATTTGGAATATAAGTTACGAAAAATTCTTCCATTGTGAATGTTAGTGGGTTTTCAGAACTGTTTATTCTTCAGTAGCTTCCAGAAAAAGACTTTCTCCACAAAAGCTATGACCAAGACTGAAAATCTAAATAAATTATTCTGTTAACAGCAACATTCTTAGGCCTCTATAATATTTCTTAGGCCTCAGTGTTCTTAGATTTGTTTAAAGTACATGTTTTATACCAAAAAGTACAGCCAACAATATTTCATTTCCAGATTAAACTTGCTGAGAAAGAAGACAGTGCATGAAATTAAAGTTCAGCACTTCTGCCAGCAGTTGGTAAGGTAGGCTGGGGTTTGGGTCCTGTTTTCTTTAGAAGCAGGCTGCAGCAGATGTGCCAGAGGTACCAGAAATGGCCAAAAGGTATGGCTAATTGTGCCTGAATGTCCACTTGGAGCCTCTCTTCTGGGAGTATTTTGGAATAAGGGGAACAGGAAGGTCACAGAACCATAGGTCAGTTTGGGTTAGAAAGGGCCTTAAAGATCATTTTGTCTGTTCCACCCCCCTGCCATGGGCAGGGATACCTTCCACTAAATTAATGAAGGTGCAGATGATCTTCCTGGGTGTAATTTTAAGGATCTAATGGATATTATGGGGTGTGGCTTTGTACCTGGATGGGATGGGGCCTGGGATGGGCTATAGGGGGAGAGGAGTAATGAGCTGTCAGTGACCTGGCTTGTGGTTGGAAAATATTGATTGACATGTTTGAAGTGCAGCAGGAGGTCTGGCTTCCCATGGCTCCTCATGCTATCCAGTGGCCTGGATGTGTGTTTGATCAGTGTGGAAGGGAAGCAGTACACATGTGCTCCTGAAATCCCTAGAGAAAGGCTCATGTGTCAGGTTTAGCAGCTACAGTTCCTGAAGGATGAGCAACAGATCCAAAGAATTAACTGGTCACTACTTACAGTACTGTAACTTGCTCAGTACAAGACACATTCCTCAGCTGGGAAAGAGCCCTGGGGTGGATCTTTTCACCAGTTTTTTGTCTCTCTTTAAGTGATTTAGCTTGGACTCCTCTGGATCTCATCTCATTAATCACGGAACATATTCCAGTTCAACAACAACAGGTTTTTTGGAAGGCACTCTTGGTTTTGCCCAGTGATGATGAATATTCCAAGGATGATCCCAATAGGTACGTTGAAGAGTTGGTTGCTGGGTCCCTTTCTCAAACAGGACAGACTTCTTCTGTCAAGGTAGAAGATACAGTCTTTGATGTAATTTTGCCTGTACCATGTCAAATTTCCAGCTTGTTTTTTTCCCTCCAGAGCACTCTAAACAATATAGCTGTAATTTATTACAGTGATCTGTATTTTTTAACATCTTTAAATTCCTTTTTCTCATACTGAAAACAAAACCTTAATGGATAACAATTTCATTAAAACTTACAGATATTTATTAGGACTATTTATCATAACCTAAATATATAGGATTATGATAGATTGTGGTATCTTAGAGGTGCTGATATTAAAACTCTAAAATGCCAGTTTCAACAACACAACCCCCCAGAGCCCTCTTTTTTGTTTGCTAGGATACTGATGGATTGGTTGAAAGCCAAGTTTATGGGACACGAAAGCTGTGAGAAAAATGCTTCACACACAGAATGCAAAATTCAAACGCTGACGTTATTTAGTTCTTCTGGCATGCAGGGGGGCAGAAGCATTAAAGTCAGTGTGTGTATAAAGGTAGGTGAGAACAATTTCATGATATCTAAGAGGCCATAGCAGGGTGGGCTCTTTTCCAGTGGATACTGTGTCCTGTTGAATGGAGAGAGATGTAACTGGGAGGGATAGGGTTGTTGAAAAGGTCTGAAAAAAGATGGATTTTTTTTCTTTGTTTTCAATCAGCTGAGAAATACCTACAGTAGTAGAATCTGAATCATCAATTCATGGTCCCATAGGAGGTGCTGAAGGGCACTTCTGTGCTCAGCTCATCTATCAGACACATCCATGTTGGCGTGACAACAGCTTGTTGTCTTAGGTTGTGTAGAGCTCCTGGAAAGGATGTCAAAGCTGAATAGCAGCGAGGATAAACTGCAGATTTTGTTGTGGAAATAGCTTTATTTAGCTGCATTACTGTTGTCATCTTTGTTGCCTGTCTAGGTGGCACATGGTGCGCTCTCTGACTCAGAGCTTGATATGGCTGAGACACAAAAGGACTTGCTTGGGACCAATGGCCTCATTCTTCTCCTGCCCCCCAGAGTTAGGAGTGAAGACGATGCAGAGGATGATGTTTACTGGCTTTCAGCTTTGCTGCAGCTGAAACAGCTGCTTCAGGCCAAACCTTTCCACCCCATAGTTCCCTTGGTGGTTCTAGTCCCCGGTCAGGAAGAGGAGGCTGTGGAGAAAGAAGTAGAAGATGGTATGTAATTGTTTTTGTGTCTTGAAACAATGATTATTTAGGGCTGCCCCAAGTAGAAGTGTTGTGGCTAGTGCAGCCTCTCAGTTACAGCATCCAGTAAGGGGAGAGCCTTTGAAGTACAGCACATCCCAGAGCTTTCCTAAAAATCCTGAGGCCTTAAGAGCTCACCAATTTTGGCTTCCAGTTTTCTTTCACACACAGTATTTGATCCTGAGAGTCTGTGGGCAGAGGTGAGGGGGGAGCAGCAATGCAGTGAATGTAATGCAGAGCATGTGGCCCAAGGACATGTGTTCTTCCTGTATATGTGATGAGTTTTTTCATTTTTTAAGGTTTGATGCTCCAGGACTTGATTTCAGCACATCTTATTTCAGACTACACTGTTGTGGAGCTCCCAAGCTCTGTCAATGACTTGGAAGGCACCAGAAGGGTAAGAACAGCAAGATACAGGAATTATTTTCCATTATTTTTGCCTGTTCTATTTTCACTGACCAGAGATCAGTGGCATTTGCTTAAAAAAAAAAAAAAAAAAAAAAAAAAAGCAATACTGAAGACTGCACTGAGACTAAAATTCATGGATTACCTAAACCCACTCTTGTCTACCTTGCCTGTGTTGCTGTCCAACAGAGAAGTGTTGGTGTTGGGTAAACCTTTCTGTCCTTAAGCTCTTAGTATTAAAATGCTGAAGGCCCTTTGTAGGTATTCTGGCTGCTGTGAGATCATCCAGAGTTATCCCATCTTGGTGGATAGGACTGAGTTGCTTCTACCTCTCATGTTCTGTACACAAATACGATCATACAGATCTCTCCTGACAAGCCCAGAGTGATGCTCCCCCACAAACCCTCGCAACTTAGGTCTGCACTTGAAGGACTGCCATGATCAGACATGATATAGTTACCCTTGGCTAATTTCTGTGAATCTGTCCAGTTTTTCCTGGATAAGTTTTCAACAATCCCACCATCCTGCAGCAGAGAATTCCACTGCATACCTGTACCTCATGTGAACAACCTCTTTGTCTGTTCCTGAGCCTGCTGTGGAAATTCAGTTTGTGGCCACCTAGCTGGAGAATTATTGTTGCGAATATTAGTATGATGATACCTGATTTATTTGCCTTTTGCTGCATATTCTCTTGGAGAGTGTTATTCAAACTTAGTGTTGAATCCTTTGTGTCCCAATCACTGTAGAGCAGTTTTCAGCCCTCCCTCTTTTGTGTGTCGTAGGTCTCTGAAGCTGTGGGCTGGCTGGTGTCCCAGTGTCCTGCATCCCTTGAGCTCTGTAGCCAGACTCTTCAGGAGTACATTGAGGATGGGATTGACGGAGAATTTGCCAAGCGTTTCTACCATGACTGGAACGAGAGGCGTTTAGCTGAGCTGCCATCCCAGGAGCCTGGCGTCATCATAGAGCTCTACAACAGTGTACTGCAGTTCCTGTCAGATGTGGCATCTTCAGAGCACCTTTGTGACTTGTCATGGCCTGTCACAGAGTTTTCAGAAGCAGGGGGTAACAAAGTGTTGCCCCACCTGCAGTGGAACATGCCAGATCACCTGGCGTGGCTGAAGAAGGCTGTGCTGTCCTTCCAGATCCCATACCTAGATCTGCCTCCTTTAGGTGGTAGGTACCTCACACTCTAATATCTTCTTGGCAGCATGTTGTTCTCCAAGATGTGCCTGTGCAGGTTGGTTCTGTAACAAATTCTTGCAATTTACTTCGGGTTTTTTGTTCCACAGCTCCTTGGCGTCCTGTTTGCCACATGATCTTTCAGTATGTCTCTCAGATTGCAAGTTCTTCTCACACTCTACCACTGATCCAGTCTCAGGTGGAGAACCTGCTGAGCAAAACTTACCAAAACTGGAAAACCAGAACAACTGGGAACTCTGATGAAGATGGGCCTTCTGTTGATGAAATCCCTTGGGATTGTATCTTGGCAGTCTGTATTGATCATAAACTGAGAGACTGGAAGCCACCCAAACTGCCTGTTACTCCAGGTATTGTATCCTCTTGCAGCAAGGATGATGGTTCTTTTGTGATGGTATTTAATACATTGCCAGTGGTGCCTTTCCATATGGCAGCAAGTGATGTGTAGCAGGGAGGCAGCTGTGGTTTTAATGTGTTCTGCTTGTGTCTTCCCCTTGGAGTGTGTATTTAGTGTTGGTTATGGCTTGACTTCATCCTGTGACTACAGATGTGGCTCTGGTCAGAGTCCTTCAGCCCTGCACTCGCAGTGAGGGTTTGCATTAAGCAAAGGCCAAGAATTACCCCTCAGAAGCCTTATCAGCAGGGAGGGCAGGCTGCCACAGTTAATTATCACTTCCATTAATTAATGAAGCTTGTCCAAGACTCTGTTTGAAACCTATTTGAAAGTGAACAATTGTTCTTGCCCCAAATTGCCTTTTTAATACTGAGCTTTTCTTCTGAAGCAGAGAACCTGTGCAAATGATAAACGTTGGGCTTGGGTTTATTCACAGAAGCTGTAAGTAAAGATGGTCAGATTCGTGTGTACTTCTTCAAGGAGCATTTAAAGAACTACACTGTGCCTTTCTCATGGGATCAAGCCAGGCTGCGGACACAGGAGGAGATCCGGCAAGGCCACGACAGGTGAGGTGGCCTGCACAATGCTGGAAACCAACATTTGGCATCCTCCCAGAACCTGCTTGTGTACATCTCCCTAAAATCATGTACAGTGCTGTGCTGGAACAGAGTAGGAAGTAGATTTTATTTGTACAAGGCTACTCAGCTCTCAGAGAAATGGGTTGGTTGGGAAGTGCTGAAAGTGTAGAAATTAACTTCTGCCAAAAAAAAACCCCTGCTGCTGAGGCTTTGGAGTTGTGCAAAAGCATGGAGGGAAAACAATGTGAGTCTGAGAAAATGCTAGATAGGCTGGGGGGGAAGGATGCCTTAGAGCTGTGTGGCATTAAAGTATTTGAGATGTCAAGTCTAGCTCACTTCCCTACCCACATTCAGAAGGAAGCCACTGTCTTCTCTCTTGGAGGCTTAGCTGCAGCTCTGCTGTGTAGGGGGTGATGCTCCTGTCAGATTAGTTCCTCTCTAATCCCATGGACAGGTGGTGCTGTGTTGGACCCTGGCACAACAGCATTATTTCTCAAAATAATCACTTCTCACTCCCTGCTATTTCCAAGCTTCAAGCTAATAGGGAAAAATCAACACACTTATCCCAATTCATGTGGTTTTGTTTGTTGTTTTTTTCCTCCCCCCTTCAGATCAAAGATAAAATCTCCCAAGTCTTTTAAGAAACCCTACAGCATCTCCATGGTGTCAGGTCAGTATGGCTCTGGCATGAGCATGCTGCCAGGTCAGGAAGTGACCACTCACAGCACAGATGAATTCAGAGACACGTCCTTGGCCCAGGAACGTCTGTTGGCAGAGTTGCAACTGGAAAAAATAGAAAACAAGAGGTAAGTTCCCAGAGCAGCATCTTTTCCTTGCAGCTTCAGCCCAGGGTTGTAAACAATTTGTATCTTGTATGGAATAGAAAGTTAAACTGTGCTAGAAAAGAACCTAGACTGTCTCAAGTTCCATCTGCTTTCATCAAGCACATCAGGGCAGTTCCTTACTATGTCCTTCTTGCATCACGGGAACAGTCCAGGATGGTAGAAATTATTGGAGTTCTTGGGAATGGTTGGAAACTGCTCAGTCATGCCACCAGAAGTGAAGCAGTACAGTGTGTACAGTGGTCTGTGTGTCCCCCCGTGTCACAAATGTCTATAAAGTCCTCTCTCGGATGTCAGTTCCTAGCAATACAGATCACAAAGGTGACGAACTAAAGCTTTTGAGGTTCATCCAAGAGGTTTTTGTCTCTTCAGCCTTCCTGTAAGTTGAGTCTCTTCAGTTTGTATGACTCCTTTCTGTACCACAATTCTCTGTGATGGATTTTGATAGCTGCAGTGGGGCACATCAGACCGTTCTGAATATGGCTGTGGAGATCAGATGCTTCTGAACCCAGAAACACCTCTTAGTGTAATGCACTGGTTACAGGGACAAAGCCAGGCTGCCATCTCACTGGTGCTCTTGCCCTTCCCATCCAGGTTTGAAGAGCAGCTGCACCGATATCTAGCTGAGGACATGGAGCCCCTTGGGGATCTCCTGGGTCTTCCTCTCTACCTCCCCCAGTCTCTACTCTCCACCCCAGCCACCACCTGCCCCTTGGTGAAGAGTCCCATGTCAGCTGCTCAGGAGGTAAGGGGAGGTAGTTCTGAGCTAAACAAAAATTCTGAGGAGTGCAGTAGCTGCAAAACCTGTAGTGGGAATTACCTTGGGAGAAAGTCTCAGTCTCATCTCCTTTCCTTCTGCCCAGGCTGGGAGTCAGGAGGAACACAAGGTTCCAGAGCTGGAGCACAGCTCTGCACTGTCGGACAGACTCAAACACCTGCAGCGACTCCTCAAAGACACCAAGGAGGCCGAGGCTGCCTCCAAGCTCCACCTCTCTGCTCTGGTGGACATGGTGGACATTTGAGCGAAGCTGAGACATGGAGACTCAGGAAAGAAATCCACATCCAGGTGACCGGGCAGATGGACTCCTGAGGCACATTCCAGAACAAGCAGGTGTTCTCCCGGGATGAGAACACGGAGCAGCCATGGGGCCTGGGCCCTTCTTACATGGCTGCGTTGCACAGGGCCAGCGTGCATGGATGGTCTGGGACTCCCTCATTTTCTGCACCACAGGCACAGAGACAAGTCAAATGCTTTTTCTTGGAAGGCCTTAAATGACAGTGGTGGTTTTTCTTTCTCCTAGCTTTCATTCTGGGTAAACACAGCTTCATCAGGTTCAGGTGGAGGGTAGCACAGGCCCCTGGGAACATTGGAACAATTCCTCTCCATAGACACAATCCCTGAAATGTTGTCTCAGTCTGTGTTTCCTTCATGCAGCAACTGCCTTGCAGCAGCACTATGATATGAAGTTCCTATTCTGTTTCAAGGAATGTTGAAACTGTCATTCTCAAGCTGGAACAGCACTTGGCCATGATTCTTGTACTTCTTGTTGCTCAGTGCAAATCCAGAAGGATTTTTGTTGTTTTGGGCTCCAGTTCTATTTTATTCAATGTTTTCAGCATTAAAAATGGGTGAGATGCTTATTCCACAGATTCCATGTCATGCTGGAAAAGAGGATGCTTCTTTCTGTCTTTAGTAAACAGCTATGGAGAAACAATTTTGCTTTTTTTTTTTTGGAAGAGCAGGTAGCCTGCATTCTCCAGCATTTAAAAACCTTTGGAAGATGAAGGCCCTTGGTTTTAGTTTAATTCCCAGTAAATAATTTGAAGATGTACTTCATGTCTACAGCACTCCTATACAGTTCATCTTTTTCTTACAAAACCAGCATTTTTTTCCTCAAACAGAGGCTTGTGCTGGTGGAATATAAATAACCACACTAAACTGATTATCTTGCCTGCCCAACCCAAGGTGAAATCCTCAGTAGTCTGAAACTGTCAATTGCCTTCCAAAAACGTAATTTTACAGTTTTTTACATTTCAGCATTTCATTTGTATTATTTCTCTTTAACCCAAAATAGCAAGAGTAGCTTACTGCTAAGTTGAAATAAGTTTAAATTAGAAAGAGTGTGCTTTGAGGCTGCTCCTGCTCCATGTGCTTTTGTTGAGTTTAACTGGTTCCATGTGAAGGGAAGCCTGTGCCGTGCTTTTGATGTTCTCTGTTTACTTGGAATTCAGCTGTCAAAATCAAACAGAGCTTTGGGAGCATGGCTCATACTATTTGCTGTAAATTGTTTTTTGTACCTAATAAAGTTTTTAGTGGCTTGAAAGGTGCCTCATTCCTCTGTAAAAGCTCATGGTATGGGATACTCTTGAGGGGAAAGGGTGGGGATAGCTGCTGTCTGTTACCCGGGGGGTTTCTGGGGTACCAGTGCTGGGGGTTGGTCTCACTCCCGGCCTCTCCCATATCATTTATTTGTGGACGGACGACCCGTGGCAGCAGCAAAATCTCGACGAAGGTGGGATTCGAACCCACGCGTGCAGAGCACAATGGATTAGCAGTCCATCGCCTTAACCACTCGGCCACCTCGTCCTACCGCGCGCCGCCGCCCCTCCGCCGCCGCCCGTGAAAACCGCCCGCCCCGCGCCCCTGAGGGCCAGGGCCCAGGGAAACCGCCCGCCCCTCCGCCCGTGAGGGCCAGGGCCCAGGGAAACCGCCCGCCCCTCCGCCCGTGAGGGCTCGGCCCCAGGGAAACTGCCCGCCCGCCCGTGAGGGCCAGGGCCCAGGGAAACCGCCCGCCCCTCCGCCTGTGAGGGCCCGGCCCCAGGGAAACTGCCCGCCCGCCCCCGTGAGGGCCAGGGCCCAGGGACACTGCGCGCCCCGCGCCGGCCCGTGGAAACCGCGCGCGCAGGGTCGGACGAAGACCTTGGTAAGTGTCCGGCCGGGCGCACTGCGGAGCCACCTCGCGTGACCGCCGGGAGGCAAAAAAAGACCCCAAAAAGCCCCCAAAACGTTGCCCTCTCTGAGGCTCGAACTCAGGACCTTCAGATTATGAGACTGACGCGCTGCCTACTGCGCTAAGAGGGCGTTGCGGCATTTGTTTCGCGTCGGGCCTCCAGTGGCCGAGCAAGCGACGGGATCGGGACCGAGACTTGACGGGCTCCGGGGCAGGGCGGGAAGGGACTGCGGCAGCCGCATCAGGCCGGCAGGGGGCGACACGTCCCCACGGCGGGACGAGGTGGCCGAGTGGTTAAGGCGATGGACTGCTAATCCATTGTGCTCTGCACGCGTGGGTTCGAATCCCACCCTCGTCGGGATTTTGCTGCCACGTAGGAGGGACTGGGGACCCTCGGAGTGGGCTCGGATTCTTGGGGCACACGGGGACGCGGCGAGGGCGGCGGAAATGGTACCCCGGAGTGCCTGGTCTACCCTGGCATCTGCATCCTCCCCAGGAGCAAAAGTCACCCGTGCCCTGGAGATTTTGGGAAGGGGATAGCAGGAGAAATTGATATATTGTCTAAAGGGCCAGCCACGGTCCTTATGTAGAAGGGCCCCCACTGGCACCAGGATGCTAGGTGTGGCTCTGGGTGACCTGCAGAGGGATCCAAACAGCTCCCTTCTCCCCATAGGGAGATTCTCCAGTGGGGATTAGCCCTCTCCTGTGGCTCATTCCGGGCATTGGGCAGGTGTGGGCACCCTGAGAAGCTACTGAGATTCTGCCAGGTCCCTCCTGCCAGCCCTGCCAGGTGTAGGAGCCTGGAGGGTGGGCTGTGGGCTGGGCAGCCAAGCCGAGGGAACAGATCCTGCTGCTGCTTGTGGGTCTTGCACGAGGCAGGGACAGGAGCAGGTCCTGGGTGGCAGGGATGCCTCGGTCATTGCTACGTCCAGCGGGGGACCCTGGGGACCCTGAAATAAGCTTTCAGTAAAAGTGTGCACCCAAACTGCTCTGAGTCAGCGTCATCATTTGAGGGGCAAACCGGGGCAGTGGGGAACGCCCAGCAGTGCCTCCAGTTTGGGCCAGGGAAGAAAAGCAGCCTCCCAGGCAGCACCATTGGGAGACGAATCCAGGATTCCTGTTTACTACATAGGTGCTTTGACCAGCTGAACCAGGGGTGACCCATGGCCAAAGACACAGCCCTTCCCAGCCCATTGTCATCTCGCTGCCAACTCAAAATAAGGTCACGCTGCAGGACCAATGCCTTGGGACTCCCGGGGCAGGGCACAGCCCCGTGTGAAGCTCTGTGTGCCATGCTAAGCTCAAAGCCCCGGCACTGCGGGTGTCCCTAAGAGGTAAAAGCCGATGGCCGGGTCTCGTCGGGCTCTGCGCCAGCCGGGCGAAAGCAGGGTGGTGATGCTCAAAAGAAGGGCTCGTCCGGGATTTGAACCCGGGACCTCTCGCACCCTAAGCGAGAATCATACCCCTAGACCAACGA
>JANRGV010000104.1:74920-91514 GCA_024734035.1 Alethe castanea
CACTTCATCCACTGGGATTTTGCTTTCACCAGCAGGCGGCGCCACCGCCGCGCGCGGTGCCCTCACGGCGCGGCCGGGCGGGCAGGGCCGCGCTGCTGCCGCTGCAGCCGCTGTCACAGGCCCTGCGATCGCGCTTTCCGCACAAAAAGGCCCTGCTGCCTTCAGCTGCGGGCTAATAAATCACAGCCCTAAAGACAGCTGGAGCTGTAGGCACGTGTGTAAGGAGCTACAGCTGCACACAGATAGGGTGTGCATTCTTACACTAATGGTGTTCTTTATATTAAAAAGCATTGTTTATATTATACTATCGCACAGGTTTTTGTACTAAAAATAAGAGGATTCTTCCCTGTGAGGATGATGAGGCTTTGGAGCAGGCTGCCCAGAGAAGTTGTGGAGACCCCAGCCGTGGGAGTGCTCATGGCCAGGTTGGATGGGGCTTGGAGCAACCCAGTCTCGTGGAAGGAGTCACAGCTCCTGTTTGTTCCTCTCCAGCCCTTGAACGGGAGGGTGGTCCCAGGCACTGCTGGGCTCTGGGCATCTCTGTCACCTCCAATCATCTTCGGGCAGCACCTGGCTCGGAGCACCTACCCTGCTACACAGCATTCCCCCCCAAGGCCTGAGCCACCTCCAGCTGACCCCAGAGGCACAGAACAGGACATCAGTTTTGCTACTTTTCCCATGTTCTTCAGCTTACATCCCACCCCCATCGTGCCTGTCCTCTTTGCCCTCCCCTGCAGCCCCATGCACTCACTGCCTCCTGTCCCCCACACAGTTTCCTGGTGCTCCTCACCACTGGCAAGCCCCTCAACATGTGTCAGTCTGAAACTCGTGGCAGGGGGTAGAACAGAAGGGCAAGAAGCCCAGTGGCTTTGCCTCCCTTTGGGGAGTCCAAAGGGAAACCACAGCCACCTGGATGCATGATGTTGGGGCCAACAAAGAACCTCTCCTTCATTGCTGCAATTGTAATCGAATGTAATGTGGGGTTTTTTTATTTTTATTATTATTTGCCTCTTTGTGATGCCCAAACACCAAGGTCTGCTGCCACACTCCTTTTGGCAGCACTTCTCACCTTGGGAGAAGGTGCAGGACCTCCCTCCACAGCCCCATGAGTGGAGCAGCTCAGCCAAACTCTGGTTACACATAGAGCCTATATACCTCCCTGCACTCTCCCAGCAGATTCACAAGGACCCATGTGTATAGCAGGAATATAGCCAGGCAAAGGAGGAGACCCCAATTCCTCCCTGCTCACATAACCGGGACCAGTAACAACAAAAAGCTCAGCTCCCATTACTGCCCATCAGCCATGGACAAAGGACAATCAGGGACAAATCTGTGTGTGATACATCAGACAAAGAAACGTGTCCTGAGAGCACTGTGGAGGGGAAAGACAACAGTTTTCTGGCATCCTATTTAATTTATTCCAACTTTATGTAGCTCAGCTTTCTTAAAAGGGAAGAAGGCAAGTACATAAGAAAATTTCCCAATTCCTAAACAAAACATAGTACAAACTGCAGATGAGAGCCAGCATGTGCAAGTTTTATATGAAAAAGCAGAACACCCTCAGATGTTAACAGAAAACAGGTAGCATCATTTTTACAGTTTCTTGGTTGTGCATGGAGGTGTGTTTTCTTCTTTCATGCCCTCCCATTCATACACATCCACATATACCCATCCCGACTTTCCAAAGGGGGTCCTTCCCCTGTCTCCTCCACTTCCATGTCCCAACCCCTGCAAAGGCATGAGGGCCCTAATTTACAGAGCCTACCTGTGCCCTTCACACTTTGGATCTGAAATGTGGGTCTAAGAAGGGGGACAAGAAACAACAAACCATTTAAGAAAAGCCTGAGACATTTACTCCAAGGAGAGGATTTTTGCAATTGCTCTAATAAGGACATCCATATTAAAAAAAAAAAAAAAAAAAAAAAAAAAAAAAAAAAAAAAAAGAAAAAAAAAAAAAAAAAAAATAAAAAATAAAAAAAAAAATAAAAAAGAAAAAAAAAAAGGAAAAGGAAGAGGAAAAGGAAATTGATTAATGAAGGGAAAGAAAACCAGACTGGTAGAAGAAGGGTTTAATTCTCAGGCTGTGGGTCCAAGGTGCACTTGTGATATCAATTTATTATTCAAGAGTGGTGCAAAAAGCAGCACGGTAAAGCTTAAACTAAAACCTCATCTTTTCCTGCTTGCGAAGTCATCATTTAGGAGATTATGAATGATGAACCCACAATGTCCTGCCTTACTCCAGGAGCTGCCAGGTTGGTTCTCCCTGAAGCCCATGTCCTCTGCTGAACCTTGGAAAACCTGATTTCCTTTTTCCCCTTCCAGAATGATGTTTAAAAAATGGTTGAGTTTGACCCCAGAACCTTGGGAAGGCTTTGTTGTCCTGACAGGCAGGGCAGAGAGGAGTCACTAGGGATCATTCTGTTCAATCCACTGTAGCCAAGTCATCTCAAGAACTCAAATGACCCCTCAAGCCCCACAAGGTGCATCTTTAACATGATGCTGACAGCCACACACACACATAGTACACGTGTCCCAGTACTGTCAGGGTTTATTCCAGGGCAGGAGATGTTTGTGCCGTCAACTGGGCTCTGCTGGTGTGAAATGAAAAGCCTTTTTCAAACTTTCCTTGCCCCTAGAGCTCATGATGGCTCATCATGGTCCTGCTTGGGACCACATCAGCAACTCATTCTCCCTGCTGTGAAGGTGATTCACGTTTAAGTGCAGCTTGGGATGTCTGGATGTTTAGTAGCTAACAGGTTTCTAGCAGAGCAATCTGGTGTCACACCACAGCCTGTAATTACTGTAATTAACCCTATCTTGACAATGTCACTCCATCATGAGGCAGGACACTTGTGACCTGGCTCACTGCTACTACCCTATCTGAAGAGCGGGATGGAAGGGCTCTTGGAAGTCAACTCGCTGCACAAAATCAGCCAGTGTAGCCAGTGTGTCACCTGTGGGGGTGGACTTCAGAGCCCATGATCACTATGCTTTTAAAATCTGATGTGCCTTCCAAGCAGGACTCATACCCCAAGTGTGAGGAATAATAACAAGAAAGGAAGAGGAAAATCCTCTAAGTGCATCCAAACTCATAATAAATGGCTCATGTTGGGCTAGGTCAGGTACCTGTGTCCACATCATCACTTCTACAGCCCCTCAGCTTTCCTGCCGTCCATGAGACTCCTGGCACAGGATTTCAGTCCAAGTGGATGTTCCTTACATTCAGTTTACGTCCCTGGTCTCACCTCAGGTGCACCAGGCAGCTGAATTAGTTGTGCTGAGAGGAAGGTGGGGATACGTCTGCCCTAAATTCTGCTGAAACACTCTCCTGCCTGGTGGCACAAAGACC
Source organism: Alethe castanea (assembly GCA_024734035.1). Taxonomy (NCBI): domain Eukaryota; kingdom Metazoa; phylum Chordata; class Aves; order Passeriformes; family Muscicapidae; genus Alethe; species Alethe castanea. The sequence goes on from JANRGV010000104.1 coordinate 78,270, forward strand.
TAAAATGTCCCTTGGCATTAGGAGGGAAGGTAATTAATGCCTGTAGTCCAAATCATTTCAATCTTACTCAGTATTACATGGAAGCAAAACATGAGAGATGAAAGAGGGAACTGTTTAATCAGTTGGGTGAGCTTTCCAGGAGAAAACTGCTGGTTGTTGGGGACTTTCAGGCGGAAGGCACGCACCCACTCCCCTGCGGGGCTGGGCTACCCTATAAAACTGTGGGGACACTGCTCAGCCCCACCACCTGCTCCAGCTGCTGCCACTGCCACCTCCATCTGGGTAAGTCGAGATGGGCTCCATCCCCTTCCCCACCCTCCCTCCTCCATTCCAGCTCCACAGGACATCAGGGAAGGGTGTATTTCTGCCCTAAAATGAAGAGTACAAGGGGTTGCAGGATGTAGGGCTTACAGGGTCTGCAACCACATAATCAGTTGCATCCTGCATTATTTTCCTTGCTGAAGGAGAAAAATGAATTAGAACAGGACATGCCTGGGTTGCAGGGATCGATGTGTCCCTGCTTATGGATGGGCATCAAAGGTCCCTTATATTTTGGGATGGGATGGCTCAGCTTATGTTGTGTTGATTGAAGTGAGTTTTGCTTCAACCACATGCATCTTGTGAGCACCTTACTCAAAAAAGGCTCCCCGTCAGCTCAGAGCAGGATTGAGTCTGCTCTCTGGTCCCAGCACCTGGTGCCTCTAACTTTCCCAGACCAACCTGAATCTTAAACTAAACTCCCGTCATTCTCCTGAGCAGTTTATGGGGTGAGGCAGGGGAAAGCCTTCTTTTGGTGTTTCTAGATCATCCAAACTCACTCTCTAGCTCGCTCTCCCATGCCTCTTATTATGGAAGGTATTGCATGAGGGCTCAGCAGGGTCATACCGCCCTCTGCTTTGCCTTTACACCCCAGCTCTGACTTTCAGGTGCGCATCCTTGCCGAGCAATGTCCTGCTACGACCTGTGCCTGCCCTCCTCCTGCGGTCCCCGGCCCCTGGCCACCAGCTGCAACCAGCCCTGCTTCCGCCGCTGCAGGGACTCCACTGCCTTCATCCAGCCGCCCACGGTCGTGGTCACGCTGCCCGGGCCCATCCTCAGCTCCTTCCCGCAGAACACCACGGTGGGCTCCACGGCGTCGGCGGCGGTCGGGAGCTACCTGCGCTGCTGCGGCGTCCCCGTGGGCTCCCGGGGGCTGGGCAAGGCGGGGCTGCTGTGCCTGGGCACCGGCCTCTAGGGTGTCTGTCCCCGGCCGGCTCCTCCTGCCCGTGCCAGCGGCGTGGCCAGGAAGGGCAAGCGGAGCACTCGACCAAGATTGGGGAAGAGGACTAAGGAGATGCCCCTAGGTTTCCCAGCAGTTGCCCCAGGAGGATGGGAGCTTTGCGAGCTTGTCATTCCAGATCATGCCTCTGTACACCTTTATCTCACTAAGTCTTTATATTTCCATGTTCTACACGGCATTTGCTGCTGGCTGGGCAATAAATGCTTCTAGCAGGCTGTAGATGGCAGATGATAGTCATGGGGTGGGGGGCAAGGGGACACCTTGTACGGATCAGCTTGTCCCAAAATGGCGTTTGTCCATTTCTTTATTGAGCGCTGGAAACGCACTTGTACTCTGAACTGGTTCACTCTGCTCTCATTAAAGACTTGCTACATCGTAGCCTGAGTCTTCTGCAGTTCCTTGTTCTGGAGCCTGGAGGGGTGACCTCCTCTGGAGCAGCTTGTTGCCGCAGGGAAGGTTTGGTTTTTATATGAAATGAGGGTTTCTCCTGCCCCGCTCTTCCCTGTGCTGACAGAAGTGAGTGGTTTGCCGGACCAGTCTCAAGGCAACTTTCTCATCCTGGAACCCTCTCCTGCCCCACAGCAAGCACCTGCTCAGGGAGCAATTCCCGCAGGAGCAGACTTTATTGCCTGTTCCCTCAGGGAGGTTTGACATTTCAAAATGGCATTTCCCCTACATTTTACAGCGATTTTTTTTGGGGGGGGGCTGAGCTAAGGAGAGTGGACATGGAGTCAGGAAAAAAAGGTAGAAGTGGGATTCTTGGCAGATGGGCTCCTTTGGATGGGCTTCCTATGCCAAACTCGCCCAGTGTTTAATGGGTGACAGCAAAGAGTGAAAAAAGAAGAGACAGTAGTTGCTTTATGGATAGGGGACACTGGAGTCTCTGACAATGTAATGAATTGAGTAAAGCCTCTTTTTAAATGCCATGGATATCAGGCAGAACCTTTTCAATCGATGGAAAGAGGAATAGGAGTATTTGCATAAAGCTTGTGAGTATTTATAATGAGGGATTAAGCTGAGCTTGAAAGCCTATTGGTCATCAAAAGCCTTTGACCAAGCTCAACTGGTTTTATTGCCCAGGAGACCTTTGCAGAGGTACTTCTAATTTTGAGAAAATTTACATGGAAATTGCTCAGCAGCCAGGGCACCGGGAGAAGGGAGGTGTCCTTCTTCCAAGGACTGTTCAGATATTTTTATCCCAGCTCTAGAAATTGTCTGTAGAGATAGGATGCAAAATTTTGAATAAAAAATTACAAAAAGCTTTGGAATTTCAGCAAAAGTTTTGTTGGGAAGCTCTAGGTCTCTGGGCCTTGTGCAGCTGCCTTCCTCAAGCCTGCTGCACAGAATAGTCCAAGAGGGAGCAGATGGACAGAATAATGACATTTTCTATGTAGCTTTGCACTGAATGACTCCACTGGTGAGGTTATACAGATTTTGTTTTTGCTGAAAATCCAATGTCTTCAAAAATCTACACAGCTCCTTGATTTGACTTGAAAATTGTGCTGTCTTAGTGCAGACAGTCAGAGAAATGAGGACTTTGGTGCCTTCCAGGGCTCCCTATCCTGAGGATCTGGGGACTCTCACTACCATGGGAGCCTTGACTACAGCTGGGAGCTGTGCCTCCTTGGCTCCCAGCTCAAGAGCAGGCCTGAAGTCACCACATTTCCCTCCCAAGCCAGCCCCTCCCCCAGGCAGGACACCCCAGACCTGCTGATCAGGCCGTAAATATAGGTTTCTGTAGAGGCAATGCAGCTAAAGGCTCCAGTGAGAAGCTGCATAACAAGACGGGGATGAAAAATAATGCTCAGTAGCTGGAAGCACATGGAGGGAAATAATTCGTTCCTGGGATTTGGTCCCAGCATTACCTACCTATTGCATTCAAAAGTAGCAGAAGCATTTTTGGTAAGAGCCTGGAGTATGGCCCAGGTGCCACCCTCTGGCCCATGCCTGTTGAGGTTCACGTCTCCTGCCCACTTCCATCTTCCCTCAGCTGCTTCATGATCTTGAAGGAAACCTTCTCCCTGTAGTCACTCAATATCCTCAGGCTCCTGAAGGATGGGTGCCTTCCCACTGTAGGGGTGGATGAGGTGGGAAGGAGAGGGGAAGTCATGATTTGAGGAAGAACAAGCACAAGAGAGCTGTGGTGGAAAAGGGGAGATTGCTGTGAACAGCAAGTGAGTGGGACCATTCATAATGGAGACTTTGTCTGGGGAGAGTCAGGCTGGATTAGGAAAAGGTTCTTCCCCCAGAGGGTGCTGGGGCACTGACCAGGCTCCCCAGGGAATGGCCACAGCCCCAAGGCTGCCAGAGCTCCAGGAGCACTTGAACAACATTCTCAGGCACAGGGTGGGATTGTTGGGGTATCTTGTTCAGAGCGAGGAGTTGGACTTTGATGATCCTTACGGGTGCCTTCCAATTCAGGATATTCTGTGATACTCTGGAAGCCGCAGGCAGCATGGTGCTGGTGATAGGGCTGGAAGGATGGTGGTGGCTGGATCATTGGTGGGTCAACACAGCACATCAATCTGCAGCTTCTCTGCACATCCAGGTGAGAAGACAAAAATTGTGGTGTGTCAGAGCAGTGGGAGAGGATGAAGAGACAGGTCCACTACTGCCTTTACTGTGTTGCAAAAGGTGTATCCCAGAGTGGCATTGGGGCGCTTGACTGAGGACAACGCTAGGAGAGTAAGCTGCATCAATAGGCAGCACCTCTCATCTGCCTCACTGGGGCAAGGACTGCTGACCAGAGCACTTTGGGATACACCCGGAGACAGCCAGGTGAGAGGTAGAGCCCCTGGAGCTGGGACCCTGCAGGCATAGCAGGAAGAGAGATGGGCCTTGTGTGGCCAGTCCCTGGATGTGTCCCAGGCCAAGCTGGATGGAGCTTGGATGCGGGAGAAACAGGACTTTTAGATAGTAAATGACTATGATTATGCAGAAGCTGATTTATTGTTTACTTTTTAGTTTTAATTATACATTTTAAGATTACTGTCTATGCGATTATGCATTTTTTGATTGGTGCTTTTATGTTGTTTATGTGCTTTGCACGAGGTTTTTAGGCACGATGATTGGTGGTTGTCTAGAACTTTACTGCTTACTTTTATCTTGGGTCTTCCAATTCCGGTATTTTGTTTTTTAGCTCCTTCTCTCCTGATTTAGTACAATTAATGTTTTAGTGGCCTTAAAGGCTCTGAACAAGTTGTAGAAAAACACTTAAAAACTGCTTATTTAGTACACCTGTTATAAACATTGGTCTAAACTAAGAAATATACAGAAAAACAGTTAAGTGTGTGAAGAAACAGCAAAATAAGCAGAAAAACAACTAGGCAGCAAAATATGGAAAAAACCAGCTAAATATAGTTTGGCTGGTGCATATGATACAAAGCACGGCTTGGACTTCTTCAGACATGTCACTGTGGCTCAAACTTGTGCAGTATTACTACACTTGGAGCAAGTTTCCAGACTGAGAAAGGGGGGATAAAGTCGCTGCATGGCCAGGATAAGAGGGAGGAGAGGGCACCACTGAGGATATCCCACCCCAGACACCCATGGATCAAGCACAGGGCAGGGGCTCAGGTTGCCCTCCTTACCACACCTGGGGAGCCAGACAGGCAGTGGCTCTGCCAAGGGCTCTGCTTCCTCAGGGCTGGAGATCCCATAAAACAGGAAAATAACAGGCTGCCCACATGTGTGAGTCACAGGGGAAGAAGCAGGCAAATTAAAAGGCACTGGCATGCTGGTCTGGCCCTCCTGGTGCTCCCTGTGGGAATCAGGCTCACAAGACTTACATCCCACGTCCCTGTTGGCTCCACCAGCCCTGTGTCACCCTGAGCCCACATCACCAGCAGACATTGCTCCTGGCTGTCCTGCATCCTCCTGTGCTCTGAGCTCTTGCTGTGGAGGGCAGCCCTCAGGGAGAGACGGGGATGAGCGCAATAAAAGCGGAGGCCAGATCCCAATGCTTTGTAGGGTCCTGTGAAGGAATCTAAGTTTTGCACTCAATAATTGTTTGATTAAACATTCCAGGGCTGTTAATTCACGTTTGCTGACAGGTGTCTGCATACCTCCCAAAGAGGAGAAGGGTGATGTAGTTTCTGCCGTGCGGGGTAGCTCCTGTAAGCACTGGTTACATGGGGTTGAAGGAGCTGGGTGTCTGTTGGGGGTTATGAGACCTGGCAATCATGTGGTGCAGTGTTTACCTTGCCTTCTCCCCTCCACCTCTCTATAATACGAAAGGCTGTGGCTGAACCATCCTCCCAGTTTCTCTCCGTCAGCTCAGGGGGCTTGCATGGGGGGAATCTCTGCTCTGACACAGCCATTGTGTTACAATCTGCATTGGAGGTTTGCTGCTGTCTGCTGATCCTCTCTTTACACGGTTCTCCTTGTGTGAAGGGAGGTTCCCAGCAGTTCGGGCTCCTGTAGCAGCTCATCTTCCCACTCCAGCACAGCTACAGGCAGCCCAACCCTCAGGAACTGTGTCCTGAAAAATTCCCCATGTCCTGCCCTGGAGCTGTGCCCCCATGGCACCCATAGGAGCACCAGCACCCTGCTGACCCCCATGGGAGCTGGGAAAAAAGAGCAGATGGGGGAATTTGCTGGTTACCCAGCACTCACAGCTCCTGTCCCTTGTCCCAAAGCCACATCAGGATATGTGGGGCTGTGACATGATTTGGAACAGGGCTGGTCCCACATCCTGGTTTGGCAAATTCCTGGAGGTAGTATGGAGGCTCAAGGGTCAGCAGCAAAGTGCTGTCGGAGCAGGGCATGTAGCTCAGCAGAAGAGGGTAGCAGGGGATGTAGCTCAGCGGGAGAGCGCTTGCTTTGCATGCAAGAGGCCCTGGGATCAACCCCCAGCATCTCCATGTCCTTTTGCCTCTCCGGATCCCTCTCTGCTGGATGCAGGGCTGCTGGAGTACCTTCAAAAAGCCCTGGGGTTGCCTTCTGGCATGGCTGGCCTGGAAATTTCTCCTCGAGGCTGTGGGTGTGCTGGGGAAAAGCACAGCCTCTGCTATACCCCAAAATCCAAACTGTAGGGCTGGGGAGGCAAAAGGGGTGCAGCACTCCAGATTGTTGGTGTAGGGATAGGTGTCTTGCACTTTTGGGTGCAAGAGATCCTGAGTTCAGCTCCTGAATAAACCCTCCTTTGGATACAACCCCTCCTTTTTGGGGACAACCCTTCCTTTGGATAAAGCCCCAGCTATGGCGACGACCCTTTGTTAGGATAACTTCTTTGGGGATTGTACCCCTGCTGCTCTCTGCTGACCAGGTGCAGGATGATCAGCCTTTGCATCCCCTAGCTCCCTGCAAATAATACCCTGTGAGGTGGCTGCAGCGTCTCTCATTCAGCTAATAGCATTTTTGACACAGAAACACGACCCCTGCATAGCTAGGAGAATCTGCCCTCCCAAAAGTCTTCACTGTAGGGGATGTAGCTCAGTGGGAGAGCGCTTGCTTCGCATGTAAGAGGTCCTGGGTTCAATCCCCAGCATCTCCAGTAGTTTTGTAATTTTTTTCTCCCCACTTCCTCCACGAGGCGGCGATGATAAACTCCTTTTATATGAGGCTTTCCCAAAGAATATTCCCTGCATCATGGCTGTGCGGCCCATCTGCGGCCTAAATGGCAGCACAAACCCCACGCTCTGCTTTCTTCCACTTACCCGACAGCCTCTTCCCCGCTTCGGAGGGGTCCAATGAGGACCACGGCGGGGCCTCGTCGGGCCCCCAGTGTCCTCTCTGCAACGCGTACCCAGAATCCAGCGATGAGTGCCCAAAATGAAGGGCTCGTCCGGGATTTGAACCCGGGACCTCTCGCACCCTAAGCGAGAATCATACCCCTAGACCAACGAGCCGAAGTGCACAAAAATGTCCCGCACCGCCCCCCCCGACCCGGGACATGCCGGACACTTCCCCGCTTCTCGGCAAAACGCGATGCGCTCTGGCGCGGGGCCGGGCTGTCCCCCGTGCCCCGGGGCCCGGGGCCGTGATGGCCGAGGGGTGAAGGCGTTGGACTCGAAATCCAAAAGGGGTTTTGTACGCAGGTTCGAATCCAGCTCTCAGCCATGGCTTTCACCCATCACCCGGATACCGACGCTGGGAGTGTTAGGGTGCCCTCCCTGGGGGTCCCGGGAGAAGCTGATATGAGAAGGTCATTGGCAGCCAGGGCAGTCCCTTTCCTACCTCGGGAGCAGCTCAGTGCCCCAGGCAGGGACCATGAAGCCCCCAGGTTTGCGGCACACCCGGTATTCTCCCGGTTTTACAGACCCGGGACAGGTGAGGAAAAAGATACTGACTGGCGTGAGGAGATGAAACAGTTTTTTGTTTTACTGAGTGGATGCCGACTAATCACCCTGTCCCACATCCTTGGGAGAGCAGTGCACCCCACCTTGTTGGTCCAACTCCTAGAAGAGGTTTTGTACACCACCAGCCCTGCTTCCCAGCTGCTCCTCCCAGCACCGATGCTCACCCCTAGAGGCACCCCGAGACTCGTGGGGAAGGAAAACAAAGTACTCCAGTGCCCTGCAGCCTCCGGGCAGGGGAGGGAAAGAGCCTTGGGCATTTCTACACAGCCTTGAGATGCCAGGAGGCAGCGCCAGGCCTTTCCTAGGGAGCTCTGACAGCCCAGCATGCAGCAGAGAGGGGTCTATAGAGACAAAAGGACATGCAGATGCTGGGGGTGGATTCCAGGACCTCTTGTATGCAAAGCAAGCACTCTCCCACGGAGCTACATGCCCTGTGCAAGGGCAGAGAGGTAGCCCTGGGATGCCCAGGCTGGGGTGGGAATACCATGGTTTAGGGTCCCTTCCCCGACTCTCCATTTGGAGTTGCTCCTGTGTTCCTGTGCTGTGATTAAATTGCCTTAAGGGTCCAGACGTCAGAGACTTTGCCAGGGGAAACCTGTGGCTGAGCCAGTGAGGAAACCATAGGGTGACTGGATGGGAGAAGAGTGCACAAGGAGCCATGTAGGGCCCTTCTTGGATCACCTGGAGCTGCCCAATGAGGCAGCTGGGGTTCTGTGCAGCCTCTAACACTCTGGTGAGAGAACTTGTGAGAGAAACTCACACAGCCTGTGAAGAGAACTTTATAACACCTAATATGAAGTTTCAGAGTTACACATTAAGCAGCAGAGAATCTGAAAAATATAAAAGCTAAAACCCAATGCTTCACTGAGAGCAGGGAGGTGCCTCTTGCTGTGGCCATGAGATGCCAGGTCCAGCACCTCCCACTCCCAGCGCCTGTTTTCTCCCCTAAAGCCCCTCGCCAGCCATTTGCAGCAGTGGAAATGGCCGGTGCTTTTTCTGCCACATTTCTCCATGGAGCATCTTGCAAAGACGATCCCCCATGAGTGGTGTTTGTTCTCAGTAGCAGCAAATGGCTGTGTCTGTGTGCCAGGGGCTGTCCATGCATGGGCGCCCTTTGCTGTCCGTGCCTGGGGTGCCTCTGCTGTCCGTTTACGGGGCAGCCCTTGCTGTTCGTGCATGGGGGCCTTTTTCTGTTCATGCATGGGGGCCTTTTGCTGTTCGTGCATGGGGGGCTTTTTCTGTTCATGCATGGGGGCCTCTTGCTGTTCGTGCATGGGGGCCTTTTTCTGTTCGTGCGTGTGGTGTCTTTGCTGTTGGTGCCTGGGGTCCTGCAATGGTGGGGGGGATAGGGGTAAGGGGGGAGTGCAGTGAGCAGTGTGGGAAGTGTGAGTTGGTGGCATGTGGGAGGTATGGAAGGGTTGTAAAGGGTTGTAGGGGTGCGTGTGCGTTGTGTCCCTGTGCAGGCAGGGCACCGTGTGGCAGCGTGTGCGCAGAGTGGCGTCTTGGCAAGAAGTGGGGAAGTGTCCTGGATGTGCCAGGCCGGAGGGGAGGGGCAAGGATGTTTCTGTGCCTTGGCTCGTTGGTCTAGGGGTATGATTCTCGCTTAGGGTGCGAGAGGTCCCGGGTTCAAATCCCGGACGAGCCCTCTTTTGGGCACCCAGCACCCCCCTGCCATGCGGCTGGTCCCCCAGCACCGGTGGTCACCGCAAGAGACACTGGGAGCCCCGTGGGGAAGGGACACTGGGTGTCTGCACACTCCATAGCTCCTGGGTAGGAAGAGAAGTCTCCACGGGCATTTCCTTACTGCCTGCCTTGGGGTACGAGGAGGTAATCCCAGGTCAACCGTGCCCACAGGAGCCTCAAGGATTTTTTTTGTGGGGGTACCTAGGGGTGTCTGGCTGCCGTGCATGCAGCAGGGAGGAGTCTGGAGAGGCAAAAGGATATGGAGATGCTGGGGGTCGATCCCAGGGCCTCTTGCATGCAAAGCAAGCGCTCTCCCGCTGAGCTACATCCCCCCTGTGCAAGAGTAAAGGGAGTTGGCCAGCCCCTCGTTCCACTCTCCCCCCACGGCTCCAAACCCAAATGTCACAGGCTACACTCCACCCTCTCCACTGCTGCTTCCAAGGCGCTCCTCCTGGTTGAGGGAGCTGGTCGCTCAAAACACTGTGCCCATCCCTGCTCTACAGACAACACTGTTTCCCGCCCTCCATCCCCGCCCTGGCCCCACCACACGTGGGTGCCCAAAAACAAGGGCTCGTCCGGGAGTTGAACCCGGGACCTCTCGCACCCGAAGCGAGAATCATACCCCTAGACCAACGAGCCAGGTAATGCTTCAATACAGAAAAGCCTTTTTTCACTTCGACTGCTCACAGAACTGCCTGGGGTGAGATTGGACTTCTTCTTGTCTCTGAGGGATGGTCACCGTTGAGACATCACCCTTGTCCTTGCCTGGGTGTCGGGATGTCACCTGGGCGTATGTAGCACATTGCTCTGCCTGGAATGGAGGAAACAACTCAATGCTCTATTTCCCAAACTATCAGTGCTAAATGAAGAAAAAAGGGTCATGTTGTTTTTGGCATTGAATTAAGCTGAAACAAGTCTGACTCATCAATCCCAAATTTAAACATCCTGATAGTGAGATGAAGATATAGTAGAACTGGTAAAATACCCGGATAAAGGAATAAACAAGTAATATTACTGATAACTTTACTAAAGCTGTTGAGCAGTCACAGCTGGCCTGGACATATCTGGCTCACACTCCATCCTTTTATACTATAAAAGTATAAAAGTCCCAAATTTGAATGGCAGGGTTTTTTGACATATCCTTTCTTGAAGTATGTATGGAAATTCCTCCGTGGAGTGGGGACACTCCTCAAGGTCACTCCTTAAGGCTGAGCTGAACAAATTTGCTCCTAGTCATTGGTCTGGGTTAGAAACATCAACCTCTACTTAATAATTTGTTTTGGTAGCTTTAATATATTTTCTTTAATATAATTACTTCTATATTCCTTCACAATGCACTATATTGTAACAGCTGTTATAGTGACTATATTGTGTAGTAAATAATTCTGATATAGATCTTTTTTGTCTAATCATCATAACAAATCATATATATTTATATATCTGCTTTATTTTTAATTCTGCAGAATAAGGCTGTATAAAGCTTCTATTACACCTATACAATATTTTAGAGAGAACCACTGACAAAGTCTGTGGCTAAGGTTGGATCCAGCCACACCCAGGCTCCTCTGGGAAAAGTTTAGAAAGCCAGGGCTTCCTCTCTGCACCTCATGATTCAGTGGGAGTTTCTAAACTTCGTCTGAAGCTCCCACTCTGCCCAGCACAGCATGGCTATGGGCTGCACCTGCCTCGTTTTAAAATAGGGCCACGAGGAGCAGGGGGAGTCAGCAAAACCCCCAGGTGTGGGGAGTTCAGACAGGGGATGTAGCTCAGTGGGAGAGCACTTGCTTCGCATGTAAGAGGCCCTGGGTTCAATCCCCAGCATCTCCAGCTTTTTTCCCTTTTCAAACCCACCTCTCCTCCACGTGCCAGTGATGATAAACTCACATCTGCCTCTGGAAGGGCTCCCCAAAGGTGGAGGACGCACCATGGCAGAGCTTCCCCCTGAGGCTGCAGTGGCAGCATGGCCCCCACTCAGCTGTCCCCCACTGCCCTGGCAGCTCCTTCCCAACCCAAGAGTGGACCTGCCCTGGCCATGGCTGAGCTCTGCCTGTGCCCATGGGCACCTGGCAACACCGTGCTTCTGGCAGTGATGGGACCATCCCAGCCCAGGGGCTGCACAGCTAGAAAGGCTGCCTGTGCCTTCTGTGCCAGGCAGTGCCTCACCATCCTTGCCCTGACATTGCAGAGGCCATGCCTGGCCACAGGTGCTCAAAAGGAGGAGTCATCCAGGAGCTGAGCCTAAAGTCCACAAGCCCACCACTACTCAGTGCAAGAGCACTGCCCCATCCCTGTCTACTGCTCTCCAGGGACCAAAATCCTGAGGGAATGGGTCACCGTGACATCCCACCCCCATATGGCTATGGGTAAAACCTGTCGCTGTGAGCAGGATTCGAACCTGCGCAGGGAATCCCTATTGGATTTCAAGTCCAACGCCTTCACCCCTCGGCCATCACAGCCACTGGTGGCTCCTGCCTAGGTGAGGACAGCCCGGGACACCCTACTTTGCTTCAGGTTATGCCATCCCCCAGCCTGGTGTGGGGCTCTGCTCAGCCTCAGTACCCATACCTGGAGGCTTGGGAAAAGGGAACATGCAGGGATATTTACTGATGGCTGGAAAAAAAATCAGGTGCCCTGGCCATGAGGCAGGCAGCACAGGGAAGCATCCTCCAAGGATGCCCAGGGATACAGCAGCTCTCAGAGGGAAAAAGACACGGAGATGCTGAGCGTAGATCCCACGGCGTCTTGCATGGAAAACAAGCACTCTCCCGCTGAACTACATCCCCTTGTGCAAGGCAGGGAGAGGGTGTGGCTGAGTCCCCTTATCCCTGGGGCACACACTGCCAGCCTCGGGGGTCCATGCTGCCCACCCAGCCAGAAAGGGGCACCCAGCCTTTTGTGCCAGGGCCCTGGTTATGCCACAGTCCCATGTACCAGCCAAAGAAGGTAAATGCCCAAAAGGTGGGCTGATCCAGGAGCTGAATCCAGGACCTCTCACACCTTGAGAATCATGCCCCAGATCTGTGCCCCAAAATTCTGAGAATTGAGGAGAGCGGCTGATGCTGCCTTTTTCCCCTTGGCAGAGCCTGGAACAAGGAAATCCATCTTACATTGCCCAGGAGTTGGGGCCGACATTTGTAGGTGTCCATGGTGCATAACTTCCCTAGATCCAGTGACCACAGTGGCATGTGGACTATGAAGACAGCAAGGACTCTTAGGCACAATCCTGCCCTTGCACAGGGGATGTAGCTCAGCGGGAGAGCACTTGCTTTGCATGCAAGAGGCCTTGGGACCAACCCCCAGCATCTCCATGTCCTTTTGCCTCTCCAGACTCCTCCCTGTTGGAGGGGTCCCCCAGGTCCCCCCAAAAAGTGCTGGTGCTGCCTGAGGACATGGCAAGCCCAGGAATGGGAGGGAGGGACGACAGCAGTGGTGCACAGTGGGTGCCCACATCCTAGCCAGCCCCCTGAGCCGCCCCACTCATCTTGCCCAGCCCCAAGCTGCAATGACTGGAAGGGAACAAAGGGAAGACCCCAGAGAGCTCTGCACCTCCAGAGAAAAACAAGACAGGCTCTGACCAAAGGAAAGATTTCTCTGTGAGTTAGACCCATATCTCCTCATATCTGAAGGTGGAAACACACCCCAAACCTGCACTGTTTGGCACCTTGCCCCCACTACCCTGGGCTTGCGTTTGTTCCAGCTGGCCCATGGGTAAAAGGAGATAACCCCATCTCCAAGACCCAGGGGTGTCTTCAACCTCTCCTGGTGCTCCAGGCCTTCTAGAACGGGAGGATTTTCCCAGACCACTGTCCATGGCTCCCTGCCCTACGATGCTACTTATTCCCTGATAGCAGGAAAGGAATTGTAAGATGCCGTGAATAAACATCACGGGGTAAACTCCCATCCAGCGCGTTCGGTAAAACCTGTCGCTGTGAGCAGGATTCGAACCTGCGCAGGGAACCCCTATTGGATTTCGAGTCCAACGCC
>JANRGV010000104.1:91655-129242 GCA_024734035.1 Alethe castanea
GCCGAGGGGTGAAGGCGTTGGACTCGAAATCCAAAAGGGGTTTTGTACGCAGGTTCGAATCCAGCTCTCAGCCATGGATTTTACCCAGTATCCATGCTGGAGGTTTCTGCAAGGAGTTGTCCTCCCCCACTAGCAACAGTGGTCATGTTGGAGTGACTTGGCTGTCCAGTGCGGTAATCCACAGCATCTTGCTGATTGCAGCAGATCTTTTTCCTTCATCCATTAATTGGTGCTGGTGAGTGCTGCCATCTGTTTCCACAGAGCCCTTGTGCACAGAGCTGTTCCAAGCACAGCAGAGCCAGTACCATGGTGTTTATCCAAGCCCCTTTCTGTCTGTTGGCCACAGATCGATTCAGTTAATGAGAAACTCCGGCTTGGGAAAGAGGCAACGGGTCAGCTGCTGAGAGGCTTCTGCTTCACAGTCAGACGGGAAAGGTCAGGAAAGCAGAACGGTGTGAAGAGCCGAGCCGGGGGCTGAGGGGTGCAGCAGACCCTGGGACCATGGCCAAGCTGGTGGAATGTGTCCCCAACTTCTCAGAGGGGAATAACAAAGAGGTGAGGGAATACATGGAAGGGCTGAGAGAGGGGTGGGTGACACTCGGGTGCTGACAGCCAGGTTTCCCCTTGAAGGGCGGTACCCACTGCTAGACTCTGCCATGCCTCCTTTCACTACCTGGCTAGTGCCAAAAATGCCTGAAGGTAGTCTTGGCTCCCTTATGGCACCTCGATGAGTAGTGGAGGCTCAGACCTCCTCCACCATTGCCTGCAGGTTGCTGTAGCACCAGGTCTGAGGTTGGTCTGGGATACCTCTGCAGAGAAATACTGCTTGCAGTTGCTGTGCCAAAAGATGCTGTCCAGGTTAATGGAGTCTGTCCTGGGCAACAGTGTTCAACTGAACTTTGGCTCTGCCAGTGGCAAGAAAGTTTAGCAAACCCAGCATGGCTGTAAAAACACTGCCTCCTCCAGGGAAGAGGCTTGGCAGAACCAAATGTGTTGGGAAGTTGGCAGGTAGATGTATCCTCAGGAACATCAGTTTTGGTGGCACTCTGTGACATGCAGCAGCAACAGGGTGTGTCTCCCTCACCATGGCCAGGGGTGCCCCAAACCCCCTGGGTGGGAGTGGGATGCTTGTGCAGGGCTGCATCCCCAACGGGGTCATCCTCAACCTCATCACCAGTGGGAAGGGGGAGAGCTGAGATGTCCCCTCTCTTGAAAAGTCATGGCTATTATGCAGTCCCAGCCCTCTCAGACCCCTTGTCCATCCACTGTCTGGCAGGTCATCGATGCGGTGGCACAGGCCATCTCCCGGACACCAGGCTGTGTGCTGCTGGATGTGGATGCTGGCGCCTCCACCAACCGCACCGTCTACACCTTTGTGGGGTCCCCTGAGGCTGTGGTGGAAGGGGCACTGAGTGCGGCCCGTGTGGCTGGGCAGCTCATTGACATGAGCCAACACTCAGGTGAGCTTGGGAGAGGCTCAGGGGCTGGGTTGACACAAAGGGGGCTGCCATGCTGCTGGGACAAATCATGGCACTGGAACAGGGACTGTGGTCACAGACCCAGGCCTGACAGAGTTTAAGAAATGTTTGCAATGTTCTCAGGCATATGGTGGGATTGTTGGGGCTGCCCTGTGCAGGGCCAGGTGTTGGAATCCATCATGCTGGTGGGTCTCTTCCAACTTGGGTTATTCTGTGATTCTATAATTTTCTCACAGCAATGTGTTCAGTCTGTGAGAGTGTGGGAAAGGGCTGTTCTCCCGTCTTGTCTGCTTGTTCTTCCCACCTCCCATTCCTATATCTGCCCCGCCACCAGGTGAGCACCCTCGGATGGGGGCCTTGGATGTCTGCCCCTTTGTACCAGTGAGGAATGTCAGCATGGAGGACTGCGTCACCTGTGCCCACATCTTTGGGCAGCGCTTGGCAGCAGAGCTGGGCGTGCCTGGTGAGTGCGGTCAGGAACCTCTCCACATTCCATCCCACCCTGTATGATTCCAACTGCTGGAGAAAGTGCCAGCCGCTGCCTGGTGGTGCTCACACCCGGCTGTGTCTTGCAGTTTACCTGTATGGAGCGGCGGCACGGCACGAAAGCAGGAAAGCCCTGCCCTCCATCCGTGCTGGGGAGTACGAGGCGCTCCCTGAGAAGGTGAGCCTGGTGGTGGCACAGGCGGGGCAGACCTGACCTGTACTTCCTTGGCTTCAGGGAGCATGCTGGGGGCTGCTGCACACCCTTTGCACCAAGAGGAGCTGGTGACACAGGTGGTCATGGCAGATTCCAGCTGGGGAGGGAAATGCCCTCCTTGGGAGGATGGCATGTGCTCCTGGGCACTGCAAGCCTACATGCTCTCCTCCCTCCTCCCCAGCTTGCAAAACCAGAGTGGGCTCCTGATTTTGGGCCCCCAACTTTTGTCCCCCGGTGGGGGGCCACAGTGACAGGTGCTCGGACCTTCCTTATTGCATACAACATCAACCTGCTGTGCACCAAGGAGCTGGCTCACCGCATCGCCCTCAACATCCGCGAGCAGGGCCGTGGCCCTGACCAGGTATGCCTGGAGCATGGGCATGCCAGGAGCATGCATGCCTATGCCCACACCTCCTGGGCTGTGTCCTGAATGTGGCAGTTGTTGGCAGCCCGGGCGCTTGAAGAAGGTGCAGGGCATCGGCTGGTATTTGGAGGAGGAGAACATGGCCCAGGTTTCGACGAACCTGCTGGACTTCGAGACCACACCGCTCCACACCGTCTATGAGGAGATCTGCCAAGATGCACAGGTGCGTGGCCTGGGGTGCTTGTTCCCAAGGGGGCTTCCCAGAGGATGTCTCCCACCGAGTTTTCTTCCCCACACTCAGGTCAGGCTCTGGTTTCTTTCATGCTTAGCTCAGCCAAAGTGCTGAATGGCACAAAGCCTGCAGAAACTCAGCAACTTGCTACAAGCCCCAGCTCCTCTGTTGAAAGCTTTTCTGTGAGCTTCCCACGTCCTGGGAAGGGATGAGGACCACCAGGCTGGAGTAGTAGTGGCAGCAGGGCTCTGGGGAAAATCATATTTCTGATGTCCTTTGCAGGAACTGAATCTCCCTGTGGTGGGGTCTCAGCTAGTGGGGCTCGTTCCCAAGAAGGCTATGCTGGATGCAGCTGAGTTTTACATCAAGAAGGAAAAACTCTTCATCCTGGAGGAGGAACAGAAGATCAGGCTGGTAATGTGACTTTTCCTGCTGCCTACCCTGCTAAGGGTGGGATCATGAGAGACATATCCCACCCCCCACCAGTCTCCCAAAGTGGCACTGAGCAGAGATTTGAGACTCCTCAGGCCCCAGGCATGACACTTGTCTCCTGGGTGGATTCTAGAGTTGGACAGCAAGTGAAACAAGTTGCTTTATTGTGCTGAGGATGCCAAGATGCACGGGAACAGGAACCACAACCCATGAGGACTGAGCGTGGGTAGCAGCTGTTTGTCTTGCCTGCATGGAGGCCAAGAGAGGAAGCAGCTGTCCCCAGAGCTCAAGGACAATGTGTGGCATTATGGGAGGCTGTCCCAGGGAGTAAGCTGGAAAGGAGGAGAGAGGCTCTGCTGTCCCACTGCAGGAGGGAGGGACTTTTCCAGCCTGTGGGGAACGTGCTAGATAAGAGCAAGCTAATGATTTATCAGTACATTCCCAGTCATTTGGACATGACCGCACACCGCCCCCAAGTCTAGGATGGGATGGGCTGGTGGTGCCAGCTGTCCTCTCCCTGGGTGGCAACCCAGTCCCAGCGCTGACTCACCCATGGTTAATTAGCAGTGGGGAATGCGGATGCAGCAGGACTTAGGTGACAGGGCTGACACAGCAGTGCTGCTTCTTGCAGGTGGTCAACCGACTGGGCCTGGACTCCCTGTCTCCATTTCACCCCAAGGAACGCATCATCGAGTAGGGATCCACATCCTACTTCTTGTACTGGTGCCCATTCCTGCCTGAATGGGGGGATCCTGCTGCCTGCATCCTGCGCTCAGCTTGTCTTGGGAGTGGCGGCTGGTCCCAGCTCATCTCCACAGCCTGGGCTATCTCTGCTGGGTGTTGTGCAGGAGCAGGGTGGTCCCTGCTCCCAAATGCTGATGGTTGTGAATGTGGAGTGGGGGATCTCCAGGTTGTTTTAGCAGGCAGTGGGAGCAGGTCTTGTGGCCAGATTTGAGTTTTAAATTCCTAACCCTACCCCCATGCAAAATTTCACTGCCTCTGGTTCACATGCTGCAGCACCTGGTGTGAAACATGAGTCCATGCGGGGAAAAGAAGGGAAATCTGTCCATGAGGTGAAGTCCTTGTCACCCCTCCTGGGCCATGGCTGCAGGGAGGGATGCTTCTGTCCCACCAAATGCTGTTTACATCAGCCCAACCTGCCTAATGCAGAGCAATCCCCACACCACCTGTGTTCCCCAGCTGTCCCCATGAGGTTCCCGGTCTGTACCCTGACCCTTAGGCTGGGTTAGTTCCCTACCCATTCACAGGGTCGATGCTGGAGAAGACAGTGCTGGGTAAGAAGGGTCTGGCTGGTGGTGCTGCCCCTGCACCTGGAGGGCTCTAAACCACCTGTGCTGCAGGTATTTGGTGGAGGCAGGAGAGGTGGATGGAGGGCTGGTGGCCAAGCCACTGGGAGCCTTTGTGCGAGCAGTTGGAGCGAGGTCGGCAGCGCCGGGAGGAGGCTCCGTGTCTGCAGCTGCGGGAGCCCTGGTACGTGCCTCATACTGAGACGGAGGCCTGGGGGTCCTGGGTGTGCCAAGTGGAACTGGCGTGGTGGCAGCAGTGGGCACTGTGTCCTACTGGAGGATTTCCCCTGGCAGGGAGCAGCGCTGGGCAGCATGGTGGGGCTGATGAGCTACGGGAAGCGGCAGTTTGAGGACCTGGACCCCATCATGAGGAAGCTGATCCCCCCTTTCCACCAGGCCATGGAGGAGCTGGTGGCAATGGTGGATGCTGACTCCCGTGCCTTCAGCAGCTACATGGTGAGGTCCCACCAGAGGCATCCTGAAGGGAAACAGGGGGCCTTTCCAGCTGGGAGGAAGGCTGGGATTGCTGTGTTCTGGATTCCTTAGGAGCAGGGCTCTGGCCTTAGAATCATAGAATCATTAAGGATGGAAAAGACTCCCAAGATTATCAAGTCCAGCCTTCTACTGAGGACACCCATGCCCACTAAACCATATGGCAAAGTGCCACGTCTGCTTGCTTTTCGAACACTTCCAGGGATGCTAAACCCAGGGCCAGGGGAAGGGACATCCTCACATAAGGGAGTTTTGTAAGAGTGTGGGAGCTATGGGATCTGCCCTGACCCCCAGTGCAAGACATGGTCTGGGTGACGGCAGCAAACCTGCTTTTCTTTGCCTGCAGGAAGCCTTGAAGCTGCCCAAGAACAGCCCTGAGGAGCGGGAGAGGTGAGCTGGGCTGGTGGGCACTGGCTCACTGTGGCGGCACAGCCACCCAGCACTCACGCCAGGGATGTCTCCCCTCCCAGGCGCAGGGCTGCCATGCAGCAGGGGCTGAAGACAGCCGTGGGAGTACCCTATGGCCTGGCAGAGAAGGTGAGCAGGCTCTGGCCTGCTCTGAAGGAGCTGGCACGACACTGCAACCTGGCCTGCAAATCTGATATCCAGGTATGGCCCCAGCTCACACACTTGCCCTGCAAGGTGCTCCCTCATGCCCTGACCTCCAGGATGCATCTGTCCAGCTGTGCTTCCCAAAACGGCCGGGAGTTTCCACCCAGTAATTCTTTGGCAGCCACTTCCTGAGAACGCCAACACATTGGAAAACACTGCGTGCTGCTGGGTGGTACAGGGTGGGAGTCCTGCAGCATAAGGGTCTGACCTTCTTCAGCTCCGTACAGCGGAGCTGGTTCGCCAGGAGAGCTTCTCGCAAGCCCGACTTTTCCTAGGTGGCAGCCAAAATGCTGGAAGCGGCGGTGTTCGGAGCCTACTTCAATGTCACGATCAACCTCAGGGACATCGCGGACGACGAGTTCAAGCGTGTGGTGAGCAGGGCCGCGCGGGCGCCCCCTGGCGGCGCGACTGAGGGGCGGAGATGGCGGCGGCGCCCCGGGACCCCTGGCGTCCCTTTGAAGCCGGCGAGACGCGTGGGGTGCACGGTGAATGGCTCTTCTGGCCTGCCGAGTGGCAAATGACGCGTCTTGTCCCCACACAGATGTCACAGAAGGTCTCCGGGCTGCTGGAAGAGGCGAAGCAAGGCTCGGCGGTCGTGCTGGCGCTGCTGGACAAGCGGGTGGCCTGAGAAGGGCTCGGGAGTGCTCGGGGGGTTCTGCAGTGGCAAATACAGCTGGGAAATACTCTTGTCCCTGCCTAGGCTCTGTTGGTCTCCGCCTCTGGAGAGCTGCTCTGCTTAGGCACACACAGCATCCTATCCCCTGGTGTTTCCCTGGACAAAGGGGATTTTTGCTGCTTGGGGCTTGGACCCCAGGCTCTATCTTCCCATCTCTAGGGCAGAAGTAGACGTCTGGGTTGGCAGTGCCTGGGACCACAGTGATCCCAGCAGAACGGATGGCAGGATCCCTGTGGCACTAGGCCTGCAAGGAGATCCCTGTGCATGAGCACCTCCTGACCCTGCACAGTCCCTGTGTTCAGAAACCCCCATGAAACACCCTCCTACCCGAGATCCGGGGCAAGACCTGGCACAGTCCCTTTCTGCCAGGTGTCTTTCAGGCTGTGTGTGACAATTCCGGCCTGTTGAATTGCCTGGGAAGGGAGCACTGCCAAACATGAAGCACCATCAGGGGGGATGGGGTGGGTTGTGATGGGAGAAACCATGCACCCTCCTCATAGATCCTCCAAGAGGAAAACCTGAAAATCAGGGGGTCCAGCCCTGCCTCCTGTCCCTGTGGACCGGGTGTGAGAGCAGGTCCTGTGTCCTCCACCCGCACACCGCGGCAGCACCCTGAACAGTGCCTGGCCCGCGCACCCCGCTGTCCCTCAGCCCCGTCTGTGGCAAGGTCACCCCCCTGTTCCTGGGCACTGTGCCTGAGCGGGAAGCACCGAGCTGGGGTTCATGGTGGGGCCAGCTGACTCACTCCATCCATCCCTCGGCGCCTGTGTTTATTATCCCTGTGGGACCTTTGTGCCGCATGGGAGCGGCGCGTTGGCGCTTTTCGCGTGCCCGTGGTGACGGCTCGGTGACAGCGCTCCGGTGTCGCCCCTGCCCGCCGCACCCCTTCTCACCGGGGCGGGGCCCCGCTATTTAACGGGCGCCCGTCAGCCGGGAGAGGCGTGCCCAGCACGGAGATCCCGGGTGCTTCCGGCATTGCCTCTTCTGGGAACTTTTCTGCAGGTTTGGTGAGTGCGGGCCAGCGGGAGAGGACGGAGACAGCGGCAGCATGGGCACCCGTGGGTCAGGGTGCACTGTCCCCATGGCTGGCTCTGCACCCAGGCAACTGTCCCCAGTCCCTTGTGGCCCACGAGGACCTGAGCTCAGCACCCAGGCTGGGCCAATATGGGTTTATTTTTATTAACAATGGAAACCGCATGCCTGGGCTTTGGGGGTGCATGGAGAGGGTCGGCACTGTTACCAAAGGGACAGGACGGCGGTCGAGGTCTGGGGGGAATGGCACTCCTGGGGAAGGAAGCATGGTCCTTGTGCTGGGGGCAGACATGTGGGACAGAGGAGACAGGTCCCAGTTGCTGGCTGGGTAATGTCCCGTGGCAGGAGGTGACTGCTATTGACTGTCCTTCCCTTTCAGTTTGGAGACCACTGAGGATGTGTGATCCCAACCAAGGTGAGGGGCCGTGGGGCCAGGTAGGGCTGTGGGTACCACACAGCCATGAGGGCTTAGAGGCGAGCTCTGTGCCATGGCTACAGACACCTGGGGGTTTACCTCCACCCAAAGGGTTGTGTGGTGTCCTTTGGGAGGATGAGGTAGACCGTGGTGGGTCGTTTGGGTGGAAGGGTACGCCAGCTCTCTGCACTGTCAGTCTGGGGAGAGCCTGTCTCTGCCCACTAACAGCCTCCTCTTCTTCCAAGGCCCGCCACGACCATACCTTGCTGTGTGCCCTCCCGCCCCTCCAGGATACGCCGGTCCTGGCACAGGTCCCTATCCTGGTGGCATTGCAGTTTGCCCTCCCGCCCCTCCGGGACACCCCAGTCCTGGCACAGGTCCCTACCCTGGCGGCGTGGCAATCTGCCCCCCGTGCCCTGCTCCACCTGGCCAGCACCCCCACGGGCAAGCCCCATCAGGGCATCATCCCCATGGGCACCAGAAGCACCATAAGAAGCACCATAAAAAGGATCATAAGAAGAAGCACTGCAAGCACCATGAAGGCAAGGTAAGAGTGGGACAGCAGTGAGCCCTTCCCTAATTCTGCTGTGGTCTTTTGGACCCCCTCCCCATACCACAGCATCTGGCCTGAGCAGCTGGGACTCTTCTCTCCTACCCTGTAGTAGCTGGAAGATACTGCCCAAACTTCAGTAGCTTTTTTTAAATGTGGAATCTTGTTAGATTAATAAATAGGCAAGAATGAGTCATATTAAGTGAGTCATTTGAAATTCCTTGAAGCCATTTAAAGTGATGACATGCACGGGGTGCACTGTGTAGTGTATTAAATCGCAGGACTTTGTCCTGCTCACCTGAGTGCAAGTTGTGCTTCCATAATGGACATTCACTTAGTGTCTTGCAGCAAAGGAACTGTTTGGTTCCCCTTTAAAAACAAAAAAAAGTCACAAAAAAACCCAAAAATGGGAAGCAATTTCCTGTGCTTTGAGTAGATTCTGCAGAAAATACCATTCCAGGGATGGGCACCAACCTGAGCAGATCTAAATGAGGAACTGCTACACAAGGCTCCATTTCCAACACTGGAGGTGGGAACATTTCCCAAACAAATCATACCAGCAGGTCCTCTCACTGGGAAACAGCTCTGGAAGTGGTCTGCTGTGACGTTGGTCCTTGCCGGCAGAGAGCGAGAATTTTTTTTCTGGAATTTCCTTTATTGACCTTAAGAGCCTTGTAAAAAGATCATAAAAAGCCTCCAGGCCTCCTACAATATGGGGCAGCCACCACAGGGTCACTAACTCCTCTCAGGAATGCTGTGTCAGAGGCTCATTTCACTGCTGTCCTAAAGTTGTTTTCTCTTCCCCAGCCCTCTGGTGGCTCGTGCAGCTCAAGCAGCTCAAGCAGCAGCTCTGACTCTGACTGAACGTCTGGCATGTCCCACCTGCTCCACGGTGATCAGCAAAACATGAAGCCAAACTCCTCGTGGGAACCCTCTGCATGTCGCTCCCCTCCCTACCCCTCTTTCCCTTGGGAGCAGTGTTTTGCCTGCTGAGTGATTTTTCTTGTGTGTAGCTTGTAAATTCTTTTACCTGGAATCTCTGAGTCAATGGACAACATTTCCACCCTCTATCTTTTGGGAGAGCCTGCTGAAAGTCATCATATGCTGTTTTCCAATCTGGTGCTGTCTGTGTGTTTTTTACTGGGCAATGATGCTGGCTACTAACATGGATCCCATCAAACTCCTTACATGTTGTGTGAGCTTTCCCAGGTGTAACAGAGGGAGTGGCTGGGGGATGCTGTAATTATATGGGCTGCCATCCTCCACGCCAGGGTCATAATTTATAGGAAAGAGTTTACCGTGGCAGAGGGATTCTCCCACGAACAGATGAGCATGAATAGCTGGAAGTGTTCAAGAGCAGTGCACGGAGCAATCTGTGTCCCTGCCCATGGCAGGAGGAGTGGAATGAGATGGTCTTTCAGTTCCCTTCCAACCTAAACCATTCTGTGATTCCATGATTATCTGGATTTACCAGTTTGAAACCAGGAGAATCAGCTGCTCACTGAAAATAATTTTTAAAATTCCCACAACTACAGAAAAAAGGCTTTTTCAGGATAGGGTGAAAAAGATTTGTTTATTTTTGCAGACAGCACAATTCAAGTTCAAATCTGGGCATTGCTCAGCATACACCAGTGGGAGGAAAGTACCAGCGATGCTTTGAGCACACTGGGATGACTGGGAGGCAGCGCTGGTGGTTGTTTAGTATTCTGTTGATGCTGGGAGTCATGCTGCCCCTCTCAGCAGAAATATTGAACGGAGTAACAGATGAGCAGGTTCTGATGAAGGGCAGAATGACAGAAGGAATCAAGGCAGGAAAATAAAGATCTTAGAGATTATTTGCAAAATTTAAAATAGATAAACCCTCCAAAGGAGCATCTGTGGAAGGCAGAAAAGTCTCTCATACCATCCTGCTGTTCCTAGAAAGGAGGAGCAAGATGCACTGAGAGATACTGAGGGTTTTTGGAAACTAGAGTTATTAATTGGTCCTGCTACACTGGAAAGGTTCCTTGCATCTCTGATAAGCCCTCCTAGGATTACAGTACATAAGTCATGGCTTGCTGTGTGCAAAGCTTTACAGAAGTACTTCATATGGCTCTGCATCCTGCTTTGATCTGGGTTTTAATTAGCACCACAAATGTAAGATACGTGACTCTTCATCATGAAAATCAATAAAAAGCTCTGGATTTTGGTTAGAAAGGAGGACCCAGAGGGCAGCTCTTCTGGGCTAGCAACCATAGAGGGGGAAGAAAATACAACAGGTAATACCAGGGATATGTATATCAGTGACAGAAGGATTGTGTGCCCTCCTTTTAACAAATCCACCGAATGAACCTGTCAAAGAAGCTGGGCTGGGAGAGGCTGTCATAGTCCTTCTCCCGGAAGATGGCTGCCCGGTCCCCCAGGCCAAGCTTCAGCAGGACATCCATGTCCACATCACTCCCAAGAGCCACCACCGTGGGCATGACATCTTGCTTCTTCATGGAGTTGACGGCCTCCTCCAGGTTCTTGCTTCCCGTGACACCGTCGGTGATGAAGACGAAGGAGAGCTCGGCATTGCGCCGGGCAAGCCGCTGCCCGTTGCCTGGGCTGAGCACGATGTTGTTGATGGCATGGATGATGGCTGACCCGATGTTGGAGGACGAGTCCAGGTACTTGATCTGCGCCAGGGCGTCAGAGATCTCAGTGAGGTTGTGGGTCAGGGGGAACACCACGTTCTGGTCCTGCTCGCTGCCATACTGCAGCAGCGCGATCCGGGCGTTCATGTGGTCACTGTTGCTCCGGGCCAGCGTCAGCTGCCGGGCCACGTCCTCCACGAAGCGGTGGGCGCTCTGGAAGTTCTGCTCCCCGATCCTTTCTGAGCCGTCCAGCAAGAAGACAACGTCAACGGGGCGCTGGGTGCACTGGGCTACGGCAAGCTCTGCAGGGGGAAGAAGAAGACAGGAGCTGGGAGGATGAGAAGACTACGGGATAATTTGGGTTGGAGTTGCCTCTGAGCATCCTTGTACAAAGAAGGACCAGCCCAACCCCGCTGCCAAAGTGTGTCTACAGCTCAAAATGCAGGAGCTTTGTTTTGATGCCCTCAACTACTGGGCATTTAATGGATGTTAATTCTGGAACTGATGGCAGACCCTTGTGAAATTAGATCTGTGCATTTCAGTCCCACAATTACACCCACTGCTTTACATCAATTTCCAGCTCTTATTTATGAGAGGAATGTCCAGGGATTAATGGCAAGCAGCACCTTCAAACCTCCCAGTTACTTCGGGAGAGTGGTTTACTGTTAGAGTTACTCTTATCATGAAAATAATAGAACCAGAGAATGTCAGAAGGGTTTGGGTTGGAGGGAACCTTGACACTCATCTTGTTCCAACCTCCTGCCATGGGCAGAGACACCTTCCACTAGACCAGGTTGCTCCAAGCCCAGTCCAACCATACAGAATATTTGAATATATGTAGTGAATACACTCAGGAAAAAAACAAAAATAAGAAGAAAGTAGCTATCTTTGGAGTCAGCTGATAGTCAGGGACCATTATTTGCTTCCTTTTCTGTAGTTATGTGCATTGCAGTCAGTAATCCTCTGAGTTGCCCCTG
Source organism: Alethe castanea (assembly GCA_024734035.1). Classification (NCBI taxonomy): domain Eukaryota; kingdom Metazoa; phylum Chordata; class Aves; order Passeriformes; family Muscicapidae; genus Alethe; species Alethe castanea. Next base: position 103,538 of record JANRGV010000104.1, read on the forward strand.
AGCTAGCAGCAGAGCAATGCCCATAGAACTTTCTAGCAGTTCTGTGGCTCTAAGACTGAATCTCAAAAGGGTGAAATCCCAAAGATGCTGCCACGTTGTGTTGCATGACTGGCTAGGAATAAGAGCTTCTGGAGCAGCTCCACCCTGAGCATCCATTTCTGGCAACAGGGGTAACTTTGGGGGGAAGGAGTGTAACGTTAGATTGAATTTCCACACTATGAGTGAATCCAGCCTGACAAAGACTTCCCTGGTGCTGAACAGTGCTATGCCTGGGTTCAGCACAGAATCAGGCCATCACAGATTCTGTGTGGTAAGAAAAGCCCTCTGAGATCCTCAAGTCCCACCATTAACTCAGCACTATGGTGTTAACCTCTAAACCATATCCCTAAGCACCACATCACGTTTTTTGAACCCTTTCATGGATGATGACTCCACTGTTTCCCTGGGCATCCTGTTTCACTGCCTGACTGCCTTTTCAGTGAAGACATTTCCCCTAATATCCAATCTAAACCTCCCCTGGTGCAAATTTCCTTTTGTCCTTTCACTTGTTACATCTTTTAAAGCAATAAATGCACATACTCACCTCTGCCCAATCTTGTGTGAGAAACGTTGTGTAAAGGCATGTTGATGCTGCAGTTCCTGGTATGCAGGCATTGCTGCAAGGATACCTCGCCTTGGCAGCACCTGCACTCCTGGTCCTCACCTGCTCTGAGCAGCAGTGGAGGGGGGAAGGCAGAAAGGAATCCCCCTTGCAACCACACAGTCCAAAAGCTACGTGAGGGTCTGTGAAAGCATCTGGGAGCAGGGGCTGCGCATCATGTTGGGGCAGTGTTAACAGCCTCCCCCAAGGCCTGCCCACATGTTTTTTTTGAGATGACAAGCAAGCCTGAAGAGCTCCTGGCTAAGCAGAGGGCAGCATCACTCCATGGAGCTTCAGTGAGAGCATAGTGCACATCTGATAGGAGCACTCCCCAGAGACACATTTTGCTCACTGCTCAGCCCTCACAGCTGGAGAAGGCTGCCTTCCAGCTGTTTGGTAAGGTGCCTTCACATATGAGTTATTCCCTGGGAATGTGAGGCAGCAAAGCCTTGGCTTTGTCCTGTTCACTGTACAGTGTTCAGGCTGTAGCTTGTTCCCATTTCTGAGAGGCTGAGGACCCGAGCACCCCTTCCTGCAGCAAGAGTCTCATCCTAACTGGGAGAGAAGCTCTCAAAGGCACCACCATGAATTAAGCCAACTAAAATCTTCCAGTCATGCTTTTCACTGGTGCATTGGTCCTTTTCATGTCGATCATGAATGCCTGTGGCTCACAGCTGAGCATGTCTAACGAAGGCAGCACAAATAAACATAAATATCACAGATTTTTCTGCCATTAGCTGTGTGCAGAGCAACCCCACCCATCCACATCACCTTCCTTCATCTTCTAAAACCTGAGGAACTGGTATTTCCTCTAACCTTTTGCAGTGTTGACAGTGGACATGAAAGTAAGGTGGGGACTGACCTCCCAGACCTTTTAGGGGTTTCCCCCTTTCCCAGCCTCTCCTGTGTCTTTGGGGAGGCGTGGATCGTCCTTTACCCAGCTCCTTAACTGTCCTTCCTCGGCCCAAGAGCTTCACTGAAGGAACTGCTACTATGATGAAATCCATCTGGTTTTATCAGAGGGATTAGCTGGGATTATGCTAAAAAATCACTGCTTCACCCATTTGCCTCTAACAAGGACAAGCACAAATACTTCTCATGCAAAAAGACATTTTCTCCCTGTCCCCACCTCTAAAAAGCTGAAGGTTTTTGAGAGGCAAAAAAATTTGTTTCCAATGTTTTGCTAGGAATAAATGGCCGCTGTGTGATGAAATTAAATAAAATCAACACCTCCTTTGCTGAAATCTTCCCCAGTTCTCTCTTTGTTCAGCAAAACATGTCATCCCTGAGATCTTTTCAAATCAGTCGGGATTGGCAGCTTTTCCTCCAGTATCAGGGCTGGAGCAGCTTAACTACTTAGACTTCAGTCCTGCATCCCAGCAGGCTAAGTCATACTAATTTTGTGGCAAAAAAAATGAAAATAGGGAGTTTTGGCTTTGGACAGACTATCTGGAATATGTGAATTATGACCAGACTCAGGCACAGGTTGATCTTTTTGCCCTCACTTAAAATACAGAGCACGTCATGGAAAGCCCTCAGAACTCTTTTTCTTCTCTCTATTCTATGCTGATAGCAGCAGAGTTCTCTGAGCAATTTGTCCCTGGGAGGAAGAAGTGCTGAAACCTCAGGGGAACACTGCAATAAGTTCAAAGTTTTTGGCAGCTGGCTCCACTTTTCACATCTGGAAATATTGCAGCCACATTCCTGAAGACGGCACATCTCCCTTCTGCCCATTAAACATGACATTTGCTCAGTATCCTTTATTGCAATAATTCCATGTCAGTCAGAGTAAGTGCTTCTACTCCTGTGTCTGCACATGAGATCCCACTACCTCTCAGCAGAGCTTGAGAGCAGTTAAACTGGAGGTGGGAATGGCACTTGCCTGCCTGACTTTGTGCAACCAGAGGCAGCTGAGTGGATGGAGATACCAGGCCTTGTCTAAACACACAGACCTGCAGTGCAGGTCTGCAGTGCAGGTGGTGGCTCTGTGGTCTCTGAGCCAAAGCATCACTGTGTGTGGACTGAGTAGGCTCTACTACATCAAGCTTGCTTTTAAACAACTCACATCAGTCAAGGAGTTTTGCTTTGGACCACCTGGCCCTATATAACAGAATATCTGCCTTTTGTATTTGGAAAGGTACATGTTACGGACTGTAACAGAGGAAACACAAATGCACAAGCAGAGAAAAAGGCCAGGGGAGCCCACACAACTTCTGAGAGAAGCACTGCCCAGATGTCAGCGCTCCCAGTGGAGAGGGAGGGTTGCTCCCTCTCCCATCCTGCTTGCTCCTTCCCTCCACACCCCCAGCTGCCCATGAGGGGTTCCACAGAGACACTGTGGTGAGCAGGGATGCACCTTGCTTAGTCAGCCTTGCAGGACCCAGAGAGAGCCTGTGCTAACTGAAAGAGAGGATGCAGAAGATGCTTTGGAGGGGGTCAGCAAGGGCATATGCAAGAAGGCGTGGGGAAAATGCATCAATAGGCTCTTGGCAAAAAAAGCAGCAGACAGAGCAAGAGCATCCCTTGGCATTGCTGGGGAAAGCCACCATGCTGGCCAAGCTGGAGGGGACTGCTCCTTGTGTCCTGTCCCCAGATGAGCATAACCAAGCCATTCCACTGCCTCTGTGTCTCCTGAACTAAAAGCATCTCCCCCTGTGCTGTCCCCTCTGCCACACAGGAGTGATAAGTTCCACCTCCACTCAGCCTCTGCCTCCATGTGACCCCCAAGAGAGGTCTCAGCACAGCCCTAGCACGGTCTCTGGGTCCCCCACAATCTCACTGTGCACCATTTTGAAGGTGTCAATGAACAAGTCCATCCACTCTTGCCGCTCATTTCCAGTGGTAAACTTGGCTTTTTCGGCAGTAAAGGCCAAGGTGGCCACCAGCTGGGTGTACATGCTGGGGTCCTGGGATTCCCGCGTGGAGTTTAGGAACTGGGCGATCGAGTGTATGGTGCTGGGGAAATCTATGTTGACTCCCTCTTCCATAGGGCGGAAAATAACTGGGTTTACGCTCCCAGGGTTCCTGTCATCTGCAAGTGAGCGTCAAAAGAATATTTTCAGGGCTTGCTAGCAACGGCTGTGTCTCTGAAAGCTACCTGGCTTTCCTGCCTGCACTGCATCAGAGCAGAACAGAGCTAACGAGGACAGAGAAGTAAAGACCAAAGATAGATTTTAAATCTTTCTGCTGTTTGTGTCTGAGGAACTGTGAGATTCGCCCTGAAATCTTTCACACATCAACTGAGCCACTCCAGAAACTTACACAGAACCTGAACTCCCCAGTTCCTGCTGATCTGGCACAGGCATGACGGAGAAGGGGCAGTGCTCAGGAAAAAGGCCACTTCCTTCTGCAGATGGGATTCACCCATCACGTAGCTTAGGACTGTGCTATGTGCAAGCTACACACGTGCTGCTGTAAGGCAGAAAGACATCTAAGGGACAGCATTATGTGACCTCCTTGCCTGGCACTCAGCCTCAGGGCAGTGACTCTAGTCAAAGCCATGTGGTATCTGTGCTTGTCGGGACCCTGAGAGCCTCCGTCTGCACCTGGCTGTGCTGAATTTAATTTTGAATAAAACCCCAAAGCTCAAAGCTAAGCCTTTTGCATCGGTTAGCAAGAGCCTCTCAGGATGTCATGCGATTTCTACAAAGCAAGTGGTTAGTTCAGATTTGCTCAGCGTTCAACCCTCCAGCATCCTGTTAGCACAGCAGTGCGAATTAACTGATGAGAGACAAGGGGCTGGTTCTGAAAATGGGAAAATGTCAGGTAAAGCTGTGAAGCAGCATGGGGGGAAGACAAGGTTTGGGTGGTACCTGTCCCTGTCTGTGCTCTGCTGGCAATACCCAGGCTGAAGCTGGGGAAGTTGGTTTGCTCCCCCAAGTGCCAGAACCACCATGCTGAGCCATAGGGCCAAGAACAGGGCTGGTTTAGCCACCTCCCTGACCTATCTCTCTGGCCAGTCCATGACACACGCATTGGATGTGCACTGGCTAACTCACATTCCCTCTGCAGGACACTGTCTCCACCCAGAGGATCTGCATGGGAATTGGCATGAGCTCATGGGATATTCTGTGAGAACCAGAGAAGCCCCAGGCCCAGTCATATGCCTTATGTCCCATCCCAGCCAACATGTTGCCTTGCCACTAGGGAAGTGTGACCACTGCAGAACAGAAGATGACAGCAGTGAGGTGAGAGGCTCCTTGCCCAAAGACTCCTGAACCTATTACTTAAAATTTCGTCGACCAGACCTAGAACAACTTTTGCCCATGTTGAAAGGGCACTTTGACAGGAGGCCAACCTTACCCAGTCACTCTACCTCCCAAGTTCTCTGGGGCGCAGGTCTTGCCCACACTTAGTCTGGTTTGTGTATGACATAGCTTAAGGGATTCACCAAAGAGGGAACCCCCTCAGATGTCTCCTCAAGCCATTCCTATTCTGGTCCCCAGGTCACCAGGCACCAGCGAACTGTTCTCACCTTGCATCAGGAACAGGAACACCCAACTGCACTACATGGAAAGGACTGACAACTTCTCCTTGCTTTGGAGGGCTTTGATGGCCCAAGCCCAGGAGAAACGAGTGTGCCACCGCTCATGTTCCTTGGAAATAGGAAAGCTGCAAAGATCAAAACCTTTGAAGATACCTGAGCAATCACCAGTGTGGCCTTGGGATGTCATCTCTTTGTGTACAGATTTGCAGGTAAAGCTTCTCAGAGGACATGACAGAGGAGCTCAGCATCACGGTTGGACACTGTGTGCCTGGCATGGCCACATGCAAATACTCAAAAAATATATTTTGATAAATACCAGCAAGAGATTTTAGACAGGAGTAATTATAGATTTTATCTGAATTTCTGGATATGCTAGGACCAGTTTTCCTTTCCTTTGCATGGAAACAAAGGGACTTATTTAAAAATGAAATTTGATATTCTCTATAAGGCTCAGTTTAAGCTGGGGACTGCCACAAAAACATTCATGGCAAGAGAAGAGATAAAAATTGCAGAACGGGCAAAACTGTAGTCCTCTATAAACTGTGTGTATCAGCACAGAGTGCATCTATAGTATTTAAACAGACACAAGGACTCAGGCAGGATCTCTAGGAATTTGGGATGCACATCTGCCCCTTAATAAGCAAAGTGTGAGCCAATAAAGCTACCTTCAGCACACAGAGCACTAGAGGATCCTTACAGCCTTTCCCTTTAACTGAGTTAATTGCTAATTAAATACAGCCAGCGTTAGAGAAGCCAAAGCTTTGGGTCCACTACATTGCCATTTTCCAGCTGATCCGTAATATCTGCTCTGCCCATCACTCCCAAGAAATATCCTGCTACAAAGGTCATGTGAGTGGGTGTTTAGCAAGGGGATTTTGACTTGAGTTTAGAGGTCAAAACCTGGTGGCTCCCAGTAATTTGGGTGGGGAGAAATATCAGGGATGAGCCATGCTGGTGCACTCACACAGTGCACTCGTACCTACCTGTGCAGAGAACTCAGAGAGACAGGAAAAGAGCAGGAGATGAAACCCTGGAGCCTCTCCTCATGTAAAGTAACAGTATTTCCCAAACTCCTGCCTTCCAAAAGGATTGAACATGGTTGCACCCCCCCCCTCCTACTCCTGAGCCTCATGCAGTTCCGCCCCAGAGTCTGTGCAGATGTCATGAAGCTACTTGTAATGTTTACCTGTCTGACAGGGCAGCTCAGGGCAGACAACCTGTGGATCTGGAAGGAAAAGAAACAAGGAAAACTGAGCCATGTGTTGCCATTCCCCTTCACAGCTTGCACAGTCATAGAGGCAGGACAAGGTCTCTTACAAGGAACACGAAAGGACTGCCCCAAAAGGTTGGTTTGTATCTGAGGAAGGACTCTTAGCCCAGGGCTAAAGTCAGACCCCACCATGGATGACCCAGCTACAGGCCCACCTGCTGGGACACATCTCTGCCCGCTACCCCAAACCCTGGGGCTCAACACTCCAGCTCCATACAAGGGCAGGGACAAACCTGGGCACAGCACATCCTCCATTTTGTCAATGAACTCCTCTGCCACCAGGTCTGAGAAAAGCCTCATCTTCTGGACTCTCTGGGGTTCGTTGCAGGCGATGGAGACCAGGGTCTCGCTCTGCTCCGGCTGGTCAAACATGTCTCCTATGCCGATGGTGTTGACCACCACATCTCTACCACAAAGAGCCCCGAGGTTCTTGTCATCATCCCGGGGGTCGTAGCGCCCGTCTGTGATCACCACAGCAAACACTTGGGCTTTCTTTCTCCTGCTTTCCTTGATGAGCTTGTTGTAGGCAAATTGAAGGGCAGATGGTGTCCAGGTGCCTCCAGCTATCCACTCCAGGCGCTTCACCGCTTCCTTGAAACTCGACAGGGAATCAATGCGCTCGTCATCAAGCTTGATGGCTTCAAAAGTCCCCTCATGACTGTACTGCACCACCCCAACACGGGCACCTGTCAAGAAAGTGTCACATTACTTGGCTTTTTCCTTGGGGAGAAGTGCAGAAAGTCAAAGAGCTGCCCAATTGGTCTGAAAAGCCATGGAAAGCAACCACTGAGGTTGAAAGGATCCACGACCTTTTCTTTTCCCATGCCCCACTGTGTCCCCAGAGAGTCCAGACCTGTCTGTGATTTGGGGTCCTTGGCAATAGAGCCCAGCCTGCTGACCACATTGACGACAAAATTCTTCTCCAGGGTGAAGTTGGTGTAGCCAATACTCTCGGAGCTGTCTATGACAAACATGATGTCCAGGGCACCGCAGCGTTTCTCACAGTCTGGGGAGAGGGCAGGGGGAGGGAAACACAGGCATCAGTGATGCTGGGAACCTTCTGGGAACCCCTGTCCTAATCCCTCAAGTGGTTGTTCCCCTTCCCAGGGGAGAGGTGATGTCAGCTCACCACAGCATCCGCATGTCTCTCGCACGTAGGTCATCACATCGCAGTCCTGCCAGGAAAGGGGTGCAGGATGAATGTTTCTAAGGCTCCCCTCTCCCTTTCCACCCAGTCAGCCCTCTCCCCTCTTTCTCTGGATCCCATGGGATAGCCACAGGCCACCTCTGCCAGGCAGCAGCAGGACCTGACGTCCTGTTTCATTCTTGGGCTGTGCACAGAAAATCCATGATTGCCCCAGGAGGAAGAGTAGCAGGGGTTACTTACAGTCAGACCGGGATCTCCTGGTGGGCCAGGGGTCCCCTGTAAGAAAAGCACAGGGATTTCAGGTACAGTTTTCCCAAGAGTTCTTTTTCTGAGAACGAGATGCCAGAGCCATCAAAAATGTGGCTTTTTGCAGAAGGGGACGGCCCACTGTGAGCCAGTGGACACATCTGGCAGCTGTGTCCCCTCCAACAGCATCTACTCAGACACAATGTCATGGGACTGTACCTCAGGGCCTGCTTCACCAGGTGGACCACGCTGTCCAGGCTCTCCTCCTGGGCCAGGATCACCCTGGGGAAGAAGTAAAGAAGGGTCAGATATTTCCGGGGCATTGTTGGAAATGCAGCCCCTGGTGTTCTGACCTCCTGGTCAGCCCCAGCCCTGCTCAGCACAGTCACCAGCCTGTCACAGCTGAGCTTGGGGACAGGGACCAGGCAGAGAGTGGCAGTGTCATCCCCAGCACACGTGAGGACACTGACCCTGGGGCAGTACACGGAGTCTGCTTACCGGCTCTCCCTTCTCTCCTTTTGTCCCTTGCACTCCTTTTGGTCCAAGCTCACCTCGTCCTCCCTGTTCGATGGAAGGAGAAACAGATCCGGCATGGAGCACATCTGGATGTGCTCAGGCAGACGCTCTGCTGCATCACAAACACATTCCTGCCTGGACTGGGAGAGCATCCTCTAAACCAGCAGCTCAGAGCACAGCAAACAGTGTTTATACAGGCATTAACAAAAAAACCAAACCAAACAAAAAACAAACAAAGAAAAAAACAAAAACAAAAACAAAAAAAGTTCTGCAACACATTTTTCCTATGACTTCAAAAGGAGATGGGCTTGGGAGATATAACTAGGCTCCAGCTGCAGGGAACATCCAGGGCAGCTGCTGGCAGGGCTGGCTTCTCAGCCATTAACCCAGAGAGCTGGGAGAAAACTCCTTGGCATTCCAGTCAGTACAAAAAAACAGGTGATGGAGACAAGCACACTCACCTTGGGTCCAGGCTGCCCCTTCTCACCCTTGTCACCCTGCAAAAGAGAGAAGGGAGAGGTCAGCAGCTGTCCAGGACTGACCCCACACTGTGCACCCATACACCCAAAGACTGCAGTGAGAGGAAAGAAGCTGAAGAGCAGCTGTAGTTTTGAGCTGATGCCTGAGGGACTATCACCGTGACTGGACCTTGGGTCCCCAGCACCTGATGGACTGTGGCCAGTTTCAGTCCTGGGGTGTGTTCAATCCCCTTTCACTTTCACAGTCTCCACACATCTGTGACCCTGAGCATTTTTCTTCCTCCTTCCCTGTTTTCTCAGTCTGCTCAGATCCAACAGCAACATTCACTCAAATACCTCAAGTGCTGGATGAGGAATACGTACCTGAGGTCCTCTGGGTCCAGGGTAGCTAAAGCCAGGCCTGCCTCTGTCACCCTTTGGTAGAAGAAAAAGACCCATGAGAGACCAAACCTGACCCTTCTGACCTGCTCATCTGTGACAGTTACAGCCATTTTTATCTTCTCTGGGGGTGAGATACCACCAGGAGCCAAGGCTTCTGCAGCTGGCCCTGAAGCACTGGGATAAGCTTTGCAGAGCAAGGATTTGCAGGGTCTTGGGAATGTCATGTGTCAGGGATGCCCATGAGTTTTGCCTCAGGGTGAGGAGTGTAATCAGAGCTGCCTTGGCCAGAGCAAGACCTAAATTTCTGCCCCATAGAGAGGCTCAGGTCTGATTCTGTTTCTGAGGCACACAATTCTCTGCTGTGAAAATGACATATTTTTAATTTTTTTTAATAAATAAGTAAGTAAATAGGAATACAAACCTCCCTTTTCAAATGTAGAGGTTTATTCATAAACTTTACCTTTGGTCCTGGTGGTCCAGCATCACCTCTTGGACCCAAGTCACCAGGGTCTCCACGTGATCCCTACAGGATAGATTTGGGGAGAAGGCAGAGAGTGAGTGAGGATGTTCCCTGCTGCCCACTGGCACACAGGGGACTGTGCTGGAAACCAGCTCTCAAGACAGTGCTGCAGGACCATCTCCCTTCCTGGTGAGTTTACTGTGGCAGTGACTGTCTCAGCAGTGGTGTTCCCATGTCCATAGAGCCACTTGGATGTCACAGCACTACTGAAACAGTTGTGTGATAGACTAAGTACAAACCTAGGACAAATGGTGCTTGTGGAGTCTCATCTTCCCTCTCCCCAGTGACCCACCCACTCCAGAGATTCCTTCCACATTGTCATGGGAAGACCCGATTTTTAGCCTCCTTGAGAGAAGGTCATGCATGTTCTCCTTGGGAGGGACAGTGCAGACAGCTTGTGTCAGCAGGGCAAACTCTCACCACAGAAGGAGGGCATGGTCACGCACATGCCCCAGTGTGACTTACTATCCTGCCTGGCTCTCCCACAGCACCAGAAGGGCCTCGGGGTCCTGGCAGTCCTTGTTCACCCTGCACAGCAAAGAAAGACACAGGAACACACAGTGCATGAGGAGGAAAGCCAGGCAAGCTGCCCTGGATGGCACCACTGCTCCCCCTTCCTCTTGGCTGTCACCAAGCCTTGCTCCATGCTTACCCTGGCTCCTTTGTTTCCAACCTCACCGGGCAGACCACGAGTACCCTCTGGACCAGGATCTCCCTGTGAGCAGCGAAAGATATTCCTGGTCAGGATGTCTCCAATGCTGTCTGTGTGCATGGCAGTGCTCCATGACAACCTTCTCAAACCTGGTGTTTCTTGGTTTGAAACAGTGTCAGGGCAGTGTGCCCTCCGAATGTGTCTTTCAACCTTGAGCTTTGCTGCCCTTTGCCCCCTCTCTGGACCAAACCCTGGAGGAGGAGGAGGCTGTACCTCGTGCCAGTGGCACAGTGGGAGCACAGCACAGTGGGATCTGCGTTCCCAGCTCTGGTGCTGTATGGACACTGCATGGACAGTGCATGGCTGGGCCATAGCACATTACACACACCCCAGTCCTGTCCATTTGGGCCTCATTTGCAATAATCTGGGCAGTTGCTTTACTCACCCTTTCTCCCAGGCCTCCAGGAGAGCCTTTGCTGCCTTTTGTCCCTGGATCTCCACGTCGCCCCTTGGCAGACACAGAAGTCACATAAAAGGGGTGAGAGGATGGATGTCACCTAGGCAGTGACCCCTGGCTGCCCTCCCTCCTCCCTCTGAGCCAGGAGTTGTACACCTGCCCCCTAATCAAGTGTGTTCCCAGCAGCAGGGGAGCAGGGATGCCCATGCTTCCTTTTGGGAAGCCACAGCCTGTTTTATCATCAGTGACCACAAACACGCCCGGTTCGTTCCCTCAGGGTTACAGACTATGATTTTCTTCCAGCTCATCCAGAGTTGCTTTCCCCACTAGATCTTGCACAAGGACACAAGATGGTTGAGTTCTCACCCCTTGGTGCTGGTGGAGCTGTGCCAGGGACCATCGTCTCCAACTCACTCCCCAAAATTTGTGGTGTATGGCACCACAGATATGTGACACTGCCCTTTTCACAGAGCTCTGCCACAAAGGCTGCCAGATCCTCTCTGTCAGCTCTGGCAAGGAGCCAGAGGTTTGGGGAACTTGTCAGAGTACACCAAAGTGTCCCTGGGCATCCACAGAGGCCAGGCCTCTGTGGTTGATTATGTGGGAACACAGGATGCTTCTCTAAGGTGAACAGTTAACATCAGGCTTAGGATTATGGGAGTTCTGCTCTGTGAGGATGGGAGACATCAGCATCTGCACATCTTTTGAGAAGCACAAAGCAGAACAGGAGAGTTTCTCAGCACTCATCAATGAAACTGCCTCAGGTTCCCGTGGTGTGCCCAATGTCCAAGGATCTGTTCCACCACTTACAGCCTCTCCTTTGGGTCCAGGAGGTCCCACTTCACCTTTCCTTCCCTTGGTTCCAGCAGGTCCTTGAGCTCCAGGGTTGCCTGGAAGTCCCTTGGATAAGAAAAAGAAATACAGTTTGTTGGAAGAGAGGTCAAGGTGTGCACACCTCCTCCCCTCCCCAAAACTTTTATCCTGTGTCAAGCAGTCCCCCTCAAGCAGAAGTGTGTATGAGCACCCAGGTTCTGCTTCCAGACACCCAGCATGCCCACATGGCACTGCCATGAGCAGGGGCTCCCGTGTCATCTTTCCTCCGTCACCTGACAACAGGTTTGTCAACTGTCACTTACAGCATCCGTCCAGTCCAGCCCAATGCCAGAGAAGCTGTGGCTGCCCCACCCTGGAAGTGTTCCAGGCCAGGCTGGACAGGGCTTGGAGCAACCGGGGCTAGTGGAAGATGTCCTTGTCCATGCCAGCTGTATGAGCTTTAAGGTCCCTTGCAGCCCAAACCATTCTGGGATTTTATGAACAGAACACAGTAAACCACTGGAGACATTTGAACACTGCATGAACCTACCGGGCTTCCTCTTTCTCCTGGGGACCCCAGGGGTCCACTGCGACCAGGACGGCCAGGATCCCCCTGAAACAGCCAGAGAGCCAATGGTCATTGCCTGCCTCACCAGCACATTGCACCACAAGTAGCCCAAGGAGCAAGGCTAGCAAGGCCCTTCCCTCAGCTCCTATGCCTAGTGATGGGATACAGACCCCAGAGCCTATGGGCTCCATAAGTAGTGAAGGATTAAGATATATATATAAATATGGGGAATGATGTCCCCACTGGCTGCCTCTGCCCACATCCTGACTAGGATGCACTAGAGCACTTGTACCTTTATGCCTGCATCTCCTCTTTCTCCTTGGTCTCCTGCATCTCCTGGGTAACCATCAGGGCCCTGGGGACGGAAACAACAAGGAACCACACACTTCACAATGGGAATACTTTCCATGCAGAATAAATCAAATAAAACTTTCTAATCAAATAACATTTCTAAGCCCGTGCTTATAAAGTTGCTCTACAGGCTAAAGTATTTTTTACTTCTTGCTAATGTTGATGAAAGGGGCAATTCCTCCTCTCTCTGTGGAGGGGAGGGACACTAGGGGCTACCAGCTTGCTTGTCCATGGAAAGGAGGCCCAGAAAAATCAACCTGTGGTCCCCATTCCAGGGATCCCAGGTCTGGGATTGGATTATACAGCTAGTAGGAAAACGAGCCAGTAACGTCTCCTTGGCCATCTTTCTACATACGTACCTCAGTCAGAAGCTACACAGCTAATATGCTGATGAAAGAGAAAAGTGTTCCTACCTTGTCACCAGGGTCACCCTTGCATCCTGGTGGTCCAATTCTTCCCAGCCTGCCCTGGAGAGATTACATTCAAAAGAAAAAGACTGAGAAGTTATTGGTGGCTGATGGGAAAACACTGCTTTTCTTGCTGACAGTTAATAATGTTAACATCATCTGCTGACTTTATCTGTCACCAGCTAGAGAATAAATAGCAAGTGTATTCTTTAAACAGGGAGAAAAGTGGAGAAGAAGAAAGCAGACTAAAGGAAATCAGGCAGGGTCATCCATGAGTGTACCCTGAGAGATGGGAATGTCATTGAGGCTGGATTTTGTGGTCACTCATGTCCAGGGTTGTGCTGGTCCTCTCTCATGCCTCTCCTGTCAGAGCAGCTCAGGTGTGCAGCAACCGCTCTGCCTGAGAGACACCATGAGAGAAGGGACTGCCTTGCTCTGTGTCCCAAAACAACTCTGTCACCAGTGCTGAGCCAGCTCTGGGATAGAGGTTGGTGTGAACTGAAGGGCTTTAGTGTTTTAGAGAGTGGGAGGGACTGAAGGATGTTTTAGACCTTCAGCAGCACTTCAGGAGTGGGAAGAACTGTTATTACCCACAGGCTGGGTACAGGAAACTGTGCAAAGCCAGGGTGTGCTGGCCAGTGGACAAAGCCACTTTGGGCTTTGTTGTGAGGCCTCTGAACTTGGCTTTAGGGCTTTAATACTAAGTACAAGCTGTGGTTTAGAGATGAAGGGACCAATTGCCCTGAAACCCAAATTTCTGTGAAGCTTTCTGTGTCCATGTCCTGTAGGGCTCACTTACACCCAGAGTAAGATATCTACACCCAAATTATCTGGCCTTGTCACCTTCTCAGCAGGAGCACAGACCAGGTCACACATCCAGGTCCTGCAGAGAGCTTGCTGACAGAGGGATGGCACTTAATGACATGTGTGGGGAATTTAGGCTGGATATTAGGAAAAGGTTCGTCCCCCAGGGGCTGGTGGGACACTGGACAGGCTCCCCCAGGAAGTGATCACAGGCCCAGTCCTGCCACAGCTCAAGGAGAGTTTGGGCAATGCTGTCAGGCACAGGGTGGGATTGTTGGGGCATCTTGTGTGAGTTGGACTTGATCTTTGTAGGGCCCTTCCAACTCAGCATATTCTGAGATTCACTTCTGCAGCCTGAATTATTTCACGCATTTCTACAGGACATACAGAATAATGTACAGATAAGTTCACAGGAACCTCAGCTGGAATAGAAAGCCAGCAAGTGGAATAGTAGAAACTAAACAGCCTGTGGGGATGAGAGAGAGTAAAGAAACGGAACAGCAGCAATGGCATCATGGCATGCTCCTGGTGCTCCCAGTTACCTTCTGTCCATCTGTGCCGTTCCTTCCTGCCAAGCCAGGGGCACCCTTGGATCAATGTGGGGAAAAAAAAAAATAGGGAACTATTAACACACAGTCCAAGGGTTTGGGAGCTGAAACAACGTGCAAGTTAGAAAATGTTCTTTCTTACCCTCCGTCCATCAGATCCTATTTCTCCCTGAGAGAAGAAGAGGACAGGAAGTCAGACATTGCCTGCATTCTCCCCTCCCCCCTCCCCCCCCATCCCCACCTTCGGTCCCCGTTCCCCCCACCACCTCCCTCTCGCCTTCCATTTACATCCTAAACCCATTCCAGCTTCACCAGACCATGAAAAACCTGAAGGAGGAGACACACCCTGTAGTCCCCTCGGAAATGCCTCCCCAGGTCTACATTTACACGTTAATGGGGGTGTTCTCCTTTCCCAGCACAACTAATCTCTCCTCTGTGCATCAGAAAGGAGCGTGGCCCCTGACAAGTGCCCAGCCAGCCATTCGGTCTCTTCTTTCTCACCTTCTCTCCTTTCAGCCCTGGGATGCCCTGGACAAAGGAAACAAAAAAAAAAAAAAAAAAAAAAAAAAAAAAGGAATATCGCTGTAGCAAAGCTCCCCTTGCTTTACCAAAAATCAGTAAATCAGGGAATGCAAGGATCTCAGCCATCGGCTATGAGATTCTCACCTTGGGACCAGGGTATCCGATCGGACCTTCAATACCTGGGTCGCCCTTCAGGGAGGAAGGCGCAGAGAGTTAGCTTGAGGTCATCAGAGATGTAGCAAACTGAAAGGAGGATTTTCCACAACTCACCTGTCGTCCCTTCAGCCCAGGGGAACCTGGCTCACCCATGTTCCCCTTTGCACCCTAAGGAAAGGAAAAACCCAACGTAAGTCCAGGCTTGGTGCTGACTGAGAAAATGGCAGTTTCTGGGAGATCAGAGCACACTGAGCTGGATTGGGAGAGTCAGACACCCCCTGCGTGTAGGAGCTCTGTTCTGAGAGTGGGGAACTCAGTGACAACTACTGCCTCAGTCCTGGTGTCCTCAGGAGCTCGGGTGTCCCTTTGCACTGCTGGCAGTGCATCAGCCTTGGCACAGACATGGGCACACCAGTGCTGGCTGTGTCTCTCAGGACCAAGACAGATGCTGGGGCGTATTTCCAACCTGGGTGCTACCTGAGAAGGCAGCTGAGGTGAGATGAGGGTGAGGTCTAGGGCATCCTGCAGTGGTTGTGGCAGGCAGGGGCATTATTGCCTTTCCCACAGCTTCGAGCGACTTACCTTCTGCCCTCGGTATCCCTTGGGACCAGGTGGACCTGCAATCTCCAGGCAGCTCATCTTGTAGCACTGAAATACAGGAAATTAAACAGAGGTACTGACAGTGTGCATCCCAAACTCAGCTCAGCTCTGCACCCATGGCTCTCCACGCGCCTTTGCTCGTCAACTCAGGGTTAAAATCTGTTGGGTCAGGGCTGAGGCAGCAGCAAGCACACAAAGAAGTGCTGCCTGTAAATTAAGAGTGGAAAGTTGCCATGAGCATGTTCATTATAGCTTGACTCTGGGCCCAGACTGGAAGAGCAAGACTGCCAAGTGTCAGAGGTGGTGGAGGCTTGCTCATCTGGGGTCATCATGGGACTGGCATGTTCTTTGGAGCACTCCCTACATACTCCCCATCTGTGTACCAAACCCTGCCCCCGTGGTACCAGCAGGGCAGGAGCTTCAGCAGGGGCAGCACTTATGGAATGTGCCTCCAAAGTAATGAAATGAGTCTATTCCATAGACCAGTACACACTGCAGGTGAGGGGGAGGCAGGGAGTGAGTCCAGTGTGCCATCCCTGGGAAAGGCAATGCATCCCCTGATCCACAGGTGGGCAGAGACCCATCCCACGCAGGTCCATGCTGTTCTGAGGTGTGAGCTGGTCAGCTCTAACTGGGGCAACTTAAACCCCTGTCAGGTGGCAAAGGCATAAAGATGCTGCTCACTCACCTCGCCGTAGGCTTCGTGTTTCTGCAAAAGAGAGAACAGGAGGAAGAAGATCAGTTAAGGTGCTCAGTCCCACGGGGGAGATTGCAGCTCACCCTTGGAGGGGTGTGTGGTGGTAAGGCAGAGGAGGTGGTAAAGAGACCCTGGCTATAAAGATGCCCTCTGGAGACCCCTTGATTAACAGCATCTCACAGCTAGGGCCTCAAAGACCACGCTTATGGTGAGCATGTCACAGTGTGGCACATGCTTCCACACGTCCCTGGATGGGGAGCAGGCGGGGGTATGGCCTGGTCTTCAGCAAGAGCCAGGATCAGGGTGGCAGCCTGCCCAGACATGCTGGGAAATGGAGGCACAAACCAAGGGGTCCTGGCTAAGTACCAGAAAAAGGCTCTACCTTCCCTACTAGAGGTGATTTCCAAAACCCAATAGAAGAGAAAGCATCCCCCATCCATGAGCTGCTCCTCTTGTGCTCCCCGTTCCTGTCCCTGCACCTACCATGGCCTGGATGATCCTGTCGATGGTGTTAGTGTCGATCTCCAGGGTGTCCCTCTGGGTGATGGCGTAGTTGTTGCGGTACAGCTCGTGTGGCAGGTTGGCGATCTCCCGCAGGCCTTGCTCATACACCTTCTCGCTGGGGGCCACTGCAAACAGCTTGATGCCCATGTCTCGCGCCCTCTCGGCCTGCATCTTCATCCCCCCGCAGGGGCTGCCTGTCACGTGGCCGTCGGTGATGACCACCGCAAAGTTCACGCCGTTGGCCATCTGAGTCTGGATCTGCTGGGTCATGTTGGAGATTGCACAGTCCGTGAAGGTGCCCCGCCCCAGATACTGGATGGCGGACAGCCTGGGCAGGTAAATGTCTTTGCTACTTGTCAAAGGGCTGTAAATTTCTACCACATCTGAGTAATGGAGCCCACCAAACTGCCAGGTGATGTAGACTTGGTTCTGGTAGAGCTCGCTCTCCAATTTATCAATGAAAATGGGGATGAACCGCTTTATTTGGTCCACGAGGCTCTGGATGGGCACAGTCTGCAGAGCCACGCTCTCCGAGGTGTCAATGATGAAGTAGACATTGATGGGGCAGTTCCTCTTTTCTGCATGGGGACATTTATTCAGACCATGTCAGAGCACTTCATGCACCCCCTTCGTGGTCCCCCAGACACCCGGACCAAGAACAATGCCGGGAAAAGCACAAGTCCCACCTAGCTCTAGAAGTGACACTTATGTTTGGGTCAGATGGTTCCCCAGTGACCAGGACTTCTAACTCCTAAGATCTGCTATAGAATCACAGAATAATTAAGGTTGGAAAAGACCTCTAAGATCATTGAGTCCAACCATTTATCCAGCACTGCTCAGTACTAAATCAGTCTTGAAAATCTTTCTATTTTTGGTAAGAGTCAGCCTGGACCCCTAAATCACCTCTGCATTGTAACTGAAAAGTGAGGAAATAACCAGATTTAAAGTGAACAATTTTCTGGCACCTTATAGAGTGCTGGAGACTAGTGTTTATTACTGCACCTGCTGTAGAGACCACCACTGGCAGACCCCAGCTCTTCCATCTCTACCTCCCTGCACACCAAAGCAAGCCTGGAAAGGTGGGTTTGGGTGGAGGATGGTGTTCCCCACAGATAGGTTATTACTGCAGGAGCGCAAAGGGCCAGGGGAGGTGGAATGTCCCACTGTCAGTTCCTGCAAGCAGTTCCTACAACTGAGCATTGTTTTTGTTAAAATTGCTGCCCACAAAGGTGACCCAAATTATCTGGTTAATACCTGCACAGGAGGTAGTACTGACATCTCCAACATCATCAGGCTGAGCGGCATGGAGAGGAACTAGAGCCACACAAAGGAGAGTGGGAAACAAGGCTTGTGGGAACATCTCAGTGGCCCCTCAGGATATTCAGATGCCTGTGGGAAAACACAAGTCACACCTTAAACATGATACACAATCTCTTCACTCTGCTGGCATGACACAAAGCCAGTCAATGCTCCTTGTAAACTCATGGAGTGAAAGGACAAATAAAAACCTCTAAAAGAAATGCACATCTTCAGTGCTCAACCTATCATCAGGCCTCCAAGGCCCAGCTGCACGTGGGAGTTTATCTCATGTAAGGTTATGACAACTTAAAGCAGCAAAAGAGTTAGAGATCTAGTCTGAAAAGTTCTTAGGAATGTATGGAAGTGTTTAAAGAAACATGGGATTTGAAAGGATATTCCCAGGCAACATTCAAGCGACACTTGTCAACAGCACAAAATATGGAGGAAGGGGAGATACTCACCTTTGTGTCTAGAGGACCCCAGAACCAACCAACATGGCCCTGTGGTGGCCCAGAGATCCTTCTCTGCATGGTGACCATCTCAACACTAACCAAAAAGGGGCATGTGGAATGTCTGTTATGAAAAAAAGACCTGATTCCAGTCCAAATAGAGAGCTTCTTTCTTGATTTTTTTTTTTTTTTGGTAGCTTTTGGAAGAGTCCAAGGCTTGAAGGGACCTTGAGTATGCACTGGTGGTACTGGCAGTGCAGGGGAAGGGCAGGTGAGGAATGCAGCTGGATTGCTGTTGCAGCTGCCTGAGGAACAGCACTACTGAACAATACAGGCAACTCAGCCCTGACTGGTATCCCTTGAGACCTCTCTCACATGGTGCCCCAGGTATTGCCTGGTGGGACCTGCCCTGTTCCAGTTTACCATGCCAACTGCAGTGCACCACAGGCTTCTGCAACTGGTTTATGCTGGAAAGATTGGTGAGTGCTGAGACCCTACAACAGTGACAGCTTTCCTCCTCATTAGGGCTTGTGCTTATGAAAGAATTGGGATTGTTCAGTCTAGGAAAGAAAAGGCTCTGGGGTGACTTTGCAGCACCTGCCGGTACCAAAAGGGGCAACAAGAGAGCTGGAGACAGACTTCTGACAAGAGCCTGGATGATAGAACAAGGGGGAATGGTTTCCCATTGCCAGAGGGCAGGATTATGTGGTGTATTGGGCAGGAATTGTTCCCTGTGAGGGTGGGAAGGCCCTGGCACAGGGTGCCCAGAGCAGCTGTGGCTGCCCCTGGATCCCTGAAAGTGTTCAAGACCAGGTTGGATCAGGCTTGGGGAAACCTGGTCTAGTGGAAGGTGCCCCTGCCCATGGCAGGGAGTTTGATGGGATGGTCTTTCAGGTCCCTTCCAACCCAAACGATTCCACGATTCTATGAAGTCCCTGCTCAAGTCAGTGTGGCTCAACTTCCATTGTGCAGAAAATAAAAGTGGTATAGTAAGGATAAAACACTTTCACGCTAAAGAAGTGTTTTAGTTAAGATCAAGATTTCACCCCTAAGCCTTTCTAAGTCTTTCCTTGTTTTGTTTGTCCTTCATAAAACAGGGCTGCAGGAGATCCTGATCTTTTGTAGGACACAACAGCTTTGAGCCTTCAGACAGCACCATTTTAGAGCCAGCCTTTAGCTGAGGAAGACGGAGACATTAACTTTTGGAGAGGTTGGGAGGGCTTTGGCCAAGTGTCTGACTCATCATTGCATCCTGAGTTTAACCACCTCCCTCTCTCCCTCCTTCTTTCCCTCTGTGTATGTGGGTGGGAAGGCACTGTAGAGCAGAGCAGAGCAGCTGGTCTGCATGGGCAACCAGGGCCAGCTCTGGCACAGGATGGCTCCTGCCCACAGCTCTTGAGGCCTTGGACTCGGTCAGTGAAGCACCACATCCTTGGACTCTCTGTGGGCAGAACGACAAGGCAGGAAAGCGACTCCTGAAAATGCAAGACACAACTCAATTCCCTGGGGTTCTCTTGCACCATCTCCTCTATCTCACTCTGCACCCTGAGCTGTGCTAGTCTCCTGCTCTCCCACCATCCCACCTGGTATTAACCCCCCTGGATACATGGTGGGGGGCTGCTGGGAACTCCAGTCTCCACCTCAGGGGCCTCCAAGGCTGGGGTGGGCAATGCTGCCCATTTTGTCATCCTCAGAGCACCACCAGCTGTTGTGATGCTGTTGCAAACTCCTTAACATTTAAAATTTGACTTAAAGTCCCACCTGCTGCTGCAAGATGCCGAGATGGAAACCTCAGATTTCACCAATATTTCAGAACAACTGTTTTCTGCATGTTGAAGGCAATTTTTGAACACAAACAGTTCAAAAAACGAACTCAAAGAGCAAATTGAGAACTGAGTCATAATGCCTAAACACTTGGGTCTACGCATGCTGCTCTTCCTTGACTTTTCTCTCTCTGCCAGAGCAGGACCTTTGTTCCTATGAGGTCTTCTCTCACTATTTGCATTTTTGACTGCATCACCTCTTTCCCCATGAGAGGCACACAAGGGAAAAATAGTAGGGAATCTCAAGCAGTGGGTTCTCTGAACATTTTTTGAGGGCACTATTTTGCACCATTCTCCCTGAATGAGGGTCTGTGCTCCTACCCCCAGTGCAGAAAAACACATAGTCTTTACTGCTCCCACATGGAGATCTCAGGTAACTGGCTGTTACACACATAACTGAAAAATATATGTATTTATCTAGATAGAGCCCTGTAAAAAGGGCAGCCTTGCAGGAACACCCAAATTGTCTCTTCGCTTCTCTTCCCAGCATGAGCAACTGAACCAGAAGTGATATTATGCCAAAAAAATTACTTGCAGTGGCTCAAATGCGCAAATTATATCTGAGTATTTGCACTCTCGCATCTGATTATCCCTTAGAGCAGATCCCAGTGCAGGAGAAATGTCACCTCATGCACCTGGCCAGGCAGAGCCATGGTCTGCCTTATCCCACACATTGATATTCCTGAAGTTCCCCCTGGTGCACTGTGCATGTCTCCTCCAACACCAGAATACCCATTGTAACTGACCAAACTGTCCCCAGATTGGCAGGAATCAAGATGCTCTGCTCTCTAAGCTAACACTGCCTTCAAGGAACTTACCGAAAGCCACATAAACTTAAAGCCACATAAATTGCATTACTCTCAAGAAAGGAAAGTTATGCTGGCTGTGCTAAAATATGCAGAATAAAGTTTGAAGCCTCCCTGCTGCTCACTCCCAGCATTTTCCATGGCCATGCCCAGCAGGCAGTGCCTGTGGTACCACTCACTTGTGCATGCAGCATTTTCTCCACTCAAATTTTGATAAATTAAACTAGAAAAGAAAAATATGTCCCATTTGGAACAAAACTCTTATAAATACACCTTCTCTTCCTTCCCCTTTGTGAACCTGTGGTTTCCACTCTGCATGAGGAGGGAGTTTTGGTGCTGGTTGCAGCTACTACCCAAACGTGCCTTGTAATTTTAATCCCTGGGCAGGGCACCCAAGGGAGAGGTTTCTGCTACAGGGACTCCAGATCTTTTCCAGGTCTCCCAATGTAATTATCCTGGGATTTCAGCCAGGGAAAGCCTGGGCTGCAGGAAGACTGGGGGGAGCAAACCCCTGACACCAAGCGCAATGAATTCACAGACATTCCTAAATGTGCTGCCACCTCCCAAAATAGAGGAGCTTGTGTCGATGTAATTCAGCATAAACGGGAGACAAGGGCCACAGGTGAGTCTAAATCGTATCTTCTGAAATCCCCAAAATCAAGCAGGAATCACGCAGCAGGGCAGTCTCTGCTATCACTTCACTGTACCTGCTGAATTCAGCTCAGTTACCCCACAGGGAAGAAGACTTTGGTTCAACAAATCCACCCCCTTCACTGGGGGTTTTGCTAGACCTGTGGCCCTGGTAGTTTGTAGCTCACACTACTTACACCTGGAAAAAGAACCCAAAACCTTGGAAAAATGCCCAAACTAGCCAAGAGCCGACAGTAAAGGAAAAAAAAATTATATTCTCTTATAGCAGGTACTGTCTAAACGTGAAATAGGCACCTTGCTGGAAAGCCACTAAGCAACAGCTGAAATTTCAGAGGGATTTCTGTTATTCCGTCAGCAAGTAACCACAGAACCTCAGTACTCGGAGTGAAAAAGTCTGCCTACCTGAAAATGAGGTCATCAAAACTTCTCCCTCAAATCCCTCCGCAGCGTAAGGCAAAAGGACTCTGTGGAGCGGCCAGTGTCAGGAAGGCTCCCGCATCCTCGGCTGGAGGCTCGCTCCGGGCTTCGGGTGCTGGAGGTGCGGGATGAGGGAGCGGGAGGAGCCGCGGAGGCGTCTCCAGCCCAGTCCCGCTATTCCCCGGCCGTCTGGAACTGCCCTCTGAGTTCCTCCTCCTCCAAAATCGGGCAGAGTCTTGTTTGCAGTAGCTGCGGAGATCCACGCAGAGTCACTGTGGGTCTACCGAGACCTGGCAGGAGCCCTTCCCCTCCACTCCCACGCGGCTCGGGCTGGGCTGGGGCGAGGTTGTCCCCTCCGGAGCTGAAGACATCTTTGTTTAACAGGAACTGGAAGAAGTCTCATTTTTCCACAATGAGAGGCCCCTTTTTGGGGTTGGCATTGCTGCCCCACATCTTTATACCATCAAGTAGTCTTTCTTCCCTCCTGCTGTCCTACTCCTCTTTCCATCCTAGTAACGTGCCTTGAGTGGAACAAATGAAAACAAGAACATTTCAAAAAAAGCAACTTGCACAGAATCTTGGAATCATTGCCTGTGCAAATATCCAAGTCTTGCTCAGAGTCAGCCAAGTCTGAGTATTACCTGCTTCAGTTAATTAACTTCTGGGTTTGAGTTCATAGAATCATGTAATCATTGAGTATTCTGAGTTAGAAAGGGCTCACAAGGATCATCTAGTCCAGCTCCTGGCCATGCACAAAACAGCATAAAAAATGTGCTTCCATGGGCCTGGAAGCATTCTCCAAACACTCCTAGAGCTCAAGGGCTTTGCTGTTGTAGTATTTTTTAAATTACCTTTAAATTCATGAGCTATTTTTAGCTCTGCTAAATGAAAAATAGGGGCAAATGTCCCAACAAAAAATATGGAGAACAGCAGTGACTTTCAGGAACGCAGCCTGTTGTTCCTTGAGCTATAACTTTGTTTTGAAGAGCGAAAGAAGGATTTTGTGAGGTGATTGCTTTCCAGGGACTCTCCTGCAGCTCTGAATGTGTTGGTCCATTTTCCTCTGAAGCATCTTTAGTGGAGAGGAGAGGTCCAGCTCTTGCTGACAGTGATTTAGCATCTGAGATATCTGAGCAAACCATCCACCTGCCAGTGACCCAGTGAACATGTCACATTCCAGGCCATGTATTTTGCCTGCTTTGCTGCTGTGTCCAAGCTCTGTTATGTCCATGGGTACCCACCCATGATGCTTCTGATCCATTCAATGCAGCTGTTTCTAGGTGAACCTGCTCCTGCAGAAGCTGTTTCTCCAGCAAGAAGCCTTATCACTAACAACTGGACAGCACATCTGTCCCTTGCAGTGCTGGTGAGTGCCCAGAGTTTGGAAAGGAGCAGAGCACAGAGCCACACATCCACATCTCCCTCTTCTCCTCCCAGACTGACAAGTCTGGTCTTTTCTCTGCAGTTTCTTGAGCAAAGGACCTACATTTAACTTTCTCAGTGTGCTTCTTGAACTTTCTCATGTCAAATCAAAATCTTTCCTTACAGCTTGACATGACAAAATGCCTTGTCCCTGAGAGGAGTCCTGCATATTTTACAGAACAACTCCCTGCTGTACACTTTCCTTCCATAAGAAAAGAAATCTTGGTGTTTCTCACCTGCTTAGATATCCATTTGCATGACATTTGTAGGAATATTGTCATCTTCACACCTTTGTCATAGAATGGGCACACCTGGCAAGTTCCTGCCTTATGTTGGGGCAGTCTGACACACAGGCACAGTAAAGTGTTGGAAAATGGGACAAAAAACCTCAAACCATCCTGTTGCTTTTTTGTTTGTTTGTTTGTTTGGCTTTTTTGGTAAGTTTTGGGGTTTTAAAAACATATTCTTTTAGAACTGATGTTAAAGCCCTGAACTAATTTTCTGTAATTGAGGGGTTTTTTTCTTAAGAATGAGGACATAGGAAGATCTGAAAGAAAATGGGTGTGCTCTCTTTAGCTCCTTTTCCTAATCTTCAAATAAATTTCCTTTCTTCTGTGTTTCAGTTGAACTGCGGATTTCAGGGAAAGATGTTTTGCACAGATTGTGCATGGATATGGATTAGTTACCCACCCTCTATGCTGAACTTGGTGATCTTGGAATGCTTTTCTGATCTTAATGATTCTATGATTCTATCTGACCTGCAAATTATTATTGCAGCTCACAGAACACACTCTACTGAACAGATACTGAGTATTCCACTCTATTTAAAATGGAGAGAGAGGAAATGGAGGAAGGTGAAGGGTAGAAAGACAACAGCTTGGTTATATGCTCTCCTCTACAACTCTGTAGAATTGGAAGTAAGGCACAGATAGCTGCTTTTTCATTTCCATTCCCTTGTAAACTGAAATGTGTTTTATGGTTTGTTTAGTTGTTCCTTTATAAGCTATGTATCTGCATCCTTTTTTGTTTTTTTATTTTTTTCATCTGAGTTGTAGCCCCCAGTAAAATGTGAACTCCCCATTTTATGGAAAGCAGCTACTGTAGAGCCTCTGTGTCTGCAATTGCAACCACCCTTCATACCACTCTGATGTAATGCAGTGGTGTCTTGTTTTCTAACTGTGAGCAGAGGACCAAGAATGAGGCCAAGATTGTTAAATGCTTACTGAGAACAATGGATGCTGGTCTTCAACTCTTTGTAAGTATGCAGTTGATATTCTCAGCATTTTTACTGATGACCAACAGAAGGATGGACTTTATGCTCTTTTGTAGTTGCCATTTTCAGAAATTCTTGCTTGCTATTCACAGAACCAAGCAATACTTTGGGTTGGAAGGGACCTTAAAGCTCATCCAGCTCATCCTTGGCCAGGGATACCTTCCATTAGGTCAGGTCACCCCAAGGCTTGTCCAGCCTGGGCCTGGACACTTCCAGGGTTGTGACTTCTGAGCTCAATTCATACAATGTGTTTGTATTCCTTCACCCCAATGGGCAAATTCCTGCCCCTCTGAGGCTCAAGGCTGTAATTCTACTCTTTGCCTTTCTGACCTCTCTCACCCCCTGAAGTGCCCCAGTCCCTGCAGACAGGGCTGCCTCCAACCCTCTCATTTTCAGCCAGTTCTTCCCTGTGTTTGTTTAGTGAGTCCAAAAGATCATCTCTCCTGGCTGGTTCGTTCATCTGCTCCATCAGAAACCTGCCTTCAAACCATTCCACCTCTTATGGTGCTCATGCCCAGCCTGTGGCTCTAAGGATTTCTCCAAGAGCCTGAAGTACGCTTCATCCACCTCCTCTTCTTCATCAGGTGGTCTCTAGCAGAATCCTACTACAACATTCCCTGCGCTGGACCATCTTCTCAAAACAGACTTGGCTGACTCCAAGGTATCTCTGGCAGATCTTGCCCAGGAGAAAACATCTATTAAAGGAACTAACATATATATAGAAATGAAATTAAAAAAGAAAAGAGAAGAAAAGAGAAGAAAAGAGAAGAAAAGAAAAGAAAAGAGAAGAGAAGAAAAGAA